>QKRW01000023.1:0-694443 GCA_003260565.1 Monilinia fructigena
TGTGAGCATCTCCGGCGACTTGCTTAGCGAGCTTAAAACTTATGACAATTTTTGATATGGCAAAATAAAAATCTCTAATTGCAAGAATAATTTTCTATGCAGACTCCGATGGGAGATGAAATACTCCTTTCACCGAATAGCACCAGTGTCGCAATATCTCCTCCATTCAAGAAAATAGAGGCTTACAGAGAGCATCCATAACTGACATATAATAAGCGAGTCGAAAGTTCATTCACAGCCCCCCCCTCCACATTACAGCTTCCTTGGCTCTCAAATAATACAACAATATCATCTACTCGTAGAGCCTATGAATTCTTCAGCTCCAGCTCTATAAAGACAAGCCATCCGACTCAGGGCCCCTCAACCAAAAACCCCCATCATCCAACTCCCTCGACTTCCTTTCCATCTTCTCCAATACTCCTATGAAGGTCTCATATATTCCCCTCACCACCAGACAGTCAAAAACCAGCACCCTATTGTCGCCAAAAAACCCCTGTAATTAATGGTTTTCCCAACGACGAAATAAAATGGAGAAAATATCTAATGGTCTTTTGGTCAGGATGCGCAGTCTGATTCATTAATTTCATACTCGGATTTTGGGTTGAAAAGCGTGGTGTTGAGTTTTTTTTTGGTTATGGGATGTCTGGGTACGGACTCCTGATTTGAAGTAGGGTTTTTGATGCATTTGAGGGTTAACGTTTGGGAGGGTGGAATTGTGTTTGTTTATTCCAAGGTAATTTCGAGAGGGAGTGTCGGGAAATGGATCATGTGACTTTTGGGCTGCTGTACGAATAATACGTCTAACCGTATTAGGCGTACTAGCACCTCGAGGACGTCTATAAAGTCGTCCTCCATTCCATAGATTACATAGAGAATAACAACGATGATTATACAAAAAGAGATTTAAGTACTTACACTTTAACTGACCAAGTTAATACCAACACTAATTAGTGATATCACAAATTAGAGACCTTGGATTCTACAATCAATACTAGGTATTGAGAAATAGTTTTTGAGATTGGTAGGAATTCTGAAGAGGCTCATAAATCAGATATAAGATCTATTAGATAGATTTTCATACTGATTTAGCAGTGCTAAGGAATATACTTCTAGAACATAATCTTATTAGATAGGATTCTCTGTGAAAAGAAGATATATTTGAAAGATTGATTTTGTCAAATGGGACGAAGTTATATCTGCGTCCATCACGCATCCTTTATACTGTACGTCGTATAAAGAACCACCTTATCCTTTATTCTACATCCTACATTCTACATTTACATTCTACAACTTTCTACATTCCCATTCATTTCACACTCACACTCACGAAATGGCTACTCACTCACCCACTCAATTTCCGATGGCTACGGCGGTATACAATAAGTTGGAGGAAGGAGATCAGGTCGACTATTGCGACGACTGGTATGAGACTGTGTTGACATACGATGTGATCACTAGGGAGATCGATAAGAAGGATTTCTCGAGATACATTAAATACAAGCGCAAAGTATATGCGGAGGAGGACATATGCGATGATGACCTTGCTGAAGTCTTCCATGAGGATTTTAAGCTATTCACAAAGAACGAATTTGCAACTGTTCATCAACTCGATGCTCGACAACTTCGAAAAACTCTTCGAATCAAAGGACTCAATATCACCATGTCAGGGGCAGACGCGCAGAGTGGACTATATGAGCAAGCGCAGAGAACGAATAGTGTACCATGGACAATGGAGCAAGCCAAGGAAATTATGAAAGGCGATGATTTTAATACAATTAAATTCTCATCAAAGAAGATTGAGAAGATGATCAAGGACGGCAATGAACGAGATGACGACAACCCACCCGACGACGACGACGACCCGGACGACGAGGATGGTAGAGGAGGACGAAATAGTAGAGGAAATCGGAGAGAACGATCGAATGATGGGAAGGATCGAAAGAATTCACCATACGTGCCTAACGCATTGTTGAATTTACAGAAGTTTTACTCACCTGACGAGAAATACGAAGGAGACGACGATAATTTTGACTATAAACTTTCGATTTTCTACGAAATAGCTCGTCGAGCAGAGCTTCCTACAGAACAGTTCTATCAAGCGTTCCCTATGATGCTGAAAGGCAGTGCTTTGAGCTTTTATCATTCCAGCCGGGATGATCTGCCAGACACTTTCAAGAGCCTATGCGAATATATGAAGCAGGAGTTTGAAGGAGTTCAATATGAGAGAAATATGCTTGCCCAATGGAATGCTATCACTCTTACTACTGTAAGAAAGAGTAATAAGGATAAGACCCTCGGCGAATCTTTCAATATTATGGCGAAGGAGCTACGAAGTCTTCAGATGCGACTTCAGAAGGAGATGAGAGATCCGATACATATGCACAACAAGCTCATGCTTGCTTGTCAGGGGGTACCAGCATGCGATTTTGCTTGCTTTAATCCTGCAAAGGATGTGCCAGGATTCATACAACAGTTGAAACAGGCCATTGCTACATGGGAGAAATCACACAAAAACGGAAGATTCGACCTTCTTTGTGGACCGAAGATTTCGTAACAATGATAGCAATTACACATCACGAGGCTCTAGTTCGTACTCACCGAATAGAAATACACAATCCTCATATTCCCGGAATAACTCGCCAGATACACGTGCACCACAAGGCCGAAATAACAATTTTGTCAGAAAATGCTGGATCTGCAAGAAGGAAGGATGTCGATCAACCAAGCATACTCCACAGGAACAAGAAGAGCATAAACAGAAATGGAGAAATCGATTTAGTACTGGAAGCAATAACAGCTTTAAAAAGCGTTATGATCAGTGGTTGGTGGAGGTTGAGGGAGAGGAAGAGGAAGAGGATCGGGACCAAGAAATGGCCACTTTCTTTTCAGGTTTGGACATTGAGGATCAGAAGGAATAGGATTCATTCTTTACTAGTTCTGGACCAGTTGATGGCAGAAAGGTTGTTGAGAAATTGGCAACTTGTGCGTTGCAACATGCTCTTTTTGGTGAAAAGGCATATGGAAAGGCGGATGGGAAAGCGTTTGAGGAGGCGTTTCACACATCAGAGAAGTATTCTGACAAAGAATTCTTCGGAATTTGTATTGATACAGGAGCGGCCCGTAGGTCTACTGTCGGAAATGGACAATTTAAAGCATGGCAGAAAGTCTCTGACGCTGTGATTGATACGTCACGAGCAGGAGCTGCGAATGTTAAATTCGGAAAGGAGAAGAAGGGGAGACTTCGATCGGATCTGTTAACGTTTCGATGCCTTTTGGAGTAGTAGAGTTTCACATTCTACAAACAGATACACCGTTCTTGTTGTCTCTGACCGACATGGACAGGCTCAAGATTGCTTTTGACAATCGTGTGAATATTCTTCATACACCGGATGGGGAATTCCCAGTTTATCGACGAAATGATCACCCATTTTTATTATGGAAGATCAACTTCAATGGTTTTATTCAGGATTCGATTCAGCGGAATGAGTGCTACCTAACGGATGTGGATCTTCGACAACTACATCGACGTTTCGGTCACCCATCGGCTCGGAAATTTCACAAAGTCTTGCAACGAGCTGGGTATGATGAAAGTCATAGTGCTATTAAGCATCTTACGAAATATTGTGAGCATTGTCAACTTCACGGGAAATCACCTGGACGATTCAAGTTTTCACTTCAGGATGACACAGAATTCAACCATACTATTCTAGTTGATGTGATGTATATTGCGAATCAACCGATTCTTCACATTGTCGACGAAGCTACGAGGTACCAGGCGGCTAGATGGTTGGAGAATATGACGGCTAAGAACGCGTGGGATGCGTTGAGAGCATGCTGGATCGACGTATATGTTGGACCACCGGATTATATCGTGCATGATGCAGGCAAGAATTTCTTTAGTAAGGAATTCACTCAGAACGCTACATCAATGGCTATTGCTACGAAGTGTGTACCGGTTGAGGCTCATAACTCGATTGGGCTTGTGGAACGATATCATAAACCACTAAAACGAGCATACCACATTATAAATGAGGAGATGTCAGGTTTTGAGTTGGCTAAAGATATGATATTGCAGATGGCTGTGAAGGCTATAAATGACACGGTTGGGCCAGATGGCATTGTTCCTACTCTCCTGGTATACGGAACGTATCCACGAATGACTACGATTGATGCACCAGCTGCGATTAAGGGATCTATCAACGCTATTATAAAGCCCAAGAAACAGATTCCACTTGTTATCTGTATCGATTCAAAGTCATTATACGAATTATTGACCAAATTGGGTACTACAGCCGAAAAGAGACTTATGATTGACATCATGTCACTTCGTCAATCATATGAGCGTAGGGAGATCACGGAGATTAAGTGGATTGATGGTAATTCCAATCCAGCGGATGCTATGACCAAGGATAGGCCTTGTCAAGCATTGAAGGACTTGATTGATACTAATAAATTGATAATCAAGGAGTCCCAATGGGTAGAGAGAGGAGATTGAGGGTTGAGCACATGATCTTTTCACTTTTAGATAGTTGCCAGTGTCGGGAAATGGATCATGTGACTTTTGGGCTGCTGTACGAATAATACGTCTAACCGTATTAGGCGTACTAGCACCTCGAGGACGTCTATAAAGTCGTCCTCCATTCCATAGATTACATAGAGAATAACAACGATGATTATACAAAAAGAGATTTAAGTACTTACACTTTAACTGACCAAGTTAAATACCAACAGGGAGAGAAGAGGTTTTAGCACGGGTTGGATATCTAGAGTCTGCTGCGCTTGTCTGGTGGTCTGTCTATCTGCGGCGGTGAGTGTTGGGTTGAAGGAAGTAACTCTGTTGACGTTGTTAACGTTGCTATATTGAAAGTATCAAGTAGCTTTTTGGAATGATCTTCATGGACTAGGATTATTTCTCGAGGGTTGGGAATGTGGGGTTATGGATTTCTTCCTGTCGTTATCGTGTTTTTTGTTGTCTCGACGTATACACCTCCTTTATATTTGTACTCGGATTTCCAGTTATTGCATTCTTTGATCGTATTGGTACAATGGCATTAAGAGTTATATCCAAGTGGAAATATACTCGGATCTACCAATTGGGCTTATGAGGAGATATGAAGGCTCCCTAGAATATGTAGTGCTCATTTCAACGTTAATACTTCATCTCTGATTTTTGTGAATGGGCTCCTTTTCTATAGATTTTAATCCAGAACTCTGGTTATCCTACAATTTGACCTTCCATTTGGATATTATGTGTCTATTTTTTGGATTTCCTTAACACACAGACCTTCAACAATTCAGACGGTTTGTGGCTATAAAAATTAATGATCGAGGAACAAAAAGTGTATTTTAAAAGAACTTGAAGAAGCTATCCACATTATTGGGAGATGTTTATCTATTCTGATCCAAAAAGTGTTTGGTAGACAACGATGGACATTTCTGTATTCTGCCTTACGCTCTCTTCAGTTGTAGCTGAATTTGTTGGCACCTCATTTGCATATACCAACAGTTAGTTGGAGTTGGTTTCACCACCAATCTCAAAGTTTCACTGGTCTGCTGTAATTCAAATGACTTTTTTTGGGGAAAGCTGCAAGCGCCATGACTTCAATGTAACCTAGTCATTGTGGCACAGCAAATTCCATTGGCCGTTTATGCCCGATATCGTAATGTATGTTTCGTCATATCACACAAGGCTGAATAGCATGACAAAAGTCTGAGTTGTTCAAAAAATGGTAGTGTATTTTTCTATGTATATATTTTGTTTATCAGCCCTTCTCATTGAGTTGTAGTTGATCAATTAAGCAATCAGCATACAGATGCCTTCTAAGAGACGCCAATTAAAGTCTGGGGACTCCCAAAAACGAGTTTCACCACACAATAAAAGCTCTTCACGACGATTTGTGAGAGAGATTTGTGTTGGATGTATTATATGGCTCCCAGAGAAGGTAGCAGGAGGCGAAAGCGTCAAGTGTATTCTACCTAATTGTTGCAATAATTCAGAATTGGATTCAAGGGGGTATAAGCATTATGTTGTGATTTTGGACATCTTTCAAACTGCTGATAATAAGATCCAATGCTATGTGGCCAAGGTCAAATCCAGCTCAACCCGAACACCATTAGTTTACTTTCTGCTAACGCTTATTGACAGTTGACATCGAAGGTTGGGGGTGGTAGATATTCCATCAGCCGTATAAAAATCTCACAGGAAGCATCAGCATCACTGCCAGATGAAGAAAGTGGACTATTCCTCGAGCATGGAAGCATGCCCAAACAGTCCTTTATCTCTCTGGATCACGTTCTCCAAATATCCCCGAAACTCTTGCGACCCTTCAAGACAGGCAATCATGCGTGCGAAACGAGGCTTTCAAAACATAGCTACATATATCTGATGAACAAACTAGGATTGAAGGCAACTGCATACAAAGACACAAATCATGTGAAGCAATTGGGAGCAACGCTTCTCACAGCGACTCCACAAACGCCTATACCCCCAACTTCCGCGTTCAATCAGCAAATTCCAGATTACGAAGCGCCACGCACAACATCTACGCTACCTCCCCAGTCCACAGCATCTAAACCAACAAACCCAACTCCACAAACAATGCCCAACCGCCCCACAAGATCCACCACCACCACCAGAGAACCCAACCCATCGGAGCCCTACCGCGGGGAAATCGCCCAAAAATTTGACTTGGAAGCATATTCTCTATCTCAGACATACCAGACTCGAAGCAGGGAGTTCGAACAGGTACGAGTCCAAGATCTCGATATTGGGGGACATGGTGAGAGTTCTGGCCCTGGTATCTGGTGCCGGTGTGCGCAATGTTCACCGGAAGAGGATGTTCATGAGGCGGAGCATGCATCCTCGGATAAGCTGGGTTTGTTTTTCTTTATTGTGCTGTTATATCCTGAGGGGATATTCAAAGTTGTGCGGACGATTGTGCGGGTGTTAGGTGCAGGGTTGAAGTGGGCTGGTTTATGGGCTTGGAAGTATTGATTGTTTGAGCTGGTAAGCTCATTTTTAAGATTGTGACATTCTTTGACGGCTGTTTGAAAGGATTGTGCGTGTGGGCTTGGGGTGGGATTTCGGAATTGGTGAAGAGTAGGCTCGGGCAGTTGAGGTTTGGCTAATGGTACGGTATGGTATGCGATGGATTCTAATGGTTGTCAAGGTGTGATTTGGATATTGAATTGTACTAGAATGAGATTTTTTGATTGGATGCTTGGAGTTGGGTTGGGCCATTGTCTTGTTTCGAAACCATTGATACTCGGATATTAATATTTCTAGGTATATAGCTTAGCCTCCACGAAAAAATCCCTGATATTAAAAATCTGTTGACTTGAACGAGAAAGAAACCAATGTATCAATGACTCCACGCCATTTCTTTAAATCTCGAATTTTGCACTCAAAATTCTTCATTAAAAGCCAGCCACCTCATCGAAATCATTAAAATCATTAATAGTCCATCCGCCATCAAACGCGATAGAAACCCAGCAACAATCCACCCCGGAAGAACTTTCTCCTAAAGTCCGCATTGACTTCGACATATCCTTCGCGCATAAAGACCGGGGCTAATACTATCTCAGATCTGGATCTGTGTGCCAATCAATCATCACGACTAGAGATGGGGAAGGCGTACAAAGCAGGCTTAACTTCACAGATTTATGATAAGCTCAAGTTCATATGTTGAGCTCCAGCAAGTTGTTGGGGATATCTTGGAAGAACGGGTATCTTGGTGGAATAGATGTTTGGGAAGACATCCATTTGGGAGTGAGCTAATTAAGGTTTGTATCAGATCTCAAGGTGGCAGTGAGTGGGCTAAGCGAGTAGAGATTATGGGGGAAGGCGAGTCGGGGCGGAAAGAAGGGGATAGGGTTAGTATGATGGTTGATGTCTTTGTCAGAATTTAATACAAACGCATTTTCACAAGAGCTGGCGCGTAATGTTCCAAGTATTGATAGACTAACGCATACTTCATTCAAAATTCTGATTTCAATTTGAGCCATCATAGCAATTCAGAAAACCTCTTCAATCCATGTGCGCATACCTAGGATACCCACACGATGATTCCCAAACTGACGTCGAGCCCAGGAAGAAATGATGCCTATTCCAATGAGAGACGAAAGAACCCAAAACCCCATAGCGAAAGGAATAATCTTGATATTGAAGTATTTTGACCGAGCGAGGAGGATTATACAGTTTCAATTGTATTTCCAACATGGCGAAGATCAACCAGACTGCTCCTATTTTTTGGCACCCTTTTCAACTCACCTTCATCAGATACTGCTTTGTTTCATCGCTGATATTTTCCAAAGACGACTAGTGAGTATCGGGTGCAAGAAGGTAGTGCCAGGGTGCAAAAAGTCAGAATAAAACTGTGAAAATTGAACCACAACTCTCGCTTTCCATTCTCTCTGTCATTTAATAAACGCCAGCCATGGAAGAGCGCCACATCTCTTGATTTGTAATCTCTTTTGCTACCTACCTAGGTATATACTATTGCACAAAGCACAACCTTTAAGCTCCAGAAGCTCCCTGGTAACGATTTAGGCACTGCCCTCTTCCTGTTACAGCTTTGGCCAAAAGCAGGCGTAAGTTAAAATCCGGGGAGCTACCTCCAAGTAGGGGGACTTTTTCTTGTATTTTTGGGATCTTGGAATTGAAATGCAGGGATTTAAAATTGTGGAAGAAAGATATGATTCGGAGTCATTGTAAATGTATTTTCTGGTTCAGGGTGGGAACTGGTCCTTCATCGCCAGAATTCATATAAGATTATAAACACCCGGCCGCCGAGAGCAACTGTCAAGGAATGAATGACAGAATGAGATTATGGCTCGGAGTTATCACCCACTTACTTACATGAATCAATACCACAGGCTAGAGTTTGACAGGACATGCATATTCAAGCCAGTCAGATCATCAGATCATCACCAACCTTCACCAAACCGCATTTATACATCTTTCGGGTTGCCACCTTGAATATTAGAAAAGACGATAGTGTTCCTCGTCATAAAAATCGCAAAATCAACTCCTCAAATTGCATCTGCGTAGAAATTCGCAATTGCTAGAGGTGAGGGCTATATTGGTTCCTGCAGACACTGTATGTCATGGACCCCAACATCATGAGTTTCGTAGTCGTAGACGTACATTTCATGAAACATCGAATTTCCGCCTTCAAAGCTTAAATACCTTCCAACCATTGATATCCATATGACCAAGGATACCCGCCAGTTCTCCTTGATCTTGTTTGCCATTCCACCATATTTTCTGTCCAGCAAAGTAATTGATAAACCCCTCAGGTCCTGATACGAAAAAAGATTTTCGCACCGCTCTTTGTTGGGCTGAGTTCAGAGCTTTCCTTGGAACTTGTCTCTATCGCTTTAGATATCATTCTTTGGTCAATAAATCTTCGTTCCTCGTCCACAGCATACTCTATTTGAAGATTCTCCGGATACTTTTGCTGGAGCCTCTGCAATTGCTGTACTATTAATCCAACACTCTCTGAAGTTTTTGTATCTAACCCTGAATCGGGTTTATATTTCTCGCCTCCAACACAGTCTTCTCTTCTTCTATTTGCCCATAGGACACGTATCTGAGGCCGTTTGCCATTCGACTGGCGCGCTTCCAGCAAGGTATGAACAACTTGCAAAGCAGGAGCAATTCCTGTCCCACCTGCCAAGAAAACAACCTCTTCTACATTCTGTGGCAAATCAAATTCAACATGAGGTCCTCTAAGCTCAACCTCAGAATTGGCTAGCAGTCTAAATAAATAGTTTGACATTTCTCCGTTTGGCTCTAATCAAGAAACGAAGGTCCCCATCCATAGTATTCTCTTCGGGCGGTAATGGCGTATATGATCGTGCAATTTGTAGCAGTGGTTGCTTGAATTCCACCGACCAGAGACCATTCTCCCAATATGTTGCGTAAGGATCTGGTTTTACAGTTGCTTTAGGTCTTATCGTCAGTATCTTACTCGTCGATGATACACTTTCCTCGGAAACTATAGTAAATTTTGTGAAACGAGGAGAATCAAAGGGATTGGAAGACATCTGCTTCGTTCTCAACTGGTACGTCTCAATCCCCACGTATAATAAAAAAGCAAGTTCACAGACGTAGATTAGAGCTCTCAAGAGCTTTTGTTGACCCGCATTGTTCACCCAATACAGTATCTCTGTTCTTGGAATTGGAAGCAAAAAAGGATAGATGACTGCAAAGTGCTGAGGCCTCCCAGGTGGTGGGGCTTTCCCAGTAGTAACTATTGGATTTTTTGGAGGGGTTGAAGCAAAATAAAACAGATGGCGGCGAAAGACGCATGTGGAAGGAGGGCTCTGTACGGTATATGCTGGACTTCTGTAGGCTGACCAATGTTTTGACCAGAGCCTTGCCGCAGCAGGAAAGAGAGTTTGCCGCCGCATGGGGTGAATTTGAGGGTATGAAAGATATCCGTTTGTCATGGAGATTGTTGCTGTCGATGAGCCATGATTTCGGGTCATAGTTCTTCCGGTACTGCCCCCATTAGCCTAGGCGGTGAAAATTAACTCATGCTACGATCCTGGACGAAATTGCTAACGGTTATGAAACTGTAGCTGTAGAGCTTAAGCTTATAAGATGCATATCTTATTGTAGAGCGCAGCGCATCTAGCTGGCTTTATTTAAGGGCATAAAACTCCAAATTTTCCTCATATGGGCAAATACACGCAAGCGCGCAAAAGACTGCTCAGCTTTCAGAGCTCATGTTGCTCATTCTCTTAAGAAGCTTATCAATTTTTTACTAGCTGGAATTATATCTGATCAATATCATCCCAAATGAGTATACTAAGTGGTTTGCTTATATTCTTATTGTAAGGAGAAGTGCAGTGCCCACAATGATTAGAGGTAAGAGGACTTGAAATCATGTCTCATACGTGCCTCCTCGCTTCTTCCATGAGATCTAGAATTCGAATTGAATAGTATGACTTTGGATTTTTCAATTGTCTAGAGCTTTTATATGGCTTTCCATCGAGTTTGTACCTACCATGGATACGGAAGCGAGTGAGTTCATAGTCGGCGTAGCGTTTCTACCTACGAGACAGCACCAGAATCGCTCTTCTGCTCAATAGAAACACTTGACAGCCTCTCAAGGCGTCATTTTTGTCGCGGTAGATCATGTATCACTAGTACAGACAGTATCTGCACCAAAATCTTGATCAAATATTACAAAAATGACAACTCTAAACCAGCAATACCAAGGAGCATGATCCTGAGGCCACCCTGCCCCAAAAAGCCTCGAATCCTCCAAGAATATCGCATCAAGTGCCTTTGCTGCACATAACATGAAAGCCTATTCGAGGTCGGCATACATAGCGTTTGATAGACCTCCAACTTATAATGTAGTTACTCATATATTGTGAAGACTGAAAGGTGATGTATCATAAAAGAAACACTACTGCCAGACTTTGTCCCCCTTCTGATCTCATAGACTGGAATTGTAAAGTATGTAAAGAGCCTTCTTTCGATTTTGATCAACGATCAGTAGCTGAAGAATCGATAGATTAATCAAGCAGGCGAGAATTTGTAGAAATTTGTGTCGAGGCAGCTGTGTATATACGAGACGTAATAAGATGTCCATGACAAACGTGAAGGTGCGACATATATAGTATCCCCAACACGGTATTTTCGATTGTGACTATTATATGTCTACTACCATCACCATTTTTCTTATATTACTATTCATTACTTTGAACTTTTCATTATCATTTCTCCCACAACTTCCAAATCAAACTCCCGCATTCAAGTCCCTTTACTCCTAGCCTTCTTTTTATGACCAAAGACGCCAACAGAAACCAGCCCCAAAACTTCATTCTCTATCCCTTCTCTTCCTCTCAAACATCGCTTTGTGCCCTGCAGTTCTTTCTGAATTTGTCCTGAGGTTTGAAGGCTGGGAAAGATCGATCTTTATCTACACTTGAGAAGAAACGCTAGGAATGAGTACCATAAGATGCAGTGAATATTCATAACTTCTGAGCCTGCCCAGGTGGCATCTACCTAAATCTCCCTAGAGTATTCCCTATCAATCAATGCCTAGCAGCGGTCCATGGGCCAATCACCATACTTCATTCGTTAATCATTCCCCAATAACTAAATATCAGCCCCTACATATACTGCAGGCAGTTATTATCTCAATCATGGTCATCGTATGACATGTCGGCCTAGCGAGTTATTATCTTTATTGTCTATCATTAAAATGAATTTCCAGGTATCCATATATACACATTGAAACAATTGGAAATCTAGGCTAACTAATCACTAAGGTTCTCTGCCTATACCCCCAGTATTTATCACCTAATCTTTCCGCGTACGCTCACCTGATTATCTTTCAGGTGGTCTTCTGATAAATTGGGTATTCTATTACTCCAGCAAGACTGTTTTAACCGGGCTGGTATAGCCTCCCACCACGAAATCAAGGCCACAATTTTCATCTATATCCTTCACTAAATAGTCACTTTTTATTTTCCCGGTGGGGAGCTCCCCGGTAGTTCATACTGAACATCTGGAGCCACTATCGAATCCCCATGTAACTCACCGCCCTGTTGATTTGGCGTTGGTACTGGAGCTTCCACCACATACGGAGGAACATCATATTGGCGGCCGTCGTTATATTTCTCATAATAATGTGTTTGTTCGCCATTCTCAGCTATAGGAACAGGTTGCAATCCTTGCGGGCGCTTTCGAAGTCGTTTGAAGAGAAGGAAAGCGCCCGCACCAATGAGGAGTGCTCCAAGGACAACTCCAACGGCTATACCAACCTTTGCGCCTTTGGATAGCCCCGTACTCGGTGAAGATGTTGATGTGGATGTGGATGCTAAGGAAGTACTTGAAGACAAACTTGCGGATACAAGAGTGGTTGACCCACTCGCAATTGGTGATGCGGTTAAAGATGATGTCGAAGTCGATGCTGTGTTTGATTCCCACGCAGGATCGTCTGTAGCTCTCTCTATAATTATGCCATATGCCGCCACTTTATCAACTCCCGATGTGACAGTTATTGTCGTGCTGGCGTACACGATTGGATAAGAAGTTGTGCTGGCGGCAGTCACGGTATCGAATAGTACGCTATTAATGGATAGGGTTTCATCTTTCGAGAAATAAGATGTACAACCATAGATTTGGTCTGCAGGTCTATTCGCAAAGCATGTATAACCTCTGTGATAGTTCGGTAGTCAGCCTTAGATTAATTTCTGAGTCCATCATTCAGGTACTACATACGTAGGACAACAGGTGGCTACGGTTTTGGTAACACTCGAACCTGTGGAAAATGAAGAGCAGGCGGCGTTGTACCCAGTAGGACAAATACCGGGTGAATAATAATCTGCATTTTGTATATTAGCAAGTGTAATTCGCCAATGTAAATATCTACCGTTTGTTTGATTAAAACTCCAGACGGTATCCGGCAAACCTTCAAAAGGTCGAGCATCAGACTTCAGGAAAAAACAGCTAGTTTTATAAACGAAATATGCGCGATATAGAACAAAAGAAACAAAGTTATATTCGTACATGCTGTTGCACGTTTAAACCCGCTTGGCATGCAAGTCGAACTTGCGGCAGCAATACCACCATAAGCCAGCCAGCGATTGATCGGATTTTGGGCCCAGAAAATCTGACTACAATCGGATCCTGAAGGTGTATACGTCGTGGTTAATGAGCCGACCAGAGTACTCGGCGCTAAGGTTATAGATGCTGTTGAAGCGCTCGTCGTTGTTGGCATCTCGCTTGAAACAATGATATATAATTGTACCCGTGCTTAGATTTGCAAGTTCCAGGAATCCGAAAGCAACTGTTGGAACATGATTTGAAAATTATGGCGGCAGGGCCGTCCATTTTGTTGTCCGAGTAATTTATCCCAAAATATCAGCCCTCCACTCTTGACCCTGTTCACAACGGCTGTCGCAGATCCACTGCCTCCACTTTCAGAAGCTTGAAGTGACCAGGGCAAGAGGGGGGACGATTGTATTAGCACTCTGACACATGGAATACAAGGGTCTTTGATCACACCTTGCTATATCCTGAACATCGAAGAGCGTAGTGAGAGCAAGATTATTCTTGTCATGATAGTCTTAAAAGCAGAATGTATGTAAGAATTCCCGGTCAAACTGATGATCATCAAGGGGCTGCTTTTAAATTGGAAGGGGAATAATAAGAAACATTTGTGATGCAGGCGCGTATTGTTCAGATCCGGATGGATAAGCCTACCTAGAAGGGGGAAAAGGATGGATTTTTCTGTCAGCACTAGCTGACTGTGGAGTATCAAATTGATTCTTCATAGGTCAGAAAGCTTGAGCTATATAAAAATGAGACATCATCTTGCATTATATATAGAAATAACCATAATACTCTGTAGAACCCAAACCAACAATCTATAGCTATCGGGTATGCGCCATATCTCCTTCTGTCAAGTGATACATGGAAAGAGCAATTGTGAATACTTCTCAACCGTTCCCAACCTTCTGAGATAGGACCATTTAGTAGTCAGTACTTTGCGCAACGAGGATTAAGTACGCTGCTATTGAGACGTAGAAAACAGGTAACCATGGACTATTCAGGATTGAGCCGAGCAAAATGGTTAGAGTTGGTTTTATTGGATTATGAAAATGATGCAGAATTGAATAATTAGTCCATGCATCAATTCGAGATATTTAATAAAGTTTTGTCGTTTATAATGATCAAATCAATCTATCCCTTCAGTCTTTGAAGAGCTTATAAGTAGTTGTTGAATGTGAAATATAACATCAAACCGTCAGTGTATATATACCAACTTTTCAATTGGCCTAACTACTTCTGGTTAGTCAGGGGATCAACATCTGTGACACAGGACCAACTCACATTCTTACTGAAATAGAACCAACTGTTGGGCCTTTAACAGACGTCTTTTCGTTCGGGTCTAGAAATTCAGTACGGGACTTTTCTCTCTTTTATTAGCTTGATATATAGGACGAATATGTTCTAAATATGAGAGCAGGAGGACCAAATTCCTGGGTCATGGTTCAGATTTCATTCGCGGAATGCCACGCTGTCTCGATACCAATTGTGACATCTTATACCTCTGCGGAGCATTTTGATCATAATTCATCGTTGAAAGAAATGGGAAAGGCTTTGGATAGCTGGCGTGGGGAGGGGGGGGTACACGGTAATGACCGGCACGAAGAGGATATTCTATAACAGACACGTATTATCTGTGAGTATAACGTACCGCCTCTTTCATGACATAAATTCAACGAAATATACAATTTCCAGAGACTTCCAGGAAGTGTAGTTCTTGGGGGTTCTTGCAAATTGCATGCGCTGAGATGGTTGGTTTGGGCTTTTGCCTCCTCCCTCTTTCTCTAATCTCTTTTGGAATGAATATGCATCTGAAAATGTCTTTTCTTGTTTCTTCCTCAAGGGATAGTTCCTGTCTTGTGTCCCAAACCATTTTATTTATTACACTTCACTTCCACATTGTTGCCTCTCCCCTTCTTTCTTTCAGGATGTTTCCTTTGGCGCCATTCCTTTCCTATTATCTAGTTGAGCAACTCTTTATTCGCGCATGCTATACTCCTTGAGTTGAAGTTTCTCTTGGAACCCCCAGCTAAGTAAAGATTATGGGTGATGAAATTGGCATCGTCACTACTCAGCCATTTCCTACACATTCCACTAGGATAGAGAAAAGTACTCAAAGCATTTGTGGAGTTCTGTCTGAGAGATCTACCAGTCAAACCACCCCAAATTCTTTTCATCTCTAACAATTCATCTCTTCAATTTAAATATGCTTGGCCAGTTCTTCCTTCGTAGACAATGTACGGCATAGGCTCAGGAAACAACACTGACAGTGACTCTTCAACCCCTTATAACTTCATCAAACGACGTTCTCTGCCTCTCGGACCTACCACAAACTGATTCTTCTCACTGAGTCTACCAAAAGATTTTTGACTAAAATTTTGAACAATTTTTCAGCTCTTTTTTGAACTTTCTATATATTCTTAGTCCAGACCCCAGACCCAGACCCAGCCCTGGCCAAGAGAATCTGTCTTCAGACAGACATGCAACAAAATTCGGGGAAAACTCCGGGTAATTTGGCACAGGGTATTCAAATGAGATAGTACAAACGGCTATAGTAGGGTTGTGACCTGAGCCGAGATTAAATTTATGGTTTTTGTCTACCTGATATTTGAAAAATGCTCATCTGATTTTATTCATCATTACTCTCACTTCTTGTTCTCTTTTTGCTTGCAAAATCCATTTCATCAAAAGCTGATATCTTGCATGTCTCAAACACCGACACCAATGAAAGTCAGCGTCTTCTTTTGCTTCCTTTTTGGTAGCAAACATAACTGTATGCTGCTCTTCCTTGTCTCTTCCTTTTCAATGTGCCGAAGGAAAGTTTACCTGTCCTTCATTAGTAAATATCCTAGCTAGGCCTCCACTTGTTGTTGATTCTCTGACAAGAGACATGCAGAGTCATTCCTAATTATCGCCAATCATAGCTGTTTTTTTATATCAAATGCGCTTAATTGCTTGGAATACATGGGCATGCATCTGTTCCAACTCTACAGTGCCAAAACTTTGATACCTTCCTGCTCTATGAAAATGATGATGTCATACCCAACCTCATATCCAGTCATAACTGTTAGCATCTACAAAATTCAATATATCAACACATATTCAGCCTCGCTCACCGCACTTCACCTCAACGCTAACTCATAAACACATTACACAAATCCCAGTTGTTGCAGTTTGACACTGTGATGATTCAATAGTCTTAAACTGTAGAAGTATAGCTGTTGCGCCCAATTCACCAATCACTACTACTCTCAAATTCAAAGAAATTATGTTGCACTCCATACCTAGGTAAGCTCCTGTGTACCTACCTAGTTAGCTTCGGTATTTACCTTCCCTGATATCTACTTACTGAAGTGAGGCCGTCCAACCAATCATTCATTTGATTTGAAAATAATTGACGCATATCAGTACCAGGATGTACCCCATTTCCTTCCTCTACTAAGATATCTCTTCATTCTTTGTTGCACGTCATGTCGGGGATTTCGAGGGGGAATGGGGGGGGGGTGCTTTATGAAGTCAACCATTATGGATCTACAGAAAATTTGTTCCTTGGCCGGATGCTTTTGGTAAGTTATGACTCTTTTGACTAACCACAGGTCACTTTTCCCTACTAATAAGTCCTCAATGTTGTACATCTGTACAAGGTACATTACCTCTCCCTCTTATCGCATGACACTTTGGGCTTGTGATGCTTAGCAGCTATATCTCGTTAGTTTCGTACTTGCTTCAAATAGCCTGAAGCTATTTTTCACTTTTCCATCCTCAACTCCTCCTGTTGCACATCGGTACCAGGGTATCTTCTCTTGATCTTACCTATTAAGATGAACTTTTGTCTTTTGTTGCAATTCTTGACAAGGATTTTTTATAAAATAGTTCAGTAGTGTCCCTTGGATAGACCTGTTCATACTATCTCCGTTCCATAAATGACGTATTCACCCTCAACATGTTGCATATCTTCACAGGGGTGCCTCATCCAATTCTCTCCTATCAGACACATTTGAGTCAAGATAAATCTTTTGTTGCTTACCAGAACAGAAGGATCAAATCTTATAGTATTCCTCTGCTATTTCAATCGACCTAATCCGGTTTTCTAAGTAATTTCGTTGCACATCAGAACAAAGGGATCAGATCTTTTAGTATCCCTTTGCTGTTCTAATCAACCTAATGCAGTTTTTGTTGCTTGTCATAGAACGAGGATCAGATCTTTTAGTATATCTTCACTTTCCCAACCAACTTAATACGGCTTTTCCCAATTCTTTTGTTGTATGTCGGTACCAGGGTATATTGGTTAGCCCCTCCCTATCGCAACAACTCTGAACCAAATGTTGCAAGTCAGAACAAGGGTAAACTTCTAGTGTCTAAGTTTTCTCTCCATAGCCCTTTGTACTCATCTCTTCATCTTTAAAAGTTGCACATCGCTACCGGGGTGCCTTCTCTAATTGACTTTATCACAATGTTTCAATAGTTTTGGTTGCTAGGGTCAGTAGAGGTACTTGGGTGGTTTTCACGCTAGTGTGGCACTATATTCAGACTATGCTGATCTGAATCCTTCAAAAATTGGTTTGTTGCAAGTCATAACCAGGGTGTATATCCTGCTACTGACCTATTAGAAAAAGTTGGAAGATTTGTTGCATGTCGGGGTAGGGGCCAGGGGGTCTAGATGATTATTTAGTGGCGAAGGATAGCCAGCAGGTATATTAGTTCTGTATTTGGTATAGATCTGCTGGTTAGTTTTGTATACATGTCCCTGTTGTTTTTTGAGACGGTCAGTTCACAGTGGTAGGTCTTAAACCTTTTTGCATCAACAGAGGTACGGGACAAAAACTATAAACTACTTTGTGAGCATGGTATGTATCAACAAAGATCTCCTTTTAAACAGGTGAAGGTACATTACTGTTGAATGAAAAGTGAAAAGAATTCTACCAGAGAGACCGAAACCGGACCCCAAATCTCTCTATTATAAACCTACCTAGGTGCTATGATTCCGAGACAAAGGATTATCTAAACCCTTGTCATATTCTTCACTCTAGTTTCCTATCTCCTCCTCATTGATGAATCTCACAGTAGAGTTTGTAACAAACCCAACCTCCAAAACTAACCACTTCTTTCTACCCCAGTTCCTCTGCTAGTACCTCAATCCCATTTTGATTGGACTCTACCATCTACCACGCAAACTTCTATATACCAAATGTACCTAAATGATCTGGATGTATTCCCTTTTGTCACAACCTCCCCAGTATCAAACGATTCCCAGAATGCAAGCAGGTGACTATTCCAAATATTAACCGATGGATATTCGATAGACCAAGTAATTTTTGGATCAAAGTGTGATTGGTAAGTGCTGTGTTAGAAGCATCAAATTTTATTCGTTATTACTAGAAGGGAATTGGCTGCAACTTTTGGCCATACATTTTCATACGGCAGTTAAGGCTGGTATCTTGAAGCTCAATGAACAAATTCCACAGCAGCAGTGTATGGTCAGTTGACTTTTCCCAGATATGAGGCTTAATGCCTTTTGAATACTATGTATCCTAAATTATTATTAGAATACAAGCAGTTGTTTTCTACTCAACAGGAAAACCAAGGGAGAAAATTAAAACTATTCATTCGCCCACACTGCAGCTCTTGATCTCATGGGTATTTAATGCTAAACGCACTGATAGTGGCATGTTCCTAAACCAAAAGAGAATCCCAAAGAAATAGCTCAACACCCCTTTTATCATCCCTGTCACATTGGTAACCCCGAGTCCTGTATTTCTGGCCGCTGGCTCAAATCAAGGACCGCAAAATAATTTTAGCACCGGATCACACTTCCGCTTGCTCAATCAACCCTTGAATTCCTTTCTTGCAGTAACTCTCTCCTCGCCATGTTTTGCCCTTACTCTTTTGTACCCTGCCCACCCCTCCTTCAAAAATAATGCATCATCGTCCCTCTTCGTCCAAAACACCAGCCATATCATCTGGTATAGAGTGCCCCATCTTCAATTTTTCCATAACCACGCTTGCAATTTTCATAATCCATCGTCGTTGCATCAAGAGCTGCGACAATGATTTCCTCCGAATAGCCAAGGGCTTTAAACTTATCTATTTCATCCTCAACAGAGTCTTGGGCGTTTGATTCTGGTTCTGGTTCTACGGTTGTGTTTAATTTGGATTTGGATTCTAATGCTGTTTTTGGATTTGCTTTTGATTTTGGATTTGATTTTGGATTTGATTTTGGATTTGATTTTGGATTTTGATTTTGGATTTGATTTTGGATTTGATTTTGGATTTGATTTTTAATTTTGGTTGTGGTTTCTAAGCCCGATTCTAATTCAGAGGATGAGCCTTTACTTAGATCAATGATAAGACCTGGAGTCATTTTCTTCGGAGCTGGAGTTGGAGACGCTATTGAGACTTCATCATCAATCTCTGAATGATGAAAGTCCTGGGTTTCTGGCTCATTCATAGGTGCTTTCAATGAAGCTTTCCGAGATGATCCTTCTGGTTTACTTTGCTGGGTATGCCGAATTGTCTCTCGAGCTTGACGATGGCTACTACTGTCGTCATCACTTGCATCGAGATGGTACTTAAGCGGCAATATATGATGACTAGCAGGTGGTTGAGTTTCATTGAATACATGCTCCGGGGTGGATGGAATTTCCACTTCTTTACCTTTGCCCTTATGCATTCTTTGGCGTTTGCTTTGTGGTTTAACTTGGGTTACAGCGGATCCGTTGCGGCTCGAAAAATTCATCTGAACTAATTGTGCGCTTCTTATTTGATATAGATGACTGCTGCTTAGATTTGCTCAATGGCGGTAGCTCCAAAACCTCACCACTATTCTCCGTTGTTTTCTTCATGGCCTGGAGATTTTGGAATACCGCGCAAAAGTTTGTCTTCGAGGTGGGAAGCTATCAAAGTCTCTTCTTGAGATGCCGAAAATTCGGGATTGTCTTCATCGTTCTCAGCGTCAACAATTAATGTTTCTAGTTCAGACAGAATTTCATCATAAGCAGTTGTTCAAGTCTTCAGCGGCCTCGGAACGATTGGTAGTGGAAAAGTCTAATTTACCAGCTACCTCTTGCCATCTGTCTTTAACATTTGTCTTTTCGAAGCCACCAAACAGCATAACGGTCTGCCAAAGCTTGAAGAGAGAAATTTCTTTTCCGCGAATCTCGGGGAAAAAGTTCAGATCGCCTGGGTTTAAAACCAAGAGATTCCGAGAAGTCTTTTAGAATGTGTTTTGAAGTATTCCTCATCCTCCAGAAGAGAACTGGTATAAGGCCTCTTTTCCAAATCAATTTTCAGTGACATGGCTTCCGATGTTTTTGGCTTGGAAGGTGCAATGGAACCTTTAACAGGTTTTTTCTACCGAAGAATTTTCGGCCTTGTAGGTAGAATGCTTCATTGGCGTCGCTGGTTGAGATTTTTGAGTGTGTTTGTCCACCGCAGGACTGGACCTCCCGCCGATTAGCTGCCGATAGTTCAGATTTAATTTTTTCTTGTTTTTTCTTTTCTCTGGCTTTCAGTTCTCGAGGCAAAAATTCGGCATTAAAATAGTTGCGCCATTTCTTGGGCACTGTGAGATCCATACTGCGCACATCAATGGAACTGTATGCAAGTTAGTCAGGATAAACTTACAATTTCAGTCCACTTCTCCCAACTGTCAAATCTCCTTATCCGAATCAACTTCACAAATTTGCTTAAATGAACTTCGTAGAATACTATCATCGTCCTCCGTAAAAGGTCGCCCGCATACGGGCTTTTTGGATTCTTACATCGGGTGATGGAGATTTCGAAAGTGGAGGTCGAGATGGACGGGAGCTTGATTGTTTTGGGGAGGTGATGAGCCAGTAACCGGGTCTCTTTCTTTTGGTGAGCCAGCTTGTACCGGCCACGAGAGCTTTGGCGCTGTAGAAGGTTTGGCCGGTCCTTGTTTAACAGGGTTTGGATTCCTTTCGGGGGATGGTGAGTCGCCATCTCGGTTTCGTAGTGCAAGTTTCCGGC
Source organism: Monilinia fructigena (assembly GCA_003260565.1). Taxonomy (NCBI): domain Eukaryota; kingdom Fungi; phylum Ascomycota; class Leotiomycetes; order Helotiales; family Sclerotiniaceae; genus Monilinia; species Monilinia fructigena. The sequence goes on from QKRW01000023.1 coordinate 21,563, forward strand.
GTTGTATCGAGGAAGAAGCTGTCTCTTCCAACGGTCTAGCCAAGATTGATATGTATGGTGAGGATACTGTAACACGTGTCAACCTAAGAGACCGGCTGCATGTTATAAAATTCAAGGCTATGTCCATACCTGTGCTTCTAATTCCATATATATTCGATTGCCCTTTGTAGATAGCCCCTTTCGGTCAGCCTTCAAGACCCATTTAGTCAATAACCGGTCATCCGCAGCTGTAAAAGGAGTGCGCGTGGATTTCCCAGGCTGCGCACTGGCAGGAGCTCGCGCTCTATTCGCGCCAGCTGCGCCTACTGGTAAGCCACATCGATATTCTTCAATGTCTACCAATCTACCAGCCTTCGCAGACTTATCGATGAACTTCCATGAAACAGCCCCTGGAGGTGTGTCTTTTCGTGCACCATCAGCGATTATAATCTCCGCATTTTTTTTCAAATTTTTCTACTTCACCACCATTCGACTTTCGCAAAATCAGCATGTTTCTTTTCCTTTCGATTCAAGAATACTCCTACCTTAATTAACTCTATCCACCTTGAGCGCATGGGAACTCTCTGAAGAATGAAGAACTTCATGTCTTTAAAAAGAGCCCCTCCACCACCAACACCATCATATACAATTGAAGCCATAATTTCAACCGTTGCGACTCAAGTTGCGACTGAAGAGTTGCGATGGGGTTAGGGATCATCAGCAAACCACTTGAGGGCGTTCTAGTATCACCTGCAGTAGTAATGAGAACTCCTCCTTCAGCGAAATCCTTGAAAAATATTCCATGCGCTCAGTATCATAAGCTGGCGTTTTTCGAAAACCCCATAGAAGTGTATTGTTTGAAGGTTATCTATCGCAAATCCGTCGCAAATTAGTAAGTGTTGTTGAAAAGAACATTTGACGCGCTTCAATTACTGGTCGCGACGTCGGCTGACCCTTGTCGATATCGGACTTGGCAAAGATGAAGGACCGACCAGATGTTTCTGTACTTATTAGGTGCCTAATAGCAAAGCCAACAATCTCATCATAACTTAAGTATGGATGCTCACGTAAGCTTTAATATGATGATTTTCTAAACTGTATTGCTTTTTTGATTAACGTCGTTCATTTTTATGAGTATATATAGAGAACAATCCGAATTTGCCAAACCATGGGGACAGTTCGAAATGTGGCCATAGCCGTTCTAATTCTTTCCTTTTTCACCTTCGTTGCTTTCTTTGGTAGACTTCCCAGCATTAAGGTAATTACACACTGATTCTCCTTACACCTTTCATATACTTACAATTCGAAAGGAATACACCAATAGGCAGTCTATATAGAGTAATATGGGTTCATATTCCTTATGCTTTTAGGGCAGCAGATAGGAGATTAACGAATGGCCGACTCAGTGCTTCAGTAGGAAAGTTGGCCCATACGCTATGGAATGACCGTCATCCTGTCGTTATGGTAAGATTGCCTACCGCTTTATTGGCATGAACACGAGCTCAAGTGACTCGAATTACAACGTCGAACAGCGAGCACTTTCAAGGAATATACTTCTTCCATGTACCGAGCCTAAGGCCGCATCGGCACCATCCATATAATTTCTTGTGGCTCTGGGTATGCTGTCGGCCTCCAGATCGTAGGAGTAGGGGATATCTAGTCATGCTAACATGCTTTAAGATATTTTTCATTCTCCTGCTTTCCATAGCCGAAATTATGTTCCTCCCTCCAGCCTGGCCATTCATGAGCACATCCCGCAAAAACAACAGCCATTGTCGCTCTGACATTACCATATGGCTTCCTCTATCTAGCAGCTTCTAGCGACCCAGGCTATATCACGCCTTCAAACCATGTCTATCAAATGAGTATTTATCCTTATGATTATACAATATTTCACCCCGGAAATCGTTGTCGAACTTGTCATCTTCTTAAACCAGCCCGATCCAAGCATTGCCATGTTTGCAAACATTGCATCGCAAAATGTGATCACCACTGCGTTTTCATCAATAATTGCGTTGGCTACAACAACCAGCATTGGTTTCTACTCCTACTCTTCACCACAGGAAATCTCACTGTTTACGCTGTCTACGTCGGTGGTTATATTCTTTCCACTTTCATCGTAGCAGAATACCCGGATTGGTCCCTTACTGGAATCGGGTTTACGTGGTCGCGTTACTTCTCCATTTGGGGATGGGCTCTCCAAGAGTATACTAGAATTGGTTCCATAACTCTCCTCTGTTTTCTCATCACCCCGTTAGTCTATGGTCTCTTCTCATATCACATCTACCTAATCTGGTGCGGTACTACCACCAATGAAAGTATGAAGTGGTCGGACTGGGGCGTCGAAATGTCCCGTGGCTTCGTCTTTAAACGCACTCTTTTCGAAAACCGGCAAAAGAACTTAAGAATAGAACCAGCATGGACGCATTGGCCAGTAGAAAGTCAACAGATAATTCTACGCACAGCAGATGGAAAGGATCCTGTAGGGGGTATTGGAGAGGGAGAATGGAAGAGGGTATGGAGTTTGAGGGATATTGAAAATTTGTATGATATTGGGTTTGCGGATAATTTGAAAGATGTATTTATTGGAAGACAGGGTGCCCTATAGCTAAGGTACCAGAAATATGGCAATATGCCATACAGCAAATATGGTATATTGCCATAAAAATAATATAGTATATTGTTGTGAAAAATATGGCGATTTGTCATTTTTTGTAAAGATGGTGCAGCATTTTATACAAATGTAAAATAGTATTAAGAGTATTCATATAATACATAAACTAATATAGCGTATATCTACTTTTCTATTTAATCTGTTATAACCGCTTATATTTATCTTTTATATCAAACATCAATTTATAACCCTTGCCGTTGCTCATTTCGCCATCGTTTGCCATTGTTTACCTTGCCATTGCTCACTTTTACCGTATCTTGTATTTTATAACCACTACAGAATTAGATTATACTATTATCTTCAATTCTTAGTTTCATTTTATTTCTGATAATATGTTCTATATTTTATAAAAACAAGTGTAGAAGCTTCTATCACTATATATATAAAAAACGTATTAAAATGTGATTTATCGGGATTCTACAATAATATGGTATACTGCCATATTTCTGGTACCCTAAGGGTGCGTATCCCAGAGTGGATGAAGATGTTGGAGCGCCGCCGTAGAGAATGAGAGGTAGAGTTCTTGCCGAGACGGGTATATAGAGAGGGGGCCTTGAGCGATACACCCATGCTGGCATGTACCAATCTGGATAATTAAGTTTAGCCATAACAGTACTGATATATAGATATGGGTATCGCGCAATCTGTGGCTTTTTAAATTCTCCGACATCTTTATTGGCTAAGCTATCAGCCAAAAACTCATCGCGCCACATTATCCCAATCGTTAACTAGATTTTGGGTTCTGCTTTCAATCCTTGACGTAACAATTACTCCTTGTGATTATCGATTTGTTCTAGTTTGAATCTCGAGCTCAAATACAATAGAATTTCGAGAATCTAATGGCTAGTCGCCTTGTCTCTCTGATTGATCTTGGTGCTAAATCTGCTCGCCATTCGCTGTCTGTATCTCTCAGCATCTCTACCATATGGGTACTCCTATTTATCGACCACTTAATAACACGATTCAAGAAATTCGAGTGCTTAGGATTCTCAATGGAACAACAAGGCGGTTTGATGAGCCTCTTGCATGTTCATTTGAATATATCTCTTTGACTGATGACCCCTCATTTGCTGCACTCTCCTATACGTGGGGCGACATGTTTTATGATAGCGGATATTCTCCTGGTGAAGTAATATCCAATGATACTCTAGGAGCTTCCCCATCGGTTCCCATAAGTATTGATGGAGTGCTTGTCAGAATTGGGGAGAACCTCCTAAATGCTCTTCAGTATTTTCGTTTCGAAGCGGCATTCAAACCGATCCAGTGGTCATCTGCAAAAGAGCCCCGCTTTTCATCAGAAACTCGCTTATGGGCAGATGCATTATGTATCAACCAAGAGGATCTGACTGAAAGAAGTCAACAGGTGTCTAAAATGCATGAAATATATAGGAAGGCTTCTCGCATATTGGTCTGGCCAGGTGCTCCTCAGCTCGATGGCCAAAGAGAACTCGCTGCATTCATAGACAGTTTCGAAGAAGAGCCCTGGAATATCGCTCAGATGCTTTTAAGACCACACAATACAAGACTCCTCTCTGCACTCCATGATCCAGGATTTGATAAATGCTGGGAAGCTCTTGAGGAAATCTATAAAGCGCGATATTGGAATAGACTCTGGATCGTCCAAGAAGTTTTAAGCAATTCGGAAACTTGGGTGTATGTCGGGAAGGAACTTGTCCAGCTCCTACCACTGCTTACGATGGGTCTAGCTCTGCAATATCTTGAAGATTGTGAGATCGAAATTCTTCCATCATACACAAAATCTATCGTAGAATCTGTTAGGATTCCTCCCAATCTACCGCTTCTAGATGGCAAATTACACTTTTCGGACCCAGAAGCGAAGCCGATGGAATTGCTCGAACTTCTTCAAACGTTCCGGAAGTTTGAATGTCGGGATCCACGCGACAAAGTCTACGCATTAGCAGGACTATCTTCACCACATTCCAAGAAGCTAGTCATCGATTACTCGAAGGAATTATCTCAGGTACATAGAGATGCCGCGAGGTTAATAATTGAAACTACACAGAGACTTGAAATAATATGTACACACGAAAATCAGGATGTAATTGTCCACAAGGCTCTCACGACAAGCCACCCTCTATACCAACATGGGTACCGAATTGGTCTTGTATTCAGGAAGGAACTGCACTCCGTCCTGGACTCCTCCGTGGACCAACTGCATACCAGTTGGATCGATGGAATGCATCTGGGGATACGAGTGCCAACGCACATATTTCCGGCAATGGTAGTGTGCTGAAATGTAAAGGCGTACTTCTCGGAACTATCACGCATATCGTACGTCCAGTGACCGATTATGGACCTCAGGATTTTCACAATATACTCCAATTGATATGTAATTCTACAACGCAAGACATAGATAGCCTTAACCAAGGTGCATTGTTTATAGCGCTGCGAGAGACGCTTCTGAAGACTGCATATATCGATGAACCTGTATCGCGCGATCTACCGCCTCCAACATTCCTGAAGGTATGCCAGCTATTTCTCTCCCAGTTTCCTACATTGCACAAACGGGATATGGAGCTCGTAGATACGCTTTGTTATTACTTGAAGATGGCAATGGAAGATCGGTATTTCTACATGGGCATGACGGGCGAAGAGCGAGGTGGACGGAGAGTTATGGGAGTTACGTTTATGTTCTCAAGGGAGGACGATGTGCTTACTGTGTTGTATGGATGTAGATGGCCGGTTTTATTGAGGAGACGGAAAAGGGAGGAAGGAGATGGGTTTGTGGTTTTGGGGGAGGTGTATGTCCATGGGTTTATGAATGGGGAAGCCTTGGAATTGGGAGAGGTGAGAGAACATTTGAGATTTATTGAGGTGATGGTACAGGAAATTGAATTTCAAAGCTACAATCATCAGAAAAGGTACTAACCTTAATGATAAATGCGGGAATTTAGTATTATTAGTGCACATATCACCTCCTTCGTCTCTTCCCAAAGACCCTGCTCGTTGGTACTTTCTATGCCTAGATCCTCTCATTGGACGATTCTTGATTGATCAAAGCCGGTTGCCAATGATATCAAAGATTAAGGCTTCAATTAAATGCCTACAATTCAACGTTAGACTGGATACAAGTCTGGAATATCCACTGGTCTCGTTTCTTCTCTGCGAACTTCTGCAGACCGACCACTGTTTTAGGCTTGCTCACATCGATGACGTGCTCATCATTTTTCTCCCGCATCTAAGCTCAGTTCTTTTCCGAAACTGGTGGTTCCGCCCACATCCACTTTAAAATCCATAGATACTTCCTTCATTGGGGAATTTCCTGATCACGACCTCGCCAGATAGAAACATGAGGAAGCTATTGATAGGGTGGATAGTCGTCACTACGGGCCGTACTTCGATCGCAACAGCTTTCCATCATTCAAAAATATACAGAATATAGAGAACACACGTCGATGGCTTTTTTCGGTTGCGTAAAATGTTTTGAAATCCGAGCCGCATGAGTGTGAAGTTGATAGGGTGGTTGGGAGGGAAAGCGTGAGACGAACGTAAGAAAGGTGAAACATCGAAATACCAGAAGTGGGTGATGCGGTTATATGGATCGGATATGGAGGAGAAATTTTGGGAGTTGAATAATAGAACGCTCTTGCAACCTGGATATTGCCACTCATTAAAGCATCCTCCTCACTTACTGTATCACGCATCTGGCTTGCATACCGGTACCTCTTCCAAACGATGCGTTGCAGATTAGTCTGGGTAAGTGGGGTTGTTTTGAGATTTATGGGGTAAATGAGATACTGTATCAATATGGAGAAGAAATGAGACATCTATGACTTAGTAAAGAGAGCTTTGAAACATAAATGTGAGTTGGCTTCTCGAATATCAGCACTACAAATGGAATTTCTGCTAACAAATATGAGTTATTTGATGTTGTTTCGACTTTGTAGTGTATTCTCATGAGTGCTTCCAAATTCCCGACGAGTTGAAACAGAGATGAAGGAAAAATTGTATCTTCCATATTTGTGTCTTGATTGTAAGACCTCGCATGTATTTTAGAGCACAGAAGGAACAGTTCCAAGCCCAAATGAAATAGGGCTAGTAAAGGAAGACTCAATAAATAATGGCCCAAGAAGAAGAGTGATATGAAAGGCATAGATTGATTAGACGCAATTTTACGCCATCGTTAAGTATACATAACATTAGGCACCCGGCGATAATGATACCGTCGTGACATATAGTGCTTACTGTGTACAGTGATACATAACTACACAGTGAATAATGCCAAGCAGGATGAATTCGTCAACGAGATGGAAGTTTTCGGTGTTAATGTAGCCGAGAAAAAGAAGGGGGCTTATAAATGATGAAATAGACGGTAAGAGTATCATGTAACCTTGAAGAATATGGAGTAGATCGATCGTCGATTCGGTTGGCAGATGCGCGTGAACGCCCATATGAGCTCAGATGGACCTGTAGGGCATTTTTCGAAAAAGAAGAAGGTCAACCTAGGTAGGTAGTATATAGATCGCCCAAGTCTATCCGATCTTTTAGCGAATTCGTAATTTTATACAAATTGATTATAAATACTGTTTGTATCGCCTGGGAATGGAGTGAAAGACAATAAATGGTATATTCTTAATATGTTGTTATTGGCTCTAAAGAGTCACTATCTAGATGCTATAGAACGACGACCCTACCCCTACGGTATCATGTAATCCTAATGATATTGATTTTAGCTAATATATAATGGGCTAGGGGGCCTATGCGTATATACTATTATAGTAGTATAATATAATTATGGAATCTTATTGGCTAGCCATTCTTTATAAATGGTTATATTCTTGATTGGACTCTTCAACTTCAACTCTTCAATTCCTTTTCAACTTCAATAACTACAGTAAGTAATTCCCTTTCATCAAAGTAAGTCCATCAAATAAGGTAAGTAAATTGCTTTTCCATTTCGCTTCCAGTCCCTATTCCATTTCGCCTCTTTACTTTTCATTTCATTCCATTTCTCATTTTTAACAACTTCAAACTCTGAATACCTAGGTAGCTTCAGTAATAAGAATGTATATAATTAATGAATGTACTAAATACTAGTAAAAGTTTAAGGTTTCTTCAAAATATACTAGATACCAGTTAGTGCTGATATGGATTTGGTATATCTTACGTAAAAAACGCTCCTCGTATTTGGAGCATTCGTGTATGAGAACTGTATTATGCACTTAATACATCTGTGTATCGCACGTCGAAAAATATTGAAAATCGTGGTACCCTAGTCGCACTAGATAGGATGCCGAGGCGTTAGCGCGTAGCCTGGGCATCACGTGATCGTCCTGACAAGTACTAGATAATCTATCATGTTTCCTAAACGCCTGCAAACGTTTCAAATTGTTTAAGAAATGTAATGATTTATTTAGTATTCATAATTGATTTGTAGAAAATCAATTATATAAATTTATAATATTATAAAAAATAAATTATAAATGAATTTTGTATAATTTTCATAAATTTCCATACAAGTCCATCCGAGAAATCTCCGAGTCCATCTGAGCTCTGAACTCAGATGGACGTCCACCCGACCTGCCAACCGACCTGTAAACTCAAAGACGGAGTCGAAACAAATAACGATTCCATCTTTCCAAGCCTCTCCACAAAGTGACAAGATCTTGTAGACAGAGGTTTGTAAACACATAAGAAAAGGGAAAAAGAAATGCCATGAGAGCACGAGAGGATGAGATGAGAGGATCAGAGGATGAGAGAAGGTCTTCCGCGAGATCCGCAAAACCCATTCCCACTTTCTCCTTCAATGCTAGCAACCAAGCAACTTATACGCGTTACCAATAATTCTGATTGCCGACTTTTCGATACGAAATGCCATTATTTGGCGACCGTACCAAGCCAAGAGGAGGAATGGAATGATCAACGAAAGAAAAGCTAAAAGGGATGGCGACAAGGGATAAAGATGATGTATTTGCTGATTAGGAACCGTTATGCATTTCAATTAGCCGGGGAGCTATCGAAGCTTTTTGATGCTACTCATTCATGAACCATTTTTCTTATTCTTGTATATCTAGACTCGGTCCCCGAGTATAATTCTTCCACAAGTGAATCCATGCAAGAGACTATACACTACCATCATCGATATGCTTTCGTCCGAAGCAGTGAATTGATTGGTATAGTAGGTAACTGTCATCTCAACAACACCTACGGAGATAATCTCAACTCCGATCCCACTTCTAGGAATTAAAACGGTTTAATTATAAAACCTCAACCTTCGAAGACCACAACACATAATTATTCCACAATGCCCAATCTAAAAGAAGAGGAGGAGAGATCTCCAATTTCATCCTTAGAAGATTCGAATGCTGAGACCGAAAATGGCTTGGAATTTCAGCCGATCAAAGCTACACCTACAAATACACCTATGTCGAAAGAGAATACTAGAGCTAGTCTGACCATTTCGCTGATGCGAACACGCTCAACAAATGGATTTGGTTGTGATGATCCGGATAATACTTGGGATGGAAGCGGTGGCGATATTGAAGACCAAAGAGCTGATGAGAAAGATCCATTCGAGGTTCGATTTGATGGCGGTGATAGTGATCCCATGTGTCCAAGAAGTATGGCGCATGGAAGAAAATGGCTGGTAGTAATTTATAGTCAGCACAAGCTCTTTCTGTGTGTAGGTTCATCTCATCGTTTTTCAAAGTTCCTTGAAGTGGCAATCTTTGATTGGAGGGTTTTGGTAGGAGTCATCTTGTGTTTTTGGTTGATATCAGAATTCATCTTTCTAGTATTATGAGAAAGTACATAGGGCTGAGTTACAAAAACGTAGAATGATAAGGGGGTGCTAATCTAAGACTTGCATCTAGTACCTGTGCGTCATCGATGTATATACCAGTACATATGCCCCAGCTGGAGAAAGAATTCAACTGCTCAAGGGAAGTTGTAACCCTCGGGCTTTCCATGTTTATCCTTGGTCTTGGTCTCGGACCATGCTTCTAGGGCCTCTTTCGTAAGCACTGCAATCATATATATACCTGCTTCATTTACTTACACAAATAGTGAATTCTTCGGTCGCCGCCCTATCTATATCTGTTCCTTTACCTTCTTCCTAATCTGGCTCATTCCTTCAGCAGTAGCGCCAAAACATACAGACTTTGATAATAACAAGATTCTTTCGATGGTCTTTCCGGAAGCGCTTTTCTTTCAGTTGCAGGAGGTACCGTGGGGACATGTTTAACCGAGAACAACTCCAAGCCCCTATGCTAATCTATACAGCATCCCATTCATAGGTCCATCATTGGTCCATTGGTCTCTGGATTCATTAACCAGTATAAGCAGATTGGCGTTGGACATTCTACGTTATGATTATCTGGTCAGCATGCAACTTGGGATTGATTTTTTTTCTCGTTCCAGAAACTTACCATCCAGTCGTCTTGAAAGCTAAAGCTCGCAAAATTCGACAAGAGACCGGTGATGAACCGATGGTATGCACCTAATGAAGGCTCAATAAGTCCATTCCGAAGACTATCGGCTATTCATTACTCAGGCCGGGCCAACTATTGATCTTTGAGCCCATGTGCCTCAATCTTTGTATATTTCTCAGCTATTCTGCTTGGTATCTTGTACTTGTTCTTTGGTGCATTCCTCTCGTCTTTCAGGGGAACCATGGATTCCAACAGTGGCAGACTGGTTTGACATTCATGGGAATGTTCATAGGAATGATGTTTGCAGCTGCTACTGACCCTTTCTGGCACAGAACTATATCAGGCTGATCAAGCAGAGAGAGCAAGTGACAGGAGATATCGGTGGGTCCGAACCAGAATACCGCCTACCTCCTGCTATTCTTGAGCGGTTCTTGTTCCTGTCGGTTTGTTTACCTTCGCATGGACGACATATCCATCGGTCCACTGGGTTGCCCCTATTATTGATCAGGAATTTTCGGAATGGGGTAAGTTTAGAAATTTCTTCTCTGTAAATGATAAACTCGTGTGTCAGGAGGTTTCCTGTTAGGTCCCGAGTCGCGTACGTTCCATCGCCGAAGTGGCGTGTGGGCTTTGTGTTTCGTTCCTGCATGTAGTTGATCTTGTCATCTGTTTTACATATCTGGCCCTATTTGGGAAATATGAAGCTTGATTTTGATTCTATTTCATGCCATGGTCGTCGATAGACTCGATTAAATGTCTCACATAACACACGACTCATGTGGCACAAAGTCTTCGAGTAGCTAACCGGCTGGGATTCATGCAGAAACCCTTCTTGTCTTTACTGGCATCTTCACCTTCCTAGTCGATGCATACCCACTCTATGCAGCCAGCTCCTTAGCAGCGAATAGTTTCATAAGAAGCACCTTCGGAGGTAAGTTCCCAAACCTGAAATCCCCTGAACAGTCACCTATGTACTTGAGGAGAATAAATGCTGAGGCTGAAGCTTGGTAGCCATCTTTCCGCTTTTTGGTATTCAAATGTATCACAAGCTCGGCGATCAATGGGCAACGAGTCTTTTGGCGTTTTTGACGGTTATCATGATGCCTTTCCCATACATCTTCTTCAAATACGGGAAGCAGATCAGGGGCCGTAGTCGTTTTGCTACCGCGTGATGTGACTTCTCAGCGGTACATGCAACGACATTTAATATAAATCTGGACATGGGCTTGTATTAATTGGCCTGAACTTTGGAGTACAGAACATAGCGTTGGATGGGAAGCATTGCATTATTGGAGTTTGGAATGGCGAGAACCACTTATTGCATTATTAAAAACGTCGGTTCTAACGTTGACGGCCGTTTGTTCATAGGAAAGGAAGGATCATATAGTATATACCCCCAATTCGAAACCGTATTTTATTATTTGCCAAGATGAAAACAAATAGCATATTTCCCAATCGCTGGGTGAAGTAATCATAAGATGTGTCACGGGTAGCACATGTTTGGGGGGGCCTCCAACTTTCCAAGCTACATCCCCACCACCCCCATCGTCGCAACTCCCTGTTACCGAGCTGCCGAGTAACTCGAAATTTTGTTCACACTTGATCAAGAGCCTATGAAGCCGTAACGCCACAATCGTCCATCCAAGCATCGTGTGAGGATTCTAAAAGATAGATGAAGGGAGGTAATATATCATGTACCTTAGATAGCTGACCCTGTACTTTTTTGTTTTACACTGGGCTTGCTTCGCATATCTATCGTGTCTATCTATATGACATATATATTATGTGATAGACAGGACATGTGACCCCTTGCCTCTTGAGAGGTAATAAAGAATTGATTCCAATTGATGGAGATAACTGTATCACCGCATTGCGCATTGGCAGTGAAGTTCCTGAACGAATATTTATCCTATGAGGTGATAAATCCCACATTCGAGAACCATGGGGGTGGAACGGAATTTGTTTGGTTGATAGGCACGGCAAGTTTGGGTAAAATTGCATCAATTGCATTGCATAGTGGGAGTATGGGCTAGGACTGTTTGGGTCAGGAAACGCATATACGTGGTAGTTGGTAGATGAGGAATGGGGAGATGAATCTATCGGTGAGTGGGAAGCGGATCTACGTGCTTCTTTCCACTTTTGTGATGAACGTTTTGTGACAGGCGGTTATCTGCTTGGATGGAATGGGATGGGATGACCGGATGGATTAGGTAGGATTGGTTGATAATATATTACGTACAGGAGAGTGGTGGATATGTATTACTGTTTGCTGCCAATGTATACTAATGTATGATGTATAATAGATGAATGCATATATATGCAATGTAGTAGAGCAGTAGAGTAGTGATTGCTCGAGTTAAGGGGAAAAAGGGAAGAAAATGATTTGATTAGAGGAACTTGCAGATTGTACTTGAGCCATAAGCATTATATGTATTCCGTATGCATGTAATGCTTATGTATATGGTATCATATCGATGCAAGTAAGTAAGTAGCTAAATAGTGAGTTGAACAAAGACTAACCAAGAAGACTTTATGAAGAGTTTGCCATACATAAATGAATGTATTACATATACATTTTTGAGATTGATGATTTGCTGTATGGACGTGTATAATTGTTTATGTATGTATGGTATGATATGATATTAAAGTTGAAGAATCCATTAAATTCTCATTGACCACTGCCGCTGGAAAGTCCAATGTCATCATCGTCGTCGTCGTCGTTATTGTTGTTGTGGATGTTATTGTTATTGTTAGTATTGGTCATTGTTTGAAAGATTAATAAAATCCATACCGTGGGCCTAGCAATTACCTGATACCTAACCTTATCGAAGTATATATGGATTATATATTATATATATATATGTTATGTTAATCACGGATATAAAATGCTATTTAACTAAATGTGGCTGTGCAATCTCTACAGAATTTAATTGTGGCTTTATAACAAAATATTTAAATTCATCACATCATCAACCCATTGACCGGTTCACCCGCTTCCTTGGGAAAAGCTTCTTTTATGTTGATCTTGATGAACACTAAATTTTTCCCCGCGCAACAGAACGCAACCAAGACGCAACAACAAACCTCGTCCTGCCACGCGGCGCCCAAGCTTGAAAGAGAAACTTTTGGTGATACCCTCATTATTCAATTGAGTACGGGATCTTCTATTGATTTGCCATCTTCAAAGGTAATTAATTAAATTTGTTTGGTCAATTTGATCAAATTAACTTCGGGATCAATTGATATCATCACCCATACCCATCTCAGCTTATCCGTTCCTAATCCTTTCATCCGCAAGAGCACCAAGCTAAGTGCAATTTCAATTCGCATTCCTTCGAATCTCGCCGTCTACAACATTTTATATCTCTATTTTTGATACAAAGGCGACAGAGAAAATATATAGGTTCCGATTGAATGGAAACAAAACCCTGACCGCTCGAAACAAGGACGGCGAATACCCATTTCCAATATATCGATTTTGAAGTGATACGCAAAAAGGGAAAGGTGTTTCAATTGCATCAGTGGTTGAAGGCCTTTTTTGGGCATCAATGCGATTGCGGTGGGACTAGCTCGCGGATACTTGCAGCACCATACAGTAACACAGCGTTTGATTACATTTGCGCATTCCTCCAGCACGAGAGAGAGGTTTGTGGAAGGAGTAGGTTCTCCGCGTGACTATACATGTGTGGATGTATTGCTTTACGAGGGACTAGGTTTTGGATTGGTTAAAAAAAGTCGAGCAAGATTGTCAAAGGAGAGGGTGAGAATTTGGGTCCAAGGAAATTACGAGAAATACGGAGCGGCCGAGTCGGGCAAACCTACCTGGTTTCTGGGAGGAACACGGAAAAGAGAGTTGGGCCGGTCAAATAGCGGTGCATGCGAACGCGTGCTGGGTGTTCGGATAGGCACGCGGCGAAAACGTGGTAAGGGATTGAAATACACGGGTACTTACTTTTGCGGCAAGAATTTATTTTGGAGGATCGCTAGTATTACCCTTTGTGGCATCAAGATTTCTCGCAGACGTAAGAAGGTGTAGAAGTGTGCGCTGGAAGTGTTGGAGTGAGAAAACAAGGTCATTGTGCATTGTTGCTGGACGGGCGGTTCACGGCACCATCCTGTGTTGCCTTGGTTGTGCGACGAGGCTGCTGCAACAGGGCTCCTGTTCAAGGATTGGCGAGGGAGGTTGACTAGGGCTTCTATTGATTGGAGTGTGGTGTCGCAGAAACGAGCTAGCTTCTGCACAAGTACCAAGTGAGGTATTTAAGACAGGATGTCGGGAGAAACTGAGATAGATGATCCTGAGGTTTCGGATGGCGCTTCGGAAAACGATTATAGTGATCATGAGCAAGAGCTTGATGTATAGGAAAAGAGGACGATAAATAAGGAAATGGCGGAACAAAAAGTAAGACCGGACGTGATGAGAATGGGAATACTGTGGGAGCAACAGCTACAGCTACAAAACCAAAATTCGATCCTAAAGATCCGTTGAGACCTAGAAGAAAGAAGGCAAGAAGAGCTTGCTTTGCTTGCCAACGAGCTCATTTAACTTGTGGTATGTTTGTTTTTCTCAAGGCTTCATTTCCAGGTTCTTTTTAGTGTCAAGAGCCTTGCACTTCGTCTCGTTCCTCACTTTTTACCACTATTTACCATCCTTTCAATGACATTTTCTACATGTGCTGAGAAGAATTCAATAGGGGACGAGCGTCCATGTCAACGTTGTATCAAACGAGGTTTAGCAGATGCTTGCCAGGATGGAGTTAGGAAGAAAGCAAAGTATCTTCATGATGCACCCCCTGAAGCTCTTTAGACCTGTTTTAGGACCAAATTATAATCAGCAAGTGAAACACAGTCGAGGAACGACCGTATCAACGCCAACAAAGCCCCTTCTGGCATGGAAACTTTTTCTCTCAGCGAGCTGACACATCGCCATCTTACCCGCTTTTTGCAGCTAATCAACAAGGTCAAATGCCACCGCCCGCCATTGCAGAATCGACTCTCTTTTGGAAGCAATCAACCATCGCCGATATCTCCCAACGTTTCATATACCGCAGGAAATCGACCAGGTGTAATGCAAGGAATTTCCCTGCCGCAAGTGTCAAATGATTCTCATGCAGCATTTGGTGGTGGTGCATTTTTCGATCCCAGTAACCCAGCACTATTTAACTTTGACCTAGAAGGATTGAATTTCGGAAATCATTATGGAGCGCTGGAATTTGGAATGCTCGGGCATATGGCATCAGGCTCAGCAGAAACACCACCTCAGGATTCAACTTCAGGAATGTCACAGAACGTTGGAGATCTTGGTTTTAACAACAATCCAGCATTCAATAATAACCCACCCTTTAATCAAATCTATCCTCACGATGCATTGTCGGACTTTGCTGTAGGTATGGAAAGACAAAATGGAGGAAACGTCTTCGCTAACAACAACCTGCATCATGGTTTGCCTCATGCGTACGCAATAGCGACGGGTGGTAGTCAGCACAGTCCGAGCACTGATGCGAGTCCTGCGGCAAGTACAATGGGGTTTGAGGGCTCACCAACCACTACTAATTACCCAACACCGGCGCCTGCTCATAGACCAGCAAAACGACAAGATACAAAATCTGGGCCATCGGGCAAGCTTGGACCGTCATCAATTCTCGGAAAGAGGAATCGGGACCTTCATCTATTTACGATACCGTTCACGAACCTTATTCCTACACTGCCGGTTTTCATAGCCTTACCGCTTTCATACAAAAGCGATTCTCACCGAATAAGACACTTCGAATAGCCAAATCACTCGCCTCCATTCGACCATCGTTCATCTCTTGTACAAAGACCCTTAACCGTCAAGATTTGGTATTCATGGAGAAATGCTTTCAAAGGACCCTATTTGAGTACGAAGACTTCATGCTGAATTGCTGCACACCAACAGTGGTCTGTCGGAGGACCGGTGAAATCGCAGCTGCCAACAAAGAGTTCACCATTTTAACTGGGTGGAGGAAAGAAGTTCTTCTAGGTAATGAAGCAAACCTCAATATCAATACAGGAAATAGCGGTCCCTCATCTTCAGCAAGTTCAGGCCGGGGAAGTTTTACGACCCTAGAATGCGCCCCCCTAAATCTTGCCGATTCGAACACGAGTGGTAAAGCTCAACCCATTTTTCTCGCGGAGTTATTAGATGATGATAGCGTCATTGAATTCTATGAAGATTTCGCACGATTGGCATTTGGAGACAGTAGAGGAAGTGTTATGACTCGTTACAAGCTCCTTCAATACCAAACGACAAAAAGATAATTCTCAATCTCCTGAAGGTGACAAGAGCAAGCGGAAAGAAGTTATTGGATTCAATGGAGCTGGAATTGGGGGAATGGGTAATAGGATCAAGGAGATTGACGCGACGAATGGGTTTGAAAGTTTGAAAAGGATGGAAAGGTGGACTGTAGTTCCTGTTGGACAGTTAAGAGGGATGTCTTTGATATTCCTATGATGATTGTTATGAATGTGAGTATTCTTCTATTGAGATCGGACGAAACGAGAGAATAATGAGATGAATGCTAAACAATTTGTAGTTTCTTCCTTGCATCTAGATCCTACCAAATGTTATTCTCCGCCATTTTAATATCACGCCATTCTCTAGTGATTCGATATCATTTTATCCCCCTCCTAAATACCTTGGACTCGCAGCCCCCTTTCGCGGCTTCTTTCCATCGTTTTTTATGTCTGCATGCATGCATAAGGGGTCTCGGCAAAAATTGGCGCAGGTTCCTTTGGGTTCTCTCTGGAACTTGAAACTTGGATATAATGGGGTTTGATGGGGATGAATGGGATCTTGGTATGCATTTGCATTTTTGGACTTCGGCAGGGGCTTACATATCCCCTTTTCTGGGAAGACGGGGTGAGATGAAGAGGATTCTTTTTATGGTATGACTCAGTGTATTGGAGCTCGCTTGTGAATATTTCTTCTTGGTTTGATGCGGGATTTATATTCATACTCATGTTATATCGGGTTTGCCTTTGCATTTGCATACGTTTTGGCATATGGATTTTGGGTATTGGGATGGATGGGTCTTATGGCATGGGATGGGATTGGGTATGAATACAATGCATGGTATGTGATTTGGGTATGAAGATGAAAGAGGGGTTAATAAAGCTCGTGG
Source organism: Monilinia fructigena (assembly GCA_003260565.1). Lineage (NCBI taxonomy): Eukaryota > Fungi > Ascomycota > Leotiomycetes > Helotiales > Sclerotiniaceae > Monilinia > Monilinia fructigena. Next base: position 38,749 of record QKRW01000023.1, read on the forward strand.
CGAAGGAATGGAGAGGAAATGGGGATGGGGAAATGGCAGGGGATGCTTAAATTAAAAGGGTAAAGAGGGAAATGGTGGGCTGGGGTGGGTTAAGACTGGGAAGGAATACTTGGGGATGGGATACTCGGGAAGCGATACCTTGGAGATGGGATGGGGAAATTCATGTACTTAGAATGGGGATTAAATGAATTGGGGTAATGACCCAGAGGTGGCGATGGAATAGGAAGAATGGAAATAAGATTGATTGGGAATGCGGATGAGAATAAGAATGAGGATGAGAATGATACCATGCTTGCTTTTACTGCGCAGCCAGGTTTCGGTTTATAGCATACGATGCGATATCATGTCATGTTGTGATATATTCAACGATGTGTATCCAAACCCTCTTTCAGAAAGTAGGTAGGTAAATCAGACTATGCATGATGTGATAAAACATGATTGATGATATTTGATAGTTGGTAATGGTATATCCAAATCCAAAGCCCAAACCCAAAACTCCACTGCTATGCTAAAATATACACGTAGACCCCCATTACCCACCCACCCATCCGATCATCTAAGACCTATCCATCCCAGATCATCAGGCATGTCTACCCCAATCCCTCATAATTCATATACACATCCCTCCCGGCCCCCGGATGATTTTTCCCTTGCCATGCCCATCCAATTTTTACCTCGTCATATCATATCATTACCACCAGGCTCATCCGGCGTTCCCTTTCATGGCCATGGTCATGAGCGACTACTCAATCGATCGATCATCAAATCATCCAATGAAGATAAAGCCCAAAACATAAGAATATAAACACAGCCCCCGATCAGACATCCCCATTCCAAGACCTCATTACCAACTATTCCCTTCGAATCCATGTCCAGAATCCGGTTGTTCGAATTCGGATTTTCATGTAGCGGGATTTGATATCCACAGTGGATATTGATGGGGTGCTCTAATCGTCGCTAGACTTCCGGAGCTCCCTGAGCTTCCTGATATGGTGGATCCGCGGCCTTTGGCTTGCTGGACTAGGCGTAGATGCCGTAGGAGATGAGGGCGAGGAGGAGGAAGAGGATGATGATGATTATGGCGATGACGTCGTTTTCCTTCATTTTGGCGGTTTGGAGGTTTGTTGGTGTGTAGAGGAGAGAATGTGGGTTAGAAATATGGAGGTTAAAAATATGGAGATCGGTGTGATGTGTTCGTGAGTTGGCGTTTGAGTAAAGTGCGGTGAGCGAGGCTGAATATGTGTTTGATAGATTGGATTTCGGGGATATGAGGAGAGTTTTGAAGAGGGTGGTTGAGTTGAGTTGAGTTGAGTTGAGATGAAATAAAAAGATGTGATGATCTGGAATTAGATGTCAGGATGTGTGACTCGAAAAGTTTTGAAATGAGTATTCACATACCTCGATATCTCAGGTTCAATATTCAACAAACAAGGCTGAGAAGCGATGAGATGAGAGTATCGGTGTAGATACCGCAGATAGATAGATAAATAAATAAATAAACAAATAATACTCTTGCGATAAGAGAATTTGAGAATGATATCGATAAAAATCCCGAAGAATGTGGAACGGGATAATGAACGAATAGATTGATACTTGATGATAAGTAGATTTTGAGAGATCTAGTAGATTTGAGTGAGGAATGGAAGAAGAGAAGGAAAGAAAAGAGGAATAGGAAAAAAATGGAGGAGAGGTTCTTGTAACAGTGGTTGTCCTGCCATCTACATTTTCAAAATGTGAGCTGGTGACAGGGGGGTGTCGAGAAAATAAAAAAGAGGCGGGGAGATTTAGATGGATATTTTGATGATGCGGCGGGAAGGTTTTTTATTGGTGGTGGTTGGGGATAATGGAAAGTTTTTGAGTGCGATTGGTTAAGATTTCGAATCGGATTCCAAAAGAAAAGAAGAAAAAGGAAGTGTTACTATTATTGAAATTTATATCTTCATTTTCATAGATTTCATATATTTCATATTTCATAAAGGGGGCCCGGCGTGGTAGATAATCATGAATCAAATCATAACTAATAGTTGATTCCTTCACACACAACACTCACTCATCATGATGTTTATTATTCAATGGATCAATCTTACAGTATTAGATATCTATCTGTTGGAACATCATCGTCGTTAAAACCTAGAATTACACGTACGTCCCTTCTTCCCTCATTCCCTCCTTCACATCGCCGCGTTAACCTTCCCCTTCGTCTCGCTTACCCAGCCACCCTCTTACCAATGTACCTTGGGTATGTACGAAGTGGCGACGTATGTACATATGTACCTACCTATAGCTAGTATGCAATTCATGCATTTTCATTTTGTACTCACAATTTAGCACTTATTGTTATTACCATCTAAACACTTGTAACCTTCATGGCCAACCTTTTGCTTCTTTTTCGTTTGATCTGGTGAGTACCAATATAGTAAGATTACTATTGTCCTTTGGTTGAAGTATAACCGAAACCCCCGATTATGTAGATCCAACAAGCGGATCTTTACATACTTCGTACATACCCAGGGACCTACCTATTTTTGTACAATAGAAGTACGAAGTAGATAACATCATATCCCACATCCAATTGCCCATCCCAACCCATGCAACTTTGCGCCCAGGTACCAAAGCACAAGGGCAAATATAAATACAAATACAAATAGTTGGAGCAAAAACGCACAACAACGCACAAACCTCACAGCAACGTTAACGACACTACGAGAGCACAAGAAGCTTAGAGGAATATACACATACTACTACTGTAGATATCCGCTGCCACGTGGAGAGGAGCCTTTTCAACGTTAACGTGAAGCTTGTTTGCTCCTCGTACTTGTACTTACTATGATTACTTACTTATACTAGCTGTACTCTCTCCAATCGCAACGGACGGGAGGGAATGTCAATAACAAACTTGCCTTGCCGCGCCTTTGATTAAGCTTTTGGGTGACGGGTCTATGCATTTTGATGGATCGAAGGAACGATAGATGGATGGTTCTTTATTTGGAATCTCTGCATTTGGACCTTGATTGTGATTGATCAGGTGTGACTTTAAATTTGAGTAGGGAGGAAAATGGAAAGGCAAGGCGGAAACATAGCCTTACCCCTCTGTCCCCACCATCTTGCCATATAATCCATACGATTCGTCATCATTACTTGATCGATAGCCTTGCTTACTTTATCTATCTTCAAACCCCCACCATTAATTAGTAAGATAGCTAGATAAAAACTGCTACATACCTAGATATATACAAATTGTAATCAGTCAGATCCGTCCATATCATCTCCTCTTTCTTACCTTCTAATATTCATCTCAATCTATACAATCATCTTCACCCCCAAACAGAACCTCAAACCCACCTCCCACATCCCAACCCTCCAATCCTCCAAAATCCAAAAAATGCCAACCTCAGAGCCCCGTCCCCAAATCGTCGGCGCAGAAAGCGGCCCGAACCTCCCTACCCCCTCCGCATGCAAGGCGAAGTCGTATCCGGCTTCGGCCGCGCTCCAAAGAAGTAAGCCCAGCTCTCCCACCCCGGAGCCCCGGAGCCCCGCAACCCCAAAGACCGAACCTAACACCTCGTAGCTCGGAATCCCCACGGCCAACATCCCCGTGACCGACGTTCCCTGGATCGACTCCGTAGCCTCGGGCGTCTACTTCGGATATGCTGCCCTGGACCTCCCAGCATCGCATCCCGCGCTGCAGAGTACCCCGGCGCCCACCTCTGCCCCCTCAAATCCACATACACGTCTCTACCCCATGGTAATGTCCATTGGCTACAACCCCTTCTATCGCAACACTGTTCGATCCGCCGAGGTGCACATTCTATCCAAGTTTTCTTCCGATTTCTACGGTGCGCAGATGCGCGTCAAGATTTTGGGGTATATACGCCCTGAATTGGATTATGTGGATAAGGAGAGTTTGGTGAGGGATATTGAGACGGATATTGAGGTCGCGAGGAGGAGTTTGGAGAGGGAGAATTGGAAGGGTGATGGCGAGGGAGATGATACGTGGTTATTGGGGGTGGAGAAGGAGTAGGAGTATGAGTATGGGGGAGTTTGTGCAGAAAAGAAAGGGAAATGGACGATGTGAGTTGAATGATATAATGAGCCAGGAGGTCCTAATTGGGCATTCGGGAAATAGATGGTGGAGTGAATAGAAGGTTGAGTATGTTATACATTCCTGACAAAATCTTGAACACAAAGTCAGCAACTTATTAGAGGGGCATCGCATTTCACTTGTACAAATCAGAGAAGACCTTTGACAAAAGAAAAGGTATATTTTGGTTCTTCCTGTACAACTGCAAATGGTACCAATGTCGTCCATCCGACCGTAACCATGCCCGAACGACGTCACCCATCCATTGCCTGCCTACCGACACTCGCAAAACGCAAGTACAAGAGAAAATAAAAGGCGCAGAAAACATAGGGTAGTAGAGGTGAATAAATTAAAGAAAGAAGAAAAATAGATGTAGCTTGTAATCAGCCATAAAAGTGTGTATCCGTCTGCCCCATTTTGAATAGGCCCCCTCCATGCATGTAATTCTTATCCTGAAGCTCATGACTATTTTATGTATAGCTAATAAGCTCTATTCATTCATCTTTCCTCACACCGTCCCGCCCTAATCAACCTTCCATTAGTTCAGTGAACGTCACATCCCGTTGTTCTTCATATCATAAATCATCTCAGCTCATCTCATCTCATCTCATCGCAAACTCGTAACCATCCAATATATGCAATTATTGGTATTTTTCAGTCCTCAGTGATATCCATTTGAAGGTTTGTATGTTGCCCCCAAGCCTCGTCCAGAGTATGCAGCGCTTCCTTCCTCGAAATATGGGTGTTGGCATGCCTGCTTGGCAGAAATACGCCCAGCTGGGTCATAGACAAGCATCAATTCGAGAAGATCAAGTCCGTTATCATCGAGGTTAGTGCAAAGAGGTTGGCTCATGTCACGTTGCCATTTAGGGAACGAAGGCTTGAAATCCGGGAAGCAGGTCTTGTCGCTGACACCGGGCCATTCTTGGTCATTAGGTGTACCTAAAAAGCCTGAATTATGTTAGCTTATTGAAGAGGCAATTATGAGTGCAACCAGGGTAGATAAAAATTCTGAAAGGTTAACTCTCTTACTTGAAGATCTTTGAAAATTTCGTCAATTTCCGAGTCACCAGGGAACAATGGTTTTCTTGTGCACATCTCGGCAAAAATACATCCAACAGACCACATATCCACACCAGTAGAGTATTGACGACCTCCGAGAAGAATTTCAGGGGCACGATACCACAGGGTGACAACTTCATGTGTGTATGTACGAAGAGGAACACCAAAGGCACGAGCAAGACCAAAATCTGCAAGCTTGAGGTTGCCTTCACGATCAATGAGCAAGTTCTGTGGCTTCAAATCTCGATGAAGAACTCGATGTGCGTGACAGTATCGAATGCCTTCGCACAATTGACTCATGAATTTCTTAACCATGGCATCACCCAAACCCAACCTACCCAAGTCTGGGCCAGATCCTTCCGGTAAGGCTCTACCTCTACCACCATCAGAAACTGGAAGGGCCTCCATATATTTCTTAAGATCAAGGTCGAGGAACTCAAATACGAGGTATAGTTTATGGCCATCTGCGTGAACGATATTAAGAAGTCGAACAATATTTGGATCGTTCATCTCCTTGAGAAGAGAAATCTCTCGAATGGCAGTGCTGGGAACTCCTTCATCTTCTGCCTCGAGTCTGATCTTCTTGAGAGCAACGATACGTCCAGGATGGGAAAGATCTTTGGCTTTGTAAACAACACCATAAGTACCTGCGCGTGCAATAATGTTAGATTGATCCACAGTATTGTTTGTTAAACAAGATAGTCTTCACGATGTGTTTTGCGGGGGAGATTGGCGCAAAGAACCTACCCTCTCCAATCTTCTCCAACTTCTGATAGTTCTCCATTATCAAATCTGTTTGATGTCGAAGGGCCAAAGAAGGTAAAGATCAAGTTCAATTAATAAATCTGCTTTTGTCCGTGGAAGTGAGGCGATTAATGAGGGGCAGTTTGGGATGGTAATTGGTTCTGAGTTTATAATAACAGCATCTAAATTGAAAGAGAGACCTGATGGGCTAGGTATGCAAAGATTTGAAGAATTCCCAACGTGGTAGTGTGATATAGTGTGGTGCGGTGTGGTGTTGAGTAGTGGTAAATGAGAGAGGAACCAGCCAATTAGCTAGGTAAGGAAAAAGATGTTTATGATCAAGGATTGTTGTTTTGTATCTATTAGTCGTAATAGAATCCTAAAGAATCTTGTATGTGTTTATTTGTGTGTGTGCGTATATGTTGTAGTTTTTTGGGTAGTAGTGTAGTCGAATTGTACATGGAATTGGTGAAGTTATTATTGAAAGTAACTTTGGTATTGTCGTTATTTATTTGTTCTCAAGATGTAAACAAGAAAATAATCCAAACATTAAACAATCCGTAACCCGGGCGGCAGAGCGGCGCGTTAAGGTTGGTTGGTTGTTAGTTCTAACGCGGAATCGGCCATAAGTTATACCGAAAAGTTTAAAATATATATATATATTGGTTGATCCTGGTCCAGCTGCTTTCTATCTATCTCTACTCGAGCACACGAGTATACGAGTACACGAGTGTTTATTACAGTATTTTTTCTTTTTGAGTGAGCCACCGCGCATTATCGATTCTAGGAACGTTAATCTTCGGATAACATGAGATAGATCATTAATAACTTCCTTGTTTGTTGAAGGTTTGAGTCAAATCATACGTATACGTCCAGAAGTTTAGGTCCCCGTCATTCAACACCTGATATATCAAACTTGTGAAGATGGAGAATACGCGCCCAGATCGATCTATTACCACGCCGACTACCAAGATGGAAGAGGCTCTCTCTCATCAAAGCAATACCACTACCACCATCACAGCAAAGATGGAGCAAAAAAGACCTTCATATGAGTGCCCCAAAGCATTTGAAAGAGGCTTTCAAGCTTTATAAACAGTCCACTTATTCTGCAGCTCAAGGTTCTCACTGTTCTGTTGGTCTTGACGATCTTTGCAAAGTTGGCATACCCGGAGAAAGCCTATCAGCAAAGGCTCGAAAAATGATTTTTCAAGAGTTCATGAATACGGTCCCCTCTATCGAGCCAACGTCTCCGAACTATGAGCTGCCTTTTTCTAAATCACAACTTGAAGGTTTATCATATGGTTCAGAGGTTATACCGGGTAGGAAACCATACGCTTTTCTTTTCTTCTGATGGGAAACCAATCGTAATACCAGTCTTTACTATCCATAGCAGTCTTTTGGGGGCGTTTTTTTTCTTCTTTTGAAGAGTCAACTCATTTGAGATTACATTCGTTTGAAAGGTCCACGATTCTTCAAACAGAAAGGCTTAGCTATTAAGCTTTTATACATAAAGATCTTTGCTTAAAAGGACCCATGATGGATCGTCATAGCTATCACGAAGACGTTTGCGTTGTGTGATACCTCAGTTCTTATGGTATCTACAGGGCTGCACTGTCTTTCTTTTTTCCTTTTCTTGAACTCCTTATAGCGCCCTGCAAAGCAGTTTCTAATCAAGATGTAGGTCTCAAAGTCTTCCCATCTCTTATTCCCCCAAAGGTCCAAGAAGAGTTGATCCGGCGAATAGTACACCGTGATCTTCTGGATCCAAAACACATGACAAATCTTCATGCCCATTACGATGTCGAATTTCCACCTTCTGAGACTGCTTCTGGAGATTTTGTTGTTGCTAGGCCTAAAGATCCCACCGTGCACCCAAAGTCATTAAATTACCGGGAAGTCATGGCGAAAAAGTTGCGCTGGATTACACTTGGAGGGCAGTATGATTGGACAAATAAAGTTTACCCTGAAGAGGAACCCCCCAAAATTTCCAATTGACATCGCAAACCTTGTTGAAGGCCTTTTCCCTGATATGGAACCGCAAGCAGCCATCGTCAATTTCTATTCTCCAAAAGATACTTTACAGTTACATCGGGATGGTGCAGAGAGTGTGGATCGCGGCCTAGTCAGTATCAGTCTTGGTTGTGATTGTATCTTTATGATTGCCTTGGGTAATCCAAAATCCGATAAAGACCACATAGCTATCCGTTTAAGATCTGGCGATGTACTCTATATGCAGGAAGAATCTCGTTTTGCCTGGCATGGAGTTCCCAAGATAATCCCTGGCACGTGCCCAGAATACCTAATGCAACTCGAAATGGATATAGACGAGTTCTCACAATTTATGGTTGATAAGAGAATCAATCTGAATGTACGACAAGTGCGGGAACGGAAGTCAGTCATTTAAGGCTTTAATTCGCCAATTTGATCTTAGCCCCTTATCATGATTCATTTCCGACTAACCTTGGAAGACACCTAATGAATGCATTGATAAAAGCCCACGCACACAGACTAATATTTCCTTATCATGTTTAGCAAATTTTTTATATAAAAAAGCTCTACTCTGTGTCGTGTCGCAACATCATCCTGCAATTTACATTCTTTCGTGGATTCTTCAACAATTGAAGAAATCATTATGGGCAGTAACGATGGATCCCCTCCTCAACCAAAAATGCCCATTGTGGGGCGCTGGCCGGCAAGCCAACAATCAAAATCAGACAAATTATGGTACATCCAGAACAAACATATTATTAATTCTCTCATCATCACCGCCTCCAACATTAGGATGTACTGGAGCAAGCAATTCCTCGAGAGAAATCGGCAACTTTGTCCAAAAACAATCATGCCAGATTGGCAAGCCATTGCAAGGAATAAGCGTGATCCGATCAATGGACTAATTCTGAAAAGTGGCGCTTAGATTCGATACCCTCGGTTAATGAACAGAAAGACGTAACGAGGGATTACATTCAGCAATTTCTTTCCGCTCGAGAAATTGAGATTACCGAAACAGATGCTGTAGGGATAGTAGAGAAAACTAGTAGTGGCGAATGGAGATTATGAGAAGTTTGTGAAGCTTTTTGTCACCGAGCATCATTAGCCCATCAACTGGTTGGTAGTTGATATTCAATTCTCATAATACATTTTCAATATTCTTTATGAAGGTCAATTGTTTGCATGAAATATTTTTCGAGGAATGCTATTCTAGAAGCACAAAAACTTGACGACTATTTCGCTAAGCATAAAAAACCAGTTGGTCCACTGCATGGGCTTCCAGTCAGCTTGAAAGACCAGTAAGCTGGGATCCTCTTTTTGTGAATGCGAGTTTCTCATCAATCTTTCAGGTTTCATGTTAAAGGTGTGGAAACCTCGATGGGTTATGTGGGCTGGACTGGAACCTTTGAAGGAAAGAAAGGTACGGGAAAGAGCGAGTGTTTGAGAGTGAAATGGTCAAAGAATTGCGAAGTCTTGGTGCAATCTTGTTTTGTAAAACAAGCGTTCCTCAAACACTTATTGCAGGTGAGACTGTCAACAATATTATGGGTACAACGGAGAACCCAAAGAATAGATTACTAGGGCCAGGTGGAACTTCTGGGGGTGAAGGGGCATTGATTGGATTAAGAGGAAGCCCTGTAGGGTTTGGTACGGATGTTGGGGGAAGCATTCGTATTCTAGCGGCTTTCAATGGCCTTTACGGTATTCGTCCTTCGGCAAGTAGAATGCCATACGAAGGTATGGCCAATAGTTTGGCAGGACAGATTACTATTTCATCTGTTGTGAGGCCTATTGCTACCACAGCTAGACCTCTGAAATTGGTCATGAAGAGCATCCTCAGTGTTCAACCTTGGCTACAATGATCCATTAGTGTGTGAAAATACCGTGGCGTGATGAAAAAGAACAGATGGTTCTTGATACTATCAAATTTAACGGAGGTGAACAATTGGCCTTTGGGGTCTTCAAATGCGATAGAGGGGTTGCTCCTCAACCTCCTGTTGCTAGAGCCATTGATATCGTGGTTAACACAGTCAAGAGACTTGGCCATAAAACTATTGAGGTGAGTAGGAAGAACCCTCAAATTATTATGAAGATTGAGGAAACCGTCCAATTCATCTATATAAACAATTTCTAATCACTAAAATTTAGTGGAAACCACCCCTCTCACCAACGAGGATGCTCTATAGGTGCAAGTACATCTATTTACCCTTGCATATATACCCTTAACAACTCTCCAGAGCAAAGCATGGTCATTCGACGGCGGTAAAGATGGTATATTATCGTCCAAATTCGCAATCTCGCAATTACCTAGGCTCACAATCTACAGTTCACGAAGCTCTAGCACTTTCAGGCGAACCTATGATCCCACAAATTCAAGGCCATTACAGTGTCCTCAAACCTCAAATGACCGGTTTCGATATTGCAGCTGTCAATGTCGAAAAGAGAGAATACCAAAAGGAATATATGGAATATTGGAACAGTACTGCTGTTGTACGGAAGAATGGTTCCGGACTAGACTCCGGGTATATTGGATGAATAAGGTCTCGTCACACTCTTATGCGTAATGAGCTGTCACACCTTGCATCTGAACTTGTATATAAACCTGGACATTTCCCTACAAATCCTGAGAGAAGTCAGACTCAAAGGATCTTAGGAACCCTAAAAGATTATTAGCTAAATTGAATATCATTCCAAGCCTACTACCTTGTTACAACTGTAGAACTTACTGGGACAGGGAGAGCTGTCGATGCGGTCATTACACCGTTGGCTCCTATGCCTGCAAATCTTTCCATGACGTTTGATTATATAGGTTTATTCTCTTCTCTCCGGTTGTTTTAAAATAGTTTGGCATTGTGGTATGGGAAAGATCAAGAGCTGATGATTCATGAATGGCATACTCGACATTCGTCAACCTTCTTGATTATAGCGCTGCGATACTACCCGTTACGACGGTAGACAAGAATATTGATCTTTTCGATCATGGGTATACACCGTTGAACGCGGAGGATGAGAAGGTTTGGAAATGCTGTAAGTTGAATGACTCGCTACCTTTTATTGTCCAAGGGCGTGATGTGGGAGAAAGAAAGGAGCTAATGGGGAGGCTAGATGATCCAGAAATTTACGGCGGTGCGCATGTTTCGGTTCAGATTGTGGGAAGGAGGTTTCAGGAGGAAAAGGTTATTGCTATTACGGGGATGCTGGGGAAGCGTTGGGAAAGTAGATTAGATATTTCGGGGAGGATAAGAGGATTTAGAGGAATGGTGGGAGTTTGAAATTGGAATCTGAATTGTATTACGCGGTATGAGATACGATGTGCAAAGTTCAGGTGTGGTATTGTTCGCTAAAGAGATACCAGAGTAGATTTTGTTATCTTTGGAGTACTTGGAGCTAGGTCGGGTTAGATTTAGCATGCGAAATACCAGTTTTTTGTTAATTACTAAATTATCAAACCGCCACGATTCACCATCTCCTCACGTAATAATTTACCTACAGTGTCATTTTGTGAACAAATTTGTTCGCGCACCTCGGTCAATCATTAACTCCTAGATAAGAAAAGAAGCCAACTTGAAATTTAGAGTCTAACGATAGAAATGCCACGAAATCCTTTTCGCCGGTACTTTTACTTCTTCGAAAGTAGTGTCTAGACGGCTAGCCCTAAGAAGTCTATAGATCCTCGTATCTCTCTATGTAGCCTGCTAGATGCCGACATGCTAGATTGCTTAGTCCTTTTGTACATTAGACGCTAAGGCTACCTAATCTACCGAGAACCGAGCTGGCGATCGAACTAACGAGGATTTTGAGCCCCACTCTTCAGCCTCACTCCACTTCGGCTTTCATGAAAAAATCTTCAACGTGCAAAATAAGATAAAAAGTGCAGGTTGAGAAAAAGATTAAGATACAATGTTTTTCGATACATGAGAAATGTAAAAATGCAAAAAGATATTCCGAATCCGGGAATCGAACCCGGGGCTACTCGGTTCATATTTCATATGAAAGCGAGTTATGTTAACCCCTACACTAATTCGGATGGTTATACTTTTTGATATAGATACATCTCAGAAGAAAATTTATAAAGAAACATAAAAGTGGATGGCAGTGGAGAAAATTGGATGGATATAGGTATGGGTGTGTGTGTGTGCATGACAAGCTTGGTATTTGGGGGTGGGGTGAACTAAGAGTTAAAATCTTGTTGTTTTCGTGAGGGTTGTATAGGTAAAGATGGATTGGATTGGGATAGCATATATTGATATTATACCCTATGGGCTGTGGTATGTTTGGAATTTGAAACGATGAGGTCGAGGAAGCTGAAACTATTGATTTGAATCTTTCGTGGAATTTATATGTAGGTTATATCCTAAAGTTTGCGGCTCATTGGCATTGCATATAACACAAGGTTAATAAGTGATTTTTGAAACGGAGCATGTAATGGGAACCGAGGTTGAAGATTCATAATTAGTTGTTGGCTTGTTATATTTGACGATATCGATGTTGGTTGATCATGGAGTCTAAAATCCTACTAAGGCAATGATGAACATTGCTCCTTCTCAATAAGAGTACTCAAGTTTTTGGACTTTCATAAGGTTTAGAGGATTGGTTCTCAATGTGGAATATCTATCTCTCTTACCAATCTTGGAAAGTCATGCGCGCATGCTTCCCGACCACCAGAAATCAATTTAAGACCGCAATCACCACATATCCAGTTCGATTCCTACACAGTATGTAACACTTCCAGACCCTCTTTCACTCCTTTTCCTCCTCACTACTTGGAGAACTTAGGATTTCTTCCAAAATCGTGCCCGCATCCCCACAAACAACCAATCGTTCTTCCCCAACCCACCCGCACTACCCAATCCCTCTCCATCCATATTAATGACCACAACTCTTGCCCCAGCACGCCGGGCTATATCAACATATTCAGCTGCTGGGTATACTTGTGCTGTCGTCCCAATTACTAACATGAGATCAATGGGGGCTTTATCAATCCATTGATCTATTTCGTCTATGGTATCCCCGGGCAGAGCTTCGCCGAACCAGACAATGTCTGGACGTAAGAGAGAAGTCATACAGTTAGGGCAATGAGGAAGCTCATCTTTGTTGATGGTGGTGGTACTTTTATTAGGATCAAGGTAGGTGGCTACGGCTTGCTGGAGGTTAGGTTAGTCATGCGCTGTTCCGTGGGAGCCAGATCCAACTCGGAATTCAAAACGAGCCCGAGATGACAGTACGAGACTAAAAGATAATGAAATGGAGAGTCTCACTATGTTATTCGCTGCGGGTAGAAGCTTTTCATCATCTACACTGGTAATTGCGAGTGATGGATGGTAAGGATCATTGAAATTGTTGCGTTCGCGGTAATTACAAACGGGATTGGCGCATTTGATGTCGTAAAGGCACCCATGGAGAAGTTTGAGCGAACCTTCCGGATGACTCGCGCGTTGAGCCAAACCTAGTGGAATTTAGTAAAGATTGTAAATTTCTTTAGGAATAAAATAGCTCGTATCACACCGACTTGGATGACGACTTCCTTCAGATGAATACCGCTCAGCAGTTCTCATTTTACTCCAGGAGGGGTGCTTTAGATTCTGCCTTCAAAGAGAGAAAAAACAGCGACGAAATATCTCTCTTCTCCAACTCACCATCAACATTTTGCGTCAAACATACGAAGCCCTCCTCTTCCCCTTCCTCATTCTCCTAGCTAACTCCACCAGAGCGAAATGTCCTTTGTTTGGCTCCGCAGCCAAAGCCTTATGACGTCTATACGAATAAAACAACCAGACCAAGCCCGGATCTCTCCTAAAAGCATCCAGGGTGGCAAGCGATTGCGCGCGATAATTTCGCCACATGCCACTGGTCCACGGAAAGTGTCGAGACCAGAAGAAGCACCAAGACCAGCACCGCAAAGGGCGAGAACTCTAGTGGAAGAAGAGAGTAATTTTTTGAATGAGGCAATATCATTGCTAGGTCCATGATTGGAGTTGGAGCTGGAGCCGATTGTGGAATTGATGAGCACGGGGTTTCCTGACGACATTTTGAATGTACGATGAGGGTTTATGGATAGGTCTGTAGGAAGTTGTCGTCGTCTTAAAAGATTGAGTTGAAAATGTCTGGAGTATAGGGGCATTATATTCGTGTTCACGGGTATTCTTGTGGGTTCCGTTTATAAAAGAGAGACGCAATTTGCCTTGCCTGTGGTTGCCTAGATATCAACTGTCATGAGTGCAGTGACTACATGTCGAACAACAAATACCTTGGTAAATTCACCAATATAACTTGAAATCATGCAATGCAACGGCCCCGGTTCTCCTGGTGAGATAATTGTGTGGTTTTTGAGGTTGTATATATCGAAGGCCAAAATCACAGGCGGCAAAGTTTCTGTCTCTTATCGATTATCACGTGCATCATAGAATTTGACACAATTCTGACACACAAGGTAGATTCTTTTTTCAAAGAGACAGAAGCAATTGTTAGGTCTATAAAAATTTAATATATCAACTTTACACGATATGCGGTTCCGTGCATTCATCATCACACGAGGAAGAGACACAACGTTATAGGGGCTTGTGTATTGGATTCAAATACACACAAAAGCTGGATCGAGCAACCCCTCGCCTGCGACTGCTCTGGTGTTATAATTAACATCTTACTCAAATCACAATAAAGGGAATCTAGGCCTGCTGAGGATTCTTGGCCATGATAGAGAACGCTACCACAAGAAAATACAGCTGTTAGTGCGAACCACGAAAATGCATATAAATTGAACATTGGCAATGTTTCAGCAAGCTTGATCACATACACCTGAAATAGACTTCTGATTACCATGATACCTATGTGGAAGCCCATCGATACTGTTGAAGCCCAGCAAAGAAGAACTAGTCAGAAATTGACGTACAAGTCATCGTGCTCACAATTTTCGAGTTTGATCTTGATTGTGGCATAAGACGTTTCATTGGACGTGTTGGAGTAAAGGAATACAGCCAATACAACTGATGTCGGAGGTTCGGAGGCTTGAGGGTGCTGGCTATGCGGCCTTGCGATTAGATTATAAAATTGGCTATCTTATTGATCTGCATAGATTGACGAGGCAGGAAGAACGTCTTTTTAAGGAGTGTAAATTTAGCATAAAGATATTAGAGGGATCATCTTGCTGCTTTACTCCAAAAGTTCTCTCAATTGCAATTGGAATTGCTTTTTACTTGCTGTTGTAGTGGTTGGGGAAGGAAGATGAGATGAGGTTCTGCAACGAATCTGCCTCGTCTGATAAGCTCACTCACTGCCAGCGATAAGACTTGGTAAAAAAACGCATCGTCATTCAGATGTGCAACAAAACTTTTGTTGACACGGTAATTTCCGCCTTGATTCATATTTGACAAGGCGGCAAGGACAAAAGGGTAATTAATTTGGAGGTATGGTCATGTAGAAAAAAAAGGATTGACTCGCAGGCTTAGCCCCCTAAGGCCCAGATGCAGAACCATATTCCAGAATCATGATACCAATTGCATTTTGCACGTATGATGTTGATGGTATGTGTGAGTATATCGACGTTTTGATGATAGTAAATTGTCATTCACTTAATGACTTAAAGCGACGTGTTATGCCTGAAGGCTTGCATTGGCTCGTGCGCCAAGGTTGGCGGTTCCGCTCCGAGAGAATTGGCCAAAAGGGCTAGGTATGCTAAGGTATCTTGCAAGTCTAGACGAACCAGACAATTTACCGTTCATATGTAAGCTTCATGCAGGACTCCACCAGACCAAGCTGACCCTGAGGGTGCAGAGAGCAGGCTGACAAAAAGGCATTGGCAGTCTCATGAATCAATGAGAAATGTGGTAGCTGTTTACCATTTCAAGCCTGCATGGAACATTCTCTTCATTTTTCCATTTTTCGTTCT
Organism: Monilinia fructigena; assembly: GCA_003260565.1. Lineage (NCBI taxonomy): Eukaryota > Fungi > Ascomycota > Leotiomycetes > Helotiales > Sclerotiniaceae > Monilinia > Monilinia fructigena. Next base: position 54,510 of record QKRW01000023.1, read on the forward strand.
CCATAAACACTGCATATAAAAGTAGCAAAAGGGTATCATAAACTTGACCCATAACCACAACGCCAGAATGCTATCTAGATGGCTTACTGCAACCCCCATTGCAATCAATCATCAGAGTCGTAATCGACTAAACTGGCTAGTTTTGGTATTGATGGAGCGCCCTCAAGAGTTGGGATCGATCTCTTCCTCTTAACTCCAGCTAACAAGGGTTTTGGCGTGATCTTACAGCCGTTTAGTTGATTGTTGGTGAGGAATGGGTCCATTGCAGCCCTTGTATTACCTCTTATCTCAGCCACGGCATCGTTCCGTTGCTTTGCAGCGAGTGCCTCGGCTTGCTTTCGCCGCGAGAGCTTTTGGCCCTTTCCCACTGCTTTAAGCGGTTGGCTATCGCTTTGAAAGAGAGGCTTCGAGATTGCCTTAGTGATACTGGTCAGAGAATCATTATTTCCAAATTCAACAAACCCAGCCCTCCGTACATCTTCCTCATGCTCTGGCAATAAGTCAAGCCCAAAACTCATTTTATCTTGCAAGGCAGATGCTGCACCAGCTTCTTTCTCTCGCGTCTTTCTCCCCGCACGAAAGGTATTCCTTAACTTTCTATTCGCTTCATATGGATCTTCCCATTGTTCGGAAAGATCTTGTAGCTCTTCCAGCCGTTTCTTGCTACCTACTAGCCTTTCTCTCTCCTCTACCTTTCCCTCTAACGATGCGAATGCATTATTTCTTAGCTTCTCTCTTTCCTCCTCCGTCAAGATTTTAGTATCCCCTTCCATAACTTTATCCTCACCGGTATCTCGTTTTCCTCGCCCCTTCAGTTATCACATAGGCTGTATTCTTTGGGTCCGTTTGTATCTCGATCCAGCCACCACAAGTAACATGTTTCATGCGAAAACTATATATCGGCGTCGAGAGATAGTAGCCAACTTTCTTCTTCTCTGCGTTGAATCGTACTCCTTGTCCTATTATAGCGGGCTTCGGACAATGCGTGCACCAGATAGGATATGGCATCTCGAAGCGTACCGTTAAGATACTCTGGGAAATCTTATTCGCTCGAGCTCCCAATGCATGCTTTCCATGCAACTGGTTTCCACTCATTAATCCCTCCTGTTCAGGAGGAACATAACGTCCCATATTGAAACCCTGCATCTTGTGTTTGGATGGAGGCTGGCTCCTTGATGGTTGAGTCTGCGTGAGCTGTGTAAATTTATATGTGCACGTCGATAGTCATATACCCTAGTGTTAATGTGCTAACTTTTTTTATGTATCCTTTCAAGTTTGGAAGATCAACGTGTAGTTTGGTTTTGTAAAAATTATGGGTGAATTCAAGATGTGGTCATCAAGACGAGGAATTTCCAAGTTGGCAATTAGCATCGGCATTTGGTGACGCCGTGTCACGTGTAAAGTAAAGATTAAGGTTATTAAGGTTATCGCTGGCTCAAGATTTCGACATCTAATTGTTTCCCTTTGCCAGAACACATTCTTCGTTCTATAATATCTCGACAGTTTTGTCTATTATTGTCTCCTAAGAAGCCGCATTTGAAAGTGCTACATTTACATCCGGTCGAAAAAAGAATATCAATCAAAAATTCCCTTTCAATACAGTGTGAAGTCAGCAAGATTTACTGGCCATGTCGGAACTTGCGGGACTAGAGAATGATATTAAGGAGTATAAGTTGCAGGTAAGGTCACGAATTATTATCACATTTTCGGTATTAACGTTTCTATAGCTAGAAACAGTTCAGTTGGGACTTCAAGCAGATCCTGATAATGTTGAGCTTCAGACACTAAAAGCTGAAGAAGTCATTTCCCTCACCGAATCCACGATCGCAGAACTAAAGCCAGCTCCAGCACCTGTAGCCCAATCGAAGAAACCGTCAGAACCGCCTGTAAAGGAGAAGTGGTCGCGAGAGAATCACCCTGCCTTCAAGAAAGCAGCGCCCCCTCCGCCAGAAGAACCAGAAATTCCGACAAGCTTCTCCGTCAATGACATGGTTTTGGCGAAATGGCATTCAGGCGACAAAGGATTCTACCCCGCTCGAATCACATCCATTACTGGTTCTTCCACATCTCCTGTTTATATTGTCAAGTTCAAGAATTATGACACTACAGAAACTCTACGAGCCAAGGATATCAAACCCATAGTCAAACCCAAATAAGCGTAAGGCTGATGGTACACCAGTCGTAGCTTCGGTTCCTACTCCTCCATCGACTTCGAATGTTATTTCAGCAGCCGCGGATATTGACCCGGAGCTTGCGCAACAATCTAAGCGTGAGCCAAGTAAGGTCAGTGATGGTCCAACCAGACCAGCCAAAGTTCCAAAGAAGATCAAGGCAAAAAAAGAATTGGATGACGGTAAGAAGAAATGGCAGGACTTCGCTGCAAAAGGAAAATTTGGCAAGGCAGCAAAGAAGGAGAGCATGTTTCGTACGCCTGATGGCGTGAATGGCAGAGGTAAGGAACATGCCCTAACATTTGTTTTCATTATCTAACAACTTTTTTAGTCGGATTTACCGGTTCGGGACAAAGTATGCGAAAAGACCCGACAAGAAGTCGTCATATATACCAGAATGGTGATGACGAAGGATTTGCTTAGGGGCAAATAGGGACGGGGAGAGGGAAGGGGCAACTCTCTGCAAGTATAGGTGTTCAGGCTGGAATTTCCCTTTCTATTTGTTTTTGCATCATCATGGGCGATTTGATGGAGGCTAACATGGGCTTTGCGTATGAGGATTAGAATTCTGGATGCTTGTTCCTCGAATGAACATACTTTCTTACCAGTATTGTTCCTTAATGCTCAATGAAACATGCTAAAGATCGCTTTTGATAGGATACCTGAGCATTACGAGCTTTTCGAGGCTTCTGTTTTTTGACCTGATCTGAAAATCAACATATCCAGGTATGAAAATCCTGTACCTGACAACGCGACTGGATCCTTGCTACTTTTAATGACCTTTCTCTTCAATCTCTTATCCTTTGGACGTTTTTTTGGCATTGCGATGCTCCTATAGCGTATTGCGCCCCTTTACTTTTGTTACTCTAGCTTAAACGAAATTTATCAAAACAATCCAATCTTCTTTCCTACAAGTTCCGTGATTGACATAAATGCCTTTGCTCTCTCGCTCTCAGGTTCGGCTACAACAGTCGGCTTTCCCCTATCCGCATCATCGCAAATGTTCGCGTGTAATGGTATATCTCCTAGAAAGTCAATCCCATGCTTTTCACAGGCATGAGTAACTCCGGAATGGGACCCAAAAATATGTGTGCTGTTCTGACAGTGGGGGGCATGTGAATAGCGACATATTCTGGACCATTCCCAGAATCGGAATATCAATTTTTTTGAACATATTGATACCCTTCACAGCATCTTTGAGAGCTATATCCTGAGGAGTCGATACGATAACCGCCCCTAAAAATTATCAGCAGTTTAAAATAAAGAAAAGAATGCGCCTACCATCAAGTACAATTTGCTGCGTTATAGTCAACTGAGTATCTCCAGTTCCCGGTGGTAAATCGAGAACCAAAACGTCTAATCCTCCCCATTCTACCTCATGTAGAAGTTGCTGCAATGCTTTCATGACCATCAATCCGCGCCATACAACTGGCGCCGCATCGCCTACTAGGTAACCCATTGACATAGACTTTACGCCATAATTGGAGAGTGGTATAAGTTGATTGTCTGCCGCCAAATATCAGACATGTTTCAACTATCGCACGTAGACCAGAGACGCACTTAGGGATAACCTTGGTTCACCCGAAAGATTCAGTAGTGTAGGTATTGAGGGACCAAATATATCAGTATCTAAAATTCCACTGCGCAAACCACGGCGAGCAAAGCCGAGCGCAAGATTGACTATTGTTCGATCAGTCGTCGCTGAGATGTAGAAATCACTTAATACTCGTACCCGAAAGCGTTGATTTACCAACTCCTCCTTTTGCAGATGAAACCGCAATAACTTTCTTTACATCTTTATCTTTCGTCGTTCGGGCAATCCACGCTGCATGCGCGGAATACTACCGGTTCGTGGTAGTCCCTAATGTGCGTCACTGATCAGCTTCCTATCTAATCTTTCTTGAATTGTTTCGATATACCAATGGATTCTCATGTTGCAATCTCCGTAAAGCAGAAAATAATCGTGGTTTCATTTTATTCAAATGTTTAATTGAAGCATGAACATTGATGCAACGAGAGCTTAATTAACTTTTGAGCGGATACACGCCCGCTAGTGTGCCAAGATTTCGTGGGGAGCTCCAAAATAATTTTTTAGATTCAAGTTCTTCGGGAAGACAAAAATTCTCAAAGTTTGAAGAGATAGCAAACAGTATGGCGAAACCAAAGAACTTGGCAAAACAGATTAAGGAACTCGAAGATTCAGTTCCTAAAGGTAAGATTATATTCTTGGGGTAATAGGCATCATAGGTTCGGTTTCATTGACTTGAGTTTCCATTGGTAGATTTTGATCCAGAAGACGACAAACCGGCGCAAGAAAGCGATTCGGAAAGTGGTGATGAGAGTGAGGATGGATTGGCAGGAACGGAACATTATGTTCAAGTTGGGTAGGGAAACTTTTCACTTGTTGTTGTTGCGATATAACCGCTGACCACTTGTTGCAGAAAGAGTAAGCTTCGAAAACCACAAGAAGTCGCTCTTGGACCTCAGTACGCCGGATCACGAGTTAGTCGCGAGCAATTGATGAATGGCGATGATGAGGATGAGTCGAACTCAGTAAATGAGAGTGACGATAAAGAAAATTTTGAGGGAATGGAGTTTGATGGAGAATTTTGATGATATGGAAGTCGACAGTGATGAGGCTTTGGGGGAGAGTGATCAAGAGAGGTTTAAGGATTTTGTTTTTAGGGGAAGTGGAAAACCGAAAAGACCCGTTAATGCGAAAAAGCCTTGGATGTCAATGGTGTGAAGAAGAGGCCTACTGCTGCCGACTTTATGTCAGACAGTGGTGAGGAGGAGGGCACGAAATTAGCCGAAGAGGAAGATGATGACGAGGATGTTATCGAGGATGAAGATGCAGAGGAGACTGATGAAGACATCCTGGATACTGACGCTCAACATCCGGAGGTCATGGATGATGTTGAAGAAAAGTCTGACGAGGAAGTAGAAGACTCGGAAAACCCTGACCAGAGTGGCGGAGAGCAAGTTGGAAGTGACGAAGAGAGTGAAGAAGAGGCATCCGATGACGATGATAATGATGAGGACGAGCAAGCAAGACGTGCTGAGTTGCGAAAGATCATGGGAGAGGAGCAAAAGACGGTTGTCGCAACAATTTCTCAGGCGGCCAAGGCCGATGCGGATAAGGGTAATGCCGTGAAACAACAACGCAAAACATTCGACTCCCTTCTCAATGTCCGCATCCGCCTCCAAAAAGCTCTAGTAGCTACAAACTCTTTAGCTGCAGCAAATGACAAAAACCAGGAAGACAGCGACGAGACTCCTTTCCAAGCTGCAGAAGAGGCAGCCATTAAGTTATGGAATACAATTGATGGTCTTCGACATGATCTATCAAAGGCATCCAGTACCTCCAAAACAGGACAGAAACGAAAGCGTGGGGTTGACTCTGCCACCCCCTCTTCCATTATCTGGGAACAAATGCAAGCCTCTGAGGTTGCCAATATCGATAATCGACAAACCGTTCTCGAAAAGTGGTCTAACAAAGTCCGCGCCACAACTGCCCTTCCCATTTCCCGCAAACTCAATCCCAATGCTCCCCAACAATCTATCACTTCTCTTCTCCAAGATACGCTCTCTAGTTCTGAGCATCTAATTTTCTCGCACCAAGGTTCCTCGCTCCTGCGCTCCCGTCCAAAAACAAATGAAACTTACTACCGACCGAATATCTATGATGATGCTGATTTCTACCAAATGCTTCTTAAAGAATTAGTTGATCAGCGGATGGTTGATTCTGCTTCGGCGGCCACTGGTGAAGCCGGTAAACCAATGCAATGGACTGCAGTCAAAGAAGCGAAGACAAGAAAGAACGTCGATACGAAGGCTAGTAAAGGCAGGAAAATGAAATTCACGGTTCATGAGAAGTTGCAGAATTTCATGGCACCAGAGGATAGAAACACATGGGAAGAAACCGCGAGAGATAGATTTTTCGCTACTTTGCTGGGTAGAAAATTGGACTTGGGAGAGAATGGAGATGAGGATGATGTCAGTGAAGATGAAGCATTGAAGGAGGAGGAAAGTTTGATGTTATTTAGATCTTGAGGTTGAGTTTTTGGTTGAGGATAGAGGTTCGCACCTGCAGGTGTAATAAAAGTTCGGCCATGTATGTTTCCTAGCATAGGAGCTTGGGAGATTATACCCAAAATAATGGTTTATTTGCATACCTATTTCTATTCAAGCTCTGCAAACAAATAGGATGATAAAGCATAATGGTCATCTCCACAAGAAACTCCAGTGCCCAAAGTGTATTTCAATCCGTTATCTGCAAAATATCTAGTAGTATCTACCTGATGCCAACTCCATGCGGTAAATGAACAGTCTAGGTCTCTTCATCTTCAACTGTAGAAATACACTATTCAGTTTCCCTACTATTCGAGATAACAACTGGGTATAATACGCATAAATTATATATTTGAATCAAGACTTTCCATCTCTGAGAAATAATCCGGCTTTCCGTCTCCTGAAAATACCTTCGCCCTCGTTTGAATTTCACTATTTCCCTTCTCTTAAGACATGTTTGTTATTTATAGTTAACTTCATCTACCCCAGAATCACAATTTGTATTGGCCACAAAATTGACTATAGATCATGGCATCCTGCAGATATCACCTACCAAATGTTAATAACATACCAACACCTCATGTGGAAGTATTTTAGGTGCATGCGTTTAAGCAGATAATTCATTACACTAACTAAACATTTAGTCTAAAGGCTCACCAGCCAGTCAGCCATTAAGCAATTTCAAAGCCCGTTCCATTTCCCGCCCCATCCACGCCCTATAAAAGGCATAACTCCATCCCTTTATCTATGTGTCCGTACCCCCATCCCATCCTGTCCATTTCCCTGCCCCAAGCCTAGGAATAAAAGGCAATCAAGCACAGTAAAATTCTCCATTACCCCTAATCAGCACTCCCACTTCCCTCAAAGCTTTTCTCCCACAAGCTCCTCAAAAGTGCCGCCACATTCTCCTCATCCCCTCCACTGCCCGCACCCCCTTCTCTCTCGGTATCACTACCCCTGTCTCTATCCTCTACATCAAAACTTTGCCTCACACCCTTCCTCAAACTGCCCGCTCGGCTGACACTTGCACTTTTACTATGTCCATATCCATATCCATGTCCATTTCCATGCCTGGGGATATTCTTTCCCTCATGTCCTAGTGCTCCCAATTTTTCTAATCTCTTGATACCGCGTCCAATGGGATCCTGGTGGCGTCTGACAACCAAGTATTCTAGTCCCGTCCTCTCAAGCTGTAGTTTGATTCTCGGATCCCCTTTTCCGTCCCCACCCATTAAATAACCTCCCATGCCACTACTCATGCCCAACCCCATTCCAGTGCCAAATCCCATACTGCTACCTCCACCATGGTTACCCATTCCTAGGCCTCCGTTCAACAACGATAATGCACCAAGACCCTCTCTCTGCGGCTCAATATTTGACGATGCTCTTTGAAGCCAAAGTTTCTGTTGTGTACGTGAATTGTACGCATTAGCAGGTCCATTCACACCAGTCGTAGAACCTTTACGACTCCTAGGTAACAAAGCAGACTCTTCTTCATCATCAACGTCATGCTTTGTCAAATTCCCCATCGATTTAGCTCTTGAAATTTCTCCACTACCACCATTTGCATTCTTTTTCAGTTCGCCCCCATTCACACCGCCTGTCCTGGATTCCCTACTATGATCCGGGGAGGAAACTTCGGGCTGTTTTCCCCGGGGGTCCCAGAGCCTCCAACGAATCTCGATATCAACTCTTGATTGCCACTCGCGGTGCTAGCGCCCATACTCTTGGCTGTCCCTGGATCGACACTACAAGAAGGTGTGTGAACCATCTTGGGCGTTGGTTTCGCAGTCGCCATACTCATTTTTGTCTCTGAAGTCAGATGAGAAGGAGTCCTCTGGAGTAGTTTTTCCGTGATAACTTTTGCGTCCACGCTCGAATTACTGTTTCTATTGGTCGTAGTATTCGTCTTCACACTACCATTCTCATCAAAATTACCAGTAGGGTTTTGGTTGGCGAAATCTCTAACAGAATCGCCAGCAGTAGATTTTTTGAATTTTGGCGACGTAAGAGGAGAATGGTGTCGAGAACTGACTGCCGAATTCGCAGCAGATTGTTTGGCAGACGTATTCGCACTGCGACTCAAAGCCGGACTTGCACTAGAACTAGCTTCTTCCCAACCCTCTTCGTTATCGTCTTCGACCTCTGCTTTCCCGGTGTGCCTATACCCAATTCAAAATGAACACTGTTTGGTCTCTTTTTGCCCTGCGTACCTTGCGGACCATCTGAACTCTTAGGTCTTCTTGTCGATCCCGTAGTGTGCTGTACATCTGCTAAGCTCCGATTTCGTTTTAGACCCGTCTGCGAATGATTCTTTTGACGATTGAGATTCGTGCTAGAATTATGTGGCTTATCCCAAGGGGCTTGGAATTCTTTGATATTATCGTTGCTTGTATGGTTATTGCTGCTGTGTTGAGTATTCGTTTGTCGGGATAATTTATGCAGCGCCTTATTACTGCTCACCCGCCCGTATTTGCCGCCACCAAACTACGTGTTTTCGCTCGCCTTTCGTTTTGTGTTCTTTATGCTGTGTAGCCGTCGTACCTGAAGCTGGAGGTGTACCGGCCGGGCTGTCGGTTTGGTGGCTAGTGACCGAGGACGTAGACCTGTGACGGGCCGTCAGATTAGGCCTTAATTGTGATTGCGATTGGGTTTTGCGATTGGGATTGAGAGTGGGATTGAGAGTGGGAGGGATTATCCAAGGCAGCTGAAGGGGGCATTGTAATTATTTTCGTTTGATTAGTGTAGATGTGATTGATGCAGGGCTGAAATTCGTGAGAGATTATTGTTTGCTTTTTATGGATTGAGGTGCAGCAGGTGTCAGGTAAAGTTTGATGTGTTGGTGCGAGCCGATTGTTAGACTACTCCATAGAAAGCTATACCTGCATAGTTCTAGATCATCACGGAGGATTGTTGCTTCATTCACTTATGTAAGTAAGTTTTAGGATTTTGAGTTGATTTGATCAATATCAATATCAATATGAATATGAATATGAATAATATCAACCAATAAGTATGAGATGGTGGCATTGAAAATAATCGAATACATATTGGTTGGCGCTTGGCCAATTCAAGAGACTGAATGAAGGATAAATCGACAAAGGATTGCTGCCCTACATAATAATTCATCATTATCATCGGCATCATTAGGAATAATCAACCAAAATCGTAATAATATGTTGTATTCTGATATCATGCTTTATTATCTTTTCCCAATGAGGACTTGGATATTTGAAATCATTATGACTTCAATGGACCCAGAACAATTCGTATTGACCACTCACATGCAATTCATTGCTCATCAAATATATTTTCTTAAGTTTTGTTCATTCATTCATTGACTCAGTCTCGATGTTTAATGATACATCCGATACATCCCATTAAGTAAGAACGCCCGCATGTTTGCTTAATCAAAAATCAAAATCCCATTCTGTACAATTCCTAAATCTTAACAGCTGGTCCTGCCGCAATGACATCGTCAGTAGCTTCCGACTGATACTTCTTGAAGTTCTCAACGAAGAGGCCACCAAGTTTGTTGACCTCGGCTCTGAAACTGTCATCTCCCTGACTCCATGCATTTCTTGGGTTCAATAATTCCGATGGAACATTGGCACAAGATTTTGGTACTTGGAGGTTGAATGTCTCGTAGTTCTCATACTCAACATTTGCAAGCTCTCCAGAGTGGATAGCGTCAAGAATAGCACGTGTATATTTCAATCTATCACATGTTAGTATCCGCCGTTTGATGAGTCTTTATTTGTACTTACGGGCAACGCTTGCCACCAGTGGTAGCACCAGCTCCAACCCATCCAGTGTTCAATAACCAAGCATTAGCCTTGTGGTGCTCAATCTTCTCAGCCAACATCTTAGCATAACGCATTGGGTGCAGAGCCAAGAAAGGTTGGGCAAAGCACGATGAGAAGGTAGCTTGAGGTTCTGTAACACCATCTTCGGTACCAGCCATCTTCGAGGTGTAACCGGAGATAAAGTGGAACATGGTTTGTGCGGAATTGAGCTTGGAAATAGGCGGGAGGACACCACGAGCATCACATGTAAGAAGAATGATATTGCTTGGGTGGTTTGTTGAGAGACAGGGAATTTTAGCATTGGAAATGTATTCGATAGGATAGGCACTAGAATGATTAGCTCGACTTTTAAGGTGGCAGATTTAGGCGTTTTTCTAACTTACCAGCGGGTGTTCTCTGTCAAAGTTGAGTCATCGTAATCAACAAGACGAGTAGTTGGGTCAAAGACCACGTTCTCAAGAACAGATCCAAACTGGATGGCGCCGAAGATATCAGGCTCTTTTTCTGCTGAGAGACCGATGCACTTGGCGTAGCACTGAAGGTTGTTAGCATATTGTAAAGAAATACAGAGATAGGAACACTTACGCCACCCTCAATGTTGAAAACACCACGGTCACTCCAGCAGTGCTCATCGTCTCCAATCAAGGCACGATTAGGATCTGCTGAAAAGTGTTGTTTTACCAGTACCCGAAAGACCAAAGAAAACAGTGACGTCTCCGTTTTTGCCCTCGTTGGCTGACGAGTGTAAGGTAAGAACGTTATGCTTAACAGGCATCTCATAGAAGAGAACTGTGAAAACACCCTTCTTCATCTCTCCGGCATATTCAGTACCTAAGATAACCATCTCTTTTTCGGAAAAGTTGATTGCAACTGAAGTACCAGAAGTCATGCCCTCGGTATATCTATTAGCAGGGAAGGATCCTGCATTGTAAATGGTATAATCTGGGTGGAAATGCTCAAGATCTTTTCGATCAGGTCTGATGAGCATATTTCTCATGAAAAGAGCGTGATAGGCACGAGCGCATACGACTCGAACCTTGATTCTGTATTTCTCATCCCATCCTGCGAAACCATCGACAACATAAATACGATTTCTTGTATTCAGATAATCAATGGCACGTTCACGATTGATTCTCCATACCTAATTTTGATGTTAGCTGATTTTATTCCATACACTAAAATGTGATTTGGAAAAGGAGAAGGCGGTAGCTTATAGCAGCGCTACCGGAAAATTTTCGGTCTTATGCACCCCGCATTTCGCTTGAGGGTGTGTAATGAATAAAAACGGAACCGAGGACATCCAAAAGCTTATGACGTATGAATATGCGGGGGAAATGTTGCAAGAGCTTGTTTGATGAGAAGTAGATGGGACTCGATAAGTGATGAATGTCAAGCAAGATGTTGAAAATGTGCTCAAAGGTCCCAAGAGAATTAGGAATGTTGCTTTCAAAATCCGTAGAATGATTATAAAGCCCGTGTAGAATTCATTGGCCGAGAATGTATAGTATGATTTGGGAAAAGAGAAAGAGAAAGACGCAATGAACTAGAGCAAAGAGGGGTTCATCTTACATCAGGCGTCATCGGTTTATTGACCGGTCCCCACCAAATATCATTTTCAGATGATGGTTCTTTGACAATTCTCTTGTCTAATGGCGAACGTCCTGTCTTAGCTCCAGAGTATGCAGTGAGGGCACCAGTAGATGTGATGGCGGAACCAGTTTCGTAGACAAGAGCATCTTCGTAGAGGGCAGCGACACTTGGGTTGGGAATCTTTGCAAGAATGAATGTTAGAAACTGCCAAGTATGTAGGAGGTGATTGTGGAATGCATACAATAGCTACACGATCGTAATCGATATGTGCCTTCTCGTGAAGTTCCTCTTCAAGCTCAGTGTGCTCAACCTGTGGTTGTACACCGCTAGGGTGAAGTGCTGAAAGGCGGGTGTTAGCAAACTGAAGTTGTGAGGCTATGGTGAAGCTGTATGGTAATGTTGGGAATGAAGAATGTATATGGAATTAAGGCTAAAGTAGAAGGCATATCGACATCAAGTCTCAGCTTAACATGGGATGTCAAGTCGAATGCAGCAGATATGAACCAGTGAAAGTCTTCAAGAGGAGTACACTCACATGTTCGATTGACGGTGGGATTTGGAGAAACCATTTTGAGAGTGGAGAGTGATGAAGAATGATAGTTGTTTGTAGGTTGGTGTTGTGCAAGAAGATGAGAAGGGCTAATACTGTTTTTATCAGGATAGGGAGAAGCTGTTCTTTGGATGGGATCGAAAGCCTTCTTATTCAAATTTGAGGACGACATCATTCGGATATCGTATCTTTGATTATGCCGAGTATGGTTGAAGCTGTTGTAGTAGTGGAGTAGTGAAGACGGCGTATAAAAAATTACGCTAATTTTATTGGCCGGAATGGGTGATGCCGGAAAGGAATTATTATTATTTCGGACGCAACGGAAAACTACGGAATGTAAAGGTTTCATCATTGAACTAGATTGCGCAGGGTATTGATGTTCGCTAGGTATCTTAGTATTTTTTTACAAAGCATAGTAATAGTTGATCAAATTACCCTTTTGGGTTTAGTTATATACATACAAGTAACTAAACGCAACATAGGTAGGTAGCCGGGGAGATAGGTAGGTAAACACATCACAACACAAGACAAGACAACGAATTATATAGTAATAACTTGATGATAATGAGTATGGTAGGTACATCATCCAAACCTTTCATAGAGTGAATATCAAAATTGAATTTCTATTCCTTATTAGTTCTAACCATCAACTACAAATCCTCACTCAACATACAGGTCCATTGGTTTCTAAAGTTACCTAAGTATCAATAAACCACCTTTATTGCCATCTTCTATACCTACCAATTTACTAATTCACTACCCAAATCTATAACCCAGACTTCTGATCGTTCTCTATGCGGTTTGGCTACGCCCCACCTACGAACTTGAGAGGTCTTCATTATATTATGGCGTATAACCAACGATTTCCTACAGCCCAGTGGTTGTAAGAATGTCGGTGAGAAGCTTGAGGCTACAGGAATGGACTTTGAGTGCAAATTTCTATCTCGTCCATTTCTTTTTCTTACGACGACAGACGGAACTTAAAGATCACCTTCTGGTATTTAGCACAGGCAGACTCTGCGGCGCAGGAGATGGACGAGGAATCGGATACGGTATGGATTGATGATGTAAAGGTGCTCAAGACTCTGATATCAGAGGTGTACCGGGCACTTGCGGGTAGGGCACTCGAATTTTTCAAGGGTGTTTAGTAAGAGGGACATTTAGTTGGAATGAATAACTGAGGATTGACCCGCATCTGTGAGGCGGTCTGATCGTCAATTGGCGGTTATCAAAGTTACGATAATCTACAGTGGATAGCATTTGAAAACCCAGAAAGGGGAAAGTAATAGTAAATAAAACACAGGTGTTCATTAGGTGAATGATTAGAATCTGATCAATTCGTGATGTCAATTTAAGGAGATCTGCAGTAACAATACAAAAGAATGATTACACTCATCAGAACATGTACCATTGCACAATAAAACGCTTTTATTTTACGGGTTTTCTCGAATTCAACCACCGTCACTTATGAATTAGACTACTACAGTTGCATTGCATCTTCCAAACAAGCTTTGTGGGGGGAAAGGTACGTAAGTAGGTACTTTTTATTACAATCTAGCGCAGGAATCATCAAGTTTGTTGATTGCCCAGTGCTCACACGACCATCTCATCAACTTGGTATGATTCAACAGTTGGAATGAATACAACTATATTGGTAATATATTTCAAGTAGAAGTAGCCAATATGATGTAATCACGCCAATTCGGATAATATATCTTCAATTGTTCACCAACCATAAAGAAGTTATTTTATATTTCTCATCTATTACATTATCCCAGTAGTTCCACCCTTGCTTTGAACCTCGTGGTGTGGATACGACAGTAACCAAAGTACATCCCGACATGCAAATACGTGAGATACTAAATATCCATAACGTACTCCCTGTCGCCAATTTTTCCATTTATAGGGGTAATCCCCACACCTTGGCATTCACATGCTCCGAAGCTCCCCGCAAACTGATTCGGGTAGTCTAACTTTTACCTCTTCAGAATCTCAGCCTTCTAATAAGTCCTATAAACTTTCAAAAAACCCAATACTTACTAAGTAGACTTCGGATACATCCCTTGGTCCAGAACTACTCTCTTAACTTCGGGTAGCAAACCGATACCTGATTGTATCTATTTTGAGAATGCCATTCGTCCGTTGACTAATTTGAGACCTTTGAAGACTTCAATATGTCTAATCTTTGGGATTAGACAGATTTAGCGTGCATTCGAAATTCTCAACTTTGGGTCAAACGAAAACAAAAATCTGCATTCTAAACATGGTAGCTACTAGGCATGTTGAGGGGGAGTGAAGGACGAAAACAGTTGCTGTTCTAGGACAACTATTTTGTGGATCTTGTGTCACGAATGTACTCAATCCGTTTAGTGGGAAAAGTCTTATCCGAGGTAATTCACCTGGTTTTCCGATAGCTTTTTCCTCAAAAAGTAAACCTGCTCCTTCATCAAAATATCACAAGCAACGATACCATGTCACCAACACGAAAAATGGCGGGGTAGATTGCTGTTTATAATATCACAAGGAGGCTCGAGTCTATCTCATGGCTAATCCCTCAGAATACCTATCTTCTAAAATAACTTTTTCGATGGCCAGAATCATGAAAGCAAGCTGTCTTTTATAGAAATGGCTCAAGTTGCAGTACACTTACTATCATGGCCAAACTTTGTGGTATGAGGGAATTAGTCAAATTCATGCTCCGAGTTGTGGAACCTCTATAACAGGACAAAGCCATCATCATAAAGATTATCGTGAAATCGAGGAGCAAGTGCTGTATAGTTTTCATATGCCGTGTAAGAGCGGTTCGGACGTCTGCGGGCATCACAATAAGTGCTCTGGTTGTACAGCCTCTTATCAACGACTGATAATATAGTTCGAGCTGAGAATAAGTTTGTTGAGGACTCTTTTCTACCTTCTCAATAGCAATAAATTCATTTCAAAAATGGAATAAGCCGGCGTCACATGTTGAAGAGTGAGAAAGTGTGCTGTCTCCTTGTTTAGTTGCCTCATATATTGAAGATTGAGCTTTAGATAAATTGTATCCTCCGATACCAAGAAACGTTCTGAAGATCCATCACCAATAAGCAATGTCGACATTGAGAGAACAATCAATTGATGCCAAAGTCCCGAGAATTTTTGGTTCGGACCCGGCATACATCGACAAGCCAGGCGAGTTGCATAAGTTGGGACGAAAATAATCCGGAAGCATTTCAATTTAACATCCTATTTGGGTATGTCGATTTTACTCAACACCTGGGACAAAAAGAGCACTCTAGAAGAGTTGGGAGATTAGTAACAAATTCTGGGGAATGCTTCTATTGCTGAACAGGGCTGACACCTTGGCGACCCGCGCGAAAGACGTGTGATCACAGATGTTGAATTTGAGCCCTGACAAGATAGCCAAGACGACTTTGTGGGGTGGATAGTCCGTATTTTTAAGTTTTTCATATTTTCCAGATTGTGGATATATCGTGTTCTTAGGGCCCAGAAATTGGTCAAGCCTTCGTTCTTAATCGTCATCTTCGCAACTTTACATAATTGTCTAGTCGGCTCGAGGCAGTACCCTCCTATGAATCATGTCATGCTCGCATGGCTTGCTTTAAGACAATCGGAAATATTTGCAAGTGATGCTATCAACCCAAATATCATGGATCAAGGCTGATTTTCTACATGTAACTCAAGAGTCAAAGTCCAGTTATCGGGACTTCCAACTGCATGGACTGACAATCAAGGTTTTGCCAGTTTCGGATTATTAAGTGAGAATCAGAAGCTTGAAATGATCATGACTCTCACCAGCGACAAAGCTATTACCCCTTGGCATTACTATGTTCAGGCAAGGGTTGCATTAGCATTCCATATCACTTCGTTTGAACGCGAACTCCCCTTTCATACTATTATATCGATATCCACGCCCAACTGCACTTTCAACTGCACTTTCAACTGCACTTTGATTCCAAGCTCATGTCGTTGATCGTAACCCTAGTGTTGACCTCATCCTTCATCTACAAGAGTTGACATGAAAGTATGTGGCACGCCATCTTTCTACTCTCCTGCATGCAAAAAAGTGAATTCATTTACGCTGTCATCCATGATGAGATTTGCAGAAGATAGAGTTGGTGACCGCCTTACAAAAAGATTCATTGCCACCTCATCGCCCTACCTGCATATATCAAAGCAACGAGACATTCTAACATCCTGGTATGTGCTGCATCCATGTTGGCTCAGTGGTAATTACGCTGCAGCCGGCCGAAGACTTCATATTGGTAGAAACACTTCGCCTGTTTTAAGTTCTCTAACGTTAACGTAATTATCCGGCGATTGAACTTTTGCCATTTTTTTTACTCGCCTTTAATGCGCTCCCTTGGACTTTTTGTATACCGGTTTTGGTCATTGGCGCTTTCGTCTTTCGGTTATGGGTGGGTGGATTGTGGGTGCGTGTTAGATGTTGTCGTCTGAATAGGTGATTGGGGAATTATGTGCGCCCGCGCCAGGTTATTCATGAGTTGTGGGTTTGCGACCTCATTGTCTTGAGAGGCAACGGAAGATCATTATTATAGATATGACAGCACTGGACCGCCGTTTATCTATTTGCATATATACTACCAACAAAGTGGCTTATGAATCTACGATAATACAAGAGAAGACCTTTCGAGGACCTCCTCAGCTCGCTATGATCTACGCGTTTATGGGCTACGATTAGAATAACTAGAAAACCATGAACATGGAGATTCTCCACTCCTCAGCATCAAAGTAAGAAGCTTTCCAACAGAGAAACCTCGGCCACGAAGGAACTGCCCTGAGTTGGATAGACAATTGAGACTGCGGTATGGCGATTACTCTAACATGCTGAAAGGTTACGTTAATTGTAGAAGAAAGAGAGTCATCCCAGCTTCTTTAGGTATAAAAAACCAAGCATTAGATTCACCAGTGGTTTTTCTCTATTCAATTATCAATTTCATCTTCTTATACTATTACCTCCCTCTCTCCTCCATATATTCTCATGATATATCCAACAGTTCACAGAATATACCATGACTACAGCCCTCAAGTACATCAGCTCATTATCTCAACCACATTACAACAAGAAACCGCCCCCTAAGCCTCATATAAGAATATAAACGCTTGTACATATACACCGTAACCCAAACAATGGATAATCATGGTTCATCCAGACCTCCATGCATCTCTTTCTCTTTCGTTTGATCACCTCCATTTACACACAACTGTAATCGCACATAATTCTCACGATGGGAAACTTACTCATACATCAAAGTTTTCTCTGACTTACTGTGCATCTATTTGGTGTTCACTTCATAATACAATATCATTAGAGATATAGGCAAAGCAAGGAAAGGCAGAACAGAAGCAGAGGTGGAGGCAGAAACCAAGGGAAAAAACACTAGAAAAGCACTTTGGTAATATAGTAGATACCTAGGTAGTTTATGACAAACCAACCCCGTGAACCACCAGACATTCAAAACATCTACGAGCAGCCCATCCATCCAGCCACATCATCATCCACCCATCCACCAAATCAAAAATCAAAAATCTCAACCCCTCACCTTCACCTCCTCTTTCTTATCATCAAACCAACTAACCCCCAATCCAATCCAGATTCCCCAATTCCCCTCCAACCAATGTTCTGACAACCCTCTTATAGCCCCTATCCTCACCCCTTTCCCCATCTTCCCATCTTCCTCTCCCAAATGCCCAATCCCTGATAGCTCCAAACCGCCCATCCATTCATCTCCTACTTCCATCCATACCCTTATTTCCCATTCCCTCCCTTCCCCATTCTTTTCCCCATCCTTTCCCCCACCCTATCCCGCCATCCCTCCCAATACCACCTACTCAACACGTCATACCCCAGCACCTCACACCTCATACCAATACCTCATTCCCCCACCCAAATACCGACACGATACAAAATCTACTCCTACCATATAACAACACAGCAACAAAACATCTCAAAATCCCCGCCTCATTTCCCTCCCTCCTAATCAAGACTTCAGGTTCGTTGATCCACTGTAGCTAATACACCATTGATAGGCTCTGCAACGGAATAGGGAATAATGAAGATAGACGAGCCAGACCCTATTTCATGCAAGAAGGAAGCAGCCCACTTTCCCCATAGACTCATCATCTTCTGGCAGCCTCGCACACATCCATAGAGAATAGAACATTTGGTCGCATTAATACTAATCACACAAAAAGTACACCCGCAGTCACAGATACTAAATCCATTCGTGTTTTATGAATCCGCTGAATTTATAACCCTAATTACGCTTATTCTCTTGTCAGTTCGTCAACTAACTCACTAATGACATCATCTTCTTTGTCATTATAAAATGACCTCATTCAGGGCATCCTGAAGACAGAGTTTGAAATTCACCAAGCAGGAAGAGAAAATGAGAAGAGATCAGAGTTTAAGTCTCGTTCAGCATGCATACAATAAAACTCCCAAGCCCTAAGGCACCCTCAAAGTCAATATCCATTGAAAGATTATCCATAACCATGCCATATGAACACCTGTGAAAATATGCGTAGAATGCCAGTGCTTTGTAAAATATTCGTCACCCATTATTCATTTCGGCCTGCAAGCGAAAGCATCTAGGGTGGAATCGCATGTTGAAGTGTAATTTAGATTTCCTCCATAGTACCCGCTGCCTCTTCATTATCATCATCATCAAAACTAGCTACAGAAGACATCGTATCGTCGTCTGATTCGTCGGCGCCCGCTTCGTCACCGGCATCTTTGCTTGCGTACTTTGTGACATATTCTATCTCCTATCAGTTCCTATCCGCTTCCATAGCCTCCATGAAATCCTCGAGAACACACCTTTAACCTTCGCATCATAAGCCTTCGAATCCCTCATAAGCAGTGCGGCCGCCTCTCCATTCAGCGGATCCGTCGGGTTTGGATATCTTAGCAACTGCGGAAGGAAAACTTCGAAGATGTTTATCATATCGAACATAGGTGACCAGGTTTGGTTTATGACATCGAGACAGACGGATCCGGACCTATAAGTTTAGAAGTTCAGTAAATGTTTTGATTCATCCCAGCTGGTTGGAGTGAGGGGGGAGGGCCTACAACTCGTCGATATTGGGGTGAAAAATACGGTTCACAAAACCGATGCTGGGCGACTTGTATGGGTATTGATCTGGTAGTTCGACATGAATTTTCCAGAGGCCACCTTCGAATGGGGCTGTGGTTGGTGGTGGTTAGTTGGTGTGGTGGTATATGGAGGGAGAGGAAGGGGAGAGAAGCTAAACTGACTTTCTGCCGGTCCCTTGAAGCGGACGTAGAATTCTTGCCTATTGCCCATATATATAAGTGGTTGATTCGGTGGGTTTCATTGGAAGACTACATACACTGAAGAAAAGGTCAGAAAGTTTGCCGATCATGCAGACATATCACCGACTCACTATTGTCATTCACAAGAGTCACCTCATAATCCGACATCAACCTATACTCCTGGTAAGCACTGAAGCATAAGATCGATCGGACAGTCTTTGGAAAGTATCGCGTACATCCTAAATCATACTATTAGTAAAACTCCTCAAGAACCCAGGTTGAAAGAAGTATTATTTACTTCATGACCTATACCGCAAACCAGATATTAGTCTTTCAACTCATTCATGTAAGTATCTCTGACCATGAAACATAACTCACATCAGTCTCGATCCTACGTCTGGGACTCGACATCTTGACTTTCTGTTCTATTAGAGCTTGATTATTGGTAGAGTAAGTACTTGGTTCAAGTATTTGTTGAATGTGTAGAGTGGATCAAAAGTAATGGCAAAACACCTAGGAAAGTAGGTAGGTAGAATGGATTCTATGTGAGAGAATGGATAGTTGAAGTCCTTGTGGCAACTGCTAGCAGACAACACCTGCAGGGTGAGTTCTTATCTGAGATAAAGCGGTATGAATGGTTCTATCGGTAGTTGCCGGATGTGCCACTTTCATGCACTGCCCACACTGAATTTTGGGGTTTTGTCTTGGTCGCGTGAGATTGTTCAATGGTAATATTTATTACTCTGCTTACTAGGTATGTAGGTAGATAGTTGAAGGTAGCTGTAGTTAGAAAGGAAATGACCTGCAGCTTGACTTGTCTTTGTCCGGAAATGGGCCTCGGATGAATATGAGGGGTAAAGACATCATCATCGTATACATACCATATATACCTACCCATATATATGTGTGTATGCTTCAACGTACGGGAAGGACACCCGGCGTGCGAAAAGTTACCCAGATATGATTCGCAGAAGCGCCTCAATTCATGATTCAGCGATGGAAGATAATCCTCAGGTGCACAACAGCATATTGCATGATCCGAATGCTGCTCTGGAAAAAGTATGTAACTTGGTAGGAGGTAGTGATGTATGTAGAGTACCTGTATGTATGATCTACCAGTTCTTGTACTAATAAATGACCTAAGACCTTCAGAACTGACTCTCCCCCCTTACATAATCCAGCCCCATCCTCGGCTCAATTGAAGACCCAAGCGACAAAATAAATCGCAAATAACTGAATAATGAATAATCTCACTTTATACTCCAGTATGGAAACCACTGCGCAATAATGATCACGACCTCAACAAAACTCATTCTGAGAACTCGCAGTTCCAAAAATGGCACCAAGTCCATCTTCAAAGTTTTTTAATCATCACAATCTATCCGAGAGAAAAATTATTCCATCAATTTTCAACCATGTCTTCATCATCTCCCATCATGAAAGATGTCCACCAGGGCACTATTGAAGCAATATTCACGACTGGCAACTTTTGCTGCGAGACCATTCTTAGCACACATGTCAGACTAGGAAAAGTTCACATAGCCCTATGGGTGCACCAATCACGCGGAAGAAGGTCACGATGAATACACTAAGGTCTATGTATACGAAAGGGGAACCGATCGCTGTGATGACGGCTCACGATTTCCCAAGCGGACATGTCGCCGACGTTGCAGGCATGGATATAGTTTTGGTGGGTGATAGTCTTGCTATGGTAGCCTTAGGTATGGAGGATACTAGTGAGATCATCATGGAAGAGATGTTAATGCATTGTCGTTCTGTATCTCGTGCTGCGAAAGCTGCTTTCACTGTATGTACATACCCCGTGTCCTTTACACCCATCCACATTTCTTACTAACAAACGAACCTTCAGGTCGGAGATCTTCCTATGGGCTCATACGAAATAGCCCCCGAACAAGCCCTCGAGTCCGCTTTCCGCTTCATTAAAGAAGGCCGAATGCAAGGTATAAAATTAGAAGGAGGTGTAGAAATGGCTTCCACCATCAAGAAAATTACAACCGCAGGCATTCCAGTCCTAGCCCATGTTGGTCTCACACCTCAACGTCAAAATTCCCTCGGTGGCTTCCGTGTGCAAGGTAAAACTTGTGCTGGCGCATTAAAAGTTTTGGAAGATGCGCTCGCCGTTCAGGAAGCTGGTGCTTTCGCAACAGTCGTAGAAGCCGTTCCTCAAGAAGTCGCATCGCTGATAACTGAGAAGTTATCCATTCCTACAATTGGCATTGGTTCTGGGAATGGCTGCTCGGGACAGGTACTAGTGCAGGTCGACATGACGGGGAATTTTCCACCGGGTCGATTTCTCCCAAAATTTGTGAAGAAGTACGGTGATGTTTGGGGTGAAAGCTTAAAGGCGATTACCGAATACCGCGATGAAATGAAGTCTCGAGTATATCCTGCCCCTGAACATACGTATCCAATTTCTGAGAAGGAGCTTGAGGAGTTTCGAAATGCGGTTGATACAATGGAGTAAGGTCTCTTGGCTGAAGTTATTGACATTGTTGGATGGCCGGCGTAATTTTCCAGGTTATAGATTCCCAATGTTTGCCTAGATTTTTGATGCCCAATAGTAATATGGTTTCTTTTTTCAATACCAGCCCAAATGTATGTAATACAGCAATTGAACATCGGTATCGTATGTTTTTCGATCATCCAAACGCAGGCGTCATGGAGTAGGTAACAATGAGCTGGTCCTTAGAATCCTTAAAGCACTATCCCGCATATTAGCATCAATACATCTTCCTCCAACCGACGAGTAAATCTGCATAATCAAAAATGCGCAACTCACCTTATGCAAATTCCCCACCACCTCATCCAAGCTCGGCGCAAAACAACTATTAACGTACAAGAACACACTTTCCCCGGCCCCCACCCCCTTATCCAATTTCAAAACCCTTCTCAAATAAGCCACCACCGTCTCGAACCTCTGACTCGAACTAATCTTCGAAACTGGTCGTTGCAGCATAGGCGCCGACCCGATCGGTTGAAAACGCACAGTAATTTTTGCCGTTGGGAAGGTAAATGCGTGTTCGAGGGCGGAGCTCGAATCGCGGGGGAGATTGGTGAGGAGGAGCGAGGAGGTCATTGTCAGGGGAGGGTGGGGGATGAGGGTGGGAGGTCTGGGATTCCGGATTGCGGCGCGGTGAATGAGGGGATGGGGTTGTGGAGGGGGAAGGCGCGGGCGAGGGGCTGTTGGAGGTTGACATTTTTGCGGATCCGATGAGTCTATGGGGGTATGGATGTATTTAATTGGTGGGGAGGAACTCGGTTGGGTAATAATATAACGGCTTGATGCTGCGTGATGTGAGGTTGGGTGAATGAGTGGAGGAAGTTATACAATGATGGAAATGTTTAGGACGAGGCTGAGAGGATGATGGATGATTGATTAACAGATGCGGAATTAGATGCGGAATTGTATGCGGGGCTGCGGCCGATTTATAAGTGGGGCAGTTATGCACATTTGACAGAACCCTTAGAGTATACTTTGTTTTAAGCTCACCGGGAGCTCACCGGTGATGCTCAATTTTATTGGGGTACTTGTTTCGTTCTAATGCAATAGAAAGGAGTTTCCAGGGAGGAGAGATCTGACTGGGGTTGCTTACCAGGTTTATTATAAGAACTATCTCATACTATTGATTATCTGATCATTTTGGGGGCATTTATGTTTTATTTTTACGTTTTTTCGGAGTGGTATACATCATTATTATACATTTCACCCATCCCGCTTCGTTTAATCGCGTAAAGCTTCGATATCTACAACTTCCTTCACTGCCTCGGTCGTCAAAACTAGAGGCGAATCATCCTGCACGCAAACACTATCCTCAATCCTGATACCCATTCTCCTAAAATGTGATGGCCAACGCTCATCATTTGGTACATAAATTCCTGGCTCAATTGTAATGCAATGTCCTTCCTTGAGAGGTTTACTTCGAGAATACCCTGGAACATCATGGACATCAAGTCCAATGTAATGTCCAACATGATGAGGAAATAGAGTATCGATGGCATTTCCAGACATATTAAATCCCAATTGTTTCAATTGATCAGTGAGACCATTCCTGGTAATCGAATGGATTTTGTCCAGTGTCATATTTGCGCTCTCTCTGCATAAAGAGACACTGCTTCGCTGTACTCTTAAATTGCTTCGTAAAGATCTTTCTGAGCATCCGAAAATTTACCATTTATAGGCCATGTTCGAGTGATATCCGCAATATACCCACCTATATTGACCACCAGCATCCACAAGGACAAACTCACCATCTCGTAGAACATCGTTGTTGGAGACGTAATGTATGCTCTGAGCATTTCTTCCTCCTCCAATGACGGGGACATAAGCATTCTTCTCACAACCTCCTACCTTGAAGTCATAGTCCAGAAAGGCGCCAAGATGCTTTTCTTCTGTCCACTGTCGTCGCATAGCATTTGTAAAAGACCTCCCGGAGATTTTTCCTGCCTTTCGCATATTTTCGCTTTACTTTACTTTGATGGCCCTCAGTTCGTTTATCAAGGGCTCAATTGGTTGTGGTTTCTTGAAGCCAGGCTCACGGAATAGTTTAATAAATTTTCCTTGCTTTACCCCAGCTTCCCGTGATCAAATAATCGTTTCCAGGAAGGGCTCTTTGATATTCATGAATACCTGACTAGCTCCTTCAATGAGTGGTTTCAGAAGTGCGTATGCGTGGTTGGACATCTCCAGACTATGCCGATATTAGCATTGTTGCTTGTGGCCTTTAGGAAACAAACCTTACTTCGTCCGCGTTGAAAACATCCAAAGCTGCTTGTTCTCCTGATCTAGCACCATCCCAAAGTTCTGCATGTGCATCTTTCGGTCTAACAAATAGGTGAAATATAAAATCGGAATTCTCCAGCGTCTGTATTACTGCAATTGACTCCGGTTCATTGAATCCGGTTAGATAGAAGAAATTTGATTCCTGATGAAACTCATGGAATACAGCGCCAGATCGATATTTGACATCTGCTCCTTTCAAGATAGCAACACTATTTGGAGGAAGTTTCGATGCGAATTCTGCTCGACGATTGGCATATTCTTTCTTGGGCGGTAATACCTGGAGTAACTGATATCGTTTTAGTGTAATCGTGACCATACGATTGAATAAATTTTCATACCTTCACCAGCATTTAATAAATGCGGATGGGTTTCATAAACAGGTTGACCAAATTGAAGTTCTGAGGCTGATATTGAAGCATATGTTCTTTTTGATTGATATGGTGTACGACATCTTGTTGCTGCAGATAGTGAATGAGATTGACACCGAGGGTCTCGAAGGTACTAGTTTCGATATTGGTGATAATGTTGATACTCTCTTGGTTCCCTCCAATTGCTGGAAGAGTGTACGTCTACACTTCATGATATAAATTTGATCGAATCAAGTCCCTCTAGCCAAATCCCCTCAGAGCCTTTTCGTGATAGAAATACTGTTAGATCAATTAAAATAATCAAAAGTTCCACTATGTTATGTCATTTCAAACACTCGGCAGGTAGGTAGATGTTTAATAAAAATATTTAATAAAAGCGTTTTATCTCTTTATAGTAACAATTTATAAGTAATATAATATAGAATAAGAAATAATCATCATTTTATTACTAAACATAAATTAAGAACGTTTGATTGGTTAGTTTATCCAATGATTATCTGTTAATTAACTAATTACTATTTAATTATCATTTAATTATTAATTAGTTATCTATTACCAGACAGTTATTATTAGTATTTATTAGTTATTTATTAGTTATTTATTATTTATTAGTTAATTATTTATTAGTTATTTATTAGTTATTTTATTAGTTATTTATCAGTTATTTATTAGTTATTTATTGATTATTTACTACTGATTATTTATCGATTATATATCCATCATTCACTCATTTATTTTTATTTTTATTCATCATACTGGGGTCAACTACATAATAATTAATGGTTGCTGAGTGGAAATGATCCGGTTCGCGTTCTTAGCGCAACAAGTGAGGATTTGTTGTCCACCATAAACATAATAATAACATAATAACATCCAAAACCAGGTCAACTCACTGATAAGAAGGGAAGAGGGAAAAAAAAGGGAAATCCAATCAATCAACCAACCAACCAATCATCCAGCCAACCACACATAAAGCAAGAAGAGACCTTCCAATCCAGACTCATCCACTCACTCACTCACTCACTCACCAAACTCTAGCATTATCCCAACCCACATCCATTGCTTGTGTGGTCTCAGCGACTTCTTGTCTTCCCATCCACTCCCCCAGACTCTTGAATTATATCATCTATTCATTAATGTCTTCATAAAAAATATAAGAGGGTCAGGTCAGGGAAGAGGTTACAGACCGTGTCAAAAGTCGCGTGCTAAAAACCCCACTCACACTCCTTCATAGGAATTCTCTGTCATACAGAGGATTGATATATTTTCATATGGCAACAGTATCATTATCACCTCTACCTGCAAACTTAACAACAAATATGTCGACCAGAAGGCAACCTCTCTCGACTATCTCCAATGTTGCCAATTCCCCCTACCGAGCAGTAGCCTCGACTACCACCAAGCAAAAACGATCATATGCCAATATACAACGCGAAGATGCATATGGACAACCACCCCCTGCAAAGAAGCAGATGTTAGATGCGCACCACCAAACTTTGAGAACACCTCCGCGTCAAAGTGTTAGTCAAGGGTCGATTGAAGGGAGGGTTTTTACTCGAAAGTCTACTAGTCAGCAATCTAATTTTGAACGAAAGTGTGTGGCAGTTAGAGATAGAGGTTCACAGCAGCAGATCACCAAAGCAGATAAAGTACCAGAGGAGAACTTGGAATCGATACGTCAATGGCAAAAACACTACAGGAAGAGTTTTCCAAAATTCGTTTTTTACTTTGAGAGTATACCAGAGGAGGTTCGGCTCAAATATACCAAACAGGTTCTCGCTCTAGGTGCAGTAAGTATTGATTCCGTCTAACCAATTGAGCATCGGGAGTCATATTGACATCTTTTCAGCGCGACGAAAAATTCTTTTCCAATGAGGTCACCCATGTCGTAACTACTCGATCGATCCCACCAGAAACGATATTTAATTCTTCAACCACCGCCGAGCTGCATTCACAACATGGCACTATAAACCCCTCTTTACTAGACAGATCCTCCGAGGCAACCGAGTCCAGAGATCCTAGGTCGAAGTTCACATTCGAAGCTCCGGTACCTAGAAGACTCGCAGGACATGATGGAGATGCAAGACGACAGCAAGCCCGTAGCTCGGATGTATTATACAAGGCACGGGAGTTGGGTATGAAAATATGGGCGTTGGAGAAATTACAACGAATGATGACGACAATGTTTGACACGGATACTGGGTACCAAACAGCACATGGTCATAATACAAGGAGTCATTCCGTCCAGGGTAATACAGCAAGCAGAGTCCGGGAAGCTGATCTATCCCAATTACTGAGAAACGAACGAATCAATGGGCCATCGGATCGTGACCTCAGTGTTACTACGAAAGAAATGACTATATTCCGAGGGCCTTATATATACATTCATGATATTGATGAAAAGCAGAAACCAATCATGGTTCGAGAATATTCAAAAGTTGCTCATAAAGAAGATGGAGATTGGCCTCAATTCCGCAGTGTTGCAAATGGCAAGTGCCCATTTGTGGAGGAGCCTGAGTACAGCCGGCGTGAAGTAGAGAAAGAAAAGGAATTGATCCGTATTCAGAAGCAAAAGGAAAGAGAAAGGGAAAAGGAAAAGGCTGCAGTCCCAAGGACAAGATCCGCTGCCGCGGTAGAAGCAGCCAAGATGCATCCACCGAAGGCCATAAGCAAACGAGCATTATCTCAACTTGAGGATGGAGCAAATCGAAGCGCTACTGTTTCGACGAAGCAAGCCAATCCATTCGATACTGATAGAAGTCATCGTGCGGAGCTTGAGTCTTCATCTCGAGGTCAAAATGCGTTCGTCAGTCGTGCTGGTGTCGGTCGATTGTTTGGCGGTGAACCTGTTGCATCGGGAGTTCAACCATCTAACATCACTTCTGCTATCCGCTCTCAAATGATCTCGTCAACAGCAGCCCAACCTGGACTAAAGGCTGGAACAAGCAAAGAGGTTCACGGTCTGCAAAGGAAGGTTTTGGAGAAGACGAACGGTGGCCCCGCATCTCATGGATCTCATCGTTTAACTGACATCACTGCTGCCGTAAGGGATGATACAACCCACTCGCCCTGCCAAGCGCGAGGCACAAAAGAAGCTCGGTGTTATTGAGGAGGATGTTGTTAATGCAGAGAAAGAGGAAGCTGCTCGCAAAGTTGAAGCTGCTCGCAAAGCCAAAGCCGTTCAGCAAAGAAAGCTCGAGAAGCGTGATCCAAAACCCGGATACTGTGAGAATTGCGCTGATAAATTTGAGGACTTTGATGAAGTAAATTCCCTTCCATACTTAGACTGCAATCGTACTAACTATTGAAAAGCACGTTCTTTCACGCAAACATCGCAGATTCGCTGAGAAGGCTGAGAACTGGAGAGAACTCGACGCCCTATTAAGTCAACTTGTTCGACCACTTTTATGATTAACACTTTTTAGCAATTCATCTGAATTCACAATCGGACTACAGAGCGACTTAGCAAACTAATGATACAACGGTGTTCAATTATCAGGACATACGAAAAACAAAAACGGAGTTGTCACAAAGACACATTACAATCACAGCTTTCCTTCAAATCTGCTCCTCGCTGCTTGCTTATACCACAATACCCAGCCAATCGCAGTTGCATTTGTCCTGACCAGATAGCGGAATAATGGGGCGGGTAATGTTACTTCTTCTGGAGTGTGTTACTTGACTTGGCTTGGTCTGGATTATGTTATTTGCATTTACATGGGCGTTTATTCTTCCTTTTCAATGTGTTTTAATTTCTGTCCTTGGGGAGGGGCGTTGACCGGTTCTGCTTGTGCTCTTGCTTGTACTTGTTGATGGGCAGGGCATGGCGTGGCGTGGCGTAGCATATTGTTGCGTGCACTGCATAGCGTTATGTTTGTTGGTGTGCTACTTGAGGGGTGAGGGTAGATCGTAGAGCGTAAGGCGGGACAAGAAATACGAGAGTTGTAAGAAGATGAGACTAGAAGATGTGTGAGAAATTGCTTTACTAAGAACGAATGGTGATCTTTCAATGTACATATATGTATGCGTGTCGGCTAATCACCGCATCAATGAATAAAAGAGTACAGGAAGATTGAAGAATTATTGTAAATATTATCTCGTGAAGGGGTTCTCGCTTAGCTTTTCGAGTGAATCTAATGTTAAGATAAAGGGATGTAGATATTAAGACCTTTAGAACTGAAGTGAAGTGAGCGTTTAGTACGGAATCAAGTGAGTATTAAGACTAGAAGTTAACGAACGCCTATCACAACAAAAATAAATAAAAATGTATCCCCCCCTAATCTCATCTCCCTTGACCATCTCATCCCAATTCTATCCCACAATATGAATGCTACCGACATCAGGATTTGCTGACACCTGCATTCTCATCTACTGTTTTCCATTCTCCCATAATGCAATCTATAAATATCGTATAAATATTCACCTTTCCTCGGTCAAAAAAAAATGTCAATTCATACGAATTCTTTCTATTGATTCTTCGATTCTACCTATGCCATGCCATGCCATGCCATCCCGTCATTTTATCTCCCACCTATCAGATCCTCATTTCATATCATGAAACGATTTTTATCTGGCCCAATATATGATATTTATTCTTCATACCTATATAGATCCAAACCGTTCATCATTTTGTACCAACGTAGGTAGTCAGCAAGATTCCATGCTTACAAGTCCCCCTCCCCTCCCCTCCATTCCCTTTGCGTTCCTTTCCTTTCCTTTCCTTTCCTTTCCTTTCTATCCCTCCCCAAAACAGAATGGATCCACGACCTTTGATACACATTTTTGGTCTGCATTTAAGCAGCAACTCCTTCCTGTGTGATCAACTTTGTAATTTTACCGATGGCGATAGTTTGTCCCTATCATTTTATGTTAGTTTTTATCTCTCTCTTGTATACTATTCTTGGCGAAAAAAATAAGGGGGGGGGAGGTGAAAAGATTTCCAAAAAACATACCTGATCTCTAAGAGTGAATCTACCTAATTGTGGGTAATCCTCAAACTTCTCCACACAAACACTTCCAGCACCGCCAATAACTTCCATTCTTGCAATGATGCTATCGCCCTTCTTTGCATGGGTTGGTGGAACTTTACTCTTTCTGTTGGTACCCTTCTGCAACTTATGCAATAACACCGCGAAAGTAACTTCTTCGATTGCAGAATGCACATGCATAACACAATTGAAACCAGCAGTCAAAATATTCTTGAGGTCCAAGACTCTGATTTGAGCCTCAAATGTGGTAACGCAGTGAACAAGACGTTTTGGCGAGCAAAGAACGAAACCAGGAAGAATGTCTTCTTCTTCAATACCACGTAGACGGAGACGAATTTGATCTCCACATTGCCCGGCGTTAATTTCTTCTTCGGTTTCACCGTATGCTACCATGACTTCGACCTTCTCTCTGTTGGGCATCATGACGAGGTTCATGCCCTTCTTTACTACACCAGCTTCAATTTTACCCTCAACAAGAGTACCCATATCTCTGTATTTACCGTTGATGGGCATCATGAAAGGTGCATTGATTTTACGTTCGAGTTGAGTCATGTTATCCAGGAATTCAAGTAGAGATGGCCCCTCGTACCATGGAGCTACGCCCTTGGAATCCTGTCCTTGATACCCATAGTCTTTTGTGCTGCGATAGGCATGAAGAATACATCAGTCTTAAGGTTGTAGCCGGTTGCTTTCAAGAACTGAGACAATTTAGTTGTGCACTCCTTATATCTGTCGTGGGACCATTCGACAGTTGGGTCATCCATCTTGTTGATTACCACAACAAGTTTGTTGACACCTTGTGTTTTTGCCAACATAGCATGCTCACGAGTTTGCCCTCCCTTTTCAAATCCAGTTTCGTATTCTCCCTTACGAGCAGAGATAACTAGAATTCCGACATCTGCTTGTGAAGCACCACCAATCATACTTGGTACATATGTTTTGTGTCCAGGGGCATCCAAGATACTGTATCTCCGCTTTTCAGTCTCAAAGAACCCACGTCCAACTTCGACCGTTTTTTCCCTTGGATCTCTCCTCCTTTGTCAAATCGAGGGCCCACGACAAGTACCATGTCTCACGACCCATTTCCTTGGCCTCTTTCTTGTTCTTCTCCATGGTTCTCTCGTCAACCATTCCAGTAGCGTAAAGAATAGAACCACCGAGTGTCGACTTTCCGGCATCAACGTGTCCAATGAAAATAATATTAACATGTTCCTTGCCGTAAATCTCCTTCAACGTTTCATCATCGACATCGGCTGCTTGTTCCTGTTCCACAGCATCTGCAGCACGAGCGGCCACCTTTGCAGCGCCAGTTCGAGCAGGAGATGAACGACCAGATGATGGTGTAGGCGATGTCTTTCCGCCTGCTGCGGGTGTCTTTTCGACTTTTTCGATGGCCTTCGCAGCAGTTACCTTGGCTCCTGCTTCTGCGGATGCTGGTGCTGGTGCTGGTGCTGCCTCTTTCTTTGGTTCTTCTTTTTTCGTGGGAGCTGGAGTGCCAATAGATAAAAACCTTTGCCTTTGGCTTTGGCGCATCACCTCCGATACTTAAAACCTTTGGTCCGTCTCCTCCAATGCTCAAAACTTTTGGTGCATCTCCTCCAATGCTTAATACCTTTGGTGCTCCATCCTTTACTGCTACAGGCTTGTTCAGATCCGCTGAACCAGCAGAACCATCGGCTGGTCTTTTTGCAATGACTGGTGTTTTCCGAGGGGCTTGTGATGATTGGGCTGCTGCTTGTGGCTGTTGGGCATATCCAGGATATTGTTGTGCTGCAAATGATTGTGGTCAGCACTTTGATAACATACAAACCCCCGCATATTGTAATAAAAAGTCTGAAGGTGCTTAAACATATGCCAAGCTCCATACTTTTCATACAGTATTTCCAAAGTTATGAGAGAGCAGCTCACCATATCCTGCATTATATCCACCTTGCTGGTATCCTCCAGCATTGTAACCTCCCTGTTGATATTGATTGTAACCTTGTTGGCCATATTGAGGGTATCCTCCGTATCCTTGATTTTGATATTGACCATAAGCCTGTTGTTGACCATATTGCTCATATCCTCCAGCATATGGTTGATATGGTTGACCAGGTTGAAATGATTGTGCACCAGGCTGGAAGGAATTTGCGCCCGGTTGGAATGATCTAGCCTGTGGATTTGCATTCAAATTCAATCTTTGAGTTTGTTGCGAAAGATTGTTATCTTCTTGAGCGGCGGGATCATCTTCCCATGAGTTAAGTTCCGACATGATTACTGACTGGATTTGAACGTAATTTATTCAAAAAGCGTGGTTGTGAAGGAAGGTTTTTCAAAAAGATCAAATTCAAGAAGAAAGAAGTGAGTGGTGTGGGTGGCAGGCAGGTGGCAGGTGTTAAGGTTAGTGGGGCTAAAATGGGCGGGTGAGTGGGTGGTAATAGTGAATCGAGGGGCTTTTTTATATTTTATATATTTTTTTATACACATAGAACGTATCCACGGATCAATATAATAATAACCTTGGAAGTACATGTGACGTTATATATGAAGTTTTATGAGTCATAAATATATTGCCTTAAGTGCCTAAAGGTGTTTTAATATATCTTAACCTTATTATATTTGTATGAATTCATTGATTGATTTTATTAGTAATTATATTCACAATTTTAAATTTAAATTTAAATAATAATATTTCTATTCCTATTTCTATTTCTATTTCTATTTCTATTTCTATTTCTATTATTATTGTTATTATAAGTGTAATGCGTACCTAGCTAGGTAAACAATTATTAACTACAATATCCATATTGGGGATTTCATTAAATCATTATTTATGAATATTATTATTATTAACACTAATAATATTATATTATTATTTTCCCCCCCCAAGTGTCGCCTAGTAGTCTAGTCTATTTTTATCCCCCCAGTTAATGACGTCTCAGCCAATCAGTCTTGACGATATCCCACCTGCATTTATTGGTACTACAACAACAACAACAGATACACCTAGGGTAGACTTTGTTTGCTTCGAATCATGAATTTGATATAAGAAATAATTTCGACATCAGAAACTCAAAATTCTATACAACTCCTGATAAAGATCATATCTCGAAATTACAGCTCCCAAGATATGTTTTGTGGTCTTGAATCGCTCTTATTTCTTATGATACTGTGTTTAAACCCAACCCGAATAGCTTCAAGATGGATCTCTTTTTTGGGAAAGGTAAAGTGGTTGCTATCCGTTCTATCATATATCACGTGCTGATAGTTATCTCCCTCCAGGTCACTCAACATGCCATGAACTATGCCATTAGGTATGTTTTATTCTGAGGTTATGTTCAAGTTCATCTATTGACATCGAAGTAGGTCGGGGATTGGCATCACAGCTTTCTTTCGCTATCAGACAAACATCTAGACTTTTTGAAGGTGGGATTGACTTTGGGCCACGGTTTTTGTAGATGAATAGAGACTTACTGTATTCTAGACGGTGGATGATAATGGTGATTATCGAGAGCTCCATGAACTCCAAGACAGACTGGATAGTAAGATCAGGGTACGTCCGTCCGTCCATTCTCCATGATATTTTGTTTGATTTCAAGCGAAGTCTCTATATGTTAAACATATTGCTCATCAGATCGTATCTCCAGCTATTGATATGATTGAACTCATGTAAGTTTCCTTCGACATCTTCCGACTTCCTTTACTAATGTATCTTAGTTCCGCGAGAGGCAATACTACTTTAGAGTCAGCCGTAACTCTAACAAAAGCACTTCGATGGGATATTCAATCTCTTGGTATGAGATTAGCAAAAGCTGCAAGTGCCGAAGAACTCTCACGTCGAAACAAGAATCGAGCAAAGACACGTGCTGCCATGAAGCCGAGATTCGAGCCATTGTTAGAGACATCAAGAAGCTCTTGGCGAGAATTGAAGATGCAGTACCCCTTATCAATTTAGCCATCACTACATCTGGGACTAGTCTTTCGACGACACTTCCAGCAACTGTATCACCATCAAGATTACTGCAAGCAAGTAACCTTCTTACTGCTGGAGATACTCAATATTCTATGAATCCGAACGTATCTGTACAAGTTGGCCCCACACTTACTCTTTCGCTATACATGTTATTCACCGGTCATGCTTATCGTGCTCACGATGAAGAGGGCATGAGAGAGACTACTTGGAAAGAAGTTATACACAAAGCCAGAGTCAAGCTTCTACGTGTACCTCTTCGATCTACATACGGTTCACCTGGACAGTTACACCATGTCAAGGAGGCCAAGGATTACTTGACTGGGAAAGACTCGTCTTTAATTGCGGGTGAAGGTAACATGACCGAGTACTCTTATCAGCTCGAAATAATTGAAGACTTCGATGATGATCGAGTCCACTCTTACGAAGATGGGGAACCACAGCCTGGACCGTATGGAGATGTCAAATTAGCAGGCATTCGAGAAGTTTTGCCAATTCATCAGATATCCAAGATATTCTACGCAGATACGGGTAAAATATTAAAATATTGGTAATCAGGATGAAACGAACAGTCCTGTTTTACTATTAAAGCGAGATATCAATGCACTACCGCCTAGAAGAATGATGGAGGGACAAGAAACACAAAACGAGTGGTATGATGAAGGCGAAGACATGCCATCAGAAGGAATACGAGTATCGGGAGAAGGTGAACCAAAGCAAGAGGATGAAGATGACGAATATGACATCGATGCCCAGCTTCGACGAGAAAGTATGGCACCAGAATCTCCACCAAAAGAAATTTCGGAATCACCACCAGAAACAAACACACAACATGGCGACTTCCACAAGATCTTGACCCAGAGTGGCTTGCTCTAGAAGTATACACCGAAGCGAAGCGGAAGACTCAGAATCTGAAGACGAATTTGAGCCAGAACGAAATGGAGACTCCGCGTATAATTCCAGCCCACCAAATGAAGCCGGTAACCTGCCATCCACCAACGATCTAACCAAAGACCTCTCAAACCTCCAAATATCATCCCCAGCTCCAGCTACCCCAACCTCCCTAAATCACTTCCCATCACACACTCCACATCCCCCATCCCCATCTCATTCAACCCATCAAATCCCACTTACCCTCCTCCCACCCCATACAAATCCGCTCCTCCCTCTCTCTCCTCGAAATGCTCATCCGCCTAACCGCCCTCCAACAATTCCAGCAATCCTCGCACCTAACCATCCCCGACGAACTCCTCACCTTCTTCCTGCACGATCGAATCCTCCAGCACCGGCGCCGGCCGCGACGCCTCAGAACGTAAACGCACCAGAATGATGGCGAGACAAAAGGTCGGCTTCGATCCCTACGACGAGAGCCCCGTCAAAAGACACGGAGAACAGTACCAATACGGACAGGAAGCCGACGGGTACGACGAAAACGGCAGACCCGACAGCAGCTACTCAAGGGAAGGAACACCATGGGACCCACGCGATCGAGACCATTACGAAAATGCACCACCACCCAGCCCCCGCTGGGCCCGAGAACGAGCCCGGAGCTCCACGCCCCAGCGATCCTCGCCCGCCCCGCCGAGTCTGAACCCGACATCAGACCAAGTCGAGAGCTTTCCTCGCCTCCATCTTCATCCCCCGTTTTCCCCGTACCATCTCGAGATCTCGTCGTCAACGACAACAACAACAACAACATCATCATCATCATCATCATCACCAACCCCTCTTCCTCCAGCCTAAACCTACCTCGAAAAAAGGTCCACTCGAGAGAATCTACAGAGAACGAGGCGACGCAAGCCCGAATTTGAAAGCGAGTCCGTTGAGCAGGGGAGGAAGTATGGGTGAAGGAATGAAGGGAAAGGTTGAGGATGGATGAGTGATGAGTGATGAGTGATAGATATGCTTGGGATGTTTGATTTTGGCATGGAATTGAATTGCATTTGCATTGCATTTCATGGTATGTTACTGCATTGTATGTTACTGCAGAGCGTATGAGATGAATGATGAATGAGCGATGAATTATCTATCTGTAAACACGTAGTAGTAGGTATCACAAGGTGTAGATGCATAAATGAGCAGCAAACATGCAAGATTTCAAACAAACCACACTGAAGCCCGAAGATCATGTTCCCATTCGAGGCCGGTTTATCGTGCAGACATTCAGACATTCAGACATATCAAAAGAGACAAACCTCTAGAATCTTAAAAGCGGAAAGCTGTCTTGTATTTCATCTTGGTATCATATCTACAAAATGCGCACCGACTCATTCATCTCAACTCAACTCACCCGATGGTAGCTTCTGCTATCTGATCTCCAGACCATTCCCCCTTCCCCCGTCACATATGCTCCGCCAGAATCCATTGGCTCGCATATCCATTCATCCCCATCCATCATCAACTCTCCCGCATCAGTGGTATCTCAGCTCATCTCATTCGATGTTATCATCTCCTCTCGTCTCCCCTCCTTTCTTTCAAATCCATCTCGAATCAAAACGCAATCGCAATCCAACCCAGAGTGTCCATTCCCTTCCATGTGTGTATTGCGTCTCCCCGCTGCTATGAAAAATTGTTCGAGTTCGAGTTGGAGTTGGAGTTCTGCGCTTCCAGTATCGAGCTTTTCGATCCTTACCAGGCAAATCCCTCTCATATCGCTTTCTCGATATCCTCGTCTCCCTCGAGTAATATAAACGACAGCCACGTGGAGTTTATAATGCTAGCATATCTGTCATGAGAAAAAAATAGGAAATGGTAAAAAAAAAAAAAAAAAAAAATTAAAAAAATTCAGCATCCTCAAGTAGTGAGAAAGCTACGTATAATCAAGTAAAAAACTCCCGCTTGCCCTCTTGAAAATGCAAAGAATGCAATGAATTATACATCAATCGCATTCAGGAAAAATATGAGCCGGAGATTCGTAACCAGCTGATTAGAAGTATTGAGAGATCTCGAAGAATCATTCCGATTCAAAAAATTTCATCCCTGACTTATGATAAACTCTCGCGCCTTCCTTTCCTAGAATACCTCTCTCCTGTGGTTTTGGGCTGTGCCCTCTGCCTTTCTTTCTTGATAAGAATCCCAACATACCAGTTGGCTTGGCTTGCGCTTCAATCAACTTGGCATCTGCAGGTAGAGTTGTATCTTGCTTGGCCAATTCTGACCAGCTTCCAGTTTCTCCCAACACAACCTGCATACCTCCACCTTGTGATTCTTTGCGTATTCCACCAGGGCGATTAGGGGCGGTTGTATGATTGTTGATACGGTGATAAGGGTGTCTTGTTCGTACTTGGTGAGTGGTTATGGGGCACTGAACGAGGGGGGTCCTAAGATAGGACTAGTGTTTTGAGACGGCTGTTGAGAGCCAGGAAATTGCGAGCTTGGAACCGGTGGAACATTCGCACTGTTCGATGGTGACTCGGATCGCGAAGACCGTGAAGTAGCCCTCTTCCGCGTTTTTGATAAGGTGCGCGTGAGGGTGGCTTTGGGAAATTCATCGGATGTTTGTGATGCTGGGGTGGATGGACTAATGTTCTGTGTGTGACTGGAGGCGGGGCAATTTGGATCACCCCCTTCGTTGTACCTAGCAGAGAAAGTGAGCATAAGGGGAAGTGGGTTGCAGGCGAGTGCTAACCTGTCATACGCTGCCTTGGTGTAATCGAATGTAGTGAATTGAGCTTCAATCATCTTATGGAGTTCCTCTTCCTTGATTTCCTTTTCTGTCGCATCATCCTTTAAAGCCTCTCTTGGTTTTTTGTCGGCGTGCTCGAGCTTCTAATGGTGCTTCCTCCAACAACACAGTTCCTCGAGATCATAAGTCGCATCAAAATTTGTCTTTTCACTAGAGGGGACGAAGACTGGCTCTATCTCTTTTCTCTCCAGTGCCTCGAAATCAATAGGCCTGAAGAAAGGGTTGTCGGTAAAAGTTTCAAATCCGGCTGAACCCATCCGCTTCGCAGGATCCTCCTCCAACGCTGAGCTGATGGCGTGTAAACATGGCATAGAAACGGCCGGTGCAGTGATGGGGAAATTTGGTGCCGCTTTGGTTATTTGTGCCGCCAAGTTTGTCTGTGTACTACCCTCGAATGGCCGCTAAAAGGATGGGTTAGAAATGAAAACGAAAAGAGTGGGCGTTGACGGGGGAAAATGAAAAATCGCGACGAAGAATACCTTGTTTATAGATACATTCGTAAAACAGGACACCTAATGACCACCAATCTGCTCCAGGTCCATATCCACATCCTTTGGTAGACTTCTGGTGCAAGATAAGCCAGAGTGCCAGATTTGCTGGTTAATAATCTATGAGAAGTGTAATCCGATGCAACATTCTGCATAATGTTAGCGCTGTGTTCAAACTGGGGAAGGGTCCTTGGGGGGGGGGGGGAGGGAGGACGAACAAAATCCGCCAAATGAATATGCCCTTTGAATCCAACAAAACATTGTCAGGTTTGACATCCCTATGTATGATACCCTGTTTGTGTATGTACTTCAAGGCGATTCCAAGTTCGGCAATCCAGAATTGAACGGCTTCCTCAGTAAAGGTCTTTCTTGAAATATGGAACCGTAAATCTCCCCCATTCATTAAATCTACAACTAGATACCTGTTTGTTTGAAGCATTAGTGATTGTTCAAGGTTTAGGTCCCAGTGCCCAATTCAACCTACATGTACTCAATGTCTTGAAAACTATAACGCAAGTTACAAATAAATGGGTGATTTAGATGCTCCAACATTCGCCGTTCTCGAATTATATTCCGAACACTCTCCTGTCGAACAACTATATTTTTCCATACATTAGCAATTGTTTAAGATCTGGTTGAGTACTACTACTACTACTACCCACCCTCATCCTTGCGAATATACTTCAGCGCAAACGTTAACCCGGTATCTTTTCTCTCTACTATCCTTACTTTCCCAAAAGCACCCTTTCCAACGACTCGCAGAAGTCGGAAGTGGTTAAGGCTCACTGTTGTCGAGAAAACACATGTCAGCAAAAGGTACTTGTCGGAAGCCATTACCCCGTGACAAAGAAGCAAAAAGGACCCGAATGGTTCAAGAATGGCTTGCACAATGTCTTGCCACCGAACCGCATATTAACCAAATCCATGCATACCTTCATCAGCGAAGTTCACCGGCTTTCCAGAACTGTTTCCCATGGGCGCAAAAGTCTGGTAGATAAAGACTTATGTTCCGAATCCTCAAAAGCTCCAAATGTTCAAATGTTCAAATGTCCAAACGTCCAATTTAATTTTTTATGGAAATGCGATTACTTTTGTAGATGGAGACATTCGGCGCACAACTATGGACCATGCGAAGAGAAAGATATCCAGTACAAAAGGTGAAATTTTGGGTCGATCTTTTATCGATATGGGAGATTGTTTATTTTCCAAAGGAAATTTGTGAGGAGGTAGGATTGGGTAAGTGAGATATTATTGTTGAAGCGACCTCGGGAAGATGAAGAAGAAAGGAGAAGAAGGAGAAGAAGAAAGTGAGAAAGTGAGAAAGTGAGAAAGTGAGAAAGTGAGAAAGTGAGAAATTGAGAAAGTGAGAAAGTGAGAAAGTGAGAAAGTGAGAAAGTGAGAAAGATGAAGAAGAAGGTGAAGAAGGTGACGAAGGTGACGAAGGTGAACAGAACAGAACAAAAAGGAAATGATATGTAAGTGATAAGTAATAAGTGAAGTAAGTATCGTCAGTTAATATAAAGTGTGTTGTTCCCTGTGAGTATATAATATAATGATGGGGAGGGGTTTATTTATTATATTATATGTAAATAAAGAAAGAAAGAAAGAAAGAAAGAAAAAATAGATGAATAGATGAATAGATGAATAGATGAATAGATGAATAGATGAAATAGATAAATAGATAAATAGATAAATAGATAAATAAATAGTAATAATAATCAAAGTGAAAGATGATTGATTATGTACTCCAAGGCAAAAAAAGGATGGAGGATCTTATAAATCTGAATTGAATGGTTGAGTGAGTGACGGAAGTGAATGAATGAGTGTGAATGAATGAATGAATAAGTAGGTAAATAATAAGTAGGCAAGTAGGCAAATAAGTAAAGAGGTAAAAGAGGTAAAGAGGTAAAGAGGTAAATAGATAGATAATTAAATAATTAAATAATTAAATAATTAAATAGGTAGATGATTAAATAGGTAGATGATTAAATAATTAAATAATTAAATAGGTAGATGATTAAATAATTAAATAATTAAATAGGTAGATGATTAAATAATTAAATAATTAAATAGGTAGATGATTAAATAATTAAATAATTAAATAATTAAATAGGTAAATGAATTAAATAATTAAATAATTAAATAGGTAGAAATGATTAAATAATTAAAAATTAAATTAATTAAATAGGTAGATGATTAAATATTAAATAATTATAAGATGATTAATAATAAATAATTAAATAATAAATAGGTAGATGATTAAATAATTAAATAATTAAATAGGTAGATGATTAAATAGGTAGATAATTAAATACTAGGTGAATACTAAGTTAACACCAAGTGAATACCAAGTAAATACTAAGTAAATACCAAATAATAAATACCTAGGTACAAGTACAAGTACACGTACACGTACACGTACACGTACAAGTACAATACAATACAATACAATACAATACAATACAATACAATACAATACAATACAATACAATACAATACAATACAATACAATACAATACAATACAATACAATACAATAATAATACACTACAGTGCCAAAGTATAGACGGTGTAGATTTAAGAACAAAGATGGGATGGGGATGGGATGGGATGGGATATGATTGGATGAGATTGGATGGGATCAGATGGGATTGGATGGGATCAAGATGGGATTGGATGGGATCAGATGGGATTGGATGGGATCAGATGGGATTTGGATGGGATCAGATGGAATGGAATGATTCTAGACGGAATCACTTTTCTTCTTTGGAATGTTTTGAGATGAAACACAACTTGGTCAGATAAAAGAGATTTATTTGATAGACAATGAATGAATAATGGATAATGAAGAGAGAGAGAAAGAAGAGAGAGACAGAAGAAGAGAGAGACAGAAGAGAGAGAGAGACAGAAAGAGAGAGAGAGACAGAAAGAGAGAGAGACAGAAGAGAGAGAGATCTGAGAAAAGTGATTAAAGGAAATAAATTCCGTAGAAGAGAAGGAAAAGAAGGAACGAAAAAAGAAGAAGAAGAAAAGAGGAATTGTCTGTTGTTTGTGAACGGATGACCAACCAACCACCAACCACTAACTACTACATTACTACTATTACTACTACTTACTACTACTGTTACTACTACTGTTACTACTACTGTTACTATTACTATTACTATTACTATTACTATTACCATTACTATTACCATTACCACCACCACTACCACTACTACTATTACCACCATTGACTGACGGGCCTCTCTTTAAAGATGGATGGCGTTTGAGGTCTGAAGTCTGAGGTCTGAGGTCTGATGTTGAGTGTGGAGGATGTGGATGTGGATGTGGATGTGGATGTGGATGTGGATGTGGATGTTGAATGAATGAATGTGAGCACTAATGTTAATATAAATATAATATAAAATATGAATATAAATATAAAATATCAATAGAAATATTATAAAATAAATATCATATATCAATATATAATCAATATAAATATCAATATAAATAATATAAATATCAATATAAATATAATAATAAAATATCAATATCAAATATAAATCAATATAAATATCAATATAGATATAAATATAGATATAAATATAATATAAATATAAATATAAATATAAATATAAATATAAATATAAATAAATAACATACAAATAATATAAACAAACATAAATCTCAATGGATGCTAATAAGGAGCTAGAGGTATCTAATAATATTCGATGGATGTAATAGTAATAAATGAACCAGTGAGAGACCTCGGGATTTCCTTCAAGTACCTAATAAGTACCTACGCAGTATACCAAGGTAGGTACTTGGAGTATCCATGGATTATTAGATAGGTATCTATCTACCTATTTATTTATTTATCTATCTATCTAGGTGTAGATGGATATATATATATCCATGAATATACTAAGCATGTCCACGGGTATGTATATTATAATTCTTCAATATCTTTCTTCTTCTCCTCTCTCTCCTCCCCCTCCT
Organism: Monilinia fructigena; assembly: GCA_003260565.1. Lineage (NCBI taxonomy): Eukaryota > Fungi > Ascomycota > Leotiomycetes > Helotiales > Sclerotiniaceae > Monilinia > Monilinia fructigena. The sequence goes on from QKRW01000023.1 coordinate 96,254, forward strand.
TCTCATTACCCTCTGTAGGTATATCCTCCCAAACAGTAATAAACTATAGAACAAAACAAATCACAGACTAGCTCACTACAGTAATAACAGAATACGTACAGACCATCCTATGTTCTACAATAATAATAATAATACTCTACATCTATAGTACCCAGTGCCCAGTACCTACTTTGTAGTTCTTCTGTATCCAGTCTTGAGTTTCCACTATATATAAAAGGGTGGAGAGAAAGGCGTTTTTTTGTATAAGCATGATACTTTTCTATCCTATACCGTACTGTACTGTACTGTACTGTACTGTACTGTACTGTACTGTACTGTACGGAATAGGCGTTCGTAAGTGTGGGCCAATAATAATAATAATAATAATAATAATAATAATAATAATAATAATAATAATAATAATAATAATAATAATAATAATAATAATAATAATAATAATAATAATAATAATAATAATAATAATAATAATAATAATAATAATAATAATAATAATAATAATAATAATAATAATAATAATAATAATAATAATAATAATAATAATAATAATAATAATAATAATAATAATAATAATCAATACCCAAGTGCCCCCCCCCTCCCCAGGTGGTTTGAAAAAAAAAAAAAAAAAAAAAAAAAAAAAAAAAAAGATATTACCATTTCGGTTTAGTTTAGGAAATTGTTGTGGTCGCTTCCAGGTTCTGGAAGGATTTCATGGAATGATTGAGTTACAGTCGAGCCAAGTTCACTTTGGACGCTGTCACATGGGTTTTCGACCTGTTTGTTGGTTTGACGGCAGGTAGGGAAAAGAATCCAAGGGGACCAGGACGCTCAAACACACATGGCATTCACAAGGGTGGTGCATGGCTTTGATCAAGGGAGATAAGGGATGGGTTGAGTAAGAGGGTGTATGATGAAGGGCTTGGATGGGTTGAGTAAGAGGGTGTATGATGAAGGGCTCGGATTGGTTCGGATTCGTTCGGATTGCTTGAGATGTGGTGTGGTGGAAGGGTACGATGGAAGAAACGGATTGTGAAATGGAATAAATTGGTGGAAGAGTAGCACGAGGGGTAAGAGGGTGTGAGGTGAGAAGGGATAAAGTACTAAAGTAGCGTGGTGCCAGTGATGTTGTGAAACCACCCTGCATGACTACCCACTTAGGTAGTATCCAGTTGGAGTTGAGTCGTGTTTCTTTGCTTAACACATGTTTAATACTTACTATTAGAGATCAATATACATATTTAGATATATATATATATATATATATATCTTTCTGTCTGTCTGTCTGTCTCTATCTGTGTGTGTATGTGTGTAGAGGTAGGTATACTTAGAGGTATAAAATACAATATACATATACATATACATATACATATATACATATACATATACAATACATTTACATATACATTTACATTTACATATACTTAGAGGTATACCTAAAGGTATATATTACCTATCCAAGTATATACTGTATCATATAATATAGCACAAGATGTATCCTCTGCATATCTCAGCACATTACAACTGACAATCTACCTCCGTATAGAATTTGAGCGAATCTAACATCACTTTGCATCGCGATTCCATAGAACCAACCAACCAAATAACCTTATTTACTGATGATAAGCAAATACTGCTGCTACCTGTACATACGCTTTCAATTAATTTAGATATCTGTCGGTCGCTCGGCAAGATATCTTAACCTGGACCTTGACCTTGACCGTAACCATGACTCTGACTCTGACTCTGACTCTGAACTATGACTATGACCATAAAGATATTTATTCCCTTATCCTATACGCAAAAATACCTGGTCATCGGCCTATAAAACAAGATAGTTGGGAGTCGATCAAGACGATCATACTATACAACTCCCTTACAGTCTTGCTCGTCCCATGTCTGTATACATCATTCCCGATTACATTCGTATCTCGGCCCCCATTCATCACAAGTAGTCTCCGGCACGAACCTGTGCTTTTGATTATCCATGCCATCTTGCACTGCAGAGCCTAGCTGTGTTTTACCCCCCCCCCCTTCATTTTCGCCTATATGCTTCAAACATCAACAATACATCCTTATAAATTCAACCTCACTCTATTCTACTTGATAACTTCCCTCTCCTTATTACCGTGTCTCATCATCAACTCATATCAAAGTAATGGTTCAGTGGATCGCTTTTAGGTAAGACATACCTTGCCTTATTGCGTTTCATCTCCTTTTGCAAGGTATATACTGACTGATCTTCTTCAGATGTCATCATTCACCTCGTCTCCTATCCGATACTGGCGACAAGAAAATACCTTCCTTCATGAAAGGTTTGGAAATTCAAATGCTTCAAGAATGTCATCAGCTGAAAGGAAGATATGCACCTGTTTCATACAGCATATAATACATATGCAATCATTTCACGCCAGAAAAGACATCACTCAGTGTGTATCAATCCGACCAGTGTACGGAATACTGACTGTATTGTATTGTAGTACTCTAATCCTTCAAGCCCTCCGCATCTCGCCCTCAGCCCTCTGAAATTTCACTTCCTCAAGTCATTAACATAAGCCACTCGGATTCACGTCGCCTATATCCTTTCGTTGAAAGCCGAAACAACGGCAAATTATTTCTTTTCAACCTTTGTATCCCCGAGCAACTTTCCAGAAGATCCACTCAAGCAAATGCAGCAATACGAAAGGTACCAAGGCAAATGAAAAAAAAAAAAGCTTCCTTCATCCTTTCGCGCCTCAATAGTTCAGAACCACAGTGCAATTGTCCACTCCACAAAAAGGAAGTATTTCCACGTGGACAAATCTTATCTCCGTTTGTGACGCAGTCAGATCCAAAAAAAGAACATTCCAATTCTTAAACATGACCAATATTCGCCATCTCGTACCTGCATCAGAGACACCATCTCAGAATCCCTCGTGGTTCAATCTAATTAGGTTATAGCAGAACTTTCCAATCCAGCCAACATTGATTTATTCATTCCTTCCAGAAGGTCTATCGAATGTTACGAAACAGCTCAGAGACAGAGCTTGATATTGAGTGTCGGGCCTTACTGAACACAGTAATCTTCTAGAATTCTGTCGACAGGATCCCAAGCAAGGGATCTTCCATGCACAAAACCTTCCTTCCAATCTATACGCCACAGTCATGTCAGCACGGCTGGACATCCATCTGACCCAGCCAGAGATTACAGAGCGAAAAACAACATCGCGACGGACTTTCCGACTTACGGCATCCAGGAGTCCTTTCTCCGAAAGGAAAGAAGCTCGTTCAATTATGCAAGGCGTGGTATTTATAGCAATGGCTTAAAATTCGACGTTCCATATCCTCGGGATCTCCAAGGACCAAGACTCATGATGATGGCTGGATTTCAGGTCGTATCACATCACTTTCGCGCTAGGTACAGGTTACAACGGGGTACAACATGTGTTGTTGTACAGATAGCAAGCATGGTGGAAAATCAATGTTGGCGAAAAGGAAGTTTTCTTTTCGCCTATCTCTCTACCCGCTTTGGTGACGAAGTTGGGCATCTGACAAGAAGGTGAGTACAGAGAGACATCCTTCCACATGATGCGATGGGCATGACAAAGCAAGTGGTAAGTGATGTTCAAGTATCACTCACGTAAGCATTCTTTTTCTTACTACAATGTATGGTATCTTTTTTTCCTTTTTCCCTTCCTTTCTTTTTTCTCCTCTTTTAAATTTTGTTTCCTCCCCCCCCCCCGGCGAGTTTCTAGACCTTTTCTATGGAGCACAAAACGAGCATCCTTTTAGTTGAGGTTGTTGTATGAGAGTAATTGGCTGCCGTGTGTGTGGTAGTTTGGCGACGAAAAAAAGTAGCGGAGTCCAGACTCGAATAAAATTCCAACGTCTAATAAGCTTGAGAAAAGAAGCAGAGGAAACACCAAATGCATATATATCCAACGTAGGTATGCAAAGTGATACCATAACTACACTTGAATTTGTACATCAACGGCGTCAAAATTGTTACGTAGCACATCAAAATAAAGTATACCTACCGCCTTCATGCAATAAACGGTAAGGCTCCGTCAAATCCCAGTACTCGTTTCGATCGGCGTTGTCTGACAGGAGAACCATGGACATGCCTTACGCTTGCCCGTCCCGCGTGTCTACTTCCTAGTGGCGTTTATAAGTCCAACGACTCACAGAGCGAGTCATGCTGGCGGCGGACGCGCCGAGTGGTCTGGACTTTACGATTGTTTCAAGAGTCTGGTATGACTAATTTTGGGGTTTGAAAGTACCGGATCATGATTCATCTCGTCCACGAAGTTAAGTGCATCCATCTCTTTGACAGGCGCTTGGCGGTTCACATTTTCCTCGGCTCCAAGTGCAAATTCGCACGAGCGTACTTGTATGGATTGGGCGTGGTCGACCCTGCTTGCACCGCATCGTCCACATCGAGTGAGTGAATGCATCTCCAATATCTAAACCTTACGTACGACGTTTGGGATTCAAGATGTTTTGAACGCGGTAGCGCACATGGCAAGATTTCCCATTGACCTTGCACGACATCCCCTTGATCCAAGCAAATACGCACAGGCTGTCAAAGCTGAGGTGCTCTCGGATTCTTTACGTACGCCGTACGCAATGCCATTCCTTTCAATATCCGCACATCCCCACAACATTCTCTTCACCCTATCCACCCACAATCCACACTCTATGCCCATCAGCCATGAGCCAATTCGCGATCCCCAACCGAAACGCTTTGCAAGTGCCGGAGGCTCGTTTCCGGGCCGTTTGGAAACTGCGTCAAGTGATGGCGGATTGGGCCAATCCATCGACCCGCAGAGCGATATAGTTTCCACGAAGAAGCAGGCTGATGATGCCATGCCATGCCATGCCATGCCATGCCATGCAAATGATTGGGACCGAGCGAACGAGGAACGAAGAATTGTCGCGAGCAGCCGGCCACAGTCCATGTTTAGGAAGCGGGGTTTTGAGTGGGGAACCCGAACTGCCGACGTGCGCACGTCGGCATATCTGCGTCCGATGGATGTGGGCGTGGTGGTGATGAATGCTGGATTGTGAATTGGGGAGGTGGGTTGGTCGTGTATATCATTTCCCTTTCAACGCTTTTACGACGGGCGATGGCATGGTCGACGTCATGATCAGGGGGTGCCGGGGGGGGGCGGCTCAGTTATTCATCACATCGCTAATGGTATGCTGGCCGCATGCCGGCAAAGTCATCCGAGAGTCAAAGCATTATTTTCTTGAAAATAATAATAACAATAATAATAATAATAATTCAACTGCGATGTTGATGTTCATGTTTGTTCTTGTTGGGAAAAATCAAATTCTCATGGTTGCTTGTCGTTAATTCGGATCCCTCCTGGGATGCAGTTTGAACCTCTGGATACCTCCCTCCTATGGCTAGTAAGTAGGTAGGTACCTAGCAAGAGAATCTAAAGCTCGACAACCTTTTGTTTCCCCTCCCCTCCCCTCCCCCCTAAAAAATGAAAGTTCTCACCCCTCCTCATCCTCATCCCTTCCTAAAAATCGAAAAATCCCAAGCCCTTCCATCCCTTGCATTTCTCCCTATTCCGATCCTAGAATTCATATATATACAAGCAAGAAACTCGAAACTCAATATTCAATATTCAAATAGTATATATATAACCTACCAAAAAAAAGGATCATATGAATCATAAAAATGATGATTCTGCTAGCTTTTTTTTTGTTTTTGTCTTTCATTCTTTGGAAGCTGGTTGGGTTTTGTAGTTGGGGTGTTTGTGGTGGATGGATGGATGGATGGATGGATGGATGGATGGTGGGTATATGGAATTTATGTTAATGTTAATATCAAAGATAGATCAGATCTAAAAAGACTCCCTAGACATGACATGACATGATATGACATGACATGACCTAAACAAAAGTTTTTTGTTCGAGAAGGAGGAAAAAGGGGGGTGGAGATTGACTGGGATTCTGGGGTTTGGGTGGGAATTGGCTGTTGGTCTTGGGTTATATGGCGATGCATATACATATACATGCATACATGTAAATTGGTTATCAAGATCCATTTCTTGAATCTTTATAGCGATAGTTATAGCCATAGCCATAGCCATAGCCATAGTCGAAACTTACACTTATTTGTGTTGTGATTATGGGATTCTTGACGTTTTGGTTGTGATAGGAGGAAGGTAGGTTTTGGATGCTGGATGTTAGGCTAGTGATGCAGAGGATCTCTTGATTGTGATTGTGAGGAGGGGATAGTGCGTTGGTAAGTTGGGGGTGTGCTGGGGATGCATGGGGGCACTGGGGATAGGTGCGTGGAGGTTGGTCATGAGGGAGAGGTGTTGGTGAAAGGTTCGTTTTTTATTGTGCGGGAAGTTGTGTGTGGATTGGTTGGTTGGTTGGTTGGTTGAAATGGAGGGAAGGAGATGCTTGGGTTGGTTTGTGAGATGGATGTAGGTGTTGGAGGAGTATTTAAAAAGGGTTATGAGGTTGTGGCAGGTTTGGTAATGGTGTGGACGAAGGATGGAAGGTGAAGGATGTTTCATTTTGGGTATTTGAGGATGGCTAGAGATTGGGGATTTGTGTTTTGATTTGCATTATTTCCTTCGACTGGTTGGGGGAGTGGGGGAAGTTGCGAAAGTAGGGGGATTTTGTATGGGATATCGGTTATATTGGGATTGGACTGGGCTGGGTGTATGCGATGTATGAGGAGGAGTTGACTCTCATTGCTCGGTGGTTGTGGAATCTGTATACGGAGTATCTATCTCGCCGGGGGATTTTACAGTTGAAGTCTTCTTACATGATACCGATCCTATTGGAGGGTTGTGATTTCTGAGATTGATGGAACAGATATGAATTTCTCGGTAGTTGATGTTGATAGTCAGAGTTTATCATCATCTTCATCTATACAGTTCATTTGGATGGTACTCCTTACCATGTATTGGATACGCAGTCTTCAAGACTTAAATTCAATAGTTGGTTCTTTGTTGTCTCGTGTCATAATACAAAATAATTAGTGATTCCACACGCGAAATATCCAATAGACTGAAAAGACAAATTGGAGCGGCGTGGTGCTTGAAGGATTGTACTGAGTGATTATTTTAGATTAGAAACGAGATGTCAGAAAACATAGCCAATCATTTATATTTAATTCGTAAAAATGGAGTTATACATCTCACCTGGACACATCCTACATCCCTACATCAGAATCTTTGACCAAGGCAATAATTCAACGTAGTAGATTTCTTTGCCCAAATTTTTCTCCCCGCCCCCCTCGGCATCATCCTCCCCCTTCCAAATATCACCTCTCACCCTTCCCACCCCTCTCACCCCTCTCACCCCTTCTCCCTCAAATTCAAACTCAACCTCGACCCTCTACCCCCTTTTACCCCGCTACACATATGATAAACCAAGCCCAGAGCGTAAGCCAGCATTATCATCCCCCCAATTTCCATCACAGAAGAGAAAGACGAAGAAAAGAAAAGGAGCTACAGCAGCGACCATATAAGTGGGTATAGTAAGCGCAGCCACCTATTGTAGAAGGCCCAATGTTTCCGAGCTATCGAAGACGATATCTAAGCGGGAAGAAGGACGGGAGAGTGATGAGAGAACCTGGAAGGGCTATAGCCTATTTTAAAGATATATTGAGGCACTAAGTATGTAATGGCAAGCGTGGGTACATTGATAATTGGTTAAGTATTCCTCAAAACAACGCCACTACTAGCTGTGCTTGCCATGCTGTGAAAAACTATAAATTTAAAAGAAAACAATGATTGCAAGCAAGAGGGCTTTGCAACAAAACGAGGAGAGGAAAAAGCAGAAAAACCCTTCGAAGACTAACTTGTTCGGCGGAGACTCTAATTCCATTGTCCCTGTACCAATGACATTGTAAATCTTTTTCAGAGTTGAGTCATCAGCAGGAAACAGTAGAAGCATAATGAAAATCACATTGTCCCCTTTTTTCAACCGAAACATAATCTCATTAAACTCCATCTTTCCTTCCCTAATAACCAAACTCCATAATATGCAAGAAAATGTAACCTCTGCCGAGCAAGCATTTGATATCCAAAATCTCTTTCCTACCCAAAAATAGCCAAAAATATATACCGTGCCATACCCCCCATCTCAATTCTAGTTCTCCCGCACGAATCGATGAAAACCCCCACTAACTGCAACCAATAACCCACCACAAACCAAAAATACTCCTCTCCTATACTCCTCCCCTTCCCTCACCAAGGCCAAACTAACCACCACAAAAACATTCAGTGGAACCCTCAAGATTCCATAAACTCTCGCTCTAACTCCATCTTCAACCCATTTCCCCTTTAATGAACCCACACTTGGGAAATACATGCCAACCATCGTCTCGAAGACACAGAATGCGTAAAAAGTATAATGTTGATTATTGTTAAGGAGAGGAAAGAGTAGAGAGATGGAAGATATGGCAAAGACAATAGTTAGAAGGCGAGTTTGGGTGAGTGATGAGAAAGTAGATGAGAGATGGGTAAATATCAGAGAGCCAAGCATGACGGAGGACATGAAACTTGCGAATATCATGCCAAGGGGTAGTGGAGGTGAGGATGGAGATGGTTGGGTGGCTTTTAGGAAGGGCGTCCAAAAGAAGACAAAGAGGTACATGCTACCTTCGAAGAAACAGGAGGCGAGGCCGAGGGTGAAGATACGAGGGTTGGTGAAGATTAGAGTGAGCACTGAGGTGGTAGGAAGCGGTTCCTTGGAGGTACGGGAAGGGGAGTTGGTGCTGGGTGGGGAGGAAGAGGTTCGGGAAGGGTTAGAGGGGGACTTTTGAGATACAGTTGCGCTGTCGCCGTAGTTTTCAGACTATTGTGTTATGGTTAGCTGTGAATATGAGAATATCCCCAGGGCCACGAAGAGCTCACCCAATACAGGGAAATAATATATGCAGAAATTCCTAACAGACTAGCAGATGCCATGAATGGCATTCTCCGGTCATCTGTAACCTGAACCAACCACTCACTAAATACACCGGATAAAATAGCCATAACACTGTTCAAAGTCGACATGACTCCAAACAAACTATCCAAACTCGTCCCAGCTTTTTGTATATCCCTCTTGTGATATTCCGTAACCATCCAACTTTCAAAAGCGCTAAACATCAGGCTCGTACTTAAACCTCCAAAGATTCGTCCAATAAACAGTATCGCAGCGCTGGGAAAAAGAGTCGAGAAACAAGAAAGCGAATAGGTAAGGCAGAAGATGAGACATGCTGATTTCCGTCCATGTTTGTCGGCGAATGAACCTACAAAGTATCCAGATATCCCACCGGATAGAAAGCCAGTTGTGAATAACAAGGCTACGATTTTCTCGTCAAGTCCGAATTGGTCCTTGTACAAACTATAGACGTATGGACCTGTGCTAATATTAGCAATGTTAGGTCATTCGAAAGTATACCACTTACCCTGAAGCCAATCTGATGCCATTACAAGACAGTAAACAGTAAGGAATAGTTTGGTGAAGCGGCTGGCTTCTGCCTTCGCTAGAGGGGTAGCAACATCGGTATTTTTCTTATCTTCTGCGGATTCTTCCTTCATACGATATTGTCGCCATGTAAGAAGAGCGCATGCTGATATTAATACCAGAAATGCGCCGTCATAGAAATGCATTGCGAATAGATGTAGAAGTAGAATGAAATGTATTGATGGAGGGGCAATGCCAACAACAACTTGGCTTTCATAGGAAACAACGAAATGATTAAAATTATGAAATAAATCAATTGATAACTTCCAGTGTTCATCTATTTCAAGATGAACTATAGAATTCCAGCCAGATACGAACTTACATTTGTCAGATTTATTACTTGTTATTAGACTCAAAGGCTGAGACGCGGCCAATGTCAATGTTCCAACATAAGAGATGGGAGTAGTTGGTAGTAGTATAGTAGTAGTAAAGGCAAGCAAATGACTGACTGCTTTGGCGTTGGTGCTCCATATGTTTGCGGCAATTCGCAATTCGATCCTTTGGGGATTAATTGGAAGCCGCAGCTTTTAAAACCAGCTCCTCTTTGCCTCTTTGGCGGTAAAATACCCTGTAGACATCACTAAAACTAATCAGGATGAATGTGGCATCCATGGATGGCAGAATAATCAAAGGAATCCATGCCAACAACCCCCCCATCATATCATATCATCAACATCCTTCACCATCTCATCTTGGATCTCTATCATACATTCTATACACAAAACCATGGAGTGGTAACAGCAATCGGATCCAAGCATGGATGGTGATTGGGAGGAAGTGAGTTATACCTTCCTTTATTGTCATTCAATCCTTTCCAAATCATACTTGATCTCTCCATAAGCTTTCCTTTCGTTCTGTTTCTCAGCCTTGTCATCGTCAATCGCAGCGTTATTCGACGGAAACGAATTGGCTGCGATGGCCTCCCCTTTTGACACTCTTATCTGTGTTACTAACACCTTTCAGGTTTGTAGGATCCAGCTGCCGCCCTCGGGTGTGCTTTCGGATCATTTCCAAGCTCCTGTAAGGGCGTTCGATACCTCTCAAGAATTGTTTTGGACGGGGGATGAACTGGGACGCGTCAAGAGTTTTTATGGTCTCGATGGACATCGATATACATCCTATAAGGCTGGCCAAGACCCAATTCGTCAATTTCTCTTTCATGATAAGGGTGTTATTTCAGTAGGCGGCAGAAGCGTCCATATGGCATCAAGGAGGGGTTTATACATATGGCATATCACGTACAACATTTCCCGGAAGCTGCGAAGGATAGGGCTGATTATTTTGCGAATATAGTCATGAAGACATGAAAGATTTACGATGTATGAGTTATACTTCGAGGGGGACGTCAGAGATACTGGTTGCCGGGCTTCAGGATCAGATGTTCGTTATTGATGTGGATAAAGGGATTATTACGAAACAGGTACAGTACTCCGCGATTTTTCAGAATAATTTCTAAACCTTTAGGTACCTTCAAGCGATCACTTTAAGATCATGAAGAGGAGTCGCTACATTTGTGCGGCTACACCGTCTGGATCGGTCCACATACTTGATTGTATCAACTTCAATGTGGTCAAGGTTTGGCAAGCTCATACTGCTCTCATTAACGATATGGATGCGCAAAGTGACTATATAGTCACTTGTGGCTATTCATTACCACATCAAGGATCATATAGGCTTGACACTTTTGTCATGGTTCTTGATATTAGGACCTTGACCACTTTAGCTCCTATTCCTTCCCTCCAGGGGCAGCATTTGTCAGAATGCACCCGCGAATGCTGACTACTAGCTATATTGTTTCGCAACAGGGCCAAATTCACATTGTTGACTTGATCAACCCGAATTCGAGCAATGTGAGGCAAGCGAATGTTTTAAGCTTGTTGAGGTCTCTGGCAGATCGCTTGTTCAGGGGAAGCTATCGCGTTGTCAGATATGGAAAACAGCGTACATATATGGGGCTCACCAGGTAAAATTCGATTTGCTGCCGATTACAACAATCCTGTTGAATTTGCGGATTCGGATGAGAACCTATTCGTACAGACTGGGCGGATGATACGTGAGTATGAGAAGCAACCTGTTCATAGTCTTGCTAATATAACTTTGAATAGTCCTCTGAGTACAATTGGTATGCCATATTATCGCGAAAATCTTTTGTCTGCTGGCCGAGTCATATGATCTTCGAAGTCGGTGCCCCGCCTGTAAAAGTCGAGTCAAGTTATATTTCATCCCCGAAAGTTTTTGACGGTATATATGTGGTCGCAACGAGAGGAGAGACATTAGAAGGAACCAGGTAGAGAATTACGAGAACAGCTGATAAGGCGCCAGCGAGTATACAAGCTCCAAAATTTTTGAGCGAGAAGGCTAGAGAAGCCGTAAATGATGCTACGTCTGAACGTGGTATAAACGATATCTCTGATACGATAGGGAATAAAGTATCCCTGCTTTGCAAGCAGGTACTATTGCTTTGTATATGAATGTTGAGATTAAGTATAGCAAATTTGGAGTTGATGATTTTGATTTTGGGTAAGCTTCAGTCCTCCTTTTTGATGATCCCGCTAACATTAGGTAGATTTTATAATAAGACTCCTTATTCGGGGCTTGAGACCCATATATCGAACTCATACGCGAATGCACTGTTGCAATTTGATGAGATTTACAACCCTTATCAGAAATTTGCATTACAACACACTGCGACAAGTTGTGTTAATGATGTGTGTTTATTATGCGAGATGGGATTCTTGTTTGATATGCTTGAAAAGGCAGCAGGGACCGTATGTCAAGCGACGAACCTGTTGAAGACTTTCGGCCATTATCCGGAAGGTAAGTAAACCCTCCGATAATCCTTTCTACAGTGTTGATTTGTATGATTAGCCAAGAACTTAGGTTTGCTAGAGGAGAATTCACATGGGGGTGTTTCACTCACAACTATGCTCCAAACAATGAATCGATTCTTCCTCGATAGAATCCCGAATGAATATAAAGCATTCCTCCTGGTTCAAATCTTCTTGAGCGTGTTAGTACCTTGTTTGATGTGGAACGTGAGCATTTTGCTAATGATATAGGTATTTTCTACTCCCGCTACAATGAATATAAAGTGTGTCTTTTGTAAGAGCGAGCACACACGATCAGGGGCAACCTCTTCTATTGATCTGACATACCCACAAACACCACTTGTAAGTGATTTATCTCATTACTTGAATCGTACTAATTATATTAGAAATTGTATAATCGAAATAGCAAGGCTCCGATGCCGAAGAGATCATTCTGCGAAATTTTAAAAGCGAGCATTGAACGCGAAACGACAAATCGAGGATGGTGCATGAACTGTAAGAAATATCAATCATTACAAACCAAAAAGACCATCCATACTTCACCGCCAATTCTCATGCTCAATGCATGTGCTTCTACTCCTGAATCAAACCATTTTTGGAACACGCCTGGCTGTTTACCTGAAGAGATAGGCATTATTATCAGCCAAGGTCAAGTATTCTGTTATCAAGGCGAAGATTTGAGACTTCATCTCCAGCGTGTGCTCACAACATTACTGTTTATTCTTTAGTAGGCTTTGCTGCAAATATTGATATTGGGCAACATGGAAAACCACATTTGGTATCTTTGATAAATGGTGAATCATATCATCTTATCACTTTGGCATGTACTAAAACATGATAGTTTCTCATTCTGCGCCAACGGCACCTGCGAAAGCCAATGGTTTATCTTTAATGATTTCCTAGTTGCCCCAATGCCGAAAGAAGATGCCCTGTCTTTTAATTCTAGTTGGAAACTCCCATCCGTTATCACATATCAGATTAAAGATCAAAACAATCGGTTGACAACGCATGGAAACAAAATTTAGACACTTCTCTATTATACGCCGACGAAAAGTTCTTCCTTCCTTCCTTTCAGAAAATATTACTTTGCTAACCATAAACTATAGTAAGCGTGTCATCGATAAAACACACAGGCCTCTCTCCCCTGATGGTGAAAAGCCAACTGAAGGAACCATCATAGCCCTCGACACCGAATTTGTCTCTATTCGTCAACCCGAAATTGAAGTAAAACTCCGAGGGCGAGCGACAAACCATTCGCCCAATTGCACATGCTCTAGCCCGGGTATCTGTTGTTAGAGGCTCTGGTGTTGATCAAGGATTTCCATTCATCGATGACTATATTAATTGCAAGGATACCATTGTCGATTATTTGACATCTTATTCAGGCATCAGCCCCGGTGATCTCGATCCACGGCAATCGAGACATAATCTTGTATCTCTTAAAATCGCCTACAAAAAACTCTGGATCCTATTGAATCTTGGATGTAAATTCGTGGGTCATGGACTGAAAACGGATTTTAGAGTTATTAATATACAAATCCCAAAGACTCATGTGATTGATACGGCAGACCTTTTTTTTATACCAGCTAAACAGAGAAAGTTGGGATTGGCGTTTTTGGCATGGTATCTGTTCAGAGAAGATATTCAAGTTGAGACACATGATAGTATTGAAGATGCGAGAACAGCGCTGAGATTATGGAAGAAGTGGGAAGAATGGGTTGCTGCTGAGGAAAATGGAGGGGCACCGGTGGAGGATTTGTTAATGGAGGTTTATAGGGTGGGACAGGCTAGCAGCTTTAGACCACCGGGATTTAATGCCAGGAAAGAAAGGGAGAGAGAAAGGGAAAGAGAGGGGAAAGATATCAGTAGAACTAATACACCACCGGGAGTAGTGAAGACGGAGGTTCGAGTTTTAGGGACCTAGTACTCCGGTCCGCAAACAATTGGGAGCTTTAACGTTTTGGTTCGGGAGGCAGTGGGAGTGCCAATGGGAGTGGATTGTCAAGTTTTTGGTGAGAGGTGGAGGTGGGTGGACGCCGGGGCAAAGGAAGTCCAATGCGGTGAGTAAAGGGATATTAGCGAATGCGTCGATTGCTTGGGGTTTCGAATACTTGAATATTATGAGATGAGAGTAAAAGATGATGCGGAATTGACAAATTTATTACAGTAGTAGATAGATAGAAAATTGAGTGAAGAAAAAAATTGATTCAAAAATCTGAAAACTACTCAAGTATATCTCAAGGAGTGATGCAGAAGTAGGATATAGTATCACTCTATTCTTCTTTATGTACCTAATCACCCACTCCCTTATCCAGTTTCCATGGGTGAATATCCAACTTTAGATGAAACTAATAAATAGTCAATATTGAAAATAACGCTACAATTCTCTAGCAGTTGATATTTCCCACAGCTCACCCCCTTGTCCCTTTCCCCTATTCCAACTCCACCAATAAATTAACAGATCTTTTTGACTTGAGAACAATCCTCACCTAGAAAAGAAGCTATGCTAACATGGAGAGATTTGTTTATATTAAAGACAGAGCAACAGGGCGATGCTAGAAATAATATATTCATTATTCGGGCTTTAGACTACTTGACTAAATATACAGTACTCATCAATCGATGACTTCATAGCTCCCTACTTATTACAGTACGGTATATCAAAAACTTTCATTATCTACTTTTAAGACCTCTCTAGATAATAAGCCTTCTTCTTAACTTTCCTACCGCCCGAGCTCGAGTCCAATCTCACATCAAACAGCATCCACAATGACATATCCACTCGTCCCGCTCGTCCCCTCCCAGTTCCACCCTTCCCACCCCTCCCGTTCTTCTTTTCTCCTTCCCCCCTCTCTTTTGCCCTTTTCCACTGCTTGTGACCCCCATGAGTGGAGTACCAATCGTCTCCAATTGCAGCTTCAATATATATTTTTCTACCTTGGTGATGTACATCAAAAACGGGCTATTGTTTTGTGTGGTATAAAACCTCTCTCACTTGGACATGACATTTATTGTGAATGCTGCTTGAAAAATGATGAACTCGGAATCCGTAATCAGGGTCTATGTTTATACCATTTTGGCGATACTAAATCCCGAAAACCGTATTTTGAAATACAGTATTTTATGAAATCTGATGCTGGATTCCGTTATGTCAACACAAGGATAAATCATGCTAAACTGAAAACGGGAGTTCGTATACAGGCATTCGAATCCGCAGCAAGGCAGATTTTCACTGCAAGCTGAAAAAGGAAGTTTATAAACCGTCATTAGGCAGTTTTCCAGCGAGCTGAAAAATAGGGTTTCATAATCAAAGCCTAGCCCTAGTTCATAGGGTAGAAAACGACCTGATACTTTTTTGTAGATAGTTGATAGGTACCTACTGGCTGTAATCTCAAGGAAAAATCTGGATGTGCATCGATAGCACCTCAGTCATATAGGGTATGCGCGGAAGAGCCCTGAATCCTCTCAGTGGGCTTATCATAAGTGCCATCAAGCGATGCTTCACTACAACATCGGGATCAAATGGTCCCCCGGGCACACCGAGATCGAAGCAACGAAGCAGCAGATCGCTTAGCTAACCTAGGGATATTGGGCTCAATAGATACTGGCCTATCAGCGTTGCCGACGGTAAGTAGCACCCGATCTGATCTCAAAGCTAGGTGTCGATATACAGAGACGTCCTGGTGGGCTTCAGCGAGCAATATGATCTCCCCAGGATATAAGATGTGGAGACCGGTGTACAAGGTTGCTGAACCACCCACTCTTCAGCTTCCACGCGGGACACTTCATAGGCTTTAGCAATGCGAATTGGCCATGGTGACTTTGCAGCTTATCATATCAGGTTTAACCACAAGAACAGCCGCAACGAATGCTCATGCGGCAGTGACAAGACCCTTTTCACTTCTTCCAATGTCCAATCAATAACGAATCGCGAGCCGACTGGCCTCTCGCACCCAATCGGCTCCGCTCCGAACGCGGTGCGATCGAATACATCAATCGCCTCCTGCGCACACAAGACAGTTTCACAAAGCTCCTCTTCGGAACTGGTTTTTTCACTCAGATCTGTACTAACTTCGCCCAAAAAGAGACGAAGACAAACCGCTCACCCAACATGAAGAAAAGCACTTCACCGTTAACATCAAGCCGAACCAACCACCACTCGTCGATCTCCCAGTCCACAGCGATCACTCTCGTCACTCATCGCCCCCGAATGACTACTCACCGGCTTCAAAGAGGCCCCTCTCAGAAACCGATCAGACGTCCTATCGAGCGAATCTATCCGGAGCGTAGCCGAAGAGGGGAGCAATACCCTAGGGAGGTCATAGATTAGACGTTGATTACTATAATAAATAAAACAATAAATACTGGGTTGTAATTACCAATCCCTGGGAGGGTAAAATGAGATATTTGACCAATAAAAGGCTTCTAGAAAACACCTGCGGTATCAAACAAATGCTCATTATTGGATACTAAATTCAAACAGCTCGTTGTCAATTGATTGCGGCTTGTGTATTATTTGTATATAGCTCATTGGGATAGAATTCAGACTAATTGTCACTGCACAAATCGCCATTGAGCGTTCAGAGTTCGAATTGTTCTTTTATAAATCGAAGTATCAAATCTATAGTCGTTCACCCAACTCACTCCTCTGTCCAAATTGAGGACTTAGAACTTCTCTCTTTCTCCTATTATTAGCATTCTATAAGCTATCACACAGATTTAAAAATAGTGTTCTATAATATGTAACAGAAACCTGGCTTTCCTTCGACTTTTAGTGTACAAGTCATTTGTAGAGTAATATAGTTTCTTTTTGCCTAGCCTATTGGGCCAGATCATTTACTCATGTATATAGAATGTAGTTTTTCCCATCTACAAGTGTCTTTCACTTGTAGATTATAAGTCAGTCATACAAACTCTTCCTCAGATATTTTTGCTAAGCGAATATTTGAGGAAAAGCATCTTGTGATCAGAAAAATGTGACTCTAATCTGTAATGAATCGTCACATGAATCTTAATACGATACTCCAGGTTTAATAATCTAACTGAAGATTTTATAAATTAAAATACATATCTTTGATAGCTTTAGCACCATCTGGTGTACGACTCAAGAAAAATATGGTCGCCATAGCTCACTTCCAGTTTCTATTGTAACGCATATCGAAAACTCTGTGTTTAGCCGATAGATCATACCTTCTGTAGCCAGAGCATAAATTCAGGAACTCACATATTAAATGCTCGCCAGTGCCTCTCTATAATCACAATCATCTTATCTTAATCTTTACAAAATAAAGCACATAAATTGTAAATAATACCAATTATCGATATAATCTCAAACCGACTCTGGCAATTAGGAAGGGATTAGAACGTGGAAAAGGAAGATACTAAGAAGCTTTGAGTTTACTTCCAAGCATTTAGCATGTCCACAATCTTACGAAATCCATATCCTTTAGAAACCAAAAGCGCAGTATCGCCGTTGGTATCTATAAAGGTTGGATCTGCCCCGGCGTTTAGCAAGAGCTTCACAATCTCTGTATGTTCTTTTGCAGCTGCCCAGAAGATAGGTGATCGTCGGAAACGCTAGTGGCATTGACATTGACGGATTTCGTCCCAAGGAGTAACCGGACTACCTCGATATGACCATTCTTAGCAGCGATCCATAGAGGTGTCACCTTCCTAGGGTTTTGAAAGGTCCGGTTCAACCCCTCGTTCTAACAAGCTTGAATTTCCTTTGTTCCCAAGTTTAGCTGCTTTATAGAATTGAGCAATCGCAAACCACTTTTGCTGAGATGATAGCATCTGCGAATGTGTGTTAATAACATGTAGAACTGGTTCTTGTTTCACTTGTAGCGACAGCCTTGATTACCTTTTCTGTAATGACTACTTCTGCCCCTCGTTCCTCAAGCAAGAGCTTCATCACCTCTTTTCCACTCCTCTCATTCCCCTGCTGCTGCTTTCACTACCTCTTCTGTAATTACTACTTCTGCCCCTCGTTTCTCAAGCAAAAGCTTCATCATTTCCTCTCCAAACCAACCTACTATTAGCTTCACCACCTGTTCTGTAATTACTATTTTCGCCTCTCGTTCTTAAGCAAAAGCTTCATCACCTCTTTTCCACTTTCCTTATTGCCTGCCGCTGCTTCCACCACCTTTTCCGTAATGACTACTTCTGCCCCTCGTTCCTCAAGCAAAAGCTTCATCACCTCTTTTCCACTTTCCCTATTCCCTGCTGCTGCTTCCACCACTTCTTCTGTGATGATCACATCTACCCCTCGTTTCTCTAACAATAACTCCATCTCCCCCTTTCCAAAACGATTGGCAATAATCTTCACCACCTCTTCTATAATCACTGTATCTGTACTTCGTCTCTCAAGCAAAAGCTTCATCACCTCTTTTCCACTCCTCTCATTCCTTGCTGCTGCTTTCACCACCTCTTCCGTAATTACTACTTCTGCCCCTCGTTCCTCAAGCAAGAGCTTTATCATATCTTTTCCACAACTCCAATTCCCTGCTACTGCTTTCACTACATTCCCTGTTATTAATACTCTTTCCGAATATAGCGAATTTAGCAATTCTCGAAATACATACAAACTCGACTTGGCTGCAGGAGTAATATAATTATCCCCTAACTCTTTTGTTAAACTGTTCGGGATCATACTTGTGAGGATCCTTGCCAGCCATTTCTTGTCAATAATGATTGCGACAGACCAGATCGATATTGGTATCACTTTATTTTGCAATTCATAATTTCTGTTTCTGCTCACCCAGAGCGCCTGTCCTTTTGCACTTAAATAGACCTTATTTGTCCTATATTGTCTTGCGCTTCTTCTAACGTAGTAATATGTTCATACCAGAAATCTGCGGCGTAAGAAAGGAAGTAGTCTTCGTCTTTTGTTGTTGATAGACTAAATTCGATAATGTCCTCAAATTCAGATAGGATATACAGGTATTGGCGAGGAGCATTCCTGGTCGTTCAAATTGATCCAATATTTTTGCTTTTTCCAATATGCCCGAACTTTTCAGAAAATCGCGTAATGTTTGATGGATTAGAAAAGGGTTCGGGCCAATGACATCGATCAAGCTGCCTAGATGTGTTTGAATAACTTTAGAGTTCAAAACTATTCTGCTTTTCTCGCAATCTTTGAAACTTCTTGCGCCTTTTGGTCATGCCAACAGCGAGAGCATCTTCTAGTTCCCGAAGATGTAGTGGACGTGCTGCATATGTTATCCAAGCTAATATCACTCCAAATCTTGGGTTCGTTGATACTTTCTCAACTAGACCCTTGTACAAGTCGTTGAGCTCTGATGGAAGGCGATTGATTGTATTCTCGACATCTTCTATAGATGGTGTTGTGAGATTTCGAAGTTCGCGGAGAAGTATGCTTATCCAAAGAAATGTCCTTCCTTCTGCTTGTGCGGTCTTGGTAATAATTTCCTTCATATCACTCGTAAATTTTTCTTCTTTTTTCGAATAAAGACAACTCAGAATTGATGATGAAGAGAGACAAGTCCTCTTGGGGAGTACAGAGTATCTTTCTGGGCGAAAATCCGATGCCCATCACATTGCCTTCTGGCCTACTTGTACAAAGTAGTTTCAGTATAGGCTGTCCAGCATGCGAAGTATCAAAATGTTGCTTGAGATATTGAAGAAGATTGTTAACCTCATGACCATAAACATCTAGTCCATCAATGATACAATAAATCCGATTATATATGTCTGTTGAAATCAAATCGAGGAAGACCCCTCCAAAGATTATCAAGGAATCTGTAAAAATATTCCTTCTTCTCATTCTTATTTTGAAAGCGGTTTGGAAGCTTCTGATATAATCGCCGGTCCTCACAAAGTTGAACAATGAAAGATCGGAGAATGGATGATGCTGTCCGGGAACTTTCATCATTCTTGATATTACAAAAGTAATAGATACTCTTAGTTTGAGGCTTTTGTAGTTCTTGCAAATGATCTATCACGAAGTTGGATAAAACAGACTTTCCCTGCCCAGGAGTTCCCGTGATCAGCAAGACGCATGATTGATTAGAGTCTCGCCATTCAATAAAGTCGCTTTTCTCAAGTCTATCGGGACGGTCTTGGAACTCTGAGGGCTGGTCAGTAACCAACCATTGCAGAGTTCCCTCGACCGCCTTTTCGTACTTTCTTGGTTTTCTTTGAAAAACTTCCATAAGGGGGAACATTTAGATCATCCCAGTGGCGCTTTTCATCTGCAGAGAGTTCTTGAAAATATCAGATTTACTAGTTTAACACTATATGATCTAGGAATTACATACTCTCACTGGGGCAAATCTGGCTTCAACGATTTGAGGTGCTCTGGAAACGAGATCTTCCAATTCACTGGACACCTTCTGATAATCGCTATCAGATGAATAAACGAATTTGACCAGATCAGTATGGTCCCTATCAAGTGAGCCTTTTTTAAGAGATTTCGGATTTGGGTGGTCAATTCGACAGGCTGAATCCTCCGTTACCATATAACAAGGTGGTCCATCTCTTGTTATAACACCATTTACCTATCAAAATATGTTAACAATTTGATTTCATAAAAGGAAATCCTTGGATTACTGTTGGTATTAACTTGGTCAGTTAAAGTGTAAGTACTTAAATCTCTTTTTGTATAATCATCGTTGTTATTCTCTATGTAATCTATGGAATGGAGGACGACTTTATAGACGTCCTCGAGGTGCTAGTACGCCTAATACGGTTAGACGTATTATTTCGTACAGCAGCCCAAAAGTCACATGATCCATTTCCCGACAGTAACCCATGGATTACCCGCTAACAAAATGGGTAATCCAAAATCTAAACGAATAATCTATAAATGATTTGTAGAATAGGTAGGATTTTTGATAGATAATCTGCAAGGTGAATTATTTGCGGATAATCTGTGGGTATAGACAATTTTTTTGCGTAGCCTATATGCGATGTATGTGATTGCGATACTCCGTATGGGTCACAATCTCCGACCTAACCTACACGAAAGGCTTCAACTTACCAGAGTGAATTGATTAGCTGGAAGCGCCAGATCTTCAGGGTTTTTATACATATTGCCAGGGAGAAAGATCCACATTGGAGAGGGTTCAATCCGACGGCTGGAAGGCTCTCCTGGCACGATGCTGATTCCGAAAATGAATTTTGGCAACCGGGAACTTTGCAACTGTTGGGTTTCATTCAGAAATTCAGCCAGTATGATACATAGCACTTGTACAAGTGTAGAAGTATTTCCATGGGATTCAGATTGATTACCCACAAAGTACCCACTACTCGAGCCGGGGAAATTAGAGTAGCGGGAAACAGGATTTTAGGTATTAGAATGAGCTAGAAGTGGAAATTTGTGAGTATATTGATTGGGAATGTGAAATATAAACAAGATTATTATAATTTAAGAACAACACTGAATCGTGGACTAGTAAAACATCGTTATAGAAATTCCGATGTAAACCAACCAATCAGCATCCTGGGTTGAAAGCTCTTGAGTACAAATTGAAAATTCTGATTCACTAGTTCAAAACGGATAGATCCAAATAGCTATAGATTTATTATTGTGGTATAAAGGTATTTCGAAATTTTTGTCTAATTCAGAAGTATCTAGGAACCCTATTGACCGCTTAATACGGCCGATTAGTGGAAAATTATGAATTGTTTCATACATTGCGATGACTCAGCATAATATCTGGCATTCGCAATGAGTTCCGCCTCGTCCTTGACAACCATAAATCTATACATCTTGGTAGTTTTCAGTTATATTCAACTCTGCCCAAAATGTCAACAGAACATAGATCTCCCAATTCATTATTCCCCCCGGTTTCACAACCTTCTCAGTACACGTCACCTCAAAGGAGAGATCTACCCACTGAAATTCCGCGCATACCTGACAATGATGGCCCATCAACCGAATGGCTTCCTATATACAACGAACGAACCCTTTACGTTGAGGCCGAAATTGTTCATCTTATTCACGAAATTGTTCGAAATTTTGTTCGGTTATCAAGAGTTTCGGAAGCTACAGTGACTTGGCCTCCAGAAGGTGGTCATCACCTTGATGAGGCGCTTTGCAATGAGCTCAATATTTCTGATGCAGCAAAGTCGTTTGATTCGGCTTTTACCTTCTCCTGGAGATTGCATTTCTCCAATTCTCCTTTATCAATCTAGTCAACTTTTCGAAATTTCGGATAATCGTTTTGATCTCCGTAGCAGTCGCGAGTCTCCATTCTTTGTGGAGGGGAAAACCCCTGCATCCGAATGCTATTATACTACCGCATGATGTTAAGCTATCTGCTGGGGGTCGGGACTCACCTGTTGTGATTCTTGATACAATAGAAAGTGAGTACATTCCCTGAAATAGACATATCGTCTTAATCTAATATTTGTAGACACGATTCGAGTAGTACATATCGTGGATGATGGCCCAGGCGTATCAAATCCGCCTAATACACCCTCGAGCGACCTGATGATCATGACCACTATCGCAACTATTGGCCTAGGCATGCTCCAAGTTTCCTTCGTATACAGCTAAATAGGATCAAGGCTTTAGATGTCATTCCACCGGACCGGGGGATATAGTGCATTGAGCTATACTGACTTTGAAGACGAATGGATGGTAA
Source organism: Monilinia fructigena (assembly GCA_003260565.1). Taxonomy (NCBI): domain Eukaryota; kingdom Fungi; phylum Ascomycota; class Leotiomycetes; order Helotiales; family Sclerotiniaceae; genus Monilinia; species Monilinia fructigena. The sequence continues at coordinate 119,154 of QKRW01000023.1, forward strand.
GTAAAACTTCATATCGTAACAAATTACGTGTAAAACAAGAAACTGACCATCTGCATATTACTCATATAGCGACGTAAAATTAAGCATTATTTAGAAGGTACATATGGTTGGCCGGATAATTTCAACCAAGAAGCATGGGATGAAGATCGTGATCGGATTTGGGAAGAGACTGAAGAAGAGTACGAACGTTTGGGTCGACACCATGTGCTGAGATTCTTGTGATCTAGTTATTAAATAAGTGTTCGAGGGTGTTGGTATTAACTTGGTCAGTTAAAGTGTAAGTACTTAAATCTCTTTTTGTATAATCATCGTTGTTATTCTCTATGTAATCTATGGAATGGAGGACGACTTTATAGACGTCCTCGAGGTGCTAGTACGCCTAATACGGTTAGACGTATTATTCGTACAGCAGCCAAAAGTCACATGATCCATTTCCCGACAGAGGGGTATATAAATAAGCTAGCTGGATATCTCCAAATCATAATCATCTGATTTTCCTGAAATTAATGGTGAAAATGAAAGTCCTGACGGTAAAGTATCAGACTTATGTATATGTTCAAAACGAGATATTACAAATCTGGTGTTGTTTGGAATTTCAGTGTTATATTTATGAAGATCTATTAAGCTTAAATTTTTGATCTATTTGACTATTTTCTCACTATTTCTCCTGTCAGTGGGTTTCCAAGCTCTTCATACGCGGCAGACAGTTGGCATTCTCAATTGCAATGCCCCTTTCAAGTACTTGGTAAATATCTTTGGATTGGCGGGCTAAGAAGAGATTTTAGTATACTAAATACAAGGAAGTTGATGTTGAGGAGCTACAAACCCAATGCAAACAGTATGATTTTGTATCACAAAATCTTCTGAGATGAAATGGTTGTAAGAATAGAAATCCGCAACGGTAAGATTCGTGTATTTTGAGATAACAGCTGATACTGGGACGTCAGAATTGGCAGAATCAGTGACCCCTGTATTGACGACCAGAATGGGGCATGACATAGGCGCGCAGAGAATTGTATCGGTCAGGCCGAGGCAATCTAAGTCATTGTTTAAGTTGTAAAGGCCTGCAGTTGGAATCTTGAATTTGATGACGGCCTCTTGACATGTGTATATCTCGCTGTTTGAGATGGATATATTTTGGGGGCAATCTGTTGTAACGGGAGGAGGGCGGAAACAATGTCATCACTGAAATGTACTCGTTAGATTCATAGACGAGTTAGTGAATATGAGCCAGAAACACGTACATGACTATGACTCCTGAGACATTGTGAGCTGGTGTAAACACCTCGTTAAGCTCACAATTTCGTTGCATATTCGCCCAAACCTGCTCCGTGACTTCACTGTAGAAGATGTTGAGCTTCATTTTCTTACCAATATGGTGATACTTACTCCCAGGTGTTTACCCCAAGCACTTTCATATCCGGCTTTAAATTTCTGTCTTTTTTAATATTAGTTAGTGGCAGGATATAACCCGGAAGAACATACAGAAAGCAGGAGCTGCATTGAATTTCCAAAGGATATTCATCGAAATCCAGTGCGCTAATCCAGCCGTAGTTATCTGTTCATCTATTGGATCAGCAGCATTGACATAATAATCCATTGCAGACATGTCATCACGCCCAGATGTGTCGAAAACACTGTCGAGCTCGTCCCAATCAGGTTCTGTGCATGTACCGTTTTCGTCTGTCAAATGTCCCCAGACACCTTCGATCGAATCTAGATAGCACTTTTGTGGATTTACTGGCCATGTTTGCAACATTATTCGCAACCATAGTCGTTATGTTCCAGCTGAAACCAGTCAGTCTAGTCATGCCGACCTTCAGCGTGAACTTACCTATCTTCCACGTCTAAACAGTACTCATTAGTTGATATATCTGTCAAACATATTAGGCCCCATTTATAGCCAACCAAAATCAACCAATTCATGCAGCGAAATGCTATTGCCATCAATGGAGAAGGTATCACCAGGACAAGCAGTTTGAGAAACAGAATGTAATGCCGCCAATCCCGTCCGGCAAGCTGTTGTGCAGAGTAAATCCAAAGACGATGTAGTCCATTCTAGAAAATGATGTTAGATACTGAAACTTTTCTTGGCTTATAATGACAGACTTGTGCTTTGAATTGAGTATGGGGTTAACTGAACCAGACTATCGCAATTGAGCTCAGTGTTCAATGCTGCATCACACGCCTCACTTATGTCTGCAGAAAGTACGGTCTTGTGCAGACCATTGTATAGTGAAGCTGCCTCTGTGGTTCCGAAGCTATGGAATGATAGTAAGAATGTCAATAATAGCATCTTGAATGATGGCAGTATATTTAGGCGCTCGACATATGTACTTAGATATTGGAAAGACTGGACTCAAGACGCTATTCTCTACTTCGAGAAAAACATAAAGCACATATTGTGATCTTTGAAAGTGGAGACAAACTCCTCAAACTATCGGAGCACATCAGTCACAAAATTTTTACTTTTCCTAAAGCTCTTAGCTTGTGCTCTATTATTGATGGATATGTGGAGATGGCCAGCTGTAGCCGGTCGCCAGGGTTCGTAGCCTCTCAATGTAATCAGATTCTGATATTCCGAGAGTCCAGCAAGGACCAGTCCAACTTTTTTTGTGATACTTCACGAGGGATAGCAAAGTTAGATTCAGTCCTGCTCCATGCATCTCTGATCCAGGCCAAAAAAGTAGGTAGACCTGCGGGAGTCCGGACATTCGACCCACTCGAGACCCGCCCCATCCTTTAAATGGTAACAGTCTGCATATGCACTAACAACGATAAAATAACTTTAGTGTTGATTGAATGGTTCACGTGATGATGAGAAGTAGGTACAATCCTTAAGGTAACTGTCGGGAAATGGATCATGTGACTTTTGGCTGCTGTACGAATAATACGTCTAACCGTATTAGGCGTACTAGCACCTCGAGGACGTCTATAAAGTCGTCCTCCATTCCATAGATTACATAGAGAATAACAACGATGATTATACAAAAAGAGATTTAAGTACTTACACTTTAACTGACCAAGTTAATACCAACAGTACCTATCGAGATCATTATCCGCCCTGCGGGTACCTGTTGTGTAGCCGAATCGCACGTTTCTCAAGCCCGATGTAGATCCGCATTGTGGAGTTTACACAGTACGCGATATGCCCTATACGCCTAGCATACAGTGCTATTATTATCCGGGGACGGGAAAGTAACATGAAGAAGTTTATATGAAATCAAATACAGCGCTGCTACCTACCTCAAGCTCTTCATTGATATGATATGCTTTCATTGCTGTAGAAGCTTCATCAACAGCCCAAGGTAGCAAGTAGCTTGACATACTCAGAATAGACAGCAAGCAGTATGAAACTTCTAATGCTGATGGCTCTGCTATCAAGTCTCACACTAGTACGCTCAAAAGCCGTCTTTGCACATTTTATGGTATGAAATGTCGTCTACCATGCAACGTCGTTTTGCTGATATTATATATGCAGGTCGGCAATACAGCTTCATACAGCACTGATGACTGGAGACGATATCAACCAAGCTCAAATTGCTCATATCGATGCCTTCGCGTTGAATATCGCTAATAATGATTCAACGGTTGCTGCACAGCTACCAACACTCTTTTCGGTCGCTGGGAGCAAGGGCTTTAAACTATTCTTCTCCTTTGATTATGCTGGTAATGGAGCGTGGTTACAGGCAGATGTGATTGCTCTGGTTAATCAATACAAACGGAAGCTGCATACTATTTTTACAATGGGCAAGCCTTCGTATCGACATTTGAGGGTGTTGATAACACGCAATTGGCCAACAATTATCCAGGACAGGTTGTTTCTTCATTCCATCTTGGTCGTCTTTGGGCGCCAAAGCAGCTATGGCCACTGGAGTTCGAAATGGTCTCTTCGTTGGGGGGCCTGGCCTGAGGACCAAATGATATGTTCACAACAACTGATTATTCCTATCTTCAATTTCTTGGCGAAAACCCTACATGATGCCGGCTTCCCCCTGGTTCTTTACCAATCTTCCCGGATATCACAAAAATTGGTTATGGAGGTACGTGCGAATTCTTTCATGATTCATACTTGATCGTGCCCGTCAATTTGAACATCAAACTGACAAATACCCAACAGGGGAGATGACATGTGGTTCGACAGGTGGACACAAATCTGGTATGCAGCACCGGGAATTTGTAGAAATCATAACGTGGAACGACTATGGAGAATGTATTTGTCCCCATTACTTGATTTTCAGAGAGGAAATACTAAGATTGTTGATCTAGGTCATTATATTGGACGAATCGTGCTAAGGCCTGGTCCCTTTTCGATTCAAGTTACGGAAAAGCTCAATATAATTATGCAGATGGTTTTCCCCATGATGGATGGAGGCAGTTTCTACCATACGTGATCGACATTTATAAAACTGGTGCTGCAACAATTACTGAAGAAGGTTTGTCGGTTTGGTTCGACCACAGCCAGCTTCAGGCTGTGCTGTACAGGAGGAACTACAGGAACACCGCAAGTCAAATTACAGATTCAGTATGGCCCAGCAGAGATCGTCCAAGATAAGATCTTCTTTACAGCTCTTCTTGGATCTACAGCGACAGTCAAAGTTACTGTAGGTGGTGTCGACCAAGCTGCTACATGGACGAGAATTCCAGATGGCAATGTCGGGACTGTATCATGGCAATATCACGTACAAAGGTACAGGGCCTGTGTATCGTCGACTGTTCTAAGAGATGGTACCCGAGTTGCACAAGTCTCGGGAGGTTCCATTTCTACAGTTTGCACAGACAGTATTGAGAACTGGAATGCCTGGGTTGGATCTGACACAGGACCATCGGTCTCGGCGGTAGCTCCAGCTTATCTTTCAACAGCTTACATTGTGTTAGAGGAATTGGTCCAGGGAATTATGCTGAGCTTTGTGCTCTCGCATGCACGTATGACTATTGTCCAACAGTCTGCACCTGCACCGAAGTAGCAATCTCAGAACAAATACACTCAAAGCAACTGGTCTCAACGGATGTCCAGCGGCTGGGTACGACATTACATTTTAAGGTTTATGCAGTTTTGGTTGCAACTATGGAGTTTGCCCCAAGGCATGTGTCACAATTGCGAACAAGAACGACTGCAATCCACCTGCGGCGTCAGCAGCACCAATACCTTTCTGTACAGGCGGTACCGGGATCGATACCGATTGGAATTCTCTTTGTTCATTCACCTGCAAGTATAATAATTGTCCAAACGAAAAATGTATCTGTACGTCAGCAAGCTTCACCGAAAATACAGCTCCAACATATTCAACCCTTACTGGCTACCCAGCAGACAAAGATGGACAGGACTACGGCCTTTGCGAATGGGCGTGTAATCGAGGCTTTTGCCCATTTCCTCCTTGTTCTAGTACTGCTCCTCTCGCAGATATTGGAGAAGATGTAACTTCGTTTCCAAGTTATACTGTCTCAAAGCTTACCGCGACAAGCAAAGCAAATAGCGTGGCCCTGCTTGCCTACTGGACAACCTGTGAGTACCTTCCACAGTGCGCCCCTGGATTTCGAGCGGTTGGATATGGCCATGGCAAGGTGAGTACTTATTAATAAGAAGGCATCCAAAATCTTCTCTAATCAATTCAATAGGTATATGATGCCGACAAGAATGCTTATACTGCCGATGGTTGCACCGGTGGATCCAAGGGATTTAATCGTGCATTTTGTGTGGAAACTGGTGTTTAGTCTTGGCCAATGCAACTGGCGAGGTACTGCTACATCCTGTTCTCAAACATGTAAGGCCGGAGAATTCCTGCTTACTCAAAATACACACATTGCATACGCGAAGGCTGGTTGTAAGGCGGGACATTTCTCAAGTCTATGCTGTGAGAAAATTGAAGTTCCCAGCAAAGATCTTGTAACTTGCCCTTACACGAACTTGAACAATGTTATCACTGGAGGCATGGTCCTGTTGTGCGAGCTTTATCCAACTCAAAGGCGTATCTAGGTGGCTCTCAAGTCCCAGCCAGTGAATGCATTTATAACCCTGTAGGAAATGGTTTGTCATTCAGATTGAATCAAATAGTTGCCAATGGTGCAATTTTGAACAACATACCAGGTACATGGGAGGCACACATTGGAGGTGTTGCGGGTTTCAAACCCACTCAAAACAAGCCGCCTCAAAGTCAAGCCAAAGACATCGATGAATGTGATACATGGCTGGCAGACTATCATACTACTTCATTGTCAGTAACTTCGACAGTCACTATCAACTGCGACGAAGACAACTGGCCCCAAGCTTGTGCCCATTACAATTCAGTTGGAAGCGTTATGAGAATACCGGTAATTACATGTCCTTGGCAGAATCAAGGAGGGAAGACAAGACCAGCACCTAAGCGTTGGGGATCGACAGCACCACTCTGTGTGGGCACCCTTTGTTCCATTTAAAGGTCCTCTTTCTTGCCAGAGAGACGAGTATCCACCATTCTATTTCATGCCTACGGGACATTTATACGATTGGCCGCAATCAATCCGCCTAGTGCCTAGCCGACAAAACCAGCAAGCGGGACAGACATGGAAGGGCCTCTGCAAAACCAAAACACAAACCATAAGTGGTGAAGGCGGAAAAATTGCTGATAAGACGTGCCAATCGACGATAACGACTTTACAAAAGGTTCGAAGCTATGAGTATAGCATTCGATACACGGTATCTTCGACAAAATGACGACATGCTTAGTGTCAATCCTTGTTCAATCAACACGGTGTTGACCAGTGATCGGGGCTTCGTACTTTTTGCAGATGACCCTTGGTATAAGCCTTGGAGGTCTGCCAAGCCAGCGGACTATGCCTTGAACAGAATTCCGTCGACATTGCTGAACAATTTAAAAAGGTCAATCCAAAATTGTAACGACCCCGGCCTTGATTATGAAACAATAGAAGAACTCGCCACACACGGATATCATTTCTTGTCAATTCCATCGTCTCTCAAGGATCTTGAATCGGATTTAATCACCGGTAAGACATAATCACCATTCGATTTTCTACTTACTTGTCATTTGATGTATGAGACAGGAACGCAACTGCTAACATTCTGCTTGTGAAGTTGATGTTGGGAACACAACTCGCAGAGCTAATCAGGAAGATATCTCCGCGATCTTGAGAATTCTAGGCAACGAATTCCTAGAGGACGACTGCGAATACGATGAGTTTCACTACGGCGGACCAACTATGGTCGACCAGGTTCAGACTGCAACATGGGATCCCCCTATAACATCTCTCAGTAGCGCTGGCTTCGTCGTCATCTATGACTTTGACAGGTGCAATTATCCCGCTGCGACTGGTCCAAAGCCCGTTCTAACTGTTGCGACTTCGTCGGAAAAACCTATACCCACGAAGATTGCCGAGGGGAATAAGAAGGGTCGAGGCGGAGAAGATGGCGCTGTCCACAAGCACGCGCACCTCAATCATAGATACTCGCATCGACATCATCGCAAAAGTTTGTAAACAAGGAGAATATCATATTGAATCATGATAAAGAATCTTTGGTACAATATCTAACGTTATAGCAAATGTGTAACGGGAATGAACCCTGCATAAGTGGGAACCAATGCTTGCCTATTGTTAGTATCAAGTTGGTTGATGAGTTTCAAAGTACTTTAATCTATTATAGATGTGTTCGTGCTTAATCATTATTATTTATGAGAAGTTATATACTTATATAGTGAAGCGCTAGTGCCTGGCAAAAACAATAGATTATAACCATTATTATTATTATTGATAATGATCCTCCTATCAGATCGATCTATTTGTTACGGAAGCTGCCTCTAGGGTCACATGAAATTGTTTAGAGATCTCTCGATGTAGTTTAAACTAAACTTCAAACAGGAATTCAATATAGTTGTAACTGGTTGTAATTCTTGTAACTATAGTAATGAAACTAATGATTATTCTTGAATACAAAGCTCTACATTATAATGAAACCCATTCCTTATATATAGACCTTTATGCTCTGTGAGTCGACAAGACGACGATTGCAAAGCTGATATCGATAAGTCGGTTTCCTAATCACGTAACACTATCCCCGTGACTTATATAAGTATGATTCATTTGATCAAGATCTTCATTAGTCACGTTATCAAGTTTTATTTCTTGAATGGAAAATAAAAATATTATATAATTTAAAAAGCGGTACATCGAATATCATTAAGGGCTTGTGGTTTAGTGGTATAATGTTCCCTTAGCATGGGAGAGGTCCGGCGTTCGATTCGCCGCTAGTCCATCATCGATAATTCATGTTTCGAACATGTGGTTATATTTTCACTTTTTTTTTTTGGAGGGAAGAGAAAAGGGCAGAATTTTCGCCTGCGGAAGAATGCTTTTTCCGAAGGCGATGCACGGACAGTTTTTCGGATGGATGCTATGAGTATTTTCATGGGATGGATCATTAGCACGTGCGCTCTCACCAAAATAACGTACAACTGCGATTGTTAAATTACGCCTGTTTCTTTGCTTATGGAGAAGATGGAGAGAAGAAGTTGCTTGAGCAAAGAAAGGAATAGCTTGGGGTAAAGATATGATTTTGTGTGATTTTTTGTTGGAGTTTGGGAGGGAGGAATTGTGGTTGGGAAAAAGGAGGGTGAGCTTAACCTAAGCGACGTGTTTGGGATAAATTTAAAGGAGAAGATGCAGGGAGGTCAAATCAAGACCATGTTTTGCGGTCCTGTAGTAGTATGAGTATGAGTAGTGATATCTTGGCATCTCCCAAACTTCACTGGCTGATTTGACATTGTAGTTCTTGGTCACTGGTTATCATGCAATTATATCTATGCAAGCTTTGGTTTTGAGATTGTTTGAACACTGACCTTTTGTTTTCCAAATAGAACTACCTTAAGAACCGTATTATAATGATATGTACACTATATGAAACAAATGACATTGTGGTGTTTGAATTCACATCTACGTATATACTAGACACAGGTATAATACATTAGAACATTTTTCAGGCCAATTGCACTCATTAGAATAGTATTCACGTGACGTTATGAGATGAAAGCTTGTGTTGCATATCTGAATATTGATGTTGACTTTGTTATGCCAAGAGATATTGAAATTTTTTGATTGGATATAATTGAGAGGGACACTCGCGCTAAAATCTCCCCCCCCCTTGCTTAATTTTTTGTGGCTGCGCAATTCTGAATCTGATCCTTCACATAAACAATCTCTTTTTGTCTTTTCAAATTTCTAGGATGTATATATAGATATACATATTCAATGATGCCCATTCTTGGTGCATCTTCTCTTAACAATAAGATGCGTTATGACTGATCAAATATTGTCTGGACCTCTTCCTCAGAAAGAGAAAGGTCAAGATCCAAATTCAAAAAATCTAGAGGAGCATGCCTCACTTGCAAGTATGTATTTCACATTCACCCCCATTGCATATCTTCTTACTTCAACTATCATGATGAGCAACGTTGGTCCGTGTTACTGAGCGGCCTCAAGAACCGCATCATGGCGACTACCAAATGCACTATGTGCACCTCTGATCTGTTTTCAATTCTTTGCAATTGCAAATCTGCGAGCACAAATTTTGTGAAGCATTTGCTAACTCAAGACTTCAGGATTCGACATATAAAATGTGACGAAAGCAAGTCAAAATGCAACAAATGCAGCACTACTAGTCGTATCTGCGAGTATCATAATCCACAAAATGAGGCCATTGTGCTCTTAGAAAACCGCGCACAGACTCGCGTTACCATTCTTCCAGGACTTGGTTCTACTCGCAGTAGTAAAGAACACCGATACTTCGATCAATTTCGTCATAGAACAATGTTTGGTTTTGATGGGTGTGAATAAGGATTCTGATTTCTGGAGTCGAATGATATTGCAACTCAGTGAGGCCTATCCTGCAGTCCTGCACGCGGTAATTGCTATTTCGGCATTGCATGAACATTCGACCAAACCCTCCGCTGCCACCCTGCGAGTATTCTTACAACAATATAACAAATCAATTCGGCACATCCGTTCTCTTGAATCTGATAATAAAACCCAAGTAACATTAGCTTGTTGCATAATTTTTGTTTGTTTGGAAAATGCCAAGGTAATCACGAAAAAGCACTTGAACATTTGGAAAATGGACTCAAGGTATACAACGTATGGGCACTTGAAAATGTTCGTCCAGCAGTGAAACAAGCACAAGAAAATATTTTGGAAAATAATCACTCGGTTTGATGTTCAAGCAACCTCATTTTGGATTCCCGCAAACCAGTCTTGGTCCCCAATAGCAATACCCATGAACCAGAATGTGGAGATCGCTTTGCAAGCCTGCATGCTGCCAGCATTGCACAGCAATATTATGAGCTTCGCGTCTTCTATGTTCTCACGGCCGTTTCCCCAAGAACTTCCCATCGCGAACGAGCTTCTAATTTCGAAGCCATGTTTCCTCATCGGACGAGGCTCCTCCACTCATTCAACATTGGTATGCTAAATTGGAAACGTGCCTTTGATGGTTAGTTAAAGCCGAAGCTGCAAAATGGGGTAAATGTGAAATCCATCGAAGTCTTCTCCTTCAGCTACATTACCAGTCCCTATCGCTAGTCGTTGATCTCCGGGCAAATTCTAGAGTAGAAACGGATTTATTACCTGCATCTGAAAATGAATGCTTTCAAGCTATTATCGATATATCCCGCACTGTTCTCACACACGCAACCCGGGATTATAATGATGAATTTCTCACAGCAGATGGAGGTGTTATTGCACCATTGTATTTCATAGCCATGTATGCACCAGACACTCATCTCTATCAACAAGCAATTGATCTCCTTCGTATGGTGAAGAAAAAAGAAGGATTTTGGCAAGCTTCGGCAGTACTGAAGGTTGCGGAAAAGGTTGCGGAGAGGAGAAAAGAAGGGACGGGGGCTCATTTGCATGGTGGAGTCTTGGAGCTAGCGGAATTGGCTAATGTTAAGTTTCGGACAGCCTTGTTTCCGGACAATGAGGGAAAGACAGAGACAAGATTTATTCATGATTCCTCATGGAACATGGGACTTGGCGAGGGGGGATGGCTAAGTCTATTAGGGAGGTTCATTGTGAAGAACTTCCTTTTAGGAACAACTCTGGAGGTTCGCCAGAGCCATTGAATGTTGATGTTGATGTTAATGAAATACCTTCCCTGTCAACTTACCTCGCTAAACAAGAAAGGTCATCTGCCCTGAGAGAATAATATAGATCATATAGAGCATTTAAAATACAAAAATAATACAGTCCTTGAGTACGATTTTGACCTATTTCTATAGCAACACTATTGTCTCCCACCTACACTGTATCCCAAATCCCTCAGATCTACCATTCAGTGTTTCGGGAGAATATTTAGCGTTTGGGGCGTTGTAGTGTTCGTCTTATTATACTCCTGATGTATGTACTTACTCACGTCACTTATATTGGGATTGTGGATCAGGGAGGTCAATCAGGTTGAGTAGGTGGTATATCCATAAACTTTTTTTTTTCAATGTCGTGATTAGGTTGCTGATGCATGTATATATATATATATATATATATATATGGTGTGTGTGTGTGTGCGTGTATCCCTATGTGGGTATGTATGCATGCGTGTTATAGTCAACTTCATGCAATCTATATTAAAGCAAAGCACAATCACTGGCATCCATCACATTACATCAAACCGAAAAAAGCATAACCCATAACTTATCAATTGGACTTTAAATTCTTTTTGTTTGACGCCCCGACGAATTACAATGTAATGCCTTGTTCCGCCCTATAACAACCTGAAATCAAAAGTGCAGTATATCAATTCGGTTCGTAAATGTGACCATCTAATCTAACTACAACTCATCGTGTCCCTCTGGGCTCATCATCAGCTCCTGGTCCTCCAGCTCCGCTGTACAATTTGCTGGTAATTGGGTATGCGATGTTTGAGAGCTTCTCCTTTTGCTCCTCGAAATCTTCGGCGTTAGCGGTGGCGGCGTTCTCCTCGAGCCATTCGGTGGTCTCCTTGACAGCATCCAAAATCTATTGAAATGATTAGTATAAGTTAAGGGTTGCAAAGAATCAATAACTTACGGTCTCCTTGTCATCTTCATCAATCTTGCCACCAAGACCCTCTTCATCGTTGACTTGGTTCTTCAAGCTGAAAGCGTAGTTCTCAAGACCGTTACGGGCCTCGATGCGCTCCTTGGTAGCCTTGTCCTCATCGGCGTACTTCTCAGCTTCTTGAACCATACGGTCAATCTCTTCTTGAGTAAGACGTCCCTTGTCGTTTGTGATGGTGATAGACTCGCTCTTTCCAGTACCCTTATCACCAGCGGTAACCTTCAAGATTCCGTTGGCATCAAGCTCGAAAGAGACCTCAATTTGTGGGACACCACGTGGAGCTGGTGGGATACCGGTCAACTCGAATTTACCGAGGTTGTTGTTGTCCTGTAGACGAGTTAGTAAAAAGGATGAATTGAGTTAAGCGTGATCTGCATACCTTGGTCATAGTACGCTCTCCCTCGTAGACTTGGATCAAGACAACTGGTTGGTTATCGGCGGCGGTAGAGAAAATTTGGGATTTGCGGGTTGGGATGACAGTGTTTCTTGGGATCAACTTAGTCATGACACCTCCAGTGGTCTCGATACCGAGAGTCAATGGGTTGACGTCCATGAGAACAATGTCTTCAGTACCTTCCTCTCCAGACAAGACACCACCTTGAACAGCGGCACCGAAAGCGACAGCCTCATCAGGGTTGATACCCCTTGCTAGCCTTCTTACCACCGAAGTACTCCTCAATGAGTTCTTGAACCTTTGGAATACGGGTAGAACCACCGACCAAAACGATGTCATCAACCTCAGCCTTCTTGACCTTAGCGTCCTTGAGAACTTGTTCAACAGGCTTGAGGGTCTTCTTGAAAAGATCCATGTTGAGCTCCTCAAACTTGGCTCTGGTAAGAGTCTCAGAGAAGTCATTGCCATTGTGGAAGGCTTCGATTTCAATACGGGTAGTCTTTTGGGAAGACAAAGTACGCTTAGCCTTCTCAGCCTCACGCTTGAGTTTACCCATGGTCTTGAGATCCTTGGTGATATCAACGTTGTGCTCCTTGTTGTACTTCTTGGCGAAGTAGTTGATAACTCTTTGATCGAAATCTTCTCCTCCCAAGTGAGTGTCACCGGCAGTAGAAAGAACCTCAAAGACACCACGATCAATGGAGAGAAGAGAAACATCGAAGGTTCCTCCACCGAGATCGTAGACAATGATTTGACGTTCACCCTCAGTCTTGTCCAAACCGTAGGCAATAGCTGCGGCAGTAGGTTCGTTGACAATACGGAGGACATTCAAACCAGCGATGATACCGGCATCCTTGGTAGCCTGTCTTTGGTTGTCGTTGAAGTAGGCTGGAACAGTAACAACTGCGCGTGGGTAACAGTCTTTCCGAGGTATGATTCGGCGACTTCCTTCATTTTTCCAAGAATCATGGCGGAAACCTCTTCAGGAGTGAAGGTCTTCTTGTCTCCTTGGTATTCAACTTGTACGGAAGGCTTGCCATCCTTTTGGACAACATCGAATGGGAAGTGCTTCAAGTCACCTTGAACATCCTTATCATTGTACTTGCGACCGATCATACGCCTAAAAAAGACACCTGTCAGTTATGAAACTAGTAAAGTTGGAAGCAATTGAAAACTCACTTAATATCGAAGACAGTGTTCCTTGGGTTGGCAGCAGCCTGGTTCTTGGCTGCGTCTCCAACTAATCTCTCTTCATCGGTGAAGGCGACGTAAGATGGTGTAATTCTGTGTCCTTGATCGTTTACCAAAATCTCAACCTTTCCCTTTTGCATCACACCGACGCAAGAGTATGTAGTTCCTAAATCAATACCAATAACTAAATGGAGAAGTTGTCAGCAAAACATGTATTGTTCAGTGAAAAGTAGAAATGCTTACCTGTGCCATATGATTCTTGTACAGGGTCCTGATCGGACTGTGCATTTGCGGTTTGAAAGAAAGCGAGGGGAGAGAATAAAAGGACAAGATAGAAAATTGCAGACAACCCTACAAAGAGGGAAGATCTGTTTCCACTGGCCATGATGATAAAGTTACCAAGATGGTTCTGGGAATTTTATGATGTTGTTTAGAAAAAGAAATCTATTCTTGAATGTAGAAAGTAGAAAGGAAATGTTCAACAGAGGAGGGGAAAGAGTTGACTTTATGAAAGCTTTCCTGATCTAATGGAAATCTGTCCCAATTGACCTTTGAGGTTCAATGATTGGTTCGTTTAGGTGATAGGCCGGAATATAATTGATCCGACTCACTATCTAGAATAGTGGGAGAAGCTTATGGAAAAGGACACAATTACAACCTCTTTTTGAACAGATCAACAATTAGAATACGGTGGAAGGGAAGCTTTAAATCAGATTAGACTGGGGAAAGAAGGCTTGATAAGGTTTTGAAGTGTATCAGCTATGGTAGATTATGTCAATGTTTAATATGAGGGATCGTTGAATGGACCATGATTCATTCATATGTAAGGTTATATGCACTTATCGCTAGTATAGAATGAATATATAGATTATATGATATTCGATGTGTATACTTATTGATGGGAGGACTTTTGCTTTACAAACTTAGGGAGTGACTTATACTACCTATCCATGGATATCAATATCTCTGCCATCTACTTTATATCTGACTTATATTCATTATATATATCAGAGATGACTGGTATACTATAAGACACATTAGTTCTATACAATTGCTCCTCCAAGTATCTACCCATCTATCTACCTATCTACCTGCCTACCTACCTGCCTACCTACCTACGTATTATACCTCATACCAATCCAACTTCTACAAACCTCAACCTCCAAACTCCAGATTCCATCCAGACTCAACCCTCAAGCCTCAAACATATATAACACAACAAACTCCTGCAGCCACGTGGCCATGTCAAGCAAACACATAGTACCATAACCAAAAAAGAGTTTCTCCAACTAAAACATGAAAACCCCATAATGAGCGCTCGCGCTGACTCAGAACCTGAGTCGGGATCTGAATCTCGCGATAGAGTTTGACTAGCCTAGTAGATTTTGTCCCTTATAGGTGTGTACCTACGTAGTGATTATCTCATACATGTACACTGGAAATACAATTACCGTACAGCCATCATGAATCATTCGCTAAGCAAGCCCCTACCTACTTACCTACCTAGATACCTAGATACCCAAGCATTCATGAATCAATCCAAATTCAAAGCGAGATTATACCATTCCACCATTACACCAACAACATATAACCCTCCCAAAACAGCCTAGCACCAAGTGAATAATAACCTACACTAACCCGTGGACATACTAGTAAGCAAATCCCAAATTGCTCGCCTTGCCTCCCTTCCCCTCGCCAAGACCAATATAACAAAAGACACCTACCTCTCTCTCTTCTCTCTCTTCTCTCTCTTCTCTCTCTTCTCTCTACACTCGCTACCTCTACAATTTCAACATCTAAACATATTCCACCTACCTACCAACTTAATATTTCTAACTATCCAATCCAAACAAAAGTATTCCGTATAACCTACCTACTATCCCACACAACAATACATAACTCCAAACCCCCAATCTCAAATCTCAGATCCCACAAGCCATATAAACTCACAAACTCACAAAAAGCCCTTCAAGGTTTCAAATAATACCTGCCTATTCACTGTTCCCCTAGATACACATCTATACACGTACACGTACACATCTAACAGACCATTATACAACCGTATCACAAAACATCATAAAACAGAAACCCTTATTATCTTTAGAATATTCTAGTTTTCTGTTAATGTTTATGTTTGAACTTGAAACAGAAACAGAAACAGAAACAGAAACAGAAATTAAATACACTGGACATTCTCTGATATTTCCACAACAAACCTAACTGATTCGTGAAAAGATATAAATCCATATAGGTAGGTAGGTAGGTAGGTAGGTAGGTAAATAGACAGGTAGACGTAAAAAGAGGTATAACGCCTAACAAATTTCCAAACATGAAGATGTTAGAATATTCACCCATATCCATACCCCCTGCTCATATCCCTTTCAAAGAGTGAGTAGCGGGCGAGTGAGTGATAAGAAATTGTAGACATCAATCCAACCACATGAATTCAAGGTACGTAAAATATTATGCGGATGAACAAAAATCAAACATGTTCGTTCCATTACTCCTATGTAGTCTGAATATCTTCATGGTATATTCCCATATATGCACAATAGTTTCAAACGATGATCTCTCGCTGCGCTGTATTCTCGACAGATCAACAGCACATCTATCGTCTGATGCTAGGTGGCATCACATCACATCATTCTATTAGAGCTCAAAACCCCGCCCTTCTACTCCAACAATCCCGCCGCAATAGTTGCCCCATCACTCCTCAATATAACTCTCGCTGGCGCTTCCAGCGGCACAGGGGTCTCCAACTCAACAATCACCCTCGCCACTTGTGACGGCTTAACAATTCTCGGCTTCTTCTTACCCACTGGCTCACCAGTCCCTTTATCTAGCACCGCCAGAATTCCGGTGATTTTGCCCGCCGTATATAATCTACCTCTATGAACATCAACTTGCATTGGCGTCAAAAAATCAAATGCCAATACCTTAGCTGTAAATGTTTGTATGGTACTTATAGGTTGACTTGGAGGGCAGATGACATCACCAATCCTAAGATGAATTGGATCGATATCACCGAGATGGATTGTGGTAATTTGGCCTGCGACTGCCCAGTCTACCGGCTCGCTGTCAAGCTCGAGTCCCTTGATGTAACACCTTTGACCGCTAGGTTGTACCAGGAGTGGGTCGCCAACTTGCAAAGATCCAGCTTCGATACGTCCTGAAATGCTTATTGGATTTTGCCCACTACCACGGAATACATCGCCAATTGTCAAGCGAAGAGGCTTGTTCAATGCTCTGGCCACGGGCTCAGAATGATCAAGCTCTTCCACGAGAGTCGGCCCAGTATACCATGCAGCCTCTTTTTCCGTTACTTTTCTGGCAATGTTGTCCCCGTTAAGACCGGAGCACGGTATGAATGTAATGTTCTTATCCTGAAATCCAGCTGCCGTAAGGAAGGCAGAAACTTGCTGTGAGATCTCTTCAAATCTTTCCTGTGACCAGCCGACAGTATCGAGCTTATTGATTGCGACAATTATTCGTTGAACCCCCATGCTTCGGACTAATAATGCGTGCTCTTTTGTCTGGCCTTTTAATCCTGATTCAAAAGATCCGGTACTAGAGTCAATTACCAACACTGCAAAATCTGCTTGACTTGCACCAGCAATCATGTTAGGGATAAAATCGCGATGCCCAGGGGCATCAAGAATGGTGAATGCCGTCTTCTCAGTCTCGAACTTGTTCATGGCAATATCGATCGTTACACCTCGGCTTCGTTCTTCTGTTGCTTGATCCAGAACCCAGGCAAGAGCGAAGGATGACTTGCCCATTTTTTCCGCCTCTTTGCGATATCGTTCTAATGTTCTCTGATCAACTACTTTGAGATCGTAAAGCAGACGGCCCATCAAAGTGCTTTTTCCAGCGTCAACATGACCTGTCAAGGTTAGAATACGAAATGATAAAATGTGAATATTGATATACCTATAACTACAAAGTTCGCGGCATTTTTACTTTTGGATTTTTCAAATTCAGCTAGGACATCTAGGTTTTTGCTCTTCACCCTTGCCACCTCATCAATCTTCGGTGTATCACTACCACTAAATTCTTGACTTTTCTGAGCGACAGCTTTGACTTTAGATGAACCTTTGCCCCCTTTACCACCGGCTGCTAATAATTAGTTTGACTTCTTTGATGTCACAGAAATTACCGAACCTTTTGACTGCGCTGCTATGACAACGTCGTCTGGACTAGGTCCTGCAAAAGGGTTAGCTGGCGTAGTCAAAACTTCTGAATTGTACGGCATGGTAAACATGTCCTCAAGCTGGGGTCTCGGGGTTGCGCTTGCAGTTTGGAACATGGTGCTAGCGAAAGCGGATGGGCTAGCCTGGTAGACGGGAGATGATTCAGGTGCAGGCTCAATCTCTGTCTGATGATCCTTGGGGGCAAATTGCGGTTTAAGAATTTTTTCGTGCGGATTAGAATCTTTGCGTTTCCTGAGTGGAAATCCCCCATGCTTGCCATCTTTAGGCAAAGATTCGCTACTGCTGGCAGACTTAGTGTCGTGAATTTCTTTTGCACTTTCACCTCCGGCTCGATTCAGAGAGAGATTGGCCATAGGCTTTTCAACCTCCAAGGTCGAACTCTGCTGACCCTGTGCCTTCTTTCTCCGTGCCGCCGCTAGAGCCTGTAATTTTGACATTTTTGGAGCTCCCTCGGAAGAACCTCCCAAGAGGCCGCCGGGATATTGTGGTGGAGGTGTGAATATTGCAATATGTTCCGGGGGTAGATCGAGCCATGGGGTATTGGCGAAGAAGGTTTTGGCAGATAAAGAAGTGGTAGATGTTTGGAAAGAGGGAGACTCAAAATAGCACTCTATCATCTATTAGCCAGTGATACATGGGGGAAAGGGGAAAATAAAGGATGGGACAAGGAACCCACCTCCGGTCCAAATAACATGTATATTCCTACGCGATGGAAAGGAAAAATACAAAGACTAAATGGAATTGACTCACCAGAACCCTTGTTTCCCCCGACTTTTTTGGGCACTTTGGGGGTTTGTATGTTGAGCAAGTATGTAACAGACTTTTCTACATCGTAATAGTAATGCCACAGCGCGTCCTGTATTTGTTTCTCCGTAATATTGCTTGACGAGGCCGGTAGGATTTCTCTAACTTTGATCGTCCCTTGTCGCATTTGTTCTCGGTCTTCCTCGCTCAGTTCTTATAATACGAATTAGCTAGTGTTTGCATAGAGGATGCCAAATATATGGAATGATTCATGTTCGTACCATCCTCCGGAGCTTCGGTATCTGCCTCAGCAGCTCCAGTGCCTTCCTCATCGTAATCGTAATCATCTTCGCGTTCATAAGGATCCCATTCATCCAGGTCAACATTCTTGAAATTCTTGTGGCGAGACATCTTGGATAGAATGACTGGAATACTATGTTTTTCGTGCTGTAGTAGTGTCACCTTCGAATAGTGAGTTATTTGTAAGTTATGTATCGATCGAAAAAATTGGACATTAACGAGAAGCCTTGAAGAGAAAAAGTCGTGGTAGATTTTGAGAGTGAGAAGGGAAGATAGTAGCTAATCAAAGTCGAGTTTTCCAAAGCATCGTGGGGTTCATATCGTCATTGATTAATGAAGTAGTAGGCGCAGGCTAGTGGTGGGCTGGTGGGTTGAACGGTCTGGACTACTAGGTACCTGGTAGATAGATTGATTATACCGAATACAAGCCTCTTCTAATAGCTGAAGTCGACGTAGCGTTCCGTTCCTAACTCTTTGAAGGGGAGGTAAGTCTTACGATATCCATGGATACCCGTGGACGTACAATAGAGCGTACTTTGGATTAAAAGATTAGGTAATCAATCGTTAGCGGTAAGTAAGGGATTTATAGATTTTATGGGCTTCTATCTTCCTATAGCTAGGTACCACCTGACCAGGGCAATCTTTGTTAGAATTGGTCCGGAGTATAGAGAGGTAATTATCAACAATTCTGGAACAACAGTTTATACAACAAAGCGAGTCCAAGGTGTTTGAGCCGCTGCATTTGGCAGGCTTCGTCGCTGTTTGACACAGTTCCATAAGTTAGCGTGTACTAACAGTATCTGAAATTCTCCAACGAAGCTAGCTGGAGGTGGTAGGTAGGTACATCTAAAAAGTAAGATACAAATATTATGATTCCTTTTGCTCCTCATGAGACTAAAATCGAAAAATTGCTTACAAGTACCCCTGCTTAGGTAGAAGAGAAGGAATCTTACTCGAGTTGTAAAAGATCTCTGTATCGAGGAAAAGCACTACTCTAGATCTGTAGATGCAAATGATCATGGCCTTTCTACGTAGGTACCTATAGCTAGACATCGAGAAGAGGCACTACCTAGGTAGATTAGTCAGTCAAGTCAGCCGCCTTTACGGTAAGAAGCTTGGACCTTCTAGGCAAAAGGGGAGGGCTGTCTAAAGAACTACCGGCATCTCCAGGGCTAGGAGATGATTTATTAGACGACCACCAACTTTCTCATGATCATGCAAGTCTCATCCTCAGCTTGTCCAATACTTTATATTCGATTCAAAACATACCATTTGTCATCAAGGCTTGCTCTAGGCTAGGCAGGTATTGAATACTATTCTAACTACTAGCTATAGGGTGGTACCTGAGTAATATCCTCGACAGTTGTACTCGATTTTCCCTTACTCACGTTTAGTTACTCGGCCGGTATATCTGTAAGTAATCATGTCTCACTGAATTAACTCTACTACCTCTACGGCCATAGATACATACAAGTTGATGCATTTCAAGGAATCAGGTAGTAATTAGGTTATCAAATAAAGAGGGCGAGAAGGGCCACACGATCAACTACACAAACCACCAACTGGCAAATATGCAATCCAAGCATCATTTCCACGATATAGAAGAAAGCTAAATAGTAAAAGGCACAATCAACGGAGACGAAAGTATAAACAAGAATAACTTGGGGACCCTTTTCGACCCCTGTGATTACGTTATATGACGC
This sequence comes from Monilinia fructigena, assembly GCA_003260565.1. Lineage (NCBI taxonomy): Eukaryota > Fungi > Ascomycota > Leotiomycetes > Helotiales > Sclerotiniaceae > Monilinia > Monilinia fructigena. The sequence continues at coordinate 139,775 of QKRW01000023.1, forward strand.
TAGTTTTGGGTCCATTAGGGCGACCACAGAAGTGTCACACATGAAGAATAGGCTGCAAATTCGATCCCCATCAATCTAGCCGTAGATAGAATTCACCTGTAGTTCTCTGATGACCGAAGGGCAAGTGCTGTTCACGAAGTACCTGCGATAGTTTCTTTTGTTTGGTAGCGTGACGGTTAATTTCGATGTAGAGAAAACAGTCGGGATCACAAACCAAGGACAATTCGCAATACACTATCGAATTAAGTACATAGTTTCCTCCGAGAATAGGGTGCCCATAGATCTACAGTCCCGTGATATCTGTTAACTCCAACCCCGACATCAGCCCCGTTGACTGATATATTCGATAAATTCATAGACATATTTCATTGGCACCAAAACGCCTCGCTCCTGTGAATATAGCTCAAAGATCTATAAGACTCTCCTCAACTATCTTAGCTTGTGGGACATGTTGTGGAGCAGATGGGAATGATTCTTGAGAGTATCCATTGTAGTTCGGCACGGGTGTTGGCCATGATTGTTGAGGTGTTGAGGCTTGTTGTTGGGATTGCCAGTAGGGAGGTTGTTGAGCGGTCGAATATGACGATTCTTGTGGGTTTGAAGACTGACTCGTGAATTGTTGAGGTGACGGTGCGTGTGGATACTGAGGTGGTGATTGGACTGGGTACTGAGATTTGGCCTGATCCAGTGCCGGTTGAGGTTGGTGAGAAATGGTAGTACCATAATAAGCTGCGGTGTTAGGATCAGCGGATGCCTTATTAATTGGCTCTGTTGGAGCAAAGCTTCCCGGGGGTTGAGATGGGGATGGGACACTCGGTTGTGCTTGGGCTTGGGCGGGCGGCTGATGGTGTTGCTGTGGCGAATAAGGGGTCGATTGAGCTGAGTATTGAGGGGCATGATCACTCGTTGACCAATTGCCAGTGTGTTGGCGTTGAATTTGGTGATGTTGTTGTGGAGTAAAATTCGCATTTCGCTGATCGAGAGTTGGATAATTGATGTCGGAAACCGAGGCCCTTTTGTTGTAGATAGGATGTTGTTGTTGCTCTGGAGGATAAGAATATGTCGACTGGGGACGAGCATAAGGCTCCCGTTGAGTATTACCTGTATAGAAACTTTCCGCGCCTCCATTCCCATTGGGCGCATTAGAGGATATTGAAGGATACATGCTAGATGCGGCGCCTTGCTGAGGAAGAGTATAGCCCCCAATACTATGCTGATTATAAGTATTCGACAACCGTTCCTCAAGCATACGATCATAATACCGTACAACGGTTGAAAGCTTGGCGTGCAAATCTAGTAAAGCATCTATAGAATATCAGCTGGAGTACATGAAACAGCAGAAATTTACAAACCATGTTTACTCATTGTTTCTCCATAGGTGCGTGCCAGTTTTGGACGAAGAGTACCAATACTATCATAAAGCTCCTGTATTTGAGGCTCTCGTAAGATTGTCCCTGGTGGTTGGGTTTGTAGTCTATCTACCAAGGTAGAAAATAGATTGATGTTTTCTGCCTCGACGGGGGTGAGTTCATAGTCATTCTTTGGTAGAACAGCAGCTGTGGAGTTGCTCGAGTCAGCGGTAGAAGATTGCCCTTTGATGGTGGCTGTATGCTTTTGCTTCTGTTCTTCCATATCGGCAAGTGATGCTGCAATCGCAGCTTTTAGATCATCATCATCTTCTTCTTCTCTAGGCTTGCCTGCATCCTTGGTAACGGTTCCTCTGTTTGGGGGTTCCCGGGATTCTGATACAGGCTGAAGTTTCGACTGTGGAACATAACCAGCTCCTGAGTGACCATTGACTTCCTCCAAACTCATTGCTAAGGCTCGTTTAAGATCTTCATCAAAACCATCATCCACTCGCGCGTTTCGGGGTTGCATAGATGCATTTGACTTGTGTTTGTGTGATGTAGGGCTGGGCGGCAATCGTTCATTGGTAAATGAAGGACCTTTCGAAGATTTGTCGGTAAGCTTTAGGTAGCAACCGTCATCCACTCTGACAGGCTGTAAAACTCCAAGATGAGGGAGGGGCAAGGTTTTACTTGAGCATTGTTGGTCGAAAACATTGCCGCAATTTCGGCAATGGTGCTTTCGATTCGTGAAGCTGAATGCTGTTCGGCAGCGCATACAAACGTCTGAGTCTATCCATTCTGGTGGCTTATACCGTTTTAGCGATGGCTTACAAGGAAATAATTCATTTACTCACAGCACTACTATCCAACATACTGCTTGCAACATCAGTCTTGGGTGGAAATTGAAAGCCGTCTCTTTGCAAAGCTCTATAGGTCTCTCCAATGTAAGATAGCTCATTGCGACCTTCAGTCGCCGAAGCCCAGCTTTGAATGAGCTCCAGTATTTTATTCTTGACGTCGTCATTAACTGCGGCCCCACCATATGCCTTGAGCAGTGAGACCAAATTATCCATGAACTCTCGCGATGCAATTTCGACAAGGAAGTGCGAACCACCATTCTTGACGCAGGTATCGGTGAGCTGCAATCAAACCAAAATTAGCAAAGAACAACTGTTCAATGGAGTTTAACCATTCATACATTCAGTGCACTCAGCTGAAAGTTGGGGTTCTTGTTGCCTATGCGCCTTTTGAGTGATCGCATAGCTTCATTTGCGCGTACGGTTTTGGATCGGATCACATCGGAGATTTCAAGGTTGAGTGCGATATCCTCTCTGGTTGATGTTAACAACATTGGACTCCATCTCGATGAACTTCGGGACTGACAAGGAAGAGTTGGTAGCCTTTTCAATCTGCTCATCCAACGCAGAGTTGGATGCAAACCATCCTGCCATCATTTTGACGACTTTGAGATAACCTATTGGTATTCTCAGGTTCTGGGCTTCAGACAAATAACTACAGAGATTATGTGTTTGATCGTAAAGAGTTCGTGATTTGTGAATAAGAAGTTGATTCAGGATAGGGAGGTTGTAGATAGTTGTGTAATGTCGCAAGTTTCAATTTTCCTTTTGTAAATGAAATCCTGTATTCTTCATATGAAATGAAATACGCATGTAGTAACAATGAAGAAGCGTTGTTTGAAGGTACTCGTTGAGGTAGGTAGGTAAGTTGTTGCGTTTGGTAGAATAGATGAGTAGATAGATTGTTCAAATGGGAGTTCGTTGATGTTATTTGCCTACTACTAGGCATGTGCATTGCGGAGCTGGTGATGACGGGTGATGAATGATTGTGGGGTGTGGCTTTAAAAGATCGATCAGTAACGAAGCTACATACAGTACCTGATTATGAAGAGAGGCGAACATTACCTGGACACCTACGCAGTAGATATTATAGTACTGTACAAACGAGTGTGGCTCTATCATCAATATTACCCAATGATACATTAAGTTAGAGTTATAATTCTTGATTACCTAAGTACCTACGTATCTGGTGATCTGCTGCTCCATCTACCAAGGATCAGCCACGTTAAAAGACTTGGGAGGCAAATATACACAAATATACTACTCCGTACCTAGATAGATAGGTATCTATCTACTATCACCTTAGTTACAATCATCATTCACCGCCCGTCCAAAAAGGTTCCACTTGGATCCGTATCAATAAAGATTACCTCTACCTACCTACCCAACCCTTACATTTGGAAGTACTGTACTTGAATACCTAGGTTCATACTACATACATACTACATACTCACATACTTACAGTCTTCAAAACTCGATTCGATGCATATGGAATTCAGCCCCTCGAAGAATGCATGTTGCTCAAAGCAACAATAAAGACGACAACTAAACGACAATCCCTTTTCCCCGATTCCCCGATTTTATTACGGACTTCTATCTTAAGTCGAAATATCCTTTGACCTTCTTTGATACCCATTTCTTTGATCATTTCCCGATCACGTCCCTATCCGAATCTCCATTTTACGTCTCCCTTTCAACAATCCTAACTCTAAAAGAAACAGGATTCGATTTAACTCGACCTCCATCTTCCCATCACAGAATGCTTCAGCAGCATTTCGAACATCTTTAACCATGAGTCCGGCGGCAATCGGTGGTCCCCACCTCCGACCTACTTCGATCAATGGAATTGGGCCGATCCACACCACAAATAGAGAAGAAGTTAATGATATCAATACTCTGAAGGGCGAAAGCCGAGTACTACCGCATCTCGACGACTTGGTAAATGCGAAGCCACTCGTCGATAGGCAGTCATCGTTGAGAAAACTACTCGACGCTGGTGAGGCGGCTGCGAAACAAGCGGAAACATGGCTAGACTTCAAACGCCCGGAATTAGCACTTCAAGAGTATATCATAGCTTTTACAATAGCCGTGGAGTACATTCCCCAAAGCCCAAATTATCATGATCTAAGAACTAAACCGGATTATTCTCGACTATACGCTGGCTTGCAGAAACGGCTTAACACGCAACACAGCAAATTTGAGGAAGTTAAAAAGTCTATTAAAGAGGATAATGCAAGAAGCGGCATCAGCCCAACCAATGCATCTCCAAACAATGAACAGACCGCTTCAGGAAATAGCAGAATTAACGGATGCACGCCTATAGAATCTAGCACGTATAGCAATGCGACCAATGGGAAGTCTGGCGCCATAAGTACCTCAAGAGGAATCGAAAGTCGTTCAAAACCGGCTATACAGCCGAAACCACAAGGGCTCCATGGCAAGTCGATACAAACGGTGAACAGTATATCATCCAGTCTACCCATCTCATCTGAAAATGACTTGGCCGCACGGTTTGCCCGTTTAAGAAGTTTGAACAATCCAACCCTTATTCAAGATCCTAGGATCCGAACCCAACATATTGTCATTCCAGATGAAATCATAGCAGATCGAAAACCAGCCAATGTAGTATCACAGCCTAAGCAAAATACGCGCATGTTACGACCTCTCGGGCCAAGAGAAATGCCAACAAGCTCAGCAATTCCTCTCAAGACAGAAAAGCCGATTCTTGACATGGATACTAGTGTTCCAATGATGCCAAGGGTGCCGGATGCAATCTATAGTCCCGCAGGTAGTGCAGACGTGGTCTCGGGTAACAGTCAACCACCATCAATATCCCGAGGTTCTTCAAACTTAAGCGGGAGAAGAGAGTCCTCAACGTCCGTCCAAAAGATAAATCGAAATAGAATGGTGGCCGATGATACTACGGATTATTTTGCGACTTCAAAGGTCAACAACTACACATTTGATCACAATAGTCATCCTGATCCTGAAACTACACCAAACAAGCTATCAATCCCTGATTCCACAAGTGTTACTGCTGATGAGCTTTATAACTATCTCAAACTGGGCTCTAATACCTTGAGCATTTTGCTCGTGGATATTCGAAGCAGGGAAGAGTTCGACGAGGGGCATATCATGTCCCAGTCAATTATTTGCATCGAGCCTATATCTATACAGAAAGAGATGTCCGCAGAAGATCTTGGAGAGAGAATTGTGTTGTCTCCTGAGTCAGAACAAATGCTATACAACCAGAGGCATACATTTGACTTGATAGTCTACTATGATCAATCATCGACATCGACATTGACAAACATAGAACATGTGCCTGTTGAAACCTTGAAGCCTTTAAATTTCTTCAGTATGATCATCTACGATCACGCTTATGATAATCGATTGAAGCGACAACCGAAGTTACTCACTGGTGGTCTAGACGCTTGGGTAGACCTCGTTGGATCGGGGCGTTACAAGGCGGAACCACTGGCAATAAATCTCTGGTGAATATTAAGAGATATAAAAATCAGGGTTTGGGTCGAGTCTCCATGATACGCGAAGCTCGAAAAGGTTTAACCATGAAGAGAATAGTCCCTAGATCACGGACTCTATCAGCGGCCGAAGAAGAGAAATGGGATATGGCAATAAAACGCTATGCTGAGCATGAAGATGCACCTCCCGAGGACGTTACTATGGACGAAGCGTATTATGCCAGAACGACCGATGATTTCATGAGAAGATACCCAGAGCTTCCATCATCCAAGCAATCAATGGCTTTGCCATCAATGCCGAGCTCATTGCCTCTCTATGATGGGTCAATAATTTCAGCCCCACCAGCTCGACCGCCACCAGCTTTACCAAGACAAAGATCTAATGGTATTTCTGAAAAGACCCCCTACCAGAGCTATGCGATGACAGGAGGGAACTCCAGCGTTCCTCCTCTCATTGACCCGGGCCTTTGTGGTTTGAGAAACATCACAGGCGCTCTGTGCTACATGAATTCTATTATCCAAGCAATCAGCGTCGCACCAGCAATCAGGAATCTTTTTATTAGATTTCAATACCCTTGTAATCCTCCAATTCCAAAAAAATCTGATGAAGACAGCCCCCCAAAGCAACTGATGACTCGGGCTCTGCGCAGTTTGCTACAGCATATGTGGTGTGGAAAATATCAAGAAATCGTTCCAAGGATGTTTCAAGTAGGTTTATCAAAATCCAAGATCTTCGTCTACTAAACCATTTTAGCAATATGTCCATGCAGCTGCTGCTAGCTACAAAGGTCAAATAGGCGCTGGCGCCAGTCATAGAAGTATAAATGAGCACAGACCCGATTCAACTTTTGGAACCTCGAGACAACATGATGCCAATGAGTTTTTGCAATGGCTTTTCGAAGTCATGATTGATGAAGTGAACATCCACCGTGATCGCACTGGTTTCGCTTATAAGGGTTGGGAAAGAGATGAAGCAAGTGAATTACCAAGAACTCAAAACTGTCGCCAAGCATATGAAAAGACTTTGAAAATTTTGGATTCGCCTCTCCAAACACTGATTGGCTGTCAAACGATGTACGAAGTAACGTGCCAAACTTGTGGAAAAAGGGATGTGTTTTCGGAACCCCTTGGCAATTTGATGTTTGTAAGCTTAGAAAGCTTAGAAGCGAAGGATAGAGTACAAAACTTGCATGATCTGCTTCGCAACCATTTCATAACAGAAGTCAGGGAAGATATAAAATGCGATTCGTGCAATGTTAATAGAGCGAAATCCTACAAATGTCTCATTAATTATCTCCCTGACTACCTTTACATTCCTATCAAAATATCTCAGTTAGTTCCACAGGGGGCAAATTACCGAGCAAATATTGACTTTCGTTTTCCACAAGTTCTTGATATGGGAGAGTACACATGGTTATCAACGAGGGATGAGTTCTCGGAAAGAGTTCTTCCAAAGCAAAGACCTCCGTTCTTATACGATTGTTTTGCCGCCGTGCAGCACCGGGGAGCCGCTGATGCTGGGCACTACTGGACAATAGGTCGTAGAGTGAATGCGAAAAATGAATGGACGGATGAATGGCACGAGTTTAATGATAGCAGAGTGATAGCGGGTAAAACATTTGCTGATACACAAGGCACGGCAACTATTATGGTGGTATACCGCCGTCAAGGTGCTCCTTAATACCATGCGATAATTGGGTATTTCCAACAGCGGAACGATGGTTCACGATATCTTTGGGCGTGTGGTGGAACGGAGGAATTGAGCTGAGATGCATATAGAGCAGGCGTTTGTTATATATTTGGAAACTTGCTACGAGAAAGGAACATTCTTATGCTCAACCGATTGGCAGCTTGGGTGGGAAAGATGGAAACAACATGTGTATGAATGGTACACCATTTTTTTGACAATGGGGGCGGAATGAGCCGAGCTACATATATTTATAATGATATTTGCAGAGTACTGTTACTATATGATCTCAATATTTACATTGTCAACGTGAACGTTCCGTCAGACTTCAGCGTTAACTCTTTGGAGTACCTAGACTCATATCGATCAATGGCTATTGTGTTGGATTTCCAAATTACTCCAGTCTTTTTCGTAAATTCTCTATGAGCACCAGCTCTGAACACCTTTGTTATCTATATATTCATATTTAATTCGAAATTTAAGACCTCTTTGTCCTTCCAAACTTGAAAACCCGCATTTGGAAGACTTTCAAAATATTTTGAAATGGAGGTACTAGGTAGCTAATCTTGTTAGATTTCACGTGATTGTCTGAAGGTGGATGTCCGAATTAGATCCGGACATTTCCACGCAGCTGTAGCTTTTGGCGATATTTAGCCGTCTGTAGCTTAAAGGCTTAAAGCCGAACTCCCTGTTCTTGCTATAGCTAGCTGAGTATACAGTTAACGTTAATTAGGTCGGTCTTTGTTGTTCTTGTAACGCAATGCTCTAGGCCCGGCTTTGTATAGTAGTCCCTACAAAGATATCGGAGGTCCGAGATGGAGAATACCATGAGGCTCTTTGTTCTGATTAGTTCGTTCTACTTGCTAAGTATGCTTGGTGGAGGGACAAAGAAGAAAATTTTTAAAGATAGATATTGAAGCTTTTAAGGTTTTAACGGTGTTTACGGTGTTTGCAAGATATGGTTGTGGTGACAATCATCAGGCATTGCAAATGGAATTTTCATAGTGGATAAAGTGGGGAAAATGGGACTTTTTTATGCTCAGCCCTTTTGTATAAGAAGAGAAGGTATATGGTGTTGTAATTTGATTCTTCACCTCATATTTTCTGAAATATACTCGTCTTATACTCTATACTCAAGTGATCACCTGTCTTTCAGTTGAACTTCGGTCAAAAACCAACAATTCTATTATATCAAAACTCCCATCATGTCTGAAACCACATACCTCATTACTGGTGCCAACAGAGGCATTGGCAAGGGAGTTCTCTCTGCTTTCGTCGCCCGCCCAAACATAACTGTCATCGCCGCCGTCCGCGATGTTACCTCCGCTCTCAAGGTCTTTGAAACCGTCCCAGTCGCTACAAATAGCAAGATAATTACCATCAAAATTGATGCCAACTCCGAAACCGACCCTGCAGCAGCGGTTGCCGAATTAAAGGCCACACATAACATCACCAAAATCGACGTTCTCGTTGCCAATGCCGGACTCCTCGAGACAGACACTATTGTCCCTGTCCTTGAGGCCAAACCTGATGCCATACGTCGCCATTTCAACGTAAACACCATCGGCCCCCTCCTACTTTTCCAGGCCTTCTACCCCCTCCTCCTTGCCTCCTCCAACCCCCGTTTCTTCGCTGTAACCTCCACACTTGGTTCCATCGGCTCAATACCCACCTACGACGTTCCATTCTTCACCTATGGAGTTAGTAAATCAGCAGCCAACTTCCTTGTTGCTAAGATCTCATACGAGGTCTCAGAAATTACCACCGTGGCGTTTAACCCTGGGTGGGTACAGACGGAAATGGGTAACGGGGCTGCAAGAGGAGTGGGTCTGGGGCAGGCGCCAGTCGCGTTTGAAGATTCAATTAGAGATTTAGTGGGGTTGTTTGATGGGGTAAAGAAGGAACAGTCAGGAAGTTTCTTGGAGGCGGGGACTGGAGAGGTTATTCCTTGGTAGACAGAGATGTAAGTGGGAGATTTAGAGGAAGCTGTATTTTTGGAAATGGAGAAAAATAGAATAATGGGATTTAGAGAGGGGTATTATTTATGTATATATATAATTGATATTGATAGCGGAGAATGAATCATAGTTTTCTTCATATGAGGCTTCATTCTTAAAGTAGGTGGTTCCTGGTGTATTCCGAGCTAAGATGGTTTGCAAACTCATTCTCATTTCGGTATGAAGATATCTAGGAGTCTTTTCTGACATGGTTGTCATGTTGGCCTGAGATGTTGAGATGCTCTTGAAGATGATTGAGAGAATATAACAGGGGTTGGTAATCTATAGGGGTAACCGAAAGATGGGGCAAGGGGGTCCGGAATATTCACTGATGTCTTACTTTTAACATTGATGTCATTTGTGTAGTGTAGTATTCCTTCTTGAAGTTCCTCAATCCAATTTTTATCTCCAGGATTCTGTTCAGTGAGTACTTCGAAGCAGCTTTGGTCGCAATTTAGAACCAATCAGTTCCCAAAATCTTCTTTTCCGCCCTCTCTCTCTATTTAAGTTGTTGGGTGATCAGATTGAGATGTCTAATTTGGAGCTCACAGGAAGCTTTCGACAGGAGGAGAGCAGTGCTATGAAGCGCGAGATTATAATTTCTCGACTGTATAAATATAGTCTGAGATTTGGATTCGAAATCTGAGATCCTGAGCTGGGGAAACCGTAGTAACAGGTGAATGATATGGTGACGGTTAAAAGTATTTAGAGATGAAGAAAACGTGAGGCGAGACGAAATTAGATGTGCTTAAAGATTGTGGCAAAAGTGTATGACCATGATGAGTGTCTCCAAAGTGCATAGGTTGCCACCCTTAGATAGCATATCATTATACCATCTTTTACCCCTTATCCTCTCATTCACTGGCATCTTAAATCCCTTCTTCATTTCACTATAATAACACCTCATGGTTGACTGTCATACTCCCTATGACCACCAAGCTAGTCGGAAATAAACCTCTCAGGACCTTCATCATCGATGCAAAGTACTTTTCCCTTATCTGTTTTGAAGTATTTCGATGCTATTTATTTATTTATTTATTTATTCATAGTTTAACGTCTCTACGAAGATTGGCTAGTTCTGACCTCCCGAAGGGTATTAGAGACGGGCCCGCGACGGAGGCAAGGCCTCCACACGCGCCTCCCGTATATAGCCCATTTCTATACCTGATGGTCCTCCTCGCGCCCTGTCCTTCAGTCCCTATACCAAAAGCAGTGCAGTTTCCCTCTATTCCTGCGATCCCTTTCCCTCTATTTGGAAAAGCACTCCCGCTTTTCTTTTCCTTATCCTATACGTTCGTAGGCCGGTGCTTTCGCAAGCGAACTTACTTCTTAGTTGTGGCGGATCGCATATATAGTATAAGCGTTACACCATATTTCCATGCTATGAATAGGAGTGTTGACAATTCATTCCGGACCAGACGTTCAACAAGAAGTCTTCGATGAAGTTTTGGTGCCGAGAAGTGAAGCTGGAGGGAGAGCTAATGCGGAGGCCTGTTGGGTATTCTTATCATTATCCCAAAGAATTTACCATCGAGTTTCTCACGAGGTATGTGAATTTATATTGCTTGCTACCGGTTTCTATTCTGCTTATTTCACTTCTTCCTTTCAATCATTGAATCACCATGAGCTCCACTCAGTAGTGAGTGAGTCATTGGTTCTATTGACTGATTCAATAATTTAGGAGGTTGCAAGTGCGGTGAATGGTCTCAATACGCTAAAGGGTTTTCGGGCGCAGGCTTCTATTTAAGAGGTGGCTAAATGTTAATCCTCAAGCATCTTGGTAGGCCCATCCATCAAATAACACGTGCAATATGTTGTCCACCTAATGTATTATAAATTGCTTGATGGCTAATGATATATTGAATGATTCAAATTTTAGCTATGGTTTTATGAATCATGGGACCAACCCGGCAAGAGGGGATAGCATAAAAAAATCGACCAAACTGTATATATGTGACAGTAATAGACAGGAGCAACAGACAGAAAAAGCAATAGTCCAAAGCCCCAGGATAATTTGACGACACCAGGAAAGCTTGCATGAAACTCTTCGTAATCCTATTCATTCTCCTCCATTTGATCATACGACTAGCTTCAAGCACACAGGAATTCTAGCTCTAGACTAATGAGTGGCAGAAGCACTAGCTCTAGTAGATAGCCTACTGGAAGACAGAATAGATGCTTCGAGGTAGGATTGCTAGCCACTCCGCTGTTCTTCTATGGTCTCTAGTTTTTTTTATCAAATTCTCCTTCCCCGCTTCCTCATGTGCAATTTTCCCTACTCCAATCAATAGCTTGTTGATTCGCTTGAATCATACGATCAACCCAAACTTTCTTGGAAATAGAAACAACATATTCGTGTGCATGAGTGAATGGTGGCCTTTCCGCATACACCCATTCACCTTGTTCTAAATCACGTTCCACTCCCTCATGCCATGGCCCTCTCAAGGGATATGTATAGAAGCAAGATTGCGACCATTCCATAGGGAGCTGCTCATACATCCATAATCATACATAGAGTTGATCTACATGGAGCCGATACAATCAAAGACCTATACGCACAAAAGTCATTGAGACTTTGACATTCTTGTGCTAGCAAGTTTTGAGCCTTGCTAGTGCGAGATTATGATAAAGGAATGGCTATGGTAAGGCCGTATGATACAAAAATAATGAAAATAAGCGATGGAAAACGATGACGAGAAAAAAGATAAATCAAATCAACAGTGAGAAAAAGTCGTCAAAGTGACTATCAGATGGTATACTCCCAACTTTACATCTCCCCCATAGCGTCTCAGCCCAGCCCCCTACCCAAACAACAAGCTCCACAAGCTCCAAGTACTCCCATCACCTTTACAGTCTCCAACGCGGCAACGGAAACTTTGAAATAAGATAGTGATTATGTTGTTGTGTTCCGGGTCCCGGCCTCTGGAGATACAAGAAAGGAGGAGGGAGCTCTTAAAGACACTCTTTTGCTTCCCCTTACTACTCCCTGTCCATACATACCGAAACTTGTCAATTTTCCTGTTTTACCACGACTACTCAGTTCCATTCACCTCGATATCACCAATATCCTTCTCTAACGTCTACTACTCATTCGCATTAATTACCTATTCACCCCCACCTCTCTCCCCCCTCTTCCTCAATCTCTGCAATAACTCACCATACCTCCACAAAATAAACCCTTTCATCATCACACGCATTTCCCATCATATATGATAGCCTCGCCCACCAGCAACTATATCGACTTGACTTCTTCTAACCCCACTTTTCATATCATCTAGATCACTTCCAACAATCAGGAAGCTTACCGGGTATCTTTGGCAAAGACAGGCGTGACCCGGATGAGGAGAGAAGGAGAGATATCAATCCAAGACAAGACCTCTGCACAAGAATCAAACACGAACCCGTCAAATTGCCTCAAGACTTACCCTACTTGTGCAATCCAACAAGATCCCAAGAATACTAAATGAGAAACTCGTATGCTTCTTACCAGTACGTACCAATAACCTATGCAAAAGGCGTTACTCATAAATGGAATACCCTTTTCCTTGATCGAAGCAGCAGAGAAAGAAACCCCCCCCCAATATTATCTTATCTGGACCCAAAAACAATGTCCTCGATAAAGAAATCAGATAGGTAAAGATACTTCATGATGTCCATACATATGCACGACCTTGAGACAGGAAATAAGATCTCGGTAAAATCTTAATCACATGCATCACGCACATCTTGCACGAAAGTCCAGAAGCTCTGGGCATATGATTTAGTTCATCGTACTGTTTCATTTGATACCCATATCATACATATTCCCAACTCCGTCCAAGTCAATCCTTTTCACCTGCAGACCAATTTCAAGCCTACAGCCCGACGCTCTGGGTGGTTGCACTCTACAGCCCGGTATTCTGGCTGGTTCCACTCCTAAAACACAAGCTGCGTCAGTGATCTCTTCATCAAAATATATCCCCAATAACCCTCGGCCTCCCAAAACATAAATAATCTCACATAGAACAACATCCGCAGAATGCATTCTTAAAGGAACATCTCACTTGTGTTTCTCTTCGGCGTGTCTTTCAGTCTTCTTCTGTAATTCCTTAATACCCTTCTCAGAATGATCAGAGTGTTCGTGACGGTCTGCTGTTACCTATTTTTGTCGCTGTATTAGCCCGTATCTCTTTTCTTGTGCATTTCGTGCGATGGATTTGGAAATGAGAATATTTAGAAACACAAAAAGGAAACGAAATGGGAATTAGATTCCCAAAGACAGAGCAGAACGAAAATACAAGTAGGAATAGCAAAAGCTCCCATTTTCTGGTGTGTCCCCAAGCCTTTCATCAGTCTTTATCTTCTCATTTCCGTCATGAATCTAATTCCAATCTCCGCCAGTTTTTTCCGCTTTCTCGAACTTATCCTCCGTCCATCTGATGCTCTCCTCTTTATACTTCTCACTTTAGACAGGAAAATGCTTATGTGGTGCATTCACACCCATATGTATCAACCTCTCTAAGCGAAGACCCTATTTCTTTTCGTTTTGCAAACCCCGGCCTCAAAGCAGAGATCCCTCTGCCACTCTTGGTTTTGTGAATACGACCCACGACCTTTCCAAACGAGAACGACAAAAAAATCATATTTTATCGATGCACTTGCTGGAGGAATGCGTACAGGTATATGGGATTCAGCCGACTGTTCACAATCCAACTAGATCCAACTAGGTTTGTGAACCAGGAGTGATGAAGGGATTTTTGTAGGCGGAAATGCAGGACTCCATGAATCTTTCAATGTATACGAAACTTCTCTCGAGAAACTTTCTCTTTATGGATGTTTCTCCAAGGAAACGGTACCATGAGAGATTTGCAGAGGAAGCGGAAAGACAAGAGAAAATAACTCACAGCTTCTTCACTATCACTAGCCAACTCTGGTTTCCAGTGATTCTTTCCTTCCTTTTGCTTAGCCAATTGATCTTGCTTGTGGCGTTCATTCGCGGCGGCTTGTTCTGGGTTATCTGATTCCAATCAGTTAGTAATTTACCCTTATTGTTTAATAGTGTCTTGAGGATTGAATATGCAGGCTATTTCAAGAGATCTGAGGGCGGTGAATCTGTGGGAAATGGCATCCGAGATATGCAGCATATACTCAGACAGTCATACACAGCCCCAAGAGATCCATAGAAGCCATAATACGCATATATATAGGTCTTATAATATGTGTCGAAATATGTACACAACGCTGAGCTCCCCAAAAACACGATAGAGCCCCCAAACCAAGCCACGGAAAATTGCAAATGAGAAATAGTTAACTCACGTCTATCGCTCTCCTTCAAACATCTCATGCTTGTGTTTGCGAACGCTCTTCTTGCGGGAACTGCAATTGAGACCGGACGAGCAGCTCTGATGGATTGGCGGAGGATGAAAGACATTTTTGATGTTTGTATGTTATGTGGTGAGGTTTTGGAGGTGAGTGGTAAATCTGTTTGAAAGAGGTTACTCGGTTGATTCTTCTATTTGTCGCTTGGTGTATGTGAAGAAGGCAATGGGATCGAACTGAAAGTAATTTACTCACTACTTGATTCTTCTGACTATGTATTAATTGAATCTGTAGATGTAAAAGAGTATGTGCCAAACAAATCTTTAACAACAAGAAAGATCGATGATGTTGACAAACAGCTTCTAGCTCTCTTAGCCCAAGTCTCCTACCTCATACCTAATAGCACCTTGCCAACTGGTCTATCACACCTAAAGGAACACCTTCAAACCTGCTTCCTCTATCTGCTCCAAGCCTCTAAGCTCTGAACATTCCAAGCTTGGTGCATTAGTGGAGAAAGGATGTAGGATGTGGAACAAATGACGTATGTCCATGAATTTCACAGCCGACTGGTTCCAAACTCACCCCAATCAACCGGAGTTCAACCGAAGCATCATCCATTTATAATGCTAGCCTTAATGGCTAGGCTCTCATACCCCCTTTCCCACGTACATTGCCCGAGTCATACCCGCCCGCGCGATGCGGAAACCAATTCAGGGGTTTTAGTGCGGTTTTCGGAGTTTCTTAGTTTCTTCAACGCCTTGTGGGTGTCACCGGTCTTGTGATTGATTAGAGCTAACATGACCTATTACTCATTTACAACTAAAATGATTGTTGACTCGACTTGTTGAAACGCTTTCCGCTTCTTCCCGTACCGTAATCGTATGTTACGGTAAAGACTAAGGTGAATGAAGGAGGAGGTGAATGGAGTGATGTTGGAGTGGCTTGAAAGTGGTAGACATCAAGGTAAGCTTCTCACTTCTCACCGCACCCAACATTTGTAAAGTTGCTTATCATCCTCCTCCCACACACACCTCACCTCACCTCACTCCTAGCCCATCCATCCCCACTTGCACCACCGTAAGCTTACAGCCCTCTGTCGCATGGGAGGATGGACGGTACTTGAAGCTATCCCCAACATGGTTAAAATTTTGAACATCACAAGTCATCATTCCATTAATGTATTTACTTTACCAAGCCTCACATGGCACCGTTATCTTTCCTTTCTGTTTTGGCCCAGATCCAATCCAAATCCCACCATTAACCTAATGCAACGTCAAAGAAAAGCAAACCAAGCACTCAACAGAGTTGATTGCCATTCAATTCATTATCCACCACGTCCTTTCCAGTGAAGTACATGATTCCCACAGCCAAGTATGGCCTGGTAATATACTACACTAACAAGTAGTATAGTGAAAGAATGCAGGTTGTAATATTGAGAAAACATGATGATAGATAAATATAAATTCAAACGCAAGAGTATATGACGTTTGTACCTGACCACCCAAAGACCTAGAATACCCCAAAGTTTCTTGATATCATCCCATGCCAAGTACACACAAAATCGCCTCGCCCTAGCCAAACTTTATGATAATGACATTGGATTGAATTACATCAAAAACGCGCTGGAAAGATTGCATCCGCATAAATGATGTGCTCAACCGCTCCAAACCAAAGCCCAATATAACCCAACACCAGCTACGAGATGCGCTCAACATACAAAGAAGCAGCACCTGACTTTGTTCAGCACACCCAACCAACACCATGGGCCTTAATACCAAAGAGAATTGAGACGAAGTCTTTGTGTCCGACCATGTACCCCCAAATAAAACACCAGTGTCCCTTTCTCCATTTGTTGACAGAAAAAGGAAATCGTTCTATGTAACTTTGAAAGATATATCTTTTTTTCGTAGACCATATGAAGTCGCCGCTTCATGCTCCCACCCATTAAACAAATGCTTATCCCAGAACACCGTCGCAAAAATATGCATGCGCGCTCAAAATCAAACCATTACAGCGGGAAAACACCATCTCCGTATTTGAACAAAGGTATCGAGATCTTGATGTCGCGTGCCCATTAAACTATCTCAAGGAATATGTAAAGAGGGGAAGTTTCGGAGAAATATACAAAAAAGGATTCATTGAGGTTGTGTCGTTGTGTGCCGTTACCGGAAAGATCGATGTGGAAGAGAGGGGTAACACGCCAGAATACAGATTGACTAGAATGCGTAAGCAAATCAAAGCGAAGTTAAGAAAACCAAATGCTAATGGGTGAAAACAGAAGCAGTGACGGTCTAGTAAAATCGAAGAGGAACTCTTGTTTGCTGTTGATGTTGTTGCATTCTGGCGGGTGATACCGAGGAAGGAGGGCTCGACATTAATCCCCCATCATTTGGATTCACAATAGGAATGGCGTTTCTCCCGATACGCGTGGCCGAAGGCTGATGAATTTTCAATTGGGATGCGTACCCAGCTTGAACGAAGGGATGAGAGCTGAGAGAGAAGTTTGTATCAGGTGATACCTGTGTCGATTGTGGCGAGCTTGTAGGTGATCCACTGGCCAGCGAAGAACGATCAGAACCAGAACCATTAATTGACACCATATCTTCTTCGGTCAGGAGATTGGGACAGAATTCTGCATCATCTTCCAAATCAAAGGATCTAGCGTATTCAAACTGTCGACGATAACTTAACACTGCTGCAAGCTCCTCTTCGCGTTTCACAATCTTTTGGTATTGGTGATTTTGCTTATTCTGTGGTAGACGGGCATTTCGACGACTTCGGTTGTGTACCGTTCCATTCTGGGCATTTGATGGAGTTGTGTGCTGTTGATGAGCGCTGAAGTGTTGGTAATATGAAGACATCATTGGCTCATGTATGTTGGAGGCGGGTTGATATTAGAGTGGGTGGTTGAGTGTTGTGGATATGGTGTTTTTTTGCTGTTTTGTTTTGTGTTGTGCTGGATGGAAAGTGACCCGACCGGTAAGGCTTTGTGATGAATAACAAAGGAATTTGACAGGATTTGTTGGGCGGGATGAAGTTGATTGATTGTTGACCTGTGAAAGGATGAACAAAGCCAAAGTGGATGGATAGGTATATTCAATACTGATCAAGGTTGATATTAATGTTTTATAGATTTGGAATTTGTTCGAAGTTGTGTTGTGGTGTGGTGTGTTGTGTTGTGTGGGAAGAGTAAAAAAGGATTGCCGATAGAAATGGGAACGGAAATGTAATGTGGGAGAACAAGTAGGTTTAGGTTGATGGCTGGGAGGGGAAAGAGAAGTATACTAGTAGTCTAGTAGTGGCAAATTGGAATGGAATGTCACACTAGTGGATGAGGACTAAAGTGCGCTAAGCCGAACGGGGACTAGCCGGTAATGCATTTAGATTTCTGACTGGTTCCCCAAGCGATTGCTGATGATCGTTGGCCCCTTTTGGAGTAGATCGTCAGTCAAAGTATTGAGCATAGAGCGTGTAAATGGTCGCCGTATTGATCGTAAACTAATTCATTCCTATTCCTAGATAGGTACAATTTTCATTTAGGTTCCAGCTAAAAGTCACTAATCCGACTATTTTCAGGGCTTAACGCATGCCTTCCACCATTCAAATGAATACACCTAGGGGCACCTGCATTGCAAGTTTTTCAAGAAAAACAACACAGCAGAGCCTTCCAGCAGAAAACTACTAGGCCCCTAGATGGGTAGGATTGCTTTCGATTGCCCTTCTTGTCATCAGAGGCGGATCGATTGAAACGAAGTCTTACAGTACCGTGCCGTAAAGGAAAGGAAAGGAAAGGAAAGGAAAGGAAAGGATTCAAAAGGAGCAATCAATTAGAGTTGGGGGTTTCTCTTCTAACCGTCCGTGGGTGGTGGGCTGTACTACTGTACCGTCTACAGAGCTATACATCGTACAGTAGTAAAACTTGTGAACTTTCAACTTCCCTCAGGTTCATCTCTTTAGGCCCATTAGGCCATTTCTTATTCAATCATTCATTTGATGGTTTCATTAGATAGTTCCACCAGAAAGGCGCAACCATTCCCAATCTTCATCATCATTTCCAGACTCTAATCGCATGAAATTGATTCCCATATTTATTTAATATTAGTCCACTGGAGTATTTATGAATATTGAATTCTTCAACAGGTAATTGAACACCGTAATGGATATCTAATCCAAAAATAGCCATGAACACCCATCTTCAACAAAGAAACAGAAACCGCACAGCACTGCATTGTACGTTATCATCTCCGTACTAATGAATGGTTCGGAAGAAGAGGATTCCTCTTGTTGACATCGGTCTCTATCTGGGTCCCATGTCTTGTACTCCGACCGTCATCCGTACTGAGTTCCAAACATCATCATGGAACCACCAGATGAAGGAAAGGATGTTTAAAATCTGGAACAGCCTACCCTGGATCAACCATCCCTCCCGCCCTCGTCTGGATACAGGACTACTACATACATCATGTTCTAATGACTGATTGGCCGCCATCAGCTCCCGAAAATCAGATAAGTAAGAAATACAACCGCCGTCAGCGCAGCAGCGTCAAATCCAGTCAGTGCCAGCAAATGCTATGCTATGCTATGCTATAGTATGTAATATTCGATGTTATGCACGACGAAAAGTTACCCTCACAGCTCTGCAACCTGGTAAGTCAAAGTGCAATCAATTAATTGTTGAACAGATGGGGTTTATTTAACTTTATTGGTAAGCAATGAAGCCACTGAATGAAGCGGAGGTTACTGCGGTTGTAAACTTGTATGATCTACAGACAGAGTTGAAATAAGCTACAGTACTGCCCACGTAAACGCTCTGTTCAGTATGGGACGGTATGCACGAGCACTCTCATTTCCGTTTTATCCATCTACGGCGGACTGCCACCACAAAACGACAGTCATTTAAACAGAAGCGATTAAAATGATTGATTGAAATGGCCCCTGATTTCCGAAATCCGATTTCCCCTCCAAGCCTTGACGGCAACTCCACACTGGAATGGGAAGTGGGAAATGGGACATTGGATTTGTTCGACAATGCAGAGAAGGAGATGCGTGCATAAAGTTGCTGATGTTTTGAGTTTAATCCTCCACAATACGGAATACTCGAGTACTACGCAGCAAAACCAGAACACCACAATGATCAACACACCATTACCATTGTAAAACATGCTGTATTTACTCGGTTACTGTCTACAACACACCTGAAGTAACCTTGGAATGTACTCACTCGCTCGCTAATCAGAAAACTCCCAGCTTTCAATTAAACACAGTACAGCCTATTAAATGCGTCTACCCAATCGGATCTACAGGCAGTAAATTATCCAAAGATCCATTCGCTTTATTCATTCCCAAATCCTTTTCGAAAGAGCTACCGTATAATGGTGATATCTTCCTTCCATTGCATTTCCAATCACATCTCTGCTCTATTCCGTAAAACCAAAGACAATTTCCCCTTCCTTCATCCATCATCATCTATCAGGCACTCCCGTCCCAAGGATGCCCTTCCTTCCTTCCATCGAGTTCCGTAGAAGGCTATGTAACTATATGATTGCAACTCGCTCGGGGTTCCCTTCTGCCACTTCTACCCTCACTAATAATAAACCTAGCGCCCTCTAACTTTGCTTCTGTTTGACTTTGGACTTTTAAGCGATCCACTCAAGCCTCACAGCACTCTCACTCCCTTGCAATAGACTCGCAAATCAAGTCCCAACCAAACCAATAAGCAAGCCACCACCCCATTTCACAAATTCACACCCTCTAAAATCAAACCTTGGCGTTAATTCCAGTCCATCCCAGTAAACTTTACGGTTCCAAACAATTGCACAATTGCGACAAGCAATAGAAACAAAAGCCAATCAATGTGAAGCTTGCGTTTCGATGTGACACGACGGGGAATGGAATTGGGTTAGCGAGTGGCGTGGATGCGGGTGTGGTGTGTGAGCTTTAAGCCCGTAAGGAGGGGGAGGGGTGTACTTAAATGGTGGTGTATGAAATGTATGAAATGTGTGGAATGCACACCGCTTTTTTTGCACAACTTTAGTGAAGAGAGTATCAGATACTAAGTACGGTAGCCTTACCTAGTATGTGTTGCATGAATGTCAATGAATGACAGATAAAATGGGTTAACCCGGTTTGAAGAGTATACCCCACCATCCCTCTTATCTTGTTCCCTCTCACAAGCAAGCCAGTCGTGGAAGTGGGAGATCATGTACAATATCCAAAATGATAAGGCTTGAAGATTGATTCAAGGTACAGTAAGGATGTGACTCGTGGGCTGATTTGATGGCGCATTACTCGCTTTCTAGAATTGTTTAGGTTGCACTCGTGATACCAGGTGAATGAATAATCATTATGAGGGCCACTGGTGGACTTGAATCCTTATATGGTGCGGTAGACCAATTCTAGATATCTATCGGATGTTGTGCCATTATTTTCATCATCGTGATGCTAATGGCATGTTTTTCTAAACACGAGGCTACAAGCACGGTGGCTCAGAAGCTCTAGAGCCTGGAATTAGGCTTGCAATGGCAAGATATATGATATGGTTGAAACGTTTGTCGTTACAAACAGGTAGGTTCGGATTGATTGAACCTGAGAAACGAATCTTGAAGGATGCTGTAGGTGGAAGAGAGTTAATTGTGGGGTGAAGCTTTGGGTTATGATGTCGTCGAGTCAACTACATGGATCCTCACTTGATGATCATACTTTCTCGATTCGATCCCGAAATAAATAAAGCGTAATAGAATATTCACTTTCAGTCCTTAGAAAATATGTTGTATTCCATTGTCTTCAAGACTTCTAGACCAAGCAACCGACAGGCCCGACACGTCACACAAAAAACGATGTCAATGTCTCTGAAAGCGTCTTCATCCTTGTAGAACATGTTCTTCCTCAATAATCAGAGACACGTGTCGAAACAAGAGATCCATATAATACCATCAAATCCCACAATATATATATCCATCCAACAAGGTACCCAATAGGTTTGGTTCCGAATATGGATGGATGGAAGAGTTGTAAGTGTGATGTGATGTGATGTGGTCAAACAAGTCAGTTGATGGAATCAATGACGAGTTGGTTTTGCCTCTATGACAGATGATTTTGGGACTATGATTCTTCATCCTCAATGTCTTCAAGATATCGCGCCTTCAATGCTGCGAATACCTCTTGGGATGGTGGTTCGCATGCCCTCTTTCCCAAGTTGTTGGCGAGGCTATTCATCCCTAGAGATCCCACTTCGTCATTGATATCACATTAAAAGTAAGGGCTAGTCGGATGGGAGAAGAACTATTGCGGTGGCTCATTGAAGGCGATCATGCTTTCCTTATATTAAATCGAGACGACAAGGACGATTCAAAGGCACAAGCTCATCTTGTCATCTCTTGTCACGGAAACCGGTTCCATGACGTATCTCTTTACTCTTTGTCTGTTCTCTTATGTCGGACTTCGTAGCTACACGTACCAATTCTTTGCAACTTGATCTGTTCTTATTAGTTCTCATAATTTGTGCTCATTTATCCAGGTTTCGGGCCTTGATGAATCGATTGATTTGTTCCCTTGTAAGCTTTTCGTTATATTGCTCTTGAGCCTCATAAAATGATATCATTTCTTGCGTGCAATCAACGATTGCTTCGATATCAATAGTACTTTCTGCAAGCCAACTTGCCAATCTTTGTAATTTCGTCCTTCCCCCTTGCTTCTCAGGGGTTCCGCTCTTCGCTTGACCAGCGGTCGCTAATGCAGCTTGCGCAGCACTTGCGATGTTGCTAGCCGATGAACCACTAGCAGATTGAATCCCGGTCGCATTTGGACGAAGTACTAAAGCTAGAAGAATAGCCATGATGGCAATGGTATGGGGTGCATAAAATAGAGGCAAATCCGTCATATAATGGTCGTTTACAATCGACCAGGCGAGATTGGATTCTTCTGCTGTTAGGGAGAAAATCCCTTGGATGGAAGTGAGGCTTCTGTAGGGATGATGAACAATCATCTGTGAACTCATCTCGGAGATCAAAAAAAATTCGCATTCTCCGAGCCTCGAAGTATCATTGCTGAAATATTCTACTAGAGTTAGCGAGTCGAGACAATCGTAATTTCCACTATTGACAATATTGAAGAACATACCAGGCCATAGACCTCTACCTTCACTAACCACAAGCCTGATATGATGTGGACATTCTTCCATCTTGCATGCCAAATATACTGCTGTTGCTAAAACCAAGTATGGATTCGTCTTCCGAATTTCGACCTTTGAGTAGAACCGGCGAATGTATAATTGTGCTGTAGCCATTGCTTGTTGCCGTACACCGAGGCGTTTCCCAAGTCGAGTTATTTCTATAGATATTGTTAATCGCCTAGGCGTTTAGAATATGGTACTGCACACAAGTTCGTACGTTGATTGAAATATATGCTCAGATGCCTCAATTGTGGTAGAGGATATGCTTGTACAAGGGCTTGGTCTTCATCCTCAAGCTTAGATCGTAAATCTTCCAATTGTTCTCGTGTGAACTGCCAGTGTTTTCGTTGAGTTGACTATTGAAAGATTAGCTTATAATCCAAGGAAAAGGCATATCCTCCAGTATAAATTACCTCCCAGTAATTGGCCGCCATTGCTGATAATCTTAGTAGAGGAGCAATTTATTAGCCGTTACTTTCGAATTCAAGGTCGTTGAATGGTAGGAAAGGATGGCATTCTTCCAACGCGTGTTTGTTTCCGCAGAAATATATCGAACTATTTATCTTTTGTGAAAAAACACTAAAATGTTGAATATAGGATTAAAATCTTTTCAGCTAGACTTCTTTATTCTCTCAGTTGCAGATATATTTTCTTTTAGTACCTACTAGGTAGGTAGATAATGATGTAACATTCATTCGCTGAGAACTGTGGAAGGACGGATTGTCAATAAAAGTTCCCGAGCAAGGCTGAAAGTAACAAGGCTGATAGATGTGGGGATCTATGAAGGTAGGCTGGCCCCACCCCACTACGGTGACGGAATACAACCAATCAAGCATTTCTCATTGGTCAAGCTTCTGAATGAATCTTGAACTTTGCGCCTTGAAATTTGAACTTCACTTCCCCATACTTCAATTTGAATAGAGACAAAAACTTTGACAATGCTATGAAAGTTAGGGAAAACTATGTTCGCAAATTCGCATTCGCATCGATGATAACCACATACCCTAAAACTTTTGATCAGTTCATTGATCAATTGCTACGATATGATTGCGAAATCATAACCCCACGGCCGCAACTAAAGTAGATATCATGAAGCTACCAAAAGTATCAGAAACCCAGAACGCTCGCGACGATAGGGTTGAGCAGTTATGGAGAAAGTTGGATACAAAGAAGAAAGGCGAGATCGATTTGCAAGAGCTCCAAAGGGGGCTGCAGAGAATTGATCATCCGTTAAAGGATGCCAATGATATGCTGAGAGATGTAGTAAAAGCTATGGACAAAAATGGGGATGAGGTTATTCAGTATGAGGGTATGAGCCATAAACATCTATCCCCAATAGCACTCACCTAGTCTGCAGCTTCATGACCCTTTACTAACTATTTTTTCTAGAATTTCGGACTTTTGTCGAGAAAACAGAAAAGGAGTTGTTCACCCTCTTTCAAGGTATTGATAGGGACCATGACAACAGGTTGGATAAAGATGAATTGCAAGCTGCATTCAAGAAAGCTGGACTTACTATTTCAAAATTCAAACTAGACCTATTCTTCGAAGAGGTTGACATGAATAATGATGTTCGTATATACACCGTCTTATCTTACCTACTGGAGATTTACCATGGAATCAGTTATACTAACTTGACTGCAAGGGATATATAACTTTCGATGAATGGAGGTTAGTACTATTATTCTTATTTGCTCTTCCTCTCTTCTCTTCTCTTCTCACATTGATTGAATCAACGGCACCCATGGATTCAAATGGTTTCTTCCAATTATTCACTTACTTTGATTTTGTGTGGTGACCTGATTGTATCCATGTTAGTGATGCTTCCGCTTAAGAAAACGGTGGAAGGTGTGCAAAACTACGGGTACCTAGCCAATACACAATTTAACTTCAAGATTTCCAAAAAAAGAATTCATTATAATCATTTGAAATCAATCAGTCCTAATCAATACTTTTAGAAACTTCCTGTTATTCTTACCCGCTACAGCTTCACCCCAACCTCTGAAAGCAGTTTTATCTTATTATCAGTCTACAGTTTCTGTGAACGCCGAGGGAGATACTTCAATTCGAGAAGACACACTCGAAGGCTTAGGTACCAAAACATATTTTCTTAAGCTTTTTTTTCGGAGCCGTATTTAATATCGCATCGCCACAACGTGGCCGCACTTCCACAATACAAGTTGAGGAAGTACCTTCTTCACCCACAGCTCCTCGCAACGAACTCGCAAAGATGGATTTGGCAAATATACAAGCACTTAATTCTATTGACTCTGTTGATGACGCATATGTCCATGATGTCGACTCAATTCATTCACGCTCTCAAATGATATCTAATGTTTTGAGAGGACGTCATCGACAAGAGCTGACCCACGAAGTTTCTAAAAAGTTAGCGCCATCAGAAAGATCAAGGCTGACGGAGATATTACCTGATCCAGGCTACTTCGCGGCCGGTGCTATCGCTGGAATCTTCTCTCGTACAGCAACTGCTCCTATAGATCGTTTGAAAGTTTATCTTATCGCCAATGTCTCTTCAAAGAGTGCGCCTCTCGAAGCGACCAAGCAAGGCAATGTGGCTACCGCTGCTAAAGTGGCCGGGCGGCCCTTGATACTTGCTATTAAAGAACTCTGGAAAGCTGGTGGTATACGTAGCTTGTTTGCTGGTACGTTTCTCCTGCTCTTTAATTTTAACATAAACTGATTAAATATACAGGTAATGGCTTGAACGTCATCAAAGTTATGCCTGAAAGTGCTATCAAATTTGGCTCTTTTGAAGCTGCGAAAAAACATCTGGCTCAACTGGAAGGTCATGGTAACTCCAAAAAGATAAACCCTTATTCAAAGTTTGTTGCGGGTGGCTTTGCTGGAATAATGTCGCAGTCAGTATTTTTAATCAAGCCACATGAAATAATCATTAATTATCCATGTTCACAGATTGGTTGTCTATCCCATTGATACCTTGAAATTCCGGTAAAATACCCTTGTCCTTATCTCTTTACTTATGAAACTCACGGTATTTAGAATGCAATGTGAAACTGTTGCTGGAGGCCTTCGTGGCAATGCACTTATCGCCGCTACTGCGAAGCAGATGTATAAACAAGGTGGAATCCGATGCGCTTACAGAGGTTTGACAATGGGTCTTGTCGGCATGTTCCCCTACTCCGCTATTGACCTCGCTACATTCGAAACTTTAAAGGGCTATTTGTCACGTCGAAATATGGAACGTTTGGGCTATAGTGAGGAGGATGCGAAACCAGGACCGTTTTGCTACAGGATGTATCGGCGCATTTTCTGGGGCTTTCGGCGCAAGCATAGTCTACCCACTCAATCTCCTCCGCACTCGTTTACAAGCTCAAGGCACAATTCTACACCCTCCCACTTACACAGGTATTATGGATGTCGCGCAGAGGACTATCAAAAATGAAGGATTCCGCGGCTTGTATAAAGGACTTGCGCCAAATTTGTTTCAAGGTTGTACCCGCCGTCAGTATTACGTACGTCGTCTACGAACAAGCAAAGAAGACTTTGGACTTGAATTAAACGACGTTCATCCTTTTCTACATGTTATTCTCTAATTTTTACTTCATATCCTGAACTTTACACGTTATATCCCATAGGGGCACTTTCTGGCAAGAGATTGGTTCAACAAGCGATATTCTATTCAAGCTTGGTTCCGGATCTATACAAAGATGATTTGTGACCAGCGTATCTTATTCGAGCTTTTGGTTTCTACACCTGATATCTCAACACCACAACGAGGCCATTTTACCTTTCTCTATTTGATCCCACTACTACCGGACAGCATCGGACAGCATTATTACACCCCGGCTCATCAATCGTACCACGTTTTCTTTCCTTTCATGAACATTAAGAGAGATCTGCATAAAACCGGCGTTTTCGTCTTTTTTATTTTCATTTGTTATCAACAACTCGGCGTTTTTAGGAATGGAGATATGGATACATACCTATGGATGGCAGTGTTTATCATATCTAATAAGTCTGCATTGAAATGCGCAATATATCATATACTAGTTATGGTATACTGGTCTTTTATATGTGTGGAGAGAGGGGTTCTAGCATGCGATCTGTGCATATTGTAAGGGCGGAGATACACAGTTGTTATATATGTAATCATTTGTGCATAAATGGTGTGTGGTGCATATGATTTTTGCGTTTGTGATATAGGAGTGATATGATATGCGATATGCAAAAACTACTCTTTACACGCTTACATACTTGCCTCCTTTGATACATTACAATTCCCCTGCATTTCTCTTCTCTCTACCACCTCCCCAAACGATACAATACAATACAATACAATACAATACTCCACCCTACCTACTATGAGAAATACACCGAACCTCCTCCCATACACATCAAATTTAGAGAAGATGAGACATGGAATGTGAATGGGGTATAGATACGCTCTTGGTATTAGAATGGATGGATGGATCGGGGCGTTGCGGGGAAAGAACCGGCGATTTATGTTTATTGTGAGAGGGATGGGTTGATGTTTCTGCTTCTTTTCCCTGAGATACTGTGAGGGGATTGGGAGGGGTCAGGAATTTGCTTAGTGGAGGGGAGGGTTGAAAGGCAAGGGAAGGGATTATGAAAGATGGGCTGGGGATGGGCGTTGGTGGGCCCAAGGTAGGAGATAGGAGGCTGGGAACTAGAGATCAGAGTAGATTTTTCTACGCGGCGTGTTCGAGTAGGGGTGGGGACTCGTTTGTCATGGGTAGACTTTTATTGGGGTTTATACTTGGGCTTGTGTTTAGTATTTAGTATTGGGCTCGGATGTGATGTGTGGAAAGGCTTGGGAGAGAAGATGTTGTGCTGGATTGAATGATGAATGATAGGTTGTTTGATCTGGGGGAGGCTAAAGTCATATTTGCGGGGTGCGACACGGTCTGAATTTCAGTTTCACATGAATATGGGGGAAGTTTGACAAATGGGGAGATTTGGATTGTGTAATGTATAATGTGAGGATATATCAACAAAGTCTTGCTTTACAACCAACACCGAAGCCCCGGACTGAGAAAATCCTCGGTAAGCTACTCGCGCCTTAGGTAGCTATTCAAATGGGAATCCAAGGAAATCGAGTGAAGGAATCGAACAGAAAACATCCTCTCTTCCCCTATCTTGTGTCCTTGTACTCCGAACTCCGCTTCCTGCACTAATCGTGACCATTGCCGCCAACAGCCTCTGGGCTTCCTAGACCACCAGCGTCTAATCCTCCCTCTGTACTCCAGATTTTATTTCAGTATGATGATTAACAAGACTAGTATAATGATTAGGATCAAAATAATCGTCATTTGCATATTGTCTTTCGCTCTCCTCGCTACTGTCCCTAGATTCTTTCGCGCTTTATCCAGTCGACTCTGATGTCGATCCACGTGTCTATCTACCTCATCCAACATCTGTACATGCTCATCTAATTCGTCGCCTATCTGTATACTAAGCTCCCTCTGTCTTCCAATACTCTCCCCGAGTCTATCAAGCGCGGCGTCTTGATCGGCGAGGACTTGAGAATGGTAGGCGTGGATTTGCTGGTTGTTGTTGAGATGGCTCTGATCGGGGGGACTGGAGGTGGGGTCATCGCGGTAGGGGAAGAGCGCTGCGCGGGAGGGATCATCGGCTTCTTGGATCGAGGGGGAGTCGCTAAAGCGGACGGATTTGGGAGAGGGGCAATGGTTGAGTTGCGCAGTGATTTCTTGAGGAAGGATGAGGAGGTTCCTACTCGTGGGCGTTCGGTTGCTCGGGCGAAATCGTTGGAGAGAGAGGGGTCATTGGGATGAGAGAGAGTGGAGGAAGTGCTGGATGTGGGATGGCCGAGGAATTGGGATGCTAGGTCATCATATTGCGTTCGAAGGGTGTGTTCGGTTTCTTGGAGTGTGAGGGACTCGCTGGAAAGTTGTTAGTTTACGCGAATGTGAATGATGTGATGCGCGGGTATAGTTTGAGGTTGAATTGTATGAAGGAAGGATATCAGGTGTATTTTGGATGCTATTTTAGTGAGGGAAGATAGACCAACAACATACGAAGTCTCTCCGGCTTCCTCTAATCTTATCCTTTCGTTTGTAATGTTCTCTAACCCATCCCGTAAAGATTCCAACGATCGTGAAATATGTCCATCTTGAGATGTAGGTTCCAAATTCAAGGAAATGGCACGTTGTCTTTCCAGCAATGATAGTTTTATATGATCCGCAAGTAGGAAGTATTGGTTGGGGTTAGTCGCCATGATTGAGGGCTAAATGGTATGTATGTATGTATGTATGTATGTATGTAGTATGTGTGTATATGTGTATGTGTGTGTGTGTGTGTGTGTGTGTGTGTATTGGGATCAAGGGAAAGAGATTGAAGTGAAAGGATCGAGAATGAATATAGGAGACAGTGTTTTTTAATTCAATCATTCAATTTGTTGTTATTATTGTTATTATAATTTTACTGTTGTTGTTGTTGTTGTTGTCGTTCTTGTTCTTGTTGTTGGAAACATTGACAGTTTGAAATCAATACCTAGTAGATACCTACCTAGGTACTTATTAATGCTCAATTTGATTATTATAAAGCCAACCTGGAACCAACTTTCAAAGGATAACTGGCCTGGCCAAGTCTTTCTTATATTGTTCTCAAAAGTATCAGCAGCCAAAGTTTTGTCATTATATGACAGTATAATAGTATATCCGACCCGAGTGGTCAACGTAACGTAGATTATTAGGTATACCTAGGTAGGTAGGTCGGAGTCGGTAAGTAGTTTGTAAGACCGCTAGGATAACTTACCACCACGTGATATTTCGATAGAACTACCGTAATCTTAGCCCCAAAGATGCAAATTTAACTACTAGATCCACGGGTATGGTTGATGATAAGGAATAAGGTTACCACTTTGGGATAGAAGATAATATAATAATTAGTAAGCAGCCCGAAACTGAAGAAGCTCTTTCAAATAACCACCACCACCATCATCATCACCATCAACAATAACAACAGCAATCTGTGAACAAAAAACTAACTCACTACCACGTCTTTTTCAACGTGGTGTTGAGTTCTTTTAATCCCAATTTGTCTTTGCACTTGCAAGATATTCATTCCCTTTTTCCTTTTTCTTTGATTCAAATCTCTCTCTCTCTCTCTCTCTCTCTCTCTCTCTCTACAACCTACTACTATATCTTTATTACTCTCCATGTCTCCGATCAACTCAAAATTCATATGATTTGATCTTCTTGTCACCAATAATCAAAAAGATACGACACTACTCTTTTATTCTGTACCTACCTACTTAATACTCTTCTTCTTCTTCTTCTTCTTCTTCTTCTTCTTCTTCTTCTTCTTCTTCTTCTTCTTTTCTTCTTCTTCTTCTTCTTCTTCTTCCTCTTCCTCTTCTTCTTCTTCTTCTTCTTCTTCTTCTTCTCCTCCTCCTCATTTATTCATCTCAAAAAGACCTTCTTAACTTCTCTTGAAATATAAAGTTTTTAATTGAACTTTGGCAATTGCTTCACTTTCATCTCTTGCATCTCTCGCATTTCGATTAGTCGTCGGTTAATTTGGTTCCACTCTCACTGCTGAGTCAACATGCCTCCACCAAATACTCCCACAACGGAGCCGGTACACCTGTTTCACATATCTCCATCTCTCGACCAAATACTCCACCAAATAATACTTCTCAAAATAATATCTTCATTTTTGAAGGATACGATCCGCCACTACTCAAATTGGCTTTGCTTACTACCCTCCACCAGGTGAAATTACACGACCGGTTCTCCACGTGCCAAATAACACTCCAGCTTCAAGCATTCATTCTTCACCCGAAAACTCTTACTATCAAAGATCCCGTCGTTCAACTTTGATGGATAGGGGGAATTATGGAAGTCATTGGAGAAGAAGAACGAGATCGTCGCGATAACGATACCACCGATTATCGCAGCGTTGACTATGTAAACACCCCTGATCAACATCTCATCTGCCCCATTTGTCGCGTTCCATTCGTTGATCCCGTCACCATTCATTGCGATCATACTTTCTGTAGAGATTGTATCACTCAAGCCTTGGCCGTCACCGAGAAAATGTCCCATGGATCGCTATCCAATTTCTCGCAATGATCCACTTCGTCAATCGAACAGAATTATTGTTTCAACAGGTTAATGATTTGATGATTGCTTGCCCAAGCTGCAAAGTTCACCTTCAAAGATCTAAGCTTCGCAATCATCTTTCTGTCCATTGCAAGGAAGTCGAAATCAAATGCTTGGATCCTGATTGCCACCAACTTATTAAGAGACTCCATCAACCAAAAGGCTGTCTTCACTTTGATTCTGTCTGTCAGTACTGCGAGCAGACTTTGCAGAGAGAAGGATATGGAAGAGCACTGTGAACTCAAGTGCACTTTCCGTAGTGTAAACTGTGGTCAATGCGGAGAAGAGGTATTACGCATCAAGGAGTCGGAGCATCTTGATCAATGCCCAGAAAGTGTTGTACAATGTCAATGGACAGAATTCGGTTGTGATCACGAATGTAAGAGAAAGGATATTGATGACCACAAGAACAAGTGCGAGCTCAAGAGATTGGGTCCCTGGGGAGCAATTATGAAGGCTGAGAATGCAATCAAGGGTGAGAAGATTGACCGTCTTGAACGTAAGATCAAGCATCTCGAGAATTGCCTCAATGACAATGGTCACTTTGACCGAGCCGATGCAGCTACTCCTTCCCTTGCAGGATTGTCTATCTCTGACGATTCTTATGAAAACACCAAATACCCTCCTCTTATCAATTGTCGAGTCTCAACAAAGCAGAATCAATGCTCTTACAGCCAGCATTGCCGAGATGGAAGCCCGTCAAAGCGTTATGCTTCTCAACGAAACCATTCCATTTGAAGGATCAAATCGTCGAGCTTCGTAATACTATGAGTACAATCAATATGTATGTTCGTTGGCTCTTGAATGTTCGCACGCGTGAAGGTCAGCGACGCAGCTTTGGTAACGGCAGTAGTAGTGGAGGAGGAGTGGTGGTGGCGGTGGCGGAGGCCCTGATGATTGATAATAATGGAGGCAGTGGACCAAGTTCCGGTGGTAGTGGAATGGGAAGACGTCTATGCGATCATATTCGGGAGGGGGGTACAAAGCTTTAAGTTTTTCGACGGAGAGTACATGGATGGGGTAATGCGAATGGAGTAAGGATGAGAAATGATTGATGATCAAACGAAACTGCATTACAATGGGTGGGGTTGGGATTGGGATGGCAGGATTTGTGATTTTTTGTGATTTTCATGCAAGGAATATCTGGATCGCCGGGTACTACTATCGCGTGTGGGGTTTTTTTAAATAATGGAGTTTTTCAATCTTTTGTAATATTATGGAGGCGGAGAACGATTGGGGGAGGGTTGGTGATTCAGAGGATCGATTATCTACTGGTATGGATACGGTGGATGAGACAAGTTTCGGGTGGAATGACCAACCTTCTTGAAGATCATGGTACTTATTTATTCAGGTAGCTCCAGAAGACAAATCGATCTCAGAATAGATATAATAAAATAAACGAATCTTGATTGCTGTATCCGAACTTTCTTCTGGCCTCATCGAGTCCTGTGAATAATCATGATTATCTGAAAGCTCAAATGCTGTCACAGAGATGGATTTAACAGACAGAAACAATATATGACTACTAATTATACAAAACTTGATCATAATATCTATATCCAGAGTTTTTAACGCCGTTTGGAAGTTCCCTGTATACCCCACTGAGGGAGAGAGGGAGAGAGAGATACGTGACTTGATTTGGTATTTATTATGAGATCGCGGATATTCATTCATTTGTATTTAGATCTGGTACCGTATGGTATGGTATGGTACGGTACTGTGCTAGGTATGTAGGGATATGGTTAAAATGTGGTTTTGGATATAGAATCTCATAAACAATGTCCCTTTCTTTCTCCTTCGTCATTCTATGCTTTATTCAACCTAGCTATGTACGAGTTGGTATTGGGGCTCCCAGACTTATTAGTGAGTAAGTGAGTGACTGACTTACTGACTTCTTCTCTTGAACCCGTTAGCCTAGCCTAGCGATATCGACCACCAGCGCTGGAAGACATCTGCACCCCTGCGATTGATGGGTTTCTGCCCCAGTCCCAGGTTTGGTTCTTGCCGTGTGGATTTTTTTTTCGAATCCTCCGGGTGCTCCCTCCTCCGCTTGTAGTCTTTGGGTGCGTGGCGGGTGTTTTTCTGGCGAGGTTTGGAGGGGGGGGCGGTGCATGAGGCCGGATTGACATGTATGTGAATTTTCCGCTTGGAGTCTGTTTTGTGGGTGTTCTAAGGAGGTAGGAGTTCTGATGCTAATGCTGGTGTTGGGATAGTAATTTATAAGGAGATGATTTTGGGCTGGAGGGTCGACGAATGGGATTAAGAATGTGCTGAGACTTGGGACTTTTAGGTTAGATGAGGAGATGTCTAGGGGATGGTGAATATGTAAAGTTTAACTGTTTTGAATGAGGGTTCGTTACATCGTTGTGTTTGAGGTTGAGATGGCTCGTCGCTACTAATTAGAAATGTTCATTGTGGAATATGTACCTAGTATTCTTCCATAATGAGAGTATGACCGGGGTTTTTCTTGCTGCTTGGGGGTTGGATGTTGGGGTTGAAGTGGCGATTAAATCGTTAGCTACTGTAGCTTGGAGTTTATATTTTGTATGGATTTCGAAAGAAAACATGGGTAGTATCTTTGTTGGAGCTGGAATCACACTAGTGCATAAATATCGAAAGAAAGTTCTCACAATCTGCGGAATTGAAGTGGCGCTCTATATTGCGAGGATGTAGTTGGGTTTTGACAATGCTTCCTAGTAGAGGTGGAAATGGTATCATGATGCATATCGAGGAGAAGAGTGAATAAATTGTACGAAGTATCGAAGTTTGGGATTGAGGACGTGAAAGAAATATCGGCCGGCTTTCGGCAACACAAAGTACTTCCTGTGTAACTTCTGTCACTCAATCCTTCGTTTATTTCTTCTGCTTAGATTTTACTTCCCCCCTTCGCCTCTTCCGAGGTCTCTCTTTGTGTGTCGTATGAATGCCTAATCATAGGTCTATACAAACCTCCTAAAGTTCTGTAGTTTCCTATGCTAGAGGGGTTAAGCTAGTCCTAGCCTATAAATGTCTGTCACATATTTGACCCCTTCCCACAGTACATTCATTTTCTTCCTCTTCATCACCTTCTTTCTGCAGAAAGAGTATCTATCGATGGTATAGCCTAAGCGGTCCTCTCATAACTCTTGTCCCATATTCCCGACAGTGATCATTTTTCGCTATATATATGGCCCATGGCTGTATTACGAAGCAGAGTGAAATGACGATGATGGAGAAATGGAGTGAACGAGAGAAGAGGATGGGTAGTGTAGATTATTACTTTCACGAGTATCATCGTCGGAAAGTCATACCGCTTGGCATGATCTTATTTTATTGCCCAGAGAAGTTCCATCACAATACTGTGCTAATCTATCTGGGCAAACAAAATTTGTACAGCAAAAACAAGTTTGAAACAATATCAGAATTTCAGCTCACAAACACTAATGAAAAGAATAATGTCTCTGTAATATCAAGACCAAGGACTTCATTACCCAACGAATGATCGCCGACCTAATGAACATGTACAAACAATTGGGTATTCCTGCACCGCCGAATGATTGCTGTTAGCGGTGTATATACCCACTCGGGTTAAGAAGAGGTCTATTGAACATATTCCCACTAGCAATATGCAGTATTAAAACATTCCTGTGGGAATAATCGTGTGTTTGCGCCTGACATAGAGCTACAGCTAGTGAAGAGAGGAGTGGCATGCTCAGTAGCGAGGCAGATTTCTTAGGGCGGGACTAAAGCTGGAGATCATAAAACTTTCAAGGTAACCTTATGGGTTGGATTATATTTAGAGTATGATCTTTCAAAGGATTAGATGATCTTCGTCAATTGTAGGAAGCTAGGATAATATTTCATCATAACATCGTGTCGGTTTATTTTACTGTCGGACTTTGAGATTGAAAGAACCTCAAGTTTAGAAAGGCTGTGTTGGTCTTTTGTAGCTGGTCAAAGGAGTCACCTTAATGGGCTTGAGTAGGACAGCTTGGCTGCCTTAATGCATAAGCTGCACATCCCAGGAGACCTTTGATTGCATTATGATATGTACCAAAAAAGATTAACGGATCACGATGGGGAAATAAGGGCAGGCAGTCTGAACAAATCATGAATAATGGCAAATTCAAAAGGAATAGAATATCTGTAACTTCTCATCGGTTAGTATTCTCAAGCGTCAACGATGATATCAAGGTTTGGTGATCTCTCGAAGCTAACGGTCGAAATCCTTTATGATGGGATTATGGAGGAAGAGGAGTGTAACCCGATGGAGAACTAGTCTATCACGTGTTTTGTCGTTTAAAGTTAAGCTTCAATCTAAAGTTACCTACTAGCTTCCAGGGGCTACCATATGCACCAAGTGTTCAGTGGAGATCAACATTTTTTAATGTTTGTTTGCTCCAAGGGAAGGGAAGGTATCGCATTTAATGGATTATACTTTCTTTTAATACATCCTTGGGCTCTGGAGACTCTGATGGAGGAGTTCATAATGAAGTAAATGGTGGCTTTTCGAACCTGCGATACTATCATGCATAGATATTTAGTCAGTTTTGGTTGTCACTGACGATGCGATCTTCGTGTATTCACTCGGCGGATTTGTGTAGGAAGATATAGATGAATACAACTGGATCTATCGGTGGAAATGTTGTGTAGGAGATATGCAAACAAGGCTTAGATTTCTGGGAAACCAATAGAACCTCATCATAGCCACCAGTCCACATTAAGATATTCCGAAGAAGTTAGTAGGGGAGGAGAAGAGCAAGTAATGTGTATAATACTTATTTGCTCCCAAGTAGCATGTATCCTCTTATGATTATACTGTTGATTTCTTTTCAATCAGAATATTAGAAAGAGTACCGATCTTGGTACAATATCTCAATAATGGCGGACTCAATGACAAATTCAACATGCTTCTTTGGTGGTCAGCCAGTAACTATTCAAAATGCAACTTCGTGGAGGGATATCGGATGTCGAAAAGGTTTCTATTGTAAGTAGAAGAGTAATTCCAATTGGTATGACAATATACTAATGTTCATCTTCTCTCAAAGGCCCAAACAACAATGATACATTTCTTCCGCAGTATTGTCCTCCAAACCCTGCTTGTCAAGCAGCGAGGCTAGCAGGAATTACATGCATGCCAACCATGGGAACCTTTGAGCTTCGATTTGCCAGGCTGGAAACTACTGTCCTCCTGGAGGAAAAGAGCAAAAGAAGTGCCCTAAAGGATTTTACTGTCCAGAAGGGTCATACGAAGCAACAAGATGTGCAATTGAATCTGGATGTGAAGAAGGAAGCGTAAGAGACATGAATGTTGGTCCACTGGCTATCTTAACAATAGTGGATATTTCTTTGGTGCTTGCGGTGATTGGTATCCGTCTAAAGCAGAAATTTAGTAACAGAGTCCGGAACGAGAAGAGAACGAACCAGAAAAACATTCAAGAAACCAGGAATGTTTCGAGGAAGAGGATTTGCTAAAATTGATGACGAGAGATCTCAAGTAGCTCGAAAACAAAGCGAAATTGATATGGAAGAGAGGATTATGAGCCTTCAACGGAGACCAACAGGGTTTGAGGAACTGGGTGATATGGACGACGAATTTGGATGTGATGGTAAGAATGAAAGGGAAGAGCAAGTCATGAATAAAGATTTGCAATCATTCGTACAATCTTTGTCGAATTGTTTTGGAGGCACTAAATTTGGATTGTCATTCGAATTTAAGGACTTGAAATTCCAACCACCGCAGCAAAGAAACCTGTTCTTTCACAAGTTTCAGGCTTGATTGATGCTGGAAGTCTGTGGGGCGTAATGGGTGCTTCAGGAGCGGGAAAATGTAATGTTCATTGGTCTTTTCTCTTTACCACAGAGCTAACGAGTATCAGCTACTTTTGTGAATGTTCTCATGGGTAAGACGAAAAATACTGGTGGAGTTTACTAAAGTTAATGGCATTGCTGGTGATATCTCAAAGTAGGTCTTCTTGGCAACTATATTTATTATACTTGAGCTGACAACTATAGGTACAAGAAAGTCATTGGATACGTACCACAAGATGATATCGTTCTACCCGAGCTCACTGTTCGGGAAAATATCCTTCATTCTGCTCGAATTCGATTGCCATGTACATGGGAGGAGGGTGAAATTCAGCACCATGTCGATGTTCTTCTCGCTTGTCTTCAGCTTTCCCACATAAAAGATTCTTTGGTTGGTAGTACTGCAGCTCCGGTCATTTCAGGAGGTCAAAGAAAAAGAGTTAGTATTGGTATGGAGTTAGCAGCCGCACCTTTGTAAGTTTCTACCCTCCCAAACTTACCACCTCCTGACTTACATCCTTGATAGGGCTCTCTTTCTTGATGAACCAACTTCGGGCTTAGATGCAACAGCCGCCAACTCCATCATGAAAACCCTCAAAGCTCTCTCACGTCTCGGTATGACCATCGTAACCGTTATTCATCAACCCCGCCAAGAAATCTTCGAGTCTCTCGATAGTCTCGTACTTCTCGGTGCGGGACGAATGATTTACTTAGGGCCTCAAGTAGGTGTAAAGCCCCACTTCGAAGGTCTTGGTTTCGAATTTCCCGAACATGGTAATCCTTCCGACGTCATGGGTGATATAATTGCTGGTGAAGGGTGTTTATATAAACGTACTGGAGATGCTAGTATCCACCCTCTCATTGAACACTGGCAAAAGCTCGGCAAAAGCTCATACGATGACAAGAAGGGCCCTGTTGTCTCTCTGGTTGAGTCCAGGGCTCTTTCTGAAACTATCAAAACTCGTGGCACATACTGGTATCGACAGATTTGGCTCTGTCTTCTACGCTCCCTGCTTCAACAATATCGTATAAAATCAGCCTTTTTCTTCGAACTCGGCGTCGGCGCACTTTCTGGAGTCTTGATCGGGATGGCAGAAGTCAATAAAAAGGGTGAGAATTTCCGCGGTATATTCATAGAACCATACGAGATGCTCTCTTCTTCAATCGATTACATCTCCATTCCCCAAATGGCACTTCTCGTTGGTCTTGCCATTGGTCTCACTGCATCCGCACCAGGAGTCAAGGTTTTTGGAGAAGAGAAATTGGTGTACTGGAGAGAAGCTGCTGCGGGACACAATCGCTTTTCGTACTACATTGGGAAAGTTATATCTACGATCCGCGCATGGTTCTTGCCAATTTTCATTTCACGGTGTTTTTCGCTTTGATGGCCACCCCGAGGATTAGCTGGGTCGATATGTTCGCCGCTAATCTCCTCTATTTCTGGTGTATATATGGACTTGCATCCTGCGTCAGCATGGTCACCCGTCGCGAAGATGGGCCACTCATAGCAGTAATGTCATCTCTCATCGTCGGTGTACTCAACGGTATGTCACCTAGTCTAGAGAAGGTCAGGAATTGGCACATGGTATGGCTTTGGAGGGCAACTCCAGGCACGTGGTTGGCGGAGGGATATTTTACCCAAAATATTACTCCAATGGATCATTTGTACAATATTGAATCGGCAAAGGAGGTGTTGGGATATAATGTTGGTCATTTTACTGGGGATATTGTGATGCTTTTTGCGTTGGGTGTGGCCTATCGAGTTGTGGCATTCTTGGGGTTGAGATTTATGTATGGACACAAGCAGAGATAGGGGAGGTGCAGAATGGAAAGGAAAGGTGATTTTAGATAGATGAAGAGCATTATTACAATTGTACATATCTAGGTGACTGACTGAAAGGAGGGAGGATACATCCGCACATATTTTACCAAGAACAGATTACTAGAATGATCATATCGATATTAGAATACCGCTTCATTCTGGGGTTATGTCAATATAAATAGATTGCATGAAAGAGTTTCGAAAAGTACGTCGCAACGAGTCATAGAGTCTTCTTCATGAAGCATAATGAGAAAGGAGTTTGATGCACGCTTTGGAGTTTCATTCGGAATCCATCATTTATCAAAAGATTCTCGGTTGGTAACCGTTCGCGTTTCCTCAGCTCTCTCTGTTGATTTATATCATTGTTTCTACTCAACAATTAACATCGTATATTTCAAACTCCTTCCAATTTCCACAATTTTTAGACGAGAATCAAATTTTCCCCCTTCGTGGACACAAAAATCAACATGAGAATAGAGATTAGTCTATAAGAAAAGCGGACCTAGGAAGTTATGGCAAGCAGCTTAGGTAGCCCTTCTTCTTTGAACTCGATATGTATCGAGTGATGCAAGACGGAATATTGAGAGACTCGTCCAGAGAAGATGACCTTTTATATTTGGAACCGGCTTTTGATAAATCGATGGAGTGGGTTGGAGTTTATAAGGGTTGTATTTTTGGACTTCGGGATGGATTTGGGGGAATTGTGGGTTAGGCAGCGTGTGGGATCGTGGAGGTTATGACTGGAGGAGTAAAGCGTCTGTTCAGCAAGTGACCTAATAGCAGCGCAGAATCTCTCCAGGGTAAGTACTACCTCTTCTTCACAAAACTGATCCTTTGAAACTTTTCTCACATGCACATCTAGTGACCATTAAGCTTTTGAACCGACTCTTTCGGCTGCGTACCCAATACCACTGATAATCGTCTTGAATTTTACAGCATCGCTGACGATCATACTGTATTGCAATTTATCGCCAAACTTTATGATTCTCTCATTACCATTCCATACTTCCATTCACTTTATTGCTTCAAGCTCATCCCTGATCTCACTCCAGTAAATTCTGGTCTCGGGTAATCTTTAAGCGAGGGAGGAGTGGATTTCTTTATTCCCACAACTTCACATTTATCTCTGGGTTTTCGAATAGTGACCTAGCTCTTATGCTCCTATAATGAGTCTTTTTTGATTTGTCATGATTCCTTGTATACCGATAGGACGAAGTTGGATATATGTAAGAGGAGTATAGAGTTGAGACGGGTGTGACATACTTTACCGAGTATAAATAACTTACAAAGCAAATAGCAGCACCCAGTAATTCGGAATATTCATCTCATCTCCATATGCATTTGACCTCACAATACAAGATTTATTTCTAGAAGTCCGATCTTCTCCTCCGAAATCGTTGTGACGAAAATTTGTTCTAAATGGCAAAAACACAGGTTTTCAACAGCCTACCCATTACCTGTCATTTTATCCCATCCCATCCCAACAATACTCTTATCGCCACCAAACCAACGACAAAGACACTCCAACTCAACCCGCCCCATACATTAAACCGAAGAACCCCCACATATCTATCTAGGTACATATATCAACCACAATACTTATATCAACACAGTGGAAACTCCGCGCATCGCTTGTAAAAGTACTGTTCTCTCCATCCATCCATCCATCCACCCATCCACCCATCCACCCAACTAACTAACACGATGCCTTTATATGTACGAAGATGGTTATCCTGCATGGATGGATGGCTTGTATGTTCTGGTTTGTATGTTACAGGATTGGGGAGGGGGCATTTACTTTCGCGTTTGGACTATCCGTTGGGAATGGCGTATTTAGCTCGGTAGGTAGTAGGTACGTATGTGGTGATATTGTTGTGTCACTTTGGATAATTGGGGGAGATCGGTTTGGTATCTAGGTTGCTGCGTATATAAGTTAGGAGCTAGAAATCGATGGTGTGAGGATGATCAAAAGCAGCTCAATTTCCATTGGTGATTACAGGCTCCTTGTGTGGGAGCAGATAATTCTAGTTCCGTATCAGATCAGATTTCTCTTCAAATTATTATTTATAAAGACCTAGGGACCTCGGAAGCTGTAAATCAGGTAGGTTATCATCTAAACAAGAAGAACCTAGTATAGCTTCAATATTCGAAAGATTCTATAATGACAATATAGCTCGTAATGATGACAAAAACAAAATCATAAAGGAGAACAAGCTTAAGGAAAGGACCTAGGTAATCATGAATAAGATCCGAACCCAACAGATATAAAACCAAAGAAAACCATCTCATTCTCCAAACATAGCTCGCCATTGCGATCGACAAACTCTTATCTCAACTCATTCTCTCTAATGATTAATCAAAACAGGCATTGATCGAACTTCTAAATCACACTCCAGCTATCACGGTGCAAGAGATAGGTACTAGGTAAGATGTATGATATTCTACAAGGAGTGAAGAAGGAGGCGGAGAGACGCCGACTATATGGAGGGTGGATGCCTAAGGCATCAACATAACTACGTATTGAACCCGTGACAGTACCCCCCCTCAAGGGCTTGCTTGTCCCAAGCAAACTAAATCCACTGTACAGCTTACCATTATGTATAAATTAAATGAATAGTCGAATCTGCCGAATTAATAGCTCAGATGCTTCACACTGATCTGGCTTTTCTTTCGCGAGTCGATCTTCGAACTCCCTGTACCTTCTCTGAGCGTTCTAGTGTCGGTGACAGGATTGCTTTAGCTTCAGGGTCATCCAATACCCATCTTGGTGGGCCGGGCTTTTCAGGGTATGTGCGATGATACTCTGCCAATAGTTTTTCGTTCCCTTTCAAGTCTGCTGCTGGTTGCCAAGTAGGAGCATAATGCTTCCATTTGACTAGATAATGATGACCGTCTTCATTATGATTATCTATAACTCCTTCAAAGATCCATTTCTGTACTGGCTCACTCTCGCCGTCCTCCCTTTCGAGGATCCTATCTCTAGTGGTAGTTGACTCTGATTCGTTAATTATAGCCTGTGCTGGGAAACGTATTCTGTCGATTGCAGGAGTGAGTAACGAATGGTGAAAAACAGGAAATATCCGAACGTTGTCTGGCAATTGAACAAGACAGGAACGAGGATAAACTTTTATAATCTCATACGGCCCTATCCACCGATCATCATCAATTTTCTTTGCCTTCCGAGAGGTTTTCATGTTCTTAGCGTTTACAAACACCTTTTGGCCTATACAATACAATAGCGTGGTGAGTCGATACGATGCCGGTTTGCGTTTTCTTCATATATCGTGACTGCTTGCCTAGCGAGAGCTTGTAGATGTGACAGAATTCTTTCCATTCTGTCCGCCGTCTTATTGCCCTTGAAAAACTCCCGTTTCTGTGCTATAGTCATATCCGGCGGGCAAGGTTTGCTAGGCTCTACGCCAATGTGTGGATTAAACCCATAATTAGCAAAGAATGGCGAGCAGCCGGTGGTCTCCGAAGTCATATTATTCGATGCGAATTCAGCAAGAGGCAACCACTGCATCCAATCGTCCTGATGAAAATTCACGAAGGCTCGTAAATATTGCTCGAGAACAGAATTTATTCGTTCCGTTTGCCCATCTGTTTGCGGGTGGAATGCTGAAGAGTGCCGGAGAGTTACAGCTAGTCGTTCAGCTAATTGAGACTAGAAACCGGATACGAACTGTGTACCACGATCGGAGATGATGTTATCTGGTAGGCCATGTAAGGTATAGATGCGGCTGATAAAGACATCAACAAGCTCTTCTGTCGTAAGCGTTCTAACCCCTATGAAGTGTCTCATTTTAGTCAATCGACAAACGACAACTAGAATATATGCTTGTATGTGGAATCATAATAAGCACAATCTGGAAGCGGTGTAATATAATCTATCGATATATCAGACCAGGCTCGAAAGGGGACTGGTAATGGGCGTAGGAATCCGGGTGGGGCCGACCTTGATGACTTTGTGCGCGTACAGAGCTCGCATGCTTGCACGTATGAAGCAATCTCCTGGTGCATTTGTGGCCACCAATATGTGCGAGAGACGAGGTCGATTGTTTTAGTCCGACCTGGATGCCCAGCTGGGCCAGACGAGTGCATCCTATAGATGATTTGTACTTTTAACTCATCGTCTGGTGGAATCCATAATCTCTCTCGATAATAAATCCTATTATTTGCTACATAGCAGTCTTGCATAGCAACTCGAAGTGTTTTCCTGAATTCTACTGGCCATTTGCGTACATGATGATCCTCGATTGCTGCAATAAGTTGATGAGCCATATCTGATCTTCTATAGGCGTCATCAATTAGTTCATCGATTGGTTTATCTTCTGCGGGTACTACAAGGTCTGTTGGTGCTAAGTGAATACCAGCTTTCAGTTCATTATAAAGGTCAATGTCGAATTTGTCTGCTGGTAAAACTATGCGCTCCCTGTTCTTCAAGCGTTCGTCGTCTCCAGTCGCAAAGTTTGGTCTATCCTCCCTCTTTCGGCTCAAAGCGTCTGGTCGAATAGCCTTAGACCCTGGTCGATAGACTATACGGAAGTTATAATGAGAGAGGAACTCAGACCAGCGGACTTGTCGTTGGTTTAGAGCCTTCGTTGTAGTGAAGTACTCTAGGTTCTTGTGATCAGTGAGAATCTCAAATTCCTGCTGCGAACCTTGAAGCTCTGGTCGCCACTCCTCCATAGACTTGATGATTGCGAGAAGCTCCTTATCATAAATCTCATAATTGCATTCTGCTGCAGAGT
Source organism: Monilinia fructigena (assembly GCA_003260565.1). Lineage (NCBI taxonomy): Eukaryota > Fungi > Ascomycota > Leotiomycetes > Helotiales > Sclerotiniaceae > Monilinia > Monilinia fructigena. The sequence continues at coordinate 183,098 of QKRW01000023.1, forward strand.
GTTTTGCCGAGAAATAAGCCACTGGTCGTAAAAGGCCATCGGAATCGTATTGAGAAAGTACTCCTCCTGATGCCCAATCTGAAGCGTCCGTTTCCAGGACCGTCCGCTTGTTGTGATCAAAATATGCAAGAACCGGCGCTGTTATGAATGCATCCTTGAGCGTAGCGAAAGCATCTCTATGTGACGCGTCCCAAATCCAGCCAATGTCTTTGCGTAATAAGTCATTGAGAGGCCGGCATATCTTTGAAAAGTCCTTTATAAATCGTCGGTAGAAATTGGCAAACCCCAAAAAAACGTTGTAGATCTTTCACTGAAAGTGGCTGTGTTCCCAGGACGTGATTGCAGTGACCTTTTCAGGGTCCATCTGTATACCGTTTGTTGTAATTATCAACCCTAGATAGCGGGTAGAAACAGTCTCGAATTCGCACTTGTTTATATCAATCTGTAGTCCAGCATCTGCCAACTTTTGTACTATAGTTCGAACATGCTCTCTGTGCTCCGATTTGTCCGCCGAGTATACGAGAACATCGTCCAGATACGCTGTGCAATATTTGTCCAGTTCGTTAAACAGAGTATGGTTGATATAATGTTGGAAGGATGCTGGTGCATTGCAAAGGCCAAAGGGCATAACGAGTGACTCGAAAAGACCGAAACGGGTAATAAAAGCTGTCTTCCATTCATCACCTTCTGCAATACGGAGTTTATTGAAAGCGGCAATGATATCCAGTTTTGTATATACTGTAGCATTGCAAAGAGCATCCAGAGTTTCGCGAACGATAGGGAGTGGATAACGATTCTTTATTGTGACATTATTTAAATCCTCGATAATCTTGACATATGCGTACGCCGCCACCTGGCTTAGCAGCTAAAAGCAAGGGTGCAGCACTACGTGATCTTGATTCCCGAATGAAGCCTTTACTAAGGTTGTCGTCAATCCACTTACGTACAACTTCGAGCTCCAATGGTGATAATGGGCGGTTCTTAAAGTATGGTGGCTCCTTTCCAGGCATCAGCTCAATCTTATGATCCCATGCTCGACGTGGTGGAAGAGTGTCCGCATGACGCGGAAGGAATGCGGGTAGCTTGTCTTGCAACCAGAGGGGAAGCTTTTTGTCGAATCTCCGCATCACTGAGTTCGGGTTTTCCAGTTAGAAACTTAGAGACATCTGCCTCCGAGATCTTGCGCAAGTGAGCCGGCTTGTAACAGTCGTAAACAAAATCATGTAAGTGTGGTGGTAGTTGAGATAGGGTTTTAGCTAGATCCCCTTCACCGAGCAGGATATCTCTGTATTCTTCTTCGTTGAGATGAACTGTTTGTAGTAAAAGTGGTTGTATTGAGAGATTCCCTACTGTTTGTAGTCCGACGTTCTGCTGCCTGATCAAGTTCGTCCCAAGTAATCCTCATTGCACGAACATTATCCTGTCGACAGAAAGAAACAAAACTCGAGGCCTGTAGCCAACGAATATCCTCCATGTTTGGGCTTAATAAAGGTGGCTGCACTTCTGGTATTGGCACTGAAAGTGGTGGTAGATGACCACGCTTTGGATTGATTCGTTGTCTGCGTTGACCGGCCATTTTTTTCTACTGGAACTGCATGTGTATTCGGGAGATTGCCTATCATCTGAGCTTGCGTACAAGGACCTCCGTTACAAGTTCTTGTGCGATAATGATTCATACCCGGTATAAGTGTTGTTTCAATGTCTAATTCGTCTTTACTGGTAACAGACTCGTATCCCTCGTCTTCCTCGAACCAGTCTTCCACATATGGCGATCGATAAGCCTCCTCAAGAAATTCCTTAACCGGCGGTAATGCGTCCAAAACTCTTTCTATCTGAGACTGTTCCCGAACTACTAATAGATCTGCAGCCGGTCGTGGTGAGTGGATCGTTGGTGCCCGAACGGCGTGCGGTGTATCTCGAGGGCAACATTGCATGGCACAATAGGATGATGTGAAGGAGAGAGTTATATTCGACCAGTCTATATGCGGGTTATGGCATTGAAGCCACGGCAAGCCGAAGATGACCGGTGTGTCGGGAGATAATTTGGTAACAAAAAACAGCCAGGCTTCACAATGTAGTCCCATAGCTATATCCATAATAAAATATTCAGTAATGATATCCGCAACTTTGCCATCTGCTAAGCAAAGTTCCCTTCGATGGGGCAGAGTTTGAGTGTGTATCTTATGATTAATAACAAAAGACCGATCTGCGAACGCTTTTCCGGAGCATCCGCTGTCAATCAGGCTAGTCACATCAAAAGAAGATTCATGCGCTGGGAACATAGTTGTTTTAACGAGTAGAGATTTGCTATCTATAGTGCTAAGCTGCAAAGGCTCTTTGCTAACTACAGCTCGTCTTATCCATTCAGTATCCCTTGACGACCTCCACGAGCGACTCAGTGTGGAGGTTGGGCTTTTCCCGTGTAATCATTGATTGGAGATGTTGATGTGTTGTGGGGTGAAGTGTTAGATGCACTTTCTGAAGGTGCTAAAGACTCGGTTTCGACGAATCCCTGAAACGTATTCAATTGTTGCTTAGGATAGAATGTAGTATGGGCATTGTTGTTGTTGCTATAACTACCCCGAGAACCGTATTCCTGGAAATTATTTCGATTGTAAGATCCACCCCGATTGTTAGGGTATTGATTAGAGTGTTGATTGCCTCGACCGGCGGGAGCACCTCGATACGAGCCATGGCCGCCGAAACCTCCTCGGGAACCCGCGAATCCGGGGCCTCTAGCTGCTCGTTGTGTATCCGCTTGTTTCTTGGCATCACAGTCCCATACTGAGTGACCAGGTTTCTTGCAATAATGGCAGAGACCAAGTCGACGTTCCTCTTCTCGTTGTTGATCTCGTGTTTTGAAAGCATCGAGATCCATAGGATCAGATGATGCTGGTACAGCGGACGATGTATTGGTCGGGGATGTATAGGGTTGTGTAAAGCTCGAGTTCATTTTTTGATCCCAAAAGGTGCTCATTCTCCCGTAGATTCTGACTCCAAACTTCAAACTTCTGCTTCCAACCATCGACGTCGGTAAGAGAACAAGGATTGGAATCTTGCATAAGTAGTCGTTGAAGATTGTAGGAGACTTTCGTCTTCATTGCTGCAACCATCTCGCGTGGTTGCTTGTGTGACATGCTGTACCGAGATGTTCTAGTTGAGTATAAAAAGCCGAAAAGACATCTTGTCGGTCATCTTGAGTTTATCAAATCGGATCGAGGCTTCGCGTGCCACATCGACTGAGATGTAAAGCCCATCGAGCTTGCTGAGAAAGGAGTCGCTAGTAGTGTGGATCGAGGTTCCATTGATGATATCATTTATGTCGATCAATCTCTCTTGACGTGCACGGCCATCATAAGAGAGGCTAAATGTAAAAGCTTCTTTCTTTCTGTATCGAAAACAGTCGGATCGATTGTCCAGCAGATTTGTAAGCCTTGCTTCCAGGCAGTGTATTCCTCTTGTCGAGACATCAATCCTGTCTTCTCCCCTCGAAGGGGCTCAGGGTTCTTCGAAGTTTGCCGTCGGCCAGCCCCACCTTGGGCAGGAGCGCCTGGTGGGTTTTGTGCGAGTTGAGATTGTAACAATTGAGTCAGTTGAAGTTGAGTGCTTAATTGATTGTCTACAGCAGTCTTGAGGAGACGCTCTGTAGCCAAGTCTCGTTCGAGTGTTTGTTGAGTGTTAAAGAGTGAATCGAGCGTGCGATTAATAACATTGCACAGATGGTTAAGGTAATCCTGCTGATCTTGTGTTAATGTCAATAAAGGAAGGGGGCTGTGAAGTTCATGATCCTGGAGGCTAGATAGCTCTCCTGCAATCCACTGCCATTGATTAAAAGCGTTGTTGATTTCAGCTCTAAGTGTCTCAGGCAAAACAGGTGGTGGTGAGCTAGTGCTCGAAGTGCCCGGTGTGTCAGCCATAGTGGGAAAAGAGGACGAGACGAAGACGTAGACGAAGACGAAGAAGAAGACGAAGACGAAGGCGAAGGCGAAGACGAAGAGGCGCAAAAGGCGCAAAAGATCGTGAAAACTGTAGAAAGACCTGCCTTGGACAGGTAAAAACAGGAACAAAGAATTTCTTTTCAGAGTCGGATTGCTCTTGCTGCAACGAGACTCTTTGTAAGGTAGAATATACTATCACGGTGCAAGAGATAGGTACTAGGTAAGATGTATGATATTCTACAAGGAGTGAAGAAGGAGGCGGAGAGACGCCGACTATATGGAGGGTGAATGCCTAAGGCATCCACATAACTACGTATTGAACCCGTGACAGATAAATTTGATCAGCAAGGAAAAAGAGAAATGTGAGAGGCGAGAAAGAGGACAGGGTGATGTTCTTGGACATATAAATCTTAATTCATATGAGTTGTAAAGTACTATCAAAATACAAAGCCTCGTTAATATTCAAACCTACCCTTTAATAAAGCAAAACATAAAGGAAACACTCAAAGAAACGAGCTTGATTTGAGATAACAGTATACAAACATCTAACTGCACTAGATATATCTTATTCCATAAGAGGCTTTAATGTTCAAGAGAGGAAACCCCAACTATATCTCCTCTAGTCATATTGTAAAACCCCTTAAAAAATATGAATAAAGCTTAACTCCATAAAGCCAACTATTCATATCACAAATTATATAATGACCATTACGACGGGTAACAAAATTATAGCGGGGAGTCGGATAATTAACTGGATGTTACCACATCTCATCCATCGTTAGCCCTAGATCCTCACCCTTTCTCCTACTTCTCGGTTCTCGCGTCGCTAAAATCCAGCTAATAATATTCAATCTACCCATCGAAACTAATTGTCGGTTTAACCTGGTAAAGGTGAAAGTCAATAATGTGGGTATACCGTTGTATCTTATTATTGCTCTAAAGGATCACTATCTAAATGTGTAGAACGACAACTATATAGAATGCCCAGGCGTTAGCGCGTAGCCTAGCGCGTCACGTGATTATATCAACACTAATAAAGCTCAACTCAGGCTTCCAAATAAGAATTAAAAAAAAAAACGAAAGAGGAGATAGGGAGAGAGATCAAGAGCTAGTGTTCTAGTGGATGGAGTTGACCACAGAGACCTCTACAAGCCTGACAGCTTTAAATTCTTCACGACGGCAGTCATGTAAACCATGCCTTAGTACCTGTAAATTACAAAAAATCCTAGCTAGCTAGTACTCCACCCAGAGGCCCCCTCTGGGCGTCATTTGTCCAACCCTGGAATAGATGGCTAAGGTTTGCACGTGCAAGCACGTGCAAGCACGTGCGGCCTACGGCCTATGACGATAAATACATCAAATCAAATTCCAAATAAGAATTCCACTCCGCAGCTCCGTCTCACCACTTATAGCATACTCCGTCATCATCCCCACGATTCCCATACTCCCATCAAACCATTCATTTCCAATTTCCAAACAGACTATAGAAACCAAATACCTAATACCCCAGATACATTAAGTATAAGGTAGGTATCTAGTAACAAGCAAAAGCAAAAATCTCAAGACACTCCAACCCTCAGCATTAAACCGTTCAAATTACGAGTCCAGATGCCGACTCATCTCCTAATTAACCCCCTCCCCTATAGATAATCATATATCCCACCACACCTTCAAACCCCCAGACATCCCCGACCTCCCCCAAACTCCCCGCAAATCCATCCCTCCACCCCCAACTCCACAAACTAAACTCAATAAACCTTACCGCATCAGCAATATCATCCATCATCAACCACCAACCACCAACACCAAACCAAACAACATCCAAATACCAATCTCCCCTAACCAGCAAACAAACAAACAACAAAAACAACAACAATAATAACAACAACAACAATAATAACAATAACAACAATAATAACAATAATAATAATAATAATAATAATAATAATAATAATAATAATAATATAATAATAATAATAATAATAATAATAATAATAATAATAATAATAATAATAATAATAATAATAATAATAATAATAATAATAATAATAATAATAATAATAATAAATAATAATAATAATAATAATAATAATAATAATAATAATAATAATAATAATAATAATAATAATAATAATAATAATAATAATAATAATAATAATAATAATAATAATAATAATAATAATAATAATAATAATAATAATAATAATAATAATAATAATAATAATAATAATAATAATAATAATAATATATAATAATAATAATAATAATAATAATAATAATACGCATCATAGCATTGACATTAAGTCACTCCATCCGCAAAAGCGTCTACAAGTCAAAATATCCCAAGAATGCTCACCCGAACACAACGCCAATCCCAGGTAGATAGACTATCTATCACACCTGGAACCGCGATGTTCCATCTCAGCTCATCTCATCTCATCTCAGCTCGTTTCATTTTGCTTCACAGAATTAACACTGAATCATGAATCAACATTGATATACAACAGACAGACCGCATTGATGTATCGAGATGAGAATCACAATCGATGTTTCACGTGTAGATACCTAGTATTGAGTACCTATTGATATAATCTGATGTGAAAAGAGATAATCTATCATATGGCACGATATAACAAAAATAAAGCATAATATACCTACTTAGGTATACAGCATACACAATCTACATGCATGCACACTTGTAAACAAACTCTTCCAAGGCTACCGAACCCTCCCGTAAAAGCACCGATAAACCCAAACGATATAACCAGACTAGGAGCAAAATTCACCAGGACTTATATCAAGTGCAATGTGCAGATCGCAAAAAACCATCATCAATCATCTGAAGAGATAAGATTAGTATTTTTAGGCTACTTGATTCCCTCCAGGGATCCCCGGTATCCCCTCTTGTGTGTCAAGAGGATATGTCCATAAAGTTTGAACTCCTCGGGTAATCAGAAAACCACCAGCGCCATGCTATACCGTACCGTTTCGTGTATATCACCCTAACCTGCCCTGCCCTGCCCTAATTATATCATACCTAGGTACCATGCTATGCCATCCCATGCCAATGCTCCATGCTCCCTGAATGACCATCTAATAATGCCCAAAATCTCAGATTAGAAATTCGGGGTATCATCCAACGACTATTTCTCATAATACAGAAAATTATTTAAAAAAAAAAGTTCCCACTCCTTACTGCGACCGATGAAACGTCATATAAATACCAAGTTCGAAAGGATATCGATGGAGACGTAAAATTGTCGATCAACGTGATGATGAACCCATCAGTTTGATAGGATATCTCTCAAAATAGACCTTCAAGAAGATGGAGTTCGAAACCTGGGTGGAGCAACAGCTTGAAATCCGACCACATAATTCTTTTCCTCTCCCGCACTCGTAGTCCATTTTATCGGTACGGTTGTCAAAACATTAAGGAATCGCTCTCCACTCTTCCGATAATTGACCAACGTAACCTGTGCTTCCAAATTATATTCCAAGGCTTTTCTGATTGCTGGTTTTGCGAAGGAGTTGGGATCGTTGTTTGTATTTTGAATAGCCCTGATGGTAGGAGAATTGTTTATATTTGGAATACTCATGGCGGCAGGAGCATTACCAAGGATTTCGAAAGTATTTGGATCGTATGGCTGTTGTAGGAATCTGCAATTCTTTCCTAGAATTTCCAGCTGTGAATAACCTGTCAAGCGCTCAAAGGGTTCACTACAGTAAACGATGGGACATGAGGACGTGATGAATCACAAAGAACCAAAGCTACGCCACTATCGATATTTCCCAAGGTATATGTAGGATTTGGACGACGTTGAACTTGAAACTATGAGATGTTAGAACTGGCACATTCAAAAGAGTGAGGGATGGAACTGAATTGTAAAGTTTGAGTGTGAATTTAAGACGTACCAAGATCTGCAAAACATCGAAACCACTTGGAGAGTACAAGCCGGGAAAGATCATAGGATCCGAAGAAGAAGAACCTCTACTATCTGGACGAGAATTGGTTCCTTGTTGATCTTGTTGATCCTTAATAGAAGCACGTTCTTCATATAAAGCTTGAAAGCTATTTTCAATGAATAAGTAAGTCTGAATGTATATCAAGATATGATTCAAGGATGAGATAAAGACTTACCTCTTTAAGCTTCTTGAGTTGTTCTTCATGTTCAGGAGTTAACATGATTGATCAAGTTATTTAACTCTTGGAAATATAATATATATATGTATATGTATGTATGACTTTGACTCTAATTCGACTTGAAGAGTTAATAAGTTGACGACAACTTGCTCATGAGGATGATGTTATTGTGATACGCTGGTATGAAAAGTCCTTGTACTTCTTGACATGATATTTTTCTTCTTTTCTATCCATTACCTCGAAATACTTTTTAAACAGTTTAGAATTATACTTTGGAGCGAAGTGGGGTTGGGGGGGGTCTAAAGGAGGATTAAAGATTTGGGGTAGGAGAATAATGAGAGAGGATGAGATTATGAGATTATGAGATTATGAGATTATGAGATTATGAGAGGATTATGAGAGGAGTATAAGATTGAGAGAGAGAGAGAGAGACTACGATGGACTACGATGGAGTACGATAGACTACGATGGAGTTACGATAGACTACGATGGAGTACGATAGTAGATAGACTACGATGAGACGATAGACTACGAGAGACTACAATAGACTACAATAGACTACTTGGTCCTTACCTATCTAGTATGTACCTGGGTAAGTTCCTATTTTGAAACTTGATGGGATAAATCTGGTAGCGAAGGTCTACAAACTATACCTATTTGGGACCTACCCTTAAAACTTTACTTATTCCTGAAGCGAATAATCAATGGAATATAAAGTGATTTATAGATTAATATGGTAGATATAAAACAATGGAGAACTGCAGATGCGATGTTTGAGTCTTAAATAAGTGGACTACTAATAAATAAGGAAGGAAGGAAGGAAGGAAGGAAGGAAGGAAGGAAGGAAGAAAAGAAAAGAGAAGAAAGGAAGGAAGAATTTGATGGAAGGTGATGAAGGGGGGGGGTTGAAGAGTTTGTTTGGTAGACACATACAAAGTACCTAGTAGGTAGAAATAGTCATAACACTCGCAATCTTCGTACAATAATAAATGCAAGATCCTCTTCAATTCGATCTTCATATCAAAATAAGTTGACATGAAGAAGGAACGGCGATCGACCAATTGTATCTATTCATTATCCGAGGACCTTAGGTAATCTTACTAAAGGCAGTACCTAGTGCGTACGTACTGTACTGACTGACCTCGATGCAAGAAAAGCGTGGGTTTAGTAGAAATGTATAATGATTTCATTGAAGTATGTATTGTTATTGTTATTATATTAATCCAATGGCAAGTACGTAGGTAAGATTCATCAACTATTCAATAGGTAGATGTTTCCAAGGTCATTCCATAATGACTATGTTGTAATACTATTATCGTAATAATCATATTATAATATTATATATAACATCCATGGACCGAATTTGAACAATTCAATGATTTCGATATAATACTATCTATACATTTATGCTTACTAAATAATTATCGTGATCAAGTAGAGACCTAGGTAGTAGTATAATAATATGGCTGGTGTTTATTAGATCTATGAATGCATCGATGAGAACAACACATCTATTATATACATACCTACTTATTACTAATCCGTAATCATAGGTAGATGGTAGATAAAAGGCATACGTACATTGACACAGATACCTACTTAGGTACCCGACTTTATTAGCACCATCCATGGATCTTGGTCTGTCTAGGTACTTCGTATAGTCTCTCCCTACGTAGCCTAGCAATCATAAGTAGGTAGTATCTATTCTACTGTATTGATATTGATGACACCTGCAGTTAGATGTTCCAGGTTTTACACAACCTTGAAAATAAATCCAGGCTAGATATACGATGTATATACGATGTCCAACAACACCTAACCCTGATCTAATCTAGTAAGTATCTACCTAATTGCAAGTATCTGCCCACCTAGCAATTTATCAATTTATTAATCTATCATCTCATCGATTCATCAACCAAGCCCATCAACCAAGCCCATCAACCAACCCTTCAACCAACCCCTTCAACCAACCCACCTACCCAGCAATACGGACAAGAACCAAACCTCCGCCGATACCGATACTTGATGTTAACACAGATGCTGATCGATCTGATTACTTGAATCAAATGTAAGGTTCATCGAGCCCCCACATGACTCCAAGAGCACCGCACCGCACCGTTCTGTCCTGATCTGTCATGCATGAAAGGCCGGGCACAAGTTAGCAAAAGATGGAGAAGAAAAAGGAAGAAGTAAAGAAGTAAAGAAAGGAAGAAAGGGGAAAAAATAGAAAAAAGAAAATCAATCAGCTTTTTTTTCCCCCGAGAAATCGATATTTTCACAATCGATGATATCAAAGTAACTTTCACATTTACCATGTCTTGAATCATACATATCGGTATCGTAAAATGTTGATTCCTAGCTCTAGAAACTGACGGTAAGCTTCACGAACTAATGTGCTTTCTGTTCCTTTTTTCCCGATCGATCCATGCGTTTGGAGGAGTTATTTACTCTATTGCTACGAGGTACTACTACTAAGGTATCTCCGACTGCATGTGTCACACAATATGGATAGGAATGGATCTGTTTTGTTTGAGTTGCTGTATTATATTGAATTGAATTGTATTGAATTGTAATTGTGAATTGTATTGAATTGTATTGAATTGTATTGTACGGACTAATAAGTACTATAAGAGAGTTGGGGTTATTTCAGCAAATCAGATTTTCTCGATGGTTAAGGCATGTTGGAATAACCTCGGGATGGCTAGGTAGGGAGAAGTAGATATTTTGAGATGCATTTATTATATATATTTATAGGAGTATATAAGTATTTTATGTTTATAAATAATATAATATATATATATATATTATAAGTATATAAGTATTATATATATTATACAAGTATATATGTGACGGGTTACACCCGTATGAAGCTTGGTCACATGACCTGCGCACGTTTCGAATGACTCAGCATAACGATACAACAAAAAGCTCTGCTTGTACGAAAGATCCTTCTTTTCTCTTTAGTTAATTCTCCTTGTAATATAAACCACCAATTATATTGACCTCTCTATCTTTGGCCCGTGACAATATAGCTATTATATATATATATAATATATTAATATATAATATATATATATAAATATATATATATATATATATATATATAATATATATATTATATATGGGGAACTAGGATATTGTTACGGGAGCTGCCTCTAGGGTCACGTGGAAGTGTCTAGAGATCTCTCGGGGTGGTTTAGACTAGACTTCAAGTAGGAATTCAATAAGGTTGTAACTGGTTGCAATTCTCGTAACTATAGTAATGAAACTAATGATGGTTCTTGAGCACGAAGCTCTACATTGTAATGAAACCATTCCCTTATATAGATCTTCGTACTTTGATCGAATCGACAAGTCTACTCGACTACTCGAGTCGACAAGTCGAATCGACTTTCCTTCACGTGATACTGGCCCCGTGATCCCTAGCGGAGGCTGCTGTTTATCTAACCCGTGCTTACCAGCCAGCCTGTGCTTACTAAATGAATGATGCTTGCTATCTGGTTACCAATATCTTTAGTCACCCTTCAATCCTATCGTACCTACAGTGCCGTCTTCGTGGGTCCTGACACCAAGGCCTGAGGTTAATCTTATAATATCTATGTTGCGGTGCGGGTACCTCCGTAACAGATATATGAGGAACTCGGACAGGTACCTTTACACTAAATTTTATATGTAAAGGTACTTAGAGCAACTTTTTTATATCTCTATAAATACTAGAGATATAGTTTTAATATTTTAAAGTATGATATATTCAATATCAATATTTAATATAGAAAATTTTATAGAGATATAATGTTTTTTAATAAAGATATTAAAGTTTCTTTCAAATTTTCAGTTTTGCCTAACAAAAATTACTATGGGGATTTTTAAAAATCGTATTAATTTAAGAACAATATTATTAAAAAGTGTTCTAATAACTTTAATACTATATTTCTATCAGATATTAAGCTTAATTATCAAAAAAATTAAAATTATCTCTAATATCCATAGAGATATAAAAGTTGCTCTAAGTACCTTTACATACAAAATTTAGTGTAAAGGTACCTGTCCGAGTTCCTCATATATCCTAGTTCCCATATATTATATTATATTATATATTAATATATATATATATATAGCTATATACTTGTATAATATATATAATAATTATCTATATAGATATTTATATAGATATTTATTAGTAAGCTGACTTTCCTAATCTAGATTAAGATATTAAAAACATCCATGGATTCATACATTCATACATTCATTTATTCCGAGGTCATTCATGCATTAATAATTCACCCTTTTAGTATTTACGGGTAAGTATTCTCGGTTCAATTATTAGTCAAATGAATAACCTATAACCTTATTTTATTCAGCCGTTTCTTAATCGCTTTACAATTTCACTGGCTGCCATTGATTAGTCAGATTAACGTGGCCAACTAATTTCCACTCAATGAGCTGACTGGAAACTACATTTCAAGTTACAAGACCCACACATTATACTGGACATGCATGCTCAATGCTCACTAGTCAGATAGGTTACAGTATTATGAGATCACTCCCTCCCTCGTTTACGCATGAATCGAATGTTCCTGCACAGCAAGGGGAGGAGGGTACGCACCTCCATTTATTCAAGTCCACATGGTATATGGAAAGAAGTGAGACGGCAGCACCGCAATTCCAATTTTCACCTACCTACCTACCTACCTACCTACCTACCTACATATTAACAGTACAGTAGCTAGGTCCCGAAATCTCCGCATTCATATACGGTCTACCTCCCCAGATACTAACCGCCATGGGCAAATCACGATGAAAATAATAACAATCCGATGAATTATCCCTCGAAGCTATTCTGTCTCACCACCAACCTAGCCATTTCATTGACTAGCCCTCATTAGCTACCTGCTACAATAGCACGTCGGTTGCGAGCATAGAGAAGCTACTGATGCATACTTCTTACCATCCCGATCGGTGCATTTATAGCGGTGAGTTCATGGGCTTTGACTTCTTATTGATGTTACGGATTTGGTAGCTAGCGTAATGTGTGTAGTGTGATCTGAAGCGGAAGTCGAGATTCTATATTTTCCATGCCGTGAGCACGGGAAAAGTGTTCAGAGTGATACATATTACTGGAGGACCTGCCTCTAGCTATGGTAAACTATCTAGTTGTGGAGATACAATATAATAATTGAGACATCGTTAAGCTCGATTCATGGGCTAGCTTTGTGTCAGTCCACCTTATTCATAAGCGAGGAAGTCGCAGATTAACTTGGTCGAAGATGAAAGGATATGGCGCATCTTCTCTTGACGAAGTCTGTTCGACCGTCAACGTCAATATCAACAATACAAAGGCCCTCAACCTCTTTCCTCACCATCTCATATCCCCAGAGCATTCCCCAGTCTCCTCGTACAAAGCATGTTCTGATATACGACAAGTATATACGTACATACAACACATCCATCAAATCACCGGAGCAGAACCCATAAACCCAGGAGAACACCACTCACCTCAAACATAACTACCGGTAGCATCAAGTTTTCCCCCTCCATGTTGAACCTCAACACGTGACACAATATAAGCTCTCCAAGAAGTGTGCCTCCTCCCAAACATCTTCTACCTATAGCTATTCCAAAGAAAGCCCGATGAACGAAACCGCAACTCCAAGCCCCTATATACCCGTCTCAATACTCGTAACCCACAACCCCAAACAAAAAACCCTCTTCCCTAGCTATATATGAGATATAAGGCTACCCATCACCCATAGAGCCGCAAGTCACAAGCCACATGCCACAAGCCACACCCCTCCCAACCTCAGGCACAAACCCTCAACAACCACCCTCCCACATAATTTTCCACCCAATCCGCAAACCACCCACCCACCCAGCCGCCCAATTCATTCCCCAAGTCCCAAGTCCCAAGTCCCAATACCACACACCACACCACATCACACACCATTCTCTAAGCACAAAGATGGCGAAAAAAGGTACGCGCATCTCCTGCATTCCCGCAAAATCCTCCCCGTCCCTCTCGTCTTCGATTTCGATCCCAAAACATGAGCTAATCGAAGACGTGTGCAGCGAAATCCCGTACAATTCCCGTGCGCCTGATTTCGATGGCCTTGACGGGGTATTACAAGACGTTGATTCGCCCGCGTGCGCATCGTCCGCTTAGTATGTTGAAGTATGATCCTGTCGGTAGGTTTTGCTTTTTGTTTTCTCTTGTGTTTTTGAGTTGGGGTGGGTTTTGGGTTTGGGGTTTGAGGAGGGATTGGGCTTGGGTTGGGGATTGAGGATGGGTTGGGGATTGAGGATGGGTTGAGAGGGGAAGAGGTGGAATCGAGGTTATGGGGGGATAATTGGTAGGGGAGGGAGAGGGACATTTGGGTGTTGGGGGTGGAATGTAGGTGGGTAGATGGAAAATATGAAGGAGGGTCTTAGGAGGGATATATAATCGATCAAGGAAATGATTGTGCCGGGCTTCCAAAAAGGATTGCCACGGTGACGAAAAAAGAGAGATGTGTGTGTGTGTGTGCAAAAGCCAAATCATTCGGCACCTCAGATTATATCGAACAAGGGAAAGCCGAGAGACAAGAGCGCCGCGCAATCGAAATATACTCTACCACCTACGCATCACATATGCGACCAGCATCCCTCCCCTCACTTCACCTTGCAAACGACATGATTATGCATACAAACATGCACGCGAAGCGCAAATGTTTTCCCAACCCGAAATATCTAAACAGCTCTCTCACCTTCTCATCATACCACCAATTGAACCCCCGTCCTCCTTGTTAATGGCACGCCTTCATCTCCAACCTACGCCAACCCATCTCTCTGCACCGAAAATTTACACAACCTCCTCCTGCGAACCCAAGCAAATCAACCCAACCCAACTCAAATCTCACCTAGCCCCAAAACCCCACTACCACTCCGAAGAAACTCCCCTCCCCCAAAAATCCCCAGCTAACCACACCCTTCCCATCTAGTACGCAAAAAGGTCCTTTTCCTTGAGCAAAAACGCGGTGGTGGTGCAAAATAGTTACTCAACCTATCAATACCCACCTACGTAAACAACCAAGCAAGCAATTTAGCGCCGAGACCATACCAAAAAGATGAAGAAAATCAAAAACAAACCCAAAAAATCAGATGATATATGAAAGATGAGATACCAGAAAAAGAGCGTGCGTATTGGATTGATGGGGAGCGGGTGAGAGGTGAGAGATGGGGGTAGGAATAGGAGAGAGAAAGTGGTGGAATATCGATATTCCGTAGGTGACTGTGATTTGAGAAATGGGTGACAAAGGGGCAGAGGAGGTGACAATCCATGTTTTTGCGTTTACATGGTATCGCATACCTTGGAACAGCTTAGGTTTGTTTAGACACGGGGATAAAGTGATACACAAAAAGTGTATAAATTACAACGTGGCATTGTATGAATAGGATGCATGGAATGGCGTATTGGGAAAAATTCATGGATTCAACCACCATTTATTTCGACAGAGATGACGCAGATGATTAATGCCAACTATTAATGTCAATTCTAGATTTCTAAATTATTAAGCAAACATGAAGCTCAATCTCTGCTAATTATCCTCCCGGCATACACCTATACATAAGAGACCTTTTGCGAATCATCTAAGCTAATCTTACAGCACCATTATTTAATTTCATATCGTCTCTCTTTCTACCTCATCCATTACCCTTTCATCACACAAGTATTGCAAGCCAATGGACAGCAACGACTTTTAAGCATATGGAAACTTTCTCTTCTGTAAGTTCTTGATCTCAACTTTTCCCCCTCTCTATCCCACCCAAACATGCGAAGGTTTGCAACCATGAGTCGAAAAAGTAGTAGTGATGACATTCATTATTCGGCTCTTACTCAAATAATAGAAGTTCGAGGAGTGGTTTGACTGAAGCCTTGTGATACGATGCTATTTTTTGAAACGTGTAACATTTCGACCTAAGATCGATTTTACGAATCTAGAATAACCGCTTTGTTTATCGGCTGGCGATGATTCAGCTTTGGTGCTTTTACTGGCTTAGTGGGCTGTGTATCCTGAGCAGCAAAAGACAGATTCGATCTCGTTCTTTTCATTGCATTCCGCTTAATTTCTGGTGTTGGTTCATACAAAGGTGCTACTTTTGATTGTTCTGGTGCTCTTGGGCCGGCAAGACTTGGTTGTGCCTCGGCAATACGGTTGTAACCGCTTGAGCCAGTTCTTGATATGGATTGAAGACTATTGTTCAAGCCGCGATTGTTTCTGAGTGTCGCCTTCTTGGAAGTTGCAGTTGCACCCTCATCCTTTTGGCAATGGACCTGACCCCGTGAGCTATCTAGAGAAATAGGACAGTCCTGGTTATCACACTTCTTCATCGCTGATTTCAGTGGTTTTCTCGTTCGTCGCTGGATCGATTCTTGTGCAAACGAGGGAATAGACTTGGACACTTGGTTTGGCCCACTAATGAACCCCCCTTCGGTAGTAAGAAGGACTGCGTTTTGATTGGAATTTGTACTGCCAAGATTTTCATCTACCCCAGAATAATACTTTGATAGAACATTTTCCGTGTGTGCACTCTTATCATTCGATACTTGGCGATTCTTGTACACTTGGAGTTCCTCTTGACTATGTGCAGTTTGCACGTCTGGCATGATATCCTCCAAGTCAGTTAGTGGGCTTGTATCAAGAGAGGCTATCGCGGAAAATTGCCTAATAGGAGTTAGGCTTCCACCTATGTTATCTTCATGTGCCCGTGAAAAGGAGGATGTGAGTACCGCACTTGTTCTAGATTCTGGCACCTTACGCTGGTCTCCCGCCATGACTCCATCATTACGCTGGTTGTAGACATTGCTATATTTGCCAGACCTCCGCTCAGCAGGTCTGCGCAAAGGTGTTCGAGAATCATAAACACTATTGGGATTGCTGACAAGCATTTGGTTATTCTCGGTCGTCGCCGTAATACCTTCGAAACGCTGGCGCAACCGGTCATTCTCCTCAAATCATACCACGAAGTCTCTTTTGTGCACCTTCAAGCTCATCCTTAATCCTGAGACTTTCATCTCGACAAGCCTGTGATGAAGCAAGCTGATTGACTTGCTCTTGGCGAATTGAGAGTATCTCTTGCTGGTGCTTTTGTCTCTGCATCAAAATTTGATGAGCAGGGATTGAAGTTTCTTCCAATTTTTGAAGTTGAAGCTTTTGCTGTGAGAGTTGATCTTTGTATATAGCTATCTCCAACTCGATTTTACCAACATTCTTTGCTTGATCATCAAAGGCCTTCTTAGATGCTTTTGAATCCTCGACTGCTGCTTGCAATTTATTTTCGATATCTGCTTGCTTATGTTTAAGGTTGTTCACGAGAATATCATGCTTGGCCTCTAGGTCGTTTCTTTGAGACAACGCGATCTGATTGATTTCCTGTCGAGCCATCTCTGTTGCCGAGCGGCTCTCGATTTTGAAAAGTGTATGATTTTCTTCAAATGCCTTCATATTAGACTCGACAGTTCTTAGTTTTTTCTCTGTCTCGCGCAATTGATCATGTAAAGTAGTGATTGTTTCTTGGTATGTTTGCACAGTGTTCTCGGCCTGAAGTTTGCTATTGTTTGCGGTGGCGAGGAGACTTTTCAACCTTGAGGTCTCCGCATTCAAGCCATCAACCTTTCTATTCATCTCTGGGTCTTCTCTCGGTTGAGCATTCAAGATCGCCAGCTGTTCATCCCTACTCGTTAATTGAGATCGAACATCTGCGAGTTTTAGAGTGAGCTCATTGAAACGAGATAGATTGTTCTCCAATTCTGCTTCTTTTGAGCTCAAAACTGCCTTCAAAGTTGCATCATTCTCTTGTAGATGGTTAAGTTTCTCGCTAAGCTTCGTCTTCTCATCCAAGTCACCCTTGACTTCATTGAGATGTTCTTTAAATTCATCAAAGAGTTTGACAGTTGACTCCTGAAAATTAGTGTCCCTGCTACCATTATCATCAAGCTTCATCTGGATTTTAGAGTAAAATTCATCGAGACTCTTGGTCAAAGTTTGTGGCCACTCTGAGCTTTTGCTGACAGCATTTTTGACAGTCTTGGAAACATCATTCAACTTCCCTAGAACTCCTTCGCTAGATTGCAAAACCTTATGAAGAATCCCATCTTCCTTAGTAAGCTCTCCAAGGGTATCGATTTGTGGCTTTTGAAGAACCTCCATAACTTCTTTATGACGTTCAACCTCACGGTTGCTAATTTGTTTCTCAAGTTTCTTGGTTTTATCGAGTTCTTGTTGAAGTTCTTCCGACTTTGCTTTCAAATTAAACTCAAGATTTTTATTGGCATTTTTGAGCTCATTGATCTGTTCCATCAAATTTTTGAAGTTGGAGTCTTGCTGATCTTGTTCTCTCTGAGCTTTCTTGATTTCGTCCAACATGTTTCTCATTTTCTCTGCTTGAGCTTCCGTACCCTCGATGTCTTTGCTCAAGGGTGTGGGAGCTGCTCGCAAATCTAGGACTGACTTCTTTATATCTGTTGAATCTTGCTTGAGGGACTTTTGGCAGCGGACAACTTCGTTGATGTGCCGTTTGTATTCGTTGGATAAAGCATTCAATCTTTCAACTCTCCTTGACAATTCACCTTCTCTCATCTCCAGTTCTGCATTTATTTCACATTTTTCTTGCAACTTTGCACTGAGAATTTCGATATGTTTCACTTGTTCCTGGATGACAGATTCTCTCCTCTGTACCTCCTGGAAAAATTTCCAAATAGCATTCGGATCTCCGTAGGATCCTTCTTGCTGGTAACCGATATGATCTCCAATTTTAGATATTGGACTGTTGTCACTTCGGGAATATACAGGTGTTGTTTTGGTGACCTTGGACTGGCTACTGCGGCTTGATACTGCTTCAGAGACCCCCCGAGGCTCAAGATCTTGTGGTTTCACTGGTCTGTTCATGACTTTTCGT
The DNA here is from genome assembly GCA_003260565.1 of Monilinia fructigena. NCBI lineage: Eukaryota > Fungi > Ascomycota > Leotiomycetes > Helotiales > Sclerotiniaceae > Monilinia > Monilinia fructigena. Next base: position 202,109 of record QKRW01000023.1, read on the forward strand.
GGAGTTTGATGTGTGACCTGAGGTCGCACCGCTTGCTGTGATCGAGTTGTATTAAGTCGTGATTGAGGCCGAGATGTGTTTGCTTGCGATACAGGGCGAGACGATTCCTGATACACCGATAAATGTTGATCAGAATTAACCATTTCATGTCCTGGTTGAAACTCGGAGGATGGCTTTGACTGATGATACTTTCTAGGGCCTTCTGCGGGGAGATTTTTTTCTGGTTCTACAAGCGTCATGATGGAATCTTCCATTTCAACATTTGAGTTTTTTGACCCCTGAAAGTGAAATTGTGGCCGGAGTCTCTGCTGATTGAACAGCAATATCCTGGGGCTGATTGTCTTGTGTAGCATTATTGTTATTATGTAATCTCCCAGATTCCAACGATTCTTCAGTCGCGTGAATCCGACTAGGCAAGCCTTCCTCAGCCAACGGAGAATCTGAGTACGGAGATTGTATGTCCAATTGTGGACGTGGTTGAGTTTTGCTTGGTCTATCTTGATACGCTTGCACTTTTGATTGATTCGAAAGAGCCTCTGGAAATGGGGCTTTCCTGATTAATTTGCCCTGAACGTTGAATTTTGTCTTTGCACTAAATCGGTTCAATCTATTGAAAGGTTAATTGGTAAGCTCGAGGTAGAATGAAAAGTTTACTCACTGGCTTGAAGACCTCTGTCTTAACCTACGTTGTGCCCCATAAATCGGTGCCAAGGTACCTTGTCGAGAAGGGGGTGCCTCAGCCGGCTTAGATTGTTCATTGTGAGAAGCTTGGGACACTGGCGACTTATCTAGTCCTTTGAGGGCTTTCGCATTTGTCATTGGTCCATCGGCACTTGCAGGCCCCGCAAGTATTTCATAAGAATTTGAAAGCATTTCTTTCGCTTGGGGTAATGGATTCATCAAAAGTTTAGTTTGCATCTGAACGGGAATATTTGCGGCCGGGTTATTATGATTGATTGAACGGGTCTCTTTATCCGGAACTGGGACTTCAAGAGACGAGCTAGCATGAGCATGAGCATTGAGTTTCAGCTTAGTTCCTGAAGCATTCTGAACGACTGGATGTGCTTCATTCTCAGGAGCTAAAGCCATAACAGATGAAACGGAACTGGCATTGAAAACTTGGTGGGATCCCGAAATGTTGCTAATTGATTCCAACTTTTTGGAATGATGCACCGAAATCGCTGAAGCTGTGCTGCTAGTAGAGGGAATTGCCAATAAACTGCTTCGAACATCAGGGATCTTTGTTTTCTCCCAAGCGGATGGCTTGATAGATGTGCCACCCCGACCATCGAATACTGTATGTTTTGCAGAAGTGTTACCACGGTAAGAGCTTTCTTCTTGGGGGTGGATAGAGTTGATGGAAGATGAATAGTAAGCTCCAGGCAATTGCTTAACTGCTGTAGTATTTTGAACAGGACGAACCACGTCTTTCTCAAAGGCTGGTAGTTTGACTGATGAGTAAATGCGATCATTGGGTGAAAGAGACGAAGAAGCGCCATTATCTATATTCTGAGCTCTTTGCCTAGGCTGTAGGGGCTTTGTTGAAGATTTGTCGCCGGGATCTGGCATTGGAGTGGCTACTGATGCATCAGTACCCTTTTTACCAACAATTCCAACCAGTTTCATGTGTTGAACTTACATTTTGGCAAAAATTTGGTTATTATCTTTTCTATTTGAGCCGTGACTTTGAAAACTGGCGGAGTGTGAATCGAGAGGTCACGGTTCTTTTTCAGATGCTGCGCGATAGCATATTTGAAGCCTTTGTCTTCTGGCATTTCTGGTTTTTGAAAAAGAATCTGAGAGATGACGTATTGGCATGATGCATGTACTATTGAATGACTGATCATTCACCTGGATAGGGTTTCTTTGAGATGATAGATTGGGATTTACAGATTGAGTAACATCTTGCATAGCTTGAGTATCTGTCGCAATATTTAAAAACTTGAGTCTCTTCAACAACGGGTCGAGAGCCAAAACCGGTATTCTGAATGTCTTTCTGGTGAGATTGATCCTGCTCTTGAACTGATTGAGTAGCCAGTTCGATATCAGCAAGTTGAGTTTTCTCAACAGAAGATTGGCCACTGTCAGGCTGAAGGTTCTGAGGGAGTCTTTGCTTGAGCATTGATTGGGAGTCCATAATCAGCATATCCATGTCTATAATCGAACCATAATCCTCTCCATCAGTCTCGTATCCCTTCTCGAAATCTGAATTTTCATAGCCATAGGCGTCATCAGGAAATGCATTGTCTAGACGCTTTTGTTCCGTAGATCGTAGCTGGGCCGCGGTTTGACTCTCCTCTTCGTCCAGGTCCATAGCCATATGCATTTTGAGGGATGAGTTTCTAGATATGCATCAATGTTTGCATCAACATTAGTTATTCTCGGAGTTTGAAGAATCACTCACCTATAAAGAGAAAAGATACTATGTGTATAGGAGGAGTGATGACCATACAGCAATGATATAGTAGGTAGTGTTTGGTTTGTTCACGATTGGACGCTGAATAATTACGTAGAATGATGATTAACATCCAGTATACCCATGTAAGTTCATTCACGATGAGGTTCCAATTCAAGCTTTACATGAGAGTATGTAGTTTGTTACTTCAGGCATATAACGAGCCATGGAAAAAAGTAAATGAAGGTATACAAGGATGAAGAAATGATTGACTGAAGATAGAATTGAAGGTTGAAAATAGAGAAAGTTGGGGTAAAGATAAGTTTTCGGTGTATGAAGATATGATTTTGACCATGGAGGTAGGAGAACCTTCGTTCTTTCTTTTTCTGTCAACAATTGGCATCATGACCTAGTTCATTCACCCTTGAATCTCACCGGAAAAATGGGCATAGGTAGTAAACAATCAGCATTATGAGTGCACATAATAGGTAATAGGTAGGAATGAGCTCTTGGCATTCAGGAGAGCTGATCTGAAGAGTATATCTCCGTCCTCTCGCTGTCCTCTGGATAAAGATATACTTCCATTCTAGATTAATACACGTGATAACCACGTGATAGTGAAAATTGCTCGACTCAAAGATTCCTACAATACTACCTAGCTAGGTAGGTATGCAGAGTTTATCTAGTAAGTACCAGGCAGCAATTTTAGGCGAAAAACTATCCGTTATCCGATATGTATTAGTATCAGTGGAAAAGAACTTTTGGTTTCTATATCATACCCAGGCATTGTCAACACCCGAAATATACTTCAAACCATATACCTGTGCGCGTTCTAGCATTATAGTATTGGCTATCACTTGCAAGACACTCGTCAGAATATACATCTCTCGTATTTGTTTTGAGATTCGAGCCTCCGTTTCTTACTAAAGTTATAGATATCACAAGTACAACCAACATTCATGATCACCTACTTCAGCCAGCACATAACATCCCCAAACACCCCTCAAAACAGAGGTGTGTATCTTCGTTCGAAGATTACCATCTCAATGACTTCACCAAGCCTCTTAACACATTTACAACTCACCTCAAATCTTTATCCCATCAATAGATCTAAAACGGTGCGACACAATCCTCCGTGACGCCTCAATACCCAACCACATCACCAGCAATCCGAGTATCTGAAAAGCTTGCACAGAATCTCTAGCAACCGAAACGCATCTTATTTTAGACATAACTTCCAAGACGACAGCTGTCTCTGAATCCAATCAGTGATACCAAGATACACTGTATCGTATGGTAATATAACTATATATAGACATATTGCGGAGCGGAGTAATTGAATGCTGTATGCAAGCGAATATAAAAATATCGTGCCTGCATCTATTACTTGCAGGATTAACATAAACTCCACACCCTCCCACAAAACTCGCAAAGCCCAGGCAAAATAGAACTGCCGTCGGCATGGCTGTCTTTCCGATTAAATACTCTTCCATATATATACCACACACCAATGATCATACCCCCCCTCAATGAGTTCCCAACTCTGAACGTCTCATCTGCTTCGTACTCAATTCTTCTCAGCCACACCTAAGGTTACCAATATATCCCATCAGAAAATAATTTCCCGCGAAATCGACCATTTCACGCATAAGTATTCACGAAAAAACAAACTAGGCAATCTCAATTATATCCCACCCTCGCATACTATAGGCCCAAAATTCCACTAGTGCCAACATGTTGGCGCTTACATGGGAGATATAGCGAATGAAATGAAGGGGAAACCATGATTGCAGCACACCCCAAACTCTATTCATGCCAATACATACAGTACCGGTACATGGCAGTTTCATACGAAAATAAATCCTCTACATGTACATCCAAAGCCACCCATTCAGAGACCACACCAGGATGCGTCTTTAGAATTTCTTCTTGGTAGAACTAGTAGAAAAGTAGAACATCACAAAGCGCTTGCAAACCCATAAACACTAGGTTATTTAGCTTATTTGACCCTGGATATTTCCACATCATATCACATCCCGTCACCTTTCTTCATTTACTATTTGTCGTTTTCATTTCTGTATGCCAGTATCACTATCACGGCGTCAGGCGTTTCATTTCCTCATTTATTGATTAGTGTTAGCTTTTCATTGGGAAATTCACACTCGAGGATTATTCAATATGAAAGACTTTTGCCATCTTCAAGTTTTCTTCTTTTTCTTTTCGTGTTTCTATGGGGATTTTGTATATGCACAAGCATCTAATTCCTTCTTGACTTCTACTTCTACACCTACTTTCACATCAATATCAAGTACAGGTTCTCCCCAATCGTCAGCCGAGATATCATCCTCGACCACCCCAATATCACTCACTCCCGCCATGTCTTCCAGCTCTGTCGCGTCATTTTTCTCCGCCCTCGCAACTTCCGAGCCGTCTGCCCCCGGAGACCCATCTGCAGGCGACGCCGCGAGTTCAGTTGGAAGTAATGGCGCCGATAGTGATGCGGGTGCATCAGGGACTTCAAGTGGGAGCGTGCAGTTGTCAAATGGAGCTATGATTGCTATTATTATTGCCGTGATTGGCGTATGTCTTTTTGGAAGTATGAATTCCCTCCCCTTTCTACGCCGTACCCCAATTTTTATCCCATATAAGACCAGGAAAACTAACGCCATAAACAGTAATCTCCGCAACACTCTTCTACCTTGCTAAAAAGCGCTCCTGGGAAGTTCGCAAGAAACTTCGCGCTTCAGCACGTAAGGTGGCTGTTGCGTTGACACCTAGGAAAGCCACATTTGGCAAAGATGTGCATAAGAGACCCGGCAATCGAGGTTTGGAAAGGATTGATGAGGTGCCGCCAACACCAAAAATATCGAAGACGTTTGTGAGTGTGAACGATGTCGAGAAAGCCGAAGGGAAGATGATGGAATTTGAGTTATCGGAAGCACCGAAATCGAAATGGGAAAAAAAGAATGAGGAATGATAAGCGCTGATAGCTGCTGGAACAGCTTTCGTTTTTTTGTTTGATACCTATTTGATGAATGTTGATTTGAATTGGACGATATGGATCGTCTCGTCATTCTGCGGATAATTGCATTTGTCTCCCGGAGGCATGTTTTTGCAGGTATTGGAGTTTTGGGGTTTGAAAATTCTCATGTTATGTATTATAAAATGGGTATCATGATGTCTCATCTTCGTTCGGACAATTACAATCTTCTGAAAACATTTCCACTTGCGCTTCGCCTGGCATCACGTCTACTCCTGCTGTTGGAAGGCTTGGCCTCAGCCTTCTCCTTATCCTTTTTGCCAGCAGGAGCGAATGTGATTGAACGTTCACCAACAACATCACCCCTATTTTTTGCCGACTCGGCCAGTACCTTGCTTGCGAGCTCCCAAAGCATTATCTTTACGTTGGTGACCTGATTTCTTGTATGATGAAGAAGAGATACGCATCTCAGGAGCTGGTTTGGGCTTCGACATAATCTCATCATCCTCGTCATCGTCGCTCGATTCATCTTCGCTGTCCACCTTACGTTGTTTGACCTCCTCGCCACCACCAACCTTGGTACTGGGGTTAAGTGCCTGGAACTCTCTGCTACGCTCATCAACAGCGAAGTCTTCGTCCTCGAAAAGCTTCCCGAAACGTGAGTCACCCAAGACACCAGCAGTTTCATCAACTTTATCCCTACGCTCTTGTCTCTTGAGTACTTTGTCGACCAAGTTTTGATTAACCTTAACCTTCTTACCACCTCTAATTCTACTAGCTCGTTCTTTCTCAATCTTCTCCTTAACTCGCTTGGTTCTCTCTTCGTCCAAGAAAGTGGGATTCGTAATCAATCTGGCTTGTTCATAGAGATTAGAGGCCACAAAATAACCGTGCATGTATGGTCGTAAAAGATTGGTTGTTCCAACGAGATGACCCAATCGAGAGCCTTGAGTTCAGGTAACGTCAAGAACTTGTAATTGTCGTACGTCGCACTTGGAGCTTCCTCTGCCATTTCTTCAACCATATTATCCAAGAACGAGCACCATTTTGGTGCAGGACCCAATTGTGGAATAAAAAAGGCATGCTGTTGTTTGCCTTCATTGGCTGTGAGAAGCATGCCACTATTCTTGCACCAAGCCACAGAGTTGATGTCTACTGCTGGTTCAACCGATGCCCAAGGTTTTCCGTCCGCCTCATCCCACAACTTGATAATCCGTTTATCTGCGGACAATATTTTCTTCTCCTGCGAAGAGGTAGTCATATGCATTAAAGTCTTGATTGGGTAGCCATATCCTTGATCTTTACTCAACATTGGCACAGGTCGTCGAAGATCATACAATTTTACCAAACCTTCGGAGGATCCTGTCGAAATCGAAATTCCTGATCTGTCGAAATCAAGCGCAGTTATTTGCCCCGTCTGGCCAGCGAGAATTCCTACTCTTGCCTTTGATCTTGAATCCCAAAACTCTACCGTACCAATTGATGTCCCAAAAGCCATAAGATTATGACTTTCTTCGGCGATTGCAGCACAATTGACACTGCCAGTATGGATGCCTCCTTGCAAAGCACCGCCACCAGCAGTTGTAAGGTCGTCACCGCCGACGTCGATTTGGTATGGCTTCATATAGCGTCCAATTTCTAGATTCAATCGATAAACTTCACCAAGACCATCTGCGTTGACACCAACGGCAGGTATTAATGCTTCCGTTGAGCACTTATCGTAGACAAGATCACGGCCATATCGAGGCAATCGAGTTTGATAGTGGCATCCGCCCTGTGTATGAAATTCTAGTTTACGATCGGTTTGTAAATGGAGTGATTTCGTGTAGTCGTTAGACAGAAGTACGAAGGAGTGATTGAGTGTTGTAGTATGCCTTGCGAATGAAAGAGATAAATGAGGAAGATAATGTGTATGAATTTGTGGTTTGTATGTGCCAGTACTCATAACCCATTCTCCATCTTCACTGACCCTAATACAAGAGCTGGCTTCTTCGAATTCGAAATCCTGTAAAAGTTCGACGCGATTGGCATATTCTGGATCATTTTTCAAGCTGCGCTTTCTCTTCCGAGCAAGCCAATCAGGTAAAGGGCGTGCAGTAGAAGCACCTGAAATGGTATATACTGGTATTTCATTTGGATTTGTGAGCTTCATAGTGGCAATCGGTGAAATCAAAAGAACTTGTTATTTCAATAAAAAGATGTTAATTTGCCATGTTGTGAAAGATGTCCCATTCGAAAGGCTTCAAACTTGAAAAAGGTCCTTTGCTCTAGAAATTATTTTTCTTATCGTTCGGCTCGGTATTTATTTTCACCGGCGGCCGACGGCGGATAATTCAAATCACTAAATTAGCCTATCCGCGTGAACCTGGAATGCTTAGTCCGAGTTATCGGTAATTTTGACCCGAACCATGCTATCATCTTAATGACTTGGGTGACTACTATAATCTATACTATACAGTCTCAATGCTTTCAAGGTCCCCTATCATTCTGCTATACCATTTTTGGCTTGCTCTTTGATTTCTTTTCGTTATTTGCCACAACGTTTAGTCGCACCTTGCTGATCAGCCAGCCACTGCGACAGCCAACGTCTTCATTTTGAGATGGAGCCCTGCGAGTCCAGCTCAAGATCACCGACTCAAACATTTAAAACATATCAATTTGATTCTATAGAATCATCAACAAACTTACTTGGATACATCCACGGCATTATTTGGATATATAAAAGGGGGAGACCTTGTTGTGGCGGAGGGGGGGATTGGCGCATTGCATCGGCTGTTCTGGATGTCCATTTTATGAGTTACGACCTGCTACGATATGGATCTCGGCGATCAACCTACCAATATATTGTCTTGTGTAAGTCATGTTGCTTAGGTTGACTCGAATAGCCTTGTAGCTGACTATATCAACCTAGAACAATTTTGCATCAATAGCATACGAATATTTTGAAACCCAATGGCAACCACCTTCCTCTACAATAGCAAAAAAACATTTACAAGATGTGGAAACCGCATGGAGGAAACATGGCGCACTGGTATATTATGACGCAAAGCGAGATGGGATCTGGGTTTTCCAACCAAATTCAAATTCGCCAAGTAAATTTCTCGATGAAGGAGGATGATTTGCTTAGCCGGTCAATCTTTCCTACCGTGCAGGGCGTCGAATTATTGAGAAAAGATAAAGGAACCTATGAGCCTTCTAATCTGGCCAAGAGTATGCTTTATATGGCAACTACCATGAGTACCCCAATTAGCACATCTTCACCTTCACCCCTCGAAAATGCAATGCGAAATGCACAAAATGCCAATGCTAGGGCCACGCAAGCAAATTCTGCCTATAACATACATGATCCGGCAGCGTCATCTCCTGGTATCAGCCCTCAACCAGTCTAGGTGATACTATTGCGTTCTTGAAAGAGGTCCAGGAGTACTTCATATCATCTGTTCAGGGCTCTATTGTATACAGCCTTTGCAGTGATCATGGCTTTATTCCTCTCAACTCACGGACTTTACTTTTTCCCTCAGAATTGCCATCGAATTCAATGGTATACGGCCAATCACGCAAAACTTCCAAAAATACTGTCACTCTCGTCAATTTGGATATCAGCCTTACGAATCTGGGGACGCTAATGATAAAAGCATGCTCCTACGTTGCTCCTGGCCTTCAAAGTATCAACTTAGCAAGTCCAGAAAAGCTTCAGAGGGTGTTATCCCAGGGCACTGAGTTATGGTTAGCACCACGAGGGAATCCTGCGAAGTTCTACTCATTCTATGATGATGAACAACTGCCTGGAGTTCAGCCTATTTCTGATTTGCAAAAATATCCGGAAGATCAGAGCTGGCGATTTCATGGTACTACGATCAAATCCTGGCAATCTCGATGTTTGGATTGGCTGTCGACTAAGGGCTTTGATTCAACTTTAATCGAGGAAGGGGGATGGGTGTTTGTACAGGTGCTGAATACAAACTATATTTCTTCGAGTTCCGAGTACGCTGATATGCCCTCCCTGGACGATGGTGCTGTTGTACCCTGGCCAGCTCTGCTATGCTTTAGAGTCATTAAAACATCCTCCGCGGAGCTTCAGCCATCAAGTGGGGATTCTTTTGGGCTTGTTGATCCTCTAAGCTTCGCAGAAGAATGGTCTATGAATGCGGAGAAGCAGGCGAGCATCATGTTGACTAGGCAGCAAGAGAGGAGCATAGAGGCTGCCAAAGAACAGGCGATAGGGAGGCCCAAAACCTTCGAGAAAGTGGCCATTCTGCTGCATTACTGGAGAAAGGTAACAACGCTGGCGCAATGTATCCTACACCTCCGGATGCCATACATCATCCGGGGGGCCAACACCATCATTTGATGGTGCAGCCACGACGCCAGGAAACGCAGCCCACTTCTTCTCGCATGATCTGGAAGCAACGAACCGGGCACTCGATCATGAACACTGTCGACCCCGATCACTGGGCAACTTCGGAACAGAAACATCGGTCAAATTCTAACATGAACTTTGGTGAGAATGATAATGATAATGATAATCTCTTTGGGGATATGGAGGCGATTTATTTGGGGACACTGATATCACCGATGCGGACTTTAACTTTTTTGACCAGCCTGATGATATACCGATGGACGCATCGCCGGGCTCCCCAATTGTTAATAATATGTATTCAAGCCAACAACATAATGTTGTTGAAAAGCAACCCATTTCAAGCAAGCTGTTGGTCCCGCAAGCAACGTCACAGGATACGATCATGCAAGATGCCCCGCCCATAGAAGACAGCGTACAGAAGACAGCCTCACATCAGCACCATAAAACACCAGCAGAGCATACGGCGGATGAAGTGCCCAATAAAAATGATAGCTTGGAGCCTTCTGCCCTATCACGGTCGCCACCACGCATTATGGCTCCTTTCGACAAAGAGACGGTATTTGGCCAGCTGGTAAAACGAACCTCGAAAATATCCGGTGGGCCCAGTGTATATGATAAAGTCAAATTTGAATACTCTTTGATGGAAATTGATGAAAAATATAGTTGTAAGGGCCGGTTCAGATATTCCGAGGATGAGATAAAACCACAGCTTACAGAGCTGCGCGATCCTACCAACCCAGAATCTCTCGATAGACGAAAAAGTGACAACAAGCCTCTAGAATCTGACATGTTGGCACAAATTTTAAACAATGATAGCGGGCCATATGAGTTTGAGCTAGATAACGAGGAAGAACCGGACATGGCAATGAATCCGACAGTGTAAGTGACGCGTCTGATTCTGAGGAGGCGCTACCAATGGGACTTTCTACAGTGGTTAGAATCGGCATGAAAAGGAAACGATACTTTGATGAGGGCAGTCTTAGTTCCTACAACGCTTTCACTGGAGAATACGAACCATCTGCAGGGACTCCTCAATCTATAACTGAACCACAGATTCCCGTGTTCGAGTCTGATCCTGCAGATTGGTCCCTCGTTCCTTATTTTACCTCTCCTGATCCAGATATAAAGCCTAATGGTCTTTCGGATTTAGACTTGATTGAGACTGCTCAAATCATTGCAGACCAAGCTGCATCGGGAAACCTTCGGATGCCTGGGCAAAACAGCCAGGATCTTGATTCTCATGCTCACGCTATTTTATCTACTAGAAGACTAATGACTGGTGTTTCGAAAGCTACGACGGCATGCTTGAAAGATGTTAAAACATGTACAGTCGGGGAGTATCTTGCCATTCCAGGAATTGCACTTTTAAATACTCCCTTGCGTTTACCTCCCCGGCCAATGCCAAACCCCAGGGTAACACAGAATTCGGATCCCTTGAAATCGAGCAATCTATTTCTTATCCAGCCCCCACAGCTTGAAGTACGCAGAGGCGATTCTAAATTAGCAGTCTTACCTCCCGCGATACACTTCTGGGATAATTTAGGGTTATCACCTTTCACAGGAAACAAAGACATCAACGCTATTTGCTTACATCCGGATATCGTAGGCATCACCGAGAATGCAAATATCTTCCTCGATCAAATGCGAGGAGCTTATGAATCATTCAGATTTGGTGGACACGACCGGATTGTGTTTCCAGGATCACCTAGCAGTCTTATACCATACCCGTTCGATGGAAACACTCGGGGAAATATGAACATGAGTAATGCAGCTTATCTAAGCTCACTCAAAGAAATAATGGCACGATTGAGCAAAAATCTTTCAAGCATGACTACAGAAGAGAAGAACATCGTTGTGTATATTATTTACCCTGTCGATAACCCATCTCTTCTCGTACAAATTTGTGCGGCTTTCAAGCTTCTTTTCAAATTCTACCGAAAAGCATTATCCGAGAAGAAGTTGAAACCTGTCAATGAATTAGTGTTACAGCTTGTGCCGCTGGATTTTTTGGCTGCCCCCAATTCACTAGTGGTTCCATCACCAGCGGAATATTCACGTCTCGCGATGGAAGTATATGATCGCTGTGTAGATTTTGCATCTTCTTCTACCACAGCAGCAATCCTTCTGGAGAAACCTCTTCCGCGATCTGTTGACTTCAAATTGGCCCCATTCCATCGCCAGCGTTATTACAAGAAAACTCCTGCCTTCATATTGCTTATGCTCAGAGTATTGACGAGCGGTGGATTTCTGCCGCATGGTCAGATAACAGGGGGACCAAGCAAATGACAGCCTCATATTGTCTTGGGCGGAAGAATGAGCCATTCACTCTACTCTTTACTGATATCGCGAATGAAATCTGGGAGACAACGCTTAATCTAATCTCAAGCAAAAAGATCCACTGGCGTATAATAATTGCGAAAACAGCTGTCATGGAACAACCTGAGATTGATTTCTGGACAGGTCTTGCATCCACAGAATCCAATGCTCAGATCAGTCTCACACTCGTCACTGTACATGCAGATCCATCATTGCGGATACTGCCTCCACAAGTAAAGATACCACCACCATCAATGGCAACAACATCACATCCCACTACGACCCCGTCTCCACACCTCAAGCATCTCAATCATCCATATTCTCCCCGGATAACCCATCTACTCCTTCTCGCGACTCTACAAATGCCCCCACTCCGCCAGCACCATCTACCGCTAACCCCGCAGTGCCTCTCGAACCAGACCAGAATTCCCGCCTCATTGACCTTACGGATCGAACCTGGGGAGCTATTCTCTCTCACCGCCTCAACAACTCAAATTCCCTGCTTGAACTGAATCCCGCTCTTATTTCGGGCTACCTCCTCAAAAGCAGCGGTACTGGCACTGACGATCCGCCCATAGTAATTGAGGTCAATATTATCCACACAGAGCTAATGGGGCACCCGCGCACTTTCCATGACTCTTTGTTAAGGGAAATTCTAGGATATTATAGAGGACTAGCTACGTTGGCGAGGGTTAGGGGCGTAGTGCATCCGGTGAATGATGGGAGGCCCTGGCATGTAGCGGCTGCAGAGAAGGCGACCAAGGCTTTGTATATGTTGGTTTAAATACTGGTGGATTGGGATATCAGGGGGCGGTGATTAAATTGAATGGAACGGATAGTTCCACAACGTGTTTCTTTGATAGATACCCTGCGTGCCTTTTTTGTATATTTATATGGTTATTCATTGTTGATCGGATTGGACTGGAATGGATTGGGCTGGGTTAAGCTAGATGAAATGGGTTATGTATATGACGTTGACCAGGTCAAGAAGAAAGATCTTTGGCATAAATTAACTTTGATAATAGAAGTCATGGTGAGCATTCTCCTTATTGACAGGGAGTAACAAATAAGCGAGTACTTAACTGATGTGCATCGATTATGGGCACATAGATATGTTAACAGGTAGTAATATTGATAATTTGTTCCAGGTATTGAGGAGTTTTAATGTTCACGCAATACAACATAGTTCCGGCCATGTGGGCATATTCTAGCATCTTGTACGGATCTTTCATGGATATAGAGTATGTTTGTAGGAAGTTTATGTACAGTAGACTTTTTCAATCTATTTCTTTGGTTCCTCTTTCTTTTCCTCGGGTTTGGGTGTAGGAAGTTTAAACGTAGTTGGTTTTCTGTCAACACCAGGTCCGACTTGCTATTTAATGTTAGTGCTATGCATCTCAAATTCTCAAAAGCAAAGAATGGAAGGGAGAAAGGCAGACATACCTCCCAGGCAGCAGTTCCACCCTCAAAGTTTCTGAACGCTTGAGTCAACTCCAATGGTTCAACAACAATACGCTTCTTCTCCTCATCATATCTAATCTCCGTGTATCCCGTCAATGGGAAGTCTTTTCGTAATGGATGTCCGTCAAATCCATAATCTGTCATGATTCGACGAAGATCAGGGTGACCAACGAAGAAAACTCCGAACAAGTCGTAGACTTCGCGCTCGTACCAATTGGCTCCATCGTAGAGACTGGTAATGCTGGGAACTGGGGATGCTTCATCGGCGTAGGTCTTAACGCGGATGCGGGAGTTGTGGCGTACGGATAGGAGGTTGTAGACGACTTCGAAACGTTGATCGCGAGTGGGGAAGTCAACAGCGGTTATGTCTGATACTTGGGTGAATTCTGCTGCAGAATTATCTGGGAATAATTAGCTACTTGAGAAATACAACAATTGGTATGGGAGGGGAACTGAGAAGGCACAATAATGTGCGTTTAGAAAGAAGTGTCTCACATTTGAGGAACGAGAATACAGGAATAACTCCAGCAGGTGAAATGTATATAACAAGCTCATCCTTCCATACAGAGAATTGCTGAACGTATTTAGGAAGGCATCCCATAAGCCATGATCCATATCGGTGCAGGTCATCCGCTTTGGCTGCATATTTGTCTGCGGGGTTTACAGGTGAGACACGGAGCCCTCCTGGGCCATCGGGAGCTCTTTGAGCATGGCGCATGTTTGGAGTATCGGGAGAGACAACAACTCGGGCATTTTGGGTGGAGGCAAAGCTTCGAATATTGAGCTTTTTAGGTTGACTCAAGGAGTTCTTTGTAAATCTTATGGCGGATGCCAAAGCCCGGTTATTTGAAGCCCTCATCGCCATCTTTGCGTTTGAATGGTGCGAAGTGCAATGGCAGAGATCAGAAATTCAATGATGATGATATTCAGATTGGCGATTAAGATGCTCGGTGACCCTGGAATATTCTGCCTGAGGCCTACATGCACCCAAGCTTATATAATCAAGTTTCTAGCGTCGACAAACCAAGAGAACATTACTTTTACTCTCACTTGCCATCCTCGAAGTACCTAACTCATCTAATTGATTTCTGTTCAACTTCACAACAACACCATTACATTTGCATAAAATCCCACGTATCGATATCGAGAACTCCATCCCTTCCATTTAGAGTATTCATAAATCAATCATACTCTAAGTACTTAACAGCGCGCTGTACTCCTCTGCGCGTTCAAACGCCATCATCATCTGAACTAAATAATTTACAATATCCTCGAATTTCGTCCAGTCGTTCCCATCGCACGTCTATATATTAGAAATGGCACCTCAAGATAGCTTCATCGACGAAGATGATGATACCTGGTATGTTCTCTCACACTCCTTATTGATTCGTATTCCGTTTGGACATATGCTATCTTCTAAATGAACACTTTTGCTTATTAAATTTCACTAGCCCACTCTGCGTTGAAGAATTCGATCTATCAGACAAGAACTTTCAACCATGTCCTTGTGGTTACCAGGTAATTTAATCTACATTGTCACCATCTACTGATTTAGTACTAACTCCCACTGCTTTAAGATCTGTCAATTCTGCTTCAACAATATCAAGAACAATATCAAACGGCCTCTGCCCTGCCTGTCGAAGACCATATGACGAGAAAACAATAAAGTGGAAAGTCGTTACACCTGAGGAGTATGTCTTTTGAATTCCTCAACATGTCAACCTGCTGACCGCAACTTTTATAGGGTCGCTCAATTCAAGGCCAATGTTCAAAAGAATGCTAAGAAGAAAGCCGAAATACGCCAAAAGAAGCACAAAAGCGAGAGGTAGAAAGTCTAAATCGAAAACATCTAGCAGGTTTACGAGTCGTACAGAAAAACCTGGTGTATGTGGTCGGTCTAAGTCCAAGTATACGAGAAGACGAGCTCTTCAAACTTTACGCGGCGAGAAGTATTTCGGTCAATACGGAAAGATCATTAAGATTGTGGTCAGTAAATCCAAACAGAACGAGTCGGCTCAGAATGCTGGTTCTCTTGGGGTTTACGTTACGTTTGCTTCAAAAACAGGATGCGGAACGGTGCATAACAGCGGTCAATGGTTCTCCAAACGGTGATCGAATCCTACGAGCGCAATTAGGAACTACGAAGTATTGCTCAGCATACCTGCGGAATGAGGTGTGCACAAACAAGCAATGTATGTTCTTACACGAACCAGGCGACAATGACGACAGTTATTCTAGGCAAGACTTGTCTTCCATTAACAGTGTGAACTCTCAACGACCTTTACCGCCAAAGGCATCTTCATCACGTACTCAAGCTCAAGCAGCACCGCCAATTCAACAAGCACAACCTTTGGCTGCTGCTACACAACCCATGGCACGAGAAGCAAGTAAAGATGGTTCAGACAGTGGAGATGGCCCTGCACTTCCATCAACTGCTAATTGGGCCAACCGCGGTGTACAGCAGCAACGTAGCAGAAGAGGAAGTCATGCCACTAGTGGTGCTGAACCTAGTCCTGCTATCTCAAACGCCATTCCTTCTACAACAGAAGCAGTTGAAGAGGCAACTCCGGAGCTTGTTGAAGATCAAGAGGAATCATCTGGAGAAGCTAGTCCTATCGAAGCTTCAGAACCTACCCTTTAATTGAAGAAGTGTCGCATCCTCTGAAGGAAACCCTCGGTTTCGAACTACTCAGGTCAATCAATTCCGATGTGCTCAGTTGGGATGGTCCTAAGATTCATGAAGATGACCTCGCATCTTTTCCGATGCTTTTCGATGATCATGGTGGAGAGAAACGCCGTCTAATGCGAGAGCAGCAACAGGAGGAGGAACGTTTACATATGGAACAGGAATCTCAAGCTGATGTTCAATCAGTACCTGAACCTGTGGAGGAACAAGAACCGGAGAGTGGTAGTCTGCAATTGGGTGGCGAGCCCGAAGACAATGGGCGCGAGATCAATCAACCACCTGGATTCCAACGCCGCCAAAGTTCTCAATTGCCCATCCAACGTGGCGCTACCGGTGGCCCGTTTGGCCCAAGTCTCGGACAACAACAAAACTATCCTCAAAGTATTGGGAACTTGAGTTCCGTCAACGGGCGATCACTCACCCCATTGCAACAGTCTCAACTTTCAATGTTCAAGTCTCCATCAGGCGTTCCCTCAACCTTCATGGACCATGTTTCTTCAACTAGTGGACTTGGAAATCCTTTGCATCAGAATTCAGCGCTCTTCCAGCAGCAAGGTCACAACAGACAATCTTCACGATACAGCTTTGCTCAGGACGGTGCCGCTGGACCATCTTCTATCAAGCCTTCTGCAAATACCAAGATGATGCAGCAGCAGGCTTCAATGATGCCCCCTTCGAGTCATCCTCAACAAGGATTCCAGTCTTTCAATTCTTCAATTCCAGCTCCTCCCGGATTATCAGGTCTGAAGTCTAACACTCCCCCCATTGGAGGAGGAATGTTTGGTCAAGGTCATGGATTTGGTAACTCGATGGGTGGTGGCTCGGCCTTTGGTGGGGTTAGTAAGGATAACAGCAATGAGATGCTTCGTGAAATGTTACGAGGTCGCCCTAGTGCTGGTGGTAATCAGGGTCTTGATACAAGTAAGCGTGAGTACATGTTTCCTAATTTTCTTCATCAACAGTTCCCATCCGCCTCCTCCACTCCAGCTCCTGCTTCAGGTCTTCTGGCATCGCTCTATGGTCCTCAGACTGGAGCATTCCATGACTTCGGTCAAAAGCAGAAGAAGAAGGGAAAGAAGCACAGACATGCTAACACTTCCTCCTCTGGGGGAGGTGGCTTAGTCGATCTTGCGGACCCAAGTATCTTGCAGGCGAGAATGCAGCATCAGCAACAGAGCAATGCCGGAGTCGGACAGGGGCTGTTTGGTGGTCAGGCTCAAGGTGGGTACAACCCCAACATGATGTATGGTGGTGGTGCAGGATTCCCTAGGTGGTAGATGAGCATATTAGTGGGGCGTAATATATGGAGTGGCTTTTGTAGATAATGATCTTTTTTTTCATTTACGAGTACGGCGTTAGCAAAAACTCTTCAAAGAGTATTGCATTGTTGCTCGGCATAGCACAGAATTGTTTTAGCGGGCATGGCATAGCTCCGAGATGGATGCTTCGGATGCATTGGCGTCATATTGAGTTTGGAAAATCAGCGAGAGGATCTCATGGGGTTGCTGCCATCGTTTCTTTTGTGTTTTATCATTTGGGCTGCCCATCAAGGTCGAACAGGCCACGTCGGGAATTCCATCATCGTCTTCATCGCGGCCACTTCTCATGTACGTTATAGTCCCCGATCCCACGCCAACGACAGTGGCTGGAGAAATATATCATTCTTACATATTTTTGTACCTTCAATAGCCCGCTTTTTTCAATTATCGAAGACGATGATGGATTCGTGATGTGACCTTGTGCCTACCCTGTAGTAGCATTGTGTACTGACCAATGTTGATATTTGCTTCAAGCTCGCCTGCCCAACCATTACGCCACATGTGTTTTTTGAAAACCTGCTAATACTTGTTTTCTATAGAAGATTTGACTTTCGATGATGAAAGCATTACGCACAACGTAGATACTTTAGTATCAGATAGTACACCCTTTAACTTACCAATGAACTATGGCGATATGTCCCGAGAAGTATCCCGATCGAATACCCCGGCTTTTCCACCTGGGCTTCCAAACCCTCATGGTCATCCTGCTCCTGCAGTCTGTGAAGAGCCAATTGGAAAGCCTTCTAAGGTCCTTCCAGCTGTGGTCCCGTTCACACCATCGAGGCAATCTAGCATGTCATATGCTCCTCGTGTCGCTACTCCTCTTACCATGTCTCAACCTTCCACGCCTTCTCCAATCAAGTCTAAGGCTCTATCAATTGCTGTCCCTGATGCGCCAGCATCTCAAACACAAGCGAAGCAAGAGGTTATAAGTCTTGCTGCAAGTTCTGGCATGTCAAAGGAAATTGCAGCCCAAGCATCCACTCCAGCCTCTATAGTTCCCACAACACCCTTGCTTTCGGCAGCAGTTACTCCTGCGACGCAGAGAAATCTCTCCACTGAAGAGTTTCCGGCCCTTGGAGCACAGAAAGAAACCAGGCCTCCCGCTTCTCGGAAAGTATCAAAAGCACTTTCATCGTCTTCCAAAGTTCCATCTACTCCGAAAATCTTAAACTCCCAGAAGAGTACCAAGGCAAGTGAGAAGAAAGTAGCACCAGTTATCTTGACTATCCCAACTTCAACCAAGCCTGTCCCGAAAATGTTAGGTCCGCCAGAGACGCCTAGTAAAGTTACTCCTTCAGCATCAGATTTTCCTTCGTTACCAGCATCGAAAACTTATAAATCGATCAAGGTCACGTCAACACCAAAGACGGAGGTGCCTCCTATGGGAAGCCCTGCTCCAACTTCTGCAACATCTGCAGCTCCATATACTATACATTTTGGTCGTCAATTTTCCAGTTCAGAAATTCCCGATACTCCTAGTGAGCAAGACAATGCGTCTCTTATGTCCGCATCAGCTTCCAGAGCGAGCTCACCTGCTCCGTCCAGGAGTGGGCAGCCACGAGCTCCAAAACTTAACACAGCAAAAAAGAACAAGCTTAAGTTGGAGAAAAAGGAAAAGGCTCTCGAAGCGCAAATGGCAGCCGCAGCTGAATCCAAGAGAACTGATGAAGAGCAAGCCCCAGTTTTAGGAAGAAAGACCAAGCAAAAGAAGGAGAAGACGAATGCAAGCAGTGCCACGATTGCATCTACGCCCGCGCCTAGCAGACCAGCGTCACCTCCTGTCATAACTGCTCGAGAGGAGAGTAAACCCTCGGTACCTATTGTACCAGAGAAGCCTGTTTCACGTGGTAGCGACAAACCTGTTAGTAAAAGTGATGCGAAGTCCAAGAATAAGGCAAAGGCGCAACAACCTACCCCACCTCCCGAACCACCACGAGCTCCTATTGTCGAAGATGAGGAGGTCGCAGAGAAACTCACGGCTCCAACTTCAGCGACTCTTGTTCAACAGCTTCAATCTGAAGGATCAATTCCTAATATTGCGGATCATCCCATCTTCAAAATACCTGTCGGTCTTAGTAATGAGAAGAAGAGAGAGAAAGATACTACAGCTTTATCAGATCCAACTTCGAAATTGCAAGTTACTCCAGAAGAAAGGGCCATTTTGAACTCGGGAAAGCCAGTTCACAAGATTGTTTCGGGATCAATACGTATCATGTACACACCTAATGGTGATTGTGTTCGCAATCTCAACGCCGAAGAAGAGGAACGATTCTTGGAACTTCAAGCCAGACTTGCAGCCGAGGCTGGACCTACTGCTTTTGTTTCCGCAAAGCATTCAAGCACTGGCTTTAATTTGGTTGGCGGTCGAGCTGTTCCAAACGGACCTCCTTCATACTTCCCATCCACTTTAGCCAGCAATAGTACACCCTTGGATGCAGTTAGTAAGATTCAACGTGATGAAGCTTTGAACTACATCAATCAATTCGTCATTCCATCTCTCTCCAATAACTCTCAGTTAGAAAAGGCACTGAGTGCCAATGCTCTATCTGTCGACATGCTACAAGGAAGCGACCCATCCAGCTGGGGATCTTTGAGTGGAAACTCTCCCGACAATCTTCAAGATTTTCCTTATGGTAGTGATGGTAGTATCCTCGATGCAGGGATTGAAAACATGACAGCAACTCATATCGATCGTGGACCACAGCCTCAAAATGTTCCCTTGTTGGATGAAAAGGAATCGGAGTCTGCAATGCAGATTGCGAAGAAAGAGACCCAGGAGTTAGAGAAGAGACTTCTTGCTGTGATAAAGAAGAATAGGAAGATGTTGTTGATGGGTCATTGAATGAGGAGATGCTCGACCTAATGGTTTCAATGGTATAGGTTGGTGGAAGGGTGACGAAAGGGTGACGAAAGAATGACGAAAGAATGAAGTGTATAATTATTACGTGTGTAAATTGTTGTATTGATATTGTATGGTTTAACGGATGGGCGTGTGGTTTCACTCCACGGTGTATGAGTACCAATGGTATAGACTTATGATGAAAGGGATGGAAACTGAGGACATTCATCCATGATGGCAATGATTGCTTTTAGCGTTATTTGTATGATTTTAATGTTCGAAAGCTATAGCGATACCATAAGCTCTATTAGCATAGCATAGCGTAGCATAGCGTAGCATCCCTAGCGTAGCATAGCGTGTCATTGATATTCAAATTCAACATCGTGCTCGTTATAACTTGGTCACATCAAGAAGATTCTTCAACTTTACTCAAGCAAAAACCTACACATGTCATTCTATTCTAACTTGAGTAGATTTGAATAATGTCTCCGGGCTGGTTTCATTCCTTTATTTCATTGGTAGCAATACAATTATATCTATGGATCTGTCTGTTTCTCAACATGATAATTCTGTGATAAAATATATAAATTGCTTTATAAACGCAATCAAGCTTTCGAGTTCATTCCTATACTAAAGTTTAGCCCGCCAGGATCTACATTTAGTTGTTTAGTTGTATCCAAATGCAGATAGGTTTACATTAAAATTACATTAGGGCTAGATTCGAGTCATTAGACTACACTACCTATATAACTACCTTACCTTGGTGCTATACCATGATCTACTTTCAATAACCACATCCAAATCCATACAGCATTACATTAGAACTGTAGAACTAATTAATAACTGTGTCTTACTGTATCTTCCTGTCTCTTCCTATCTCTTCCTGTCTGTCTCATTCATTCTATCATTCAATCCACAGTTGCAGATCAATGACCCCTCTAGCTGTTCTTGAAGCTTTGCTGGGGTAAGGCCAAGGATATGAGCGGATGTTGGCGGGGTAGATAGACCAACAAATAAAAAGCTCATCTGAAGTTCTCAATTCTACCGTACATGCATGATCTTGATGCTTGCTTGTTATTGTCGCATCATCATTAGGAAGAATAGAATATTTATTTGACCTGATATAAGTTGCCTTAAATTCCTCTTCTTCTCAATCTTCTTTTAATTCCCAATCAATCATCAATCATTCAATATGGCAGAATCACTTCCCAGCTCCTTGTCTGGTATGTATCAGATAAACCATTGCTAGCTCTCATCCACTGATCCCTTCCCTTCCCTTCTCTTCCGTCTCTCCTCTCATCTCCCGTCCCCAAGTCTGCTAAATCAGAACGTTCCTCGAACTAACTCATCTCCCCAGACCATATTCATATCGCCGTCATCGGTGGCACTGGTCTCCAATCCCTCGAAGGGTTCGTGCCCATCGCAACCGTTAACCCACTTACCCCTTGGGGATACCCCTCCGCCCCCATTCACATCCTTTCTCACAACAATGTTCCCATCGCGTTTCTCTCCCGTCACGGGATCCACCACGAAATTGCTCCACATGAAATTCCTAGCCGTGCGAACATCGCCGCATTGAGAAGTATTGGGGTTAGAACTATTATTGCTTTTAGTGCTGTGGGAAGTTTGAGAGAGGAGATCAAACCGAGGGATTTTGTGGTGCCAGATCAGATTATTGATCGAACCAAGGGTTAGTTTCTGCTGGATTTCCTAGGTGGGATTTGGATATGAAAAAGAAAAGTGCATAGTGTGCTAATATTAAGGGGATATAGGTACTCGCCCATTTACATTCTTTGAGAAGGGTATTGTTGGACATGTAGGATTTGCGGATCCGTTTGATGAGAACATTTCCAAGGTTGTGCGAGAATGCGGCCACGCACTTAAAGGCGAGGGAATAGTGATGCACGATAAGGGAACAATCATTTGCATGGGTTCGTCTTCTCCCGTCCCCTCTATCCTTACACCCTCAAACTAATCATCCCCTCCACCTAATAGAAGGACCTGCATTCTCCACCCGCGCTGAATCCTATATGTACCGCTCCTGGGGCGGCTCCGTCATTAACATGTCTGCGCTCCCCGAAGCCAAGCTCGCGCGCGAAGCCGAAATGGTCTATCAAATGATCTGCATGGCAACCGACTATGACTGCTGGCACAGTACCGCGGATGTAGATGTAGAGATGGTGATGGGCCATATGTATGCGAACGGACAGAATGCGAAGAGACTCGTTGGAGCGGTGTTGGATGCGTTGAGTAAGCAGGAACACAGTGAGATGGTGTTGGGGAGACATTGGGAGGGAAACACCACAGGCATGATTTAAATCCATGACCAAGGCGGAAGGTCGGGGCGAGACAGGCAAGAAGAATGCAGAGTTTTTGTTCCCCGGTGTGTTCGACTTAGCTTAGCTTAGTTCATGCGCGATGATGCAGTATTGATGCAAGGGAGGATGGAGGGTTCAGCAATTAGATCCTGATATTCGGATGCATCAACTACATTCGTATATGCGGGAATAGATATATAGACAGCAACGGATTTACAAATACATCATCGCCTTTACCAGAACTCATAAAACGATATTTGTCCCCAGCCCCCCCTCTTGTTTGTCTCTCACTGACTCCAGTCAAATACTCCCCCCTCCTCCTTGAGTATTTACGTCCATCTTGGGTGGAACCTTGGACCGAAATTACCCGCGCAGATACTCACACTCGTAGAGTTTCTATATATCACTCCCTTTCTTTCTCTCCGTACTCATCCTCATCCTCATCTATATAATTAATCATATATATAATCATATATATAATCATATAATCCTCACACGCCACCAACCCCCAACCCAATCCAATCCAAACCAGCTCCAAGATAATCATCGAGCATCGAGCACGAGATCCCATCTCTGCGTCGTGTCGCGTCGCGTCGTATGGCTGATAAAATTTGGATTGATAGGTATACGTATCGTTCGTTTATTCATTCTTGCTTGCTTGCATGTTCTTATTGGGTGGCGCTCGAGGTGGGTGGAGAGGCGGTGTTGGGGGTTGGGGATGGGGATGGGGATGGAGTTTCTAGGCGTGGGTTTTTGGCGAGGAAGGGAGGGAGGGAGAAAGGGGGTTGGGGAAGGGTTCATTTGTTGTTTTTGAGGTATAGATGGATGGGTATAGACAGGTGGGTAGGTATGTGCTGTGAAAGCCGGGGGCTTTTGAAAGTCTGTCGATGTTGAAAGGATTGCTGGGTGGGAATGGGTTGTAGAGGCTGAAGAGGTTGAAGAAATGGCTGTATGATACTTGGCATGTTTGAATGTACGTCAGTTTGAGGATAATTTTTTCAATTTTCTCACATTCCGGAGGAATAATGATAGTAGCGATTATATATCCAATTAATCAATCCAACTCCGAATTTCTTTGTACAATATCATTAACCCAAATTTACAAATAATATCTAAACTTTTTGTTTTCCCAATCGGTTAGCACGACCCGATCAACCGTTAAATCTGCATCATCAATATCTTCCACGTGTCTCGGTTCAGGGTCGATGTAAAGGCCTTGTTCACGATCGCGTCGTTTGTTCTCCCAGTCCATGTATTGTCTTAGGATGAGTGAGAGTGCAATGGAGATCACCAGGCAAGCGATCATACCGTTATATGCTGTCTGTTGTACTCATTAGTCTTTGGAGTTCTCGTTTAAGGATTTGGGATTCATACCTGGTAATGAGGTGCTTCGTGGGATTTGAAGAGTTGAGGTCCTCCAATGTTACCCGCGCAGTATCCGATGAAGAAGATGGCATTTACGGTAGTTTTCTTGGTGAAGCCAGCCGTGTCTCGAAAGGATGTTAGTAAGGTGATTTTGCATGGTAGCAGTGAGAGTTTCATAGGGTTATAGAAAGATTCAACTTACTGCTTGCCATCAAACTCAAAAGGAGAGGAAAGGCGGATGAAAACAATATCATCATCCAGCATCCAATTAGACGTCCGTATCTGTTGGAAGTAGGGAGTTCTTTGACTAGCAGAATACCAATCAAAGCGAAGACATACCCTACAATAATGATGATAAGACGGGATCTACGGACTTTTGAGGCGGTATAAGTCGCGGAAATCACAGCAGCGATTTGAAAAACTCCATTGGGCATGCCAAATAGAATAGTGTCCAGTTCAGCAAAGCCAAAGGATTTAATAATGAGAGATCCGAACTTATGACTCGTTAGTTAAAGAGTAGATTTGCACGCGTGGAGGCCTCTTACATTAGAAACCACACCATTTGTGATTGAGGCAACACCAATGATCAGGGAGATCAACCAGGTTTTTGGATCAATCAATGCTTCGATGCATTGAGATCGAGACCATTCATTGGTCTTGAAGCTGTGTTGTGTCTTTTGTGGTCGCCTATCAGCGATCTCTCGTTCGCGTTGAGTGAGAAATCGAGCAGTCAATGGAGCATCGGGTAAGGTGAAATAGAGTAGAACCCCCAGAAAACAGTAATTAACCCGAAAATGATAAATAGCCACTGTAATAAATGCGTTAGATACGATAATATGAGACTGGCATGATAGAAGACTCACTCTCCATGGCTGAAGATTTCCTTCGATTTGGGCAATCCCGTAAGCAAGCAAACCTCCAAAGGTATTTGCAATGCCATTTCCCAAAAACCATATGCCATGTCTCCACGCATGCTCAGAAGGCTTGTACCATATTCCCGTCAACAGACTGAAACCCGGGCTAACAGTACTTTCCGTAATTCCTAAAAGAACCCGAAGAAACACACAACCCGATAAATTGTTCGCAGCTCCGTGACATCCCAAGACAATTGCCCAGATGATGATTGACATGGAGAGATATTTGGCTAGGGGAAATTTGACAAACCCCAAGGATGCCGGATAATTGGCAATGAGATAACCAAAATAAAAAGCGCTACCTAACCACGAATACTCTTGTCCTTTGAGCCCAGTATCAGGAATCAACCCCATGATGGAAGCATAGTTAAGACTGCTTTTGTCGAGGAATTGTAAAAAGTAGGAGGCCATCAACAATGGCATTAAGCTGTTTTGACTATTAGATCTTGGTTTGAAGTCAAACATGGGCTGCTTACCGCCAATCAATTTTCCTCAACAATGCCTTTTCTTCAGCGGCCGTAGGTTGGGTATAGACCTCGCCAACTTCCATATTTTCGATATCCGTGCCCTCAACTTTTGGAGGTTTTGAGTCGAATTTGGAAACGTCTCCGGGAGCATTCTCACCTCCATTTCTTGTAGCCATTTTTCAAAACAAGCGATCGAATGAAGGCAAATGGATACGGAACCACTTCTGATGGTCGTTGGAGATATTATATCTCTATCTTTGACTCTGAGCCAAGATGATAGATACGATACCAAAGAGCCCTGGCTATCTTTGACCTTATCATCAATAATATACCACTAAGTATCATGAATCATGATGCTGGCCACTGAGGAAGGCTGGGGCAGAAATTTACGATATATCATGATATCTCGGTAACTTGGACTGATGATTCGTTAGAATTGACGACGAGATAGACTATGAAGACGGATGCCGTTATCGGGCCCCACATCACGTCAGGGTCTTGTTTATCTGGATTTCCACGTGGCTAGGTTTCACTCCTGAAGTCGTTTGTCCCCGCTCATGTCATCAACCTTACGAATGGTTGTATGGTCGGGGGAATCCAATAACCCGGTCCTATATCACATACTTCGAAGACCAGGCTTTTAGGCACTGCACTCTAATACAATTTATTTTGACGGTTGACGGTTGACAAAGAAAAGTTACGTTACTTGTGTAAATACTCACCCACAACGTTAACTAAGATGGAGTTTGAATAACTGCATTCTTCCATGAGGCGTACAAACTGCATTTCATGGTATCCATTCCCAAGAAAGTCTTCTTATTCATATCTGAAATGGTTGACATTACACGGCCTGGATTATTTCTCTTACTTTACTCAAAGATACCGTCCCCTGATTATCCCGCTTGAATAAAGAAATACGTTGCAAGGCTTTACAAAGCCGATGATCACTGATTCTACCTTGTAACCATTCTTGATGAATCATGTCATTTGTCTCAATAGCTGCAATGAACAGAGCCCATTGAAATTCATACACAGGCTGTTGCGAGCCGGCAGGACAAAACGTGCATAGCGAATAGTAGTAGTTGGCTAAGAGCAGCTTTAATCTCGGGAGAGCTTTCTGACCCGAACAAGCTGGTTCCGCTCCTCATAAGATATATTTGGAGTGCGTAAAACGTGGTGGCTGAGTTTGCACAATTGAGTTTCATAGCTGGCTGCAGCGTCATATCAGAAGAGCCGTAATAGAACACGGTACCGTAACGCTGTAATAAGTGAGTATAAACCATGAAGAGAAGTCCACTCACTTACTGTTTCTAAAGCTACCAGTTCACTTTTTAAGCTCTTTAAAGTGGCGCTGGTCTCAAGATTTAGGGATGTTTGACTGAATTTACTGATCTTACAGCATAAAAGCAGCAAATCAGTCATCATGTCCACTGACAAACAACTCTCAATATCGCGAATGCTTTGTGATATTGGGTACTCTACCCCCCAATTCAGTTGTAGGGCAAGACGAGATTCTGCTTGTACCGCCAAGAGCTGTTCAGGATGTACTTGAAAGTGTTCAACTAGGCTAGGCTTGCACCCCAAAAAGCTACCCTGAGCATCCATCTTCAATAACCACATTATCGCACGAGCGATGAGACTTCGCCCTGCACGGTTTTTGTTCCAGTCTTGACCAGCTGAAGGCGATTGCTCATGCGTATATATAGTCAATTGATGCCTTTTCAGATACTCGGTTGCTGTCAGACTCAAACGGTCTAGCTTTGATAAGAATAGCGCCACTGGATTGCAACATGTACATGTGTATGCAGAAAAAAGAGGCGAGAACTGCAAGATGGTCTACAAAGTTTTCGCATTGTAAAGCTTGCATGAGTTGCTCTGTGCCTTGTTCATAATGTTTGTGGCCAATTTCACGGCTAAGGTTGGTAGGTGGCATATCATGAAGAGAAACGGCTAGAATGAGGTGGAGCAGCATCTGTGAATTCTTCAGTCCGTGAAGTAGTAATAAAGCTGGAGTAGACCATTGCGGGTCTCTCGTAGTTTGTGAAGGAGAGAATACTGTCCGATAGTGTGTAAGAGCCAATTCTTCATCTCTGTTCAAACAAATTCCATTCTCCGGAAGAGTTTTCTGTATTGATGATATTTTTGCAATGTGAAACTCCTCCAGATCGATAGATGAAGGATTATTGTTTGAGGAGGTATATATATTCATACTCTGAGGGTCAGGAAGCAGCCACTCAACAGCTGGATCTAGTATAAAGACCCCCTTCTATCGCAGCAATTGGTGCTTGAACTTGTGGAATACCCACAGAATTCTGCGCTGAAAATGCAGGTGATGCTGCTACAGCCAATCCATGGTCAAATCCCGACAGATAATGGTTAATAAGTGCCTCTGGATCTTGTGTCTGCCTTCCCAATCCATGTAAGGCCGGCGAAAGCGATTGAGGAGACCTAATATCATAAAGTCAGTCGCTACAATCTCAACAGTGTCTAAGAACGACTCAATGAGTAAATCTAAATGGTACGGAAGGAAGGGGGTTTTTCACCAGTCAGGATCTCGACACTTTAATGGGCCTGCACCACGACGTCTTTCTCTCACACTTGGTAAAATGCGCGAGCACGGCTGCTGGCAAATGAGCTTCAACCGGTCACATCTTCCACAAGAAGGAAGCTGCTCGTCGCATTTTACCTTTTTTGTGCGGCAGGTCAAGCAACCTTGTGACCAAAGTATCAGCAACTGCTTACTGACTATGACCTTGCATCGCTTACCACGTTTGGAACGACCAGAAGTGCTCGATCGTTTTCGTTTAGGACTAACATTCTCGGACATGGTAGGAGATTCTAACATGATAGCTGTGCTCAGTCCTCGATAATCTTTCTATTTATATCTACGTTTAAGTCTAAAGATCTCGGCATGATCTTTGATATCGAATCAGAGTGGACCTTCTCCTACGTTACCACAGATTCCGCCTCTTAATGAACAAACTTGGGTACGTCGAAGCAATGGAGATTGAAGACAAACTAGCTGCTCATCCCCACATACTCCATATCAAAACATTATCAAGGAGCACAGACTCCAAAAAATTAAGCGGGCCTAGCTGTTTACATCGGGGCCCCCTGATTTGATTGGCTTATTTACACGATGTGCATAGAGGGATGTATCGACTTCTTAAGAGTGAATTATCTCACAAAATTATTTATTGTCTTTTCCAAAGTTGGCTGTTGATTTCTCTCTTAAATTAGGACATTGTTGTTACTTTTCAACATCTTCCTTATCTTGACAAACATCCCTGGCCGCTCAGCTGTGTTGGAATTCTGTTGGCAGGAGTTATCTAAAAGTGGGGTGAGCAGTTATATCATCGAGAATCTCTTTTGGTAGAGAAGCTTCCCAACTTCTTCACGATATTTGCATTGCTACAATCTTGCCTCAATTCTTATTTAATTTCTATCAGGCGCTGCCTAGTGATCGATTCTGAACCTTTTGAACCTTTCGATAACTTAAGGTCTATCACCTTCAGCAATATGGGCAACACTATATCATACAACGTTGCAGAGCACCGACTTGATCTCGGGGACGGAAAAGGCTCCATTACAGGACTTCAGTATGATTCTAAGGCACGTAGATACGCTGGGATACCATATGCATTGCCTCCCCTAGGAGATCTGCGCTGGCAAAAACCCCAACCACTTCCTACAGATCACACATATACATCACATGATGGCAAGCCATTTGATGCTACCAAGTTTGGGCCTATTTGTCCACAGGCTGCTTATATGTCAGCAAAGAAAAATGCAACCCCCGAAGAGGCATTTGGTGAAGATTGCCTAAGACTCAATATATGGACACCAGTGGAATCGACTGAAGGCAAGAAATGGCCCGTTATGCTATGGCTTCATGGAGGGTGGTTTCAAATAGGAGACCCATCACATGAACCGGGAATGGATCCGACTGAACTCATCTCGACGGGGAAGCTGAATGCTATTGTAGTAGCCATAGGATACAGATTAAACCTATTTGGTTTTCTCGCTGGCGATGCCTTGCAAACAGAGAACGATAATACCGAAGCAGGTAACTATGGACTATGGGATCAAAGACTGGCTATCGATTGGGTGCGGGAAAACATTGCACGATTTGGTGGTGATGTAAATAATATTACCCTTGCGGGAAGAAGCGCTGGCGCTTACGCCGTACATGCACAAGCTTTGTACGAGTTTCAGAACCCAGCATTTCGGGCTACATCACCATCGTTCCATCGGATCGTCATGCTATCCAACGCCATCCCAGCACAACCAAAGACACCTGCCGAATGTCAAGATCAATTTGACGAACTTTGTCAGTTCTTTAATATTTCCACAGATTCAAGTGGTGTCGAGAAACTCTCCGCCCTGCGTAAAATCGAGTCAAAGAAACTGGTAGATGCCATTATGAAACTGAAGCATCACACGTTCCGACCTGTAACCGACTCATCATTCATTCAACCAGGAATGATGGATTACCACCGCAGTGGCACCTTCGCACAAGAATTCAAACAGCGCAACTTCAAAATCCTGATTGGCGAAATGCTCAACGAAGAAACGCTCTATGCCGCAACTAACGGTCCCGAGGCGAACTTCGAATCTCTCCTCCTTCAGGTTTCGAACTACTATGCACCTGCAACAACTTCTCGTGTATTAAAATCCTACAAGCTTCCCGCCACAGAGGAAAAAAGTGATTGGACATCATTGTACGGACATATCATCGCCGATGGCCAAGTGCGAGCACCATCTCGGTTCCTGGTAAATAGCCTCTTTTCGAACGGTGTGGAGGTTGCAGATATTTGGCGATATAGAATTTCGTATCGACTATCCTTCATAACAGATGCTGTAGCACCCAGAAGTTTTGGCGTAGCACATGCAATGGACAAGCCATTCTGGAAGTGAGTCTCCCCTATCATAAGCGATCGTAAATCTGCAAGCCAACTTACTTCCTCTTTTCCGTATAGTTTCTCAATAATTCATGGTCCAACTGATCAAGAGCTTGTGCTGATGAAGGATTGGATCCGTGATTTGGTTGCATTTGTGGGTGCGGAGGATGATTATAGGTACGGTACGAAGGAGATCGATGACTTCAAAGTCGCTACACCGGAGGGCAACATAGAGATCCAGAAAGATACAAGGTGGCAGGAGCTGTTGAACCTTGCTAATATATTTTCTGGGTGAGGAAACTAAAATTCTTATAATCCAATATTATTTACTAGTTGTTTAACTGGACTACAAGCAATTGTTCATGCAGTTTAGGTACCATTATGAAAACTTTCAATAATGCACCGTGCAATCTAGACCTAAAAGCTTTCGATTTTCCAAAAATTGCAACGTCCGACGAGAATTACATCTCCACCTAAACCCGATACCAGAGAAGGACTCATATCCATGGCAAAGGAAGATAGAGCCCTCAATATCTTTCATTTTTATCCTGAATTTGGTATTGGTGGTGTAAGTTTTGAAAGCTCAAAGATGTAGGACTGCTGCAGTGACTTTTAGTCATTTAACCTACTACAACGAAATTTCCCTTGCAAAGTTGAAAGACAAAATTGTAATAATATTATACATGTGCTCGTCTCTTATTCATTGGGAAGAAAGAGGAGGGCCAAGTGATCCTTCGAGAATGACTCGCAAGTACGGCCATACCTTCATATACTAAATGCTCCAGCGTTCTAGATTCTAAGTACCGGCACAAAAATCAACGAATCAATGCTATTTTCAAATGCCGTTCTTTGCAAAGCGCGACTTCTCATAAATCATTCCTCATCGCTCTTCGACGCCTCATTCGCCCCTTCCCCCGCCTTTCCCCTCCATTTCCTCCCTTCTCATATTCTCTAACTCCCTCTGCAGTTTCATTTGCAGCCTCTCCAACACCCACTCACTTTCTTTTTTATGTCCCATCAGCGGACTCCCTTTTCCCAACCAGCTCCACTTCGCTCCCAAATCCTCTCTCATTTCCCCTTTTTTTATACCACCCAGCCCCTTTTCCTTTACCTTTGTCGGTTTTCTGGTTGGTTTCTCGTTGTTTTCTGCCTCATTCTCATCCTCCCCTGTCAACTTAAGATACCATGCCCATTCATCGAAGGTATATTTACGAGGTGGTGAGCTTTTAACATGTTTTATCACCTTTCCGATTTCTTTGACGAGGATACAGTGATAGTGATGTCGATTTTCGGGCAGTTTATCATTTTCATATCCTTCCTTCCTAGAGCTTTTATTTTCAACATGCCCAAAATTTCCTTCCACGCTCTGGGCTGCAGATACTGGGTCATTTTTGGCGGCCCTGTGGCCAATGGAGTCTTTATCGTTGTAAAAATCTGCTGCTCCTTCGGCATTTTGAGGTGGCTCTGATACCCCAAACAACTTTCCGGATGTCACCTTGTTCGTTGCTTTTTTGCGGGGGTGTCTTACTTCTTTTTGCCAAGGTAAGATTATAGATTTTTCGATCCAAAGAGTGAGGTCGTGGATTCCTTTGATAATTGTGTCACCCATATTGCTAATGAGTATCGTGAGAGATGGAATAACAAGAAGAGACCAGAAAACGAAAAATGATTTGCCGAAGTTTGACTGAGGATAGAAATCACCGTATCCAACAGTTAGAAGAGATATATACAAGAAGTAAAGAGATTGAAAATAACTCCAGTTTTGCCTATACTCCGTAACTTGAAATATCGCCGCACCAACAAGCCAAAGCGTCATCCATGTAGCCCCAGAAATTATTAAAGAATTCCAACGGCGTTTAAAAGCTGTATCTTCTTGAATTTTCCTCATTAATGCAAACTCATGCCGACGCCTTTCCCTTTCCATAGTGCTATTGTTATTCACGAGTGTGTTATTTGACTCTGAATCTAACTCTCCTATTCCAATAAGCTTCAATATCTTGGGATTCTTCTTTTGGATCTTTTTCACAATACGCCTTCGTTCTTTTTCGATCATTCTTGCACCCCATCTTAACTTTTCCACGTTCGAGAACGAGTGATCGAATTGAACTGATAATCAAGGTTATGATGATGATACCACCCATTGCAAATGGAAATGAGAGACTTCTTCCTAAATGTGTCAGTGGTGCAAAATCTCCTACACCAATCGTCAAAAGTGTAAAGTCACACCAGTAAAACGCATCGAGATATTGCCATGATTCGACATGAGCAAATACTGCTGCACCTACAAGCAGATATACCAGAAAGCTAACAGTCTGGCACATCAAAGTTCTTTGGCCTATGGTCAATGCGAAGTCCTGTGAATAGTGTCCCTTATAAGCTCCGTATTCAGTAATCACCATCAAACTAGCAACCACAAAGTATAGGCCTGCAGCAAATATTGCATAGTAAAATGCCTGTGTAAAGGCATAGTTTGGAGATGATTCAAGTGTCAAAAGTTCCGCAACGCAAACTGTCAAAGCTATTAACGCAAATGATGATAAATACCAGCCAATAATTGTAACAATTTGTGAGACCGAGGACCGAACTCTTTCCACCATATTTAGAAAAAGGCATAGATTCGAGACAAGAGCGATAGCCAATTGCGCAGCATTTACACCAACCAACCTGTTCATATGCATTAACATTATGTTTCCCAGCAGATATTCAAGTACATACCATTTCGGGTCATCAATATATATATCTCGTGCTCTTCTACTCCCCGAGCGGTATCAATACCCTCCAGCGTACAGCCAATGCGCAAATACTGAATGCTGAGGCCATGGGCCCAAATGTGCCGGCGATAAGAGGAAATGCGGTGCTAGCAAACCACCAACGACTGGGAAAGTTATTTGTTAGCGAAGTCTGTGGCCAGCCGTGGTATCTGCAGAATCTTTCCATCAACGTACCTTGGCTCTAGAAAAGCATCCTCATCATCCTGGGTTTCATCTCGCTCATCGCATTGCCGACTCTCTATATAATTCTCCTCGCGGGAAATAGATTCATCGAGCCCTGGGGCGTTCATTGTGCAAGAATTCAGAGAGGGTTCGTAACTTGGCACAAATGAAACGGCAGATGAAGTTCTTCATGAATACATATTGAAGGAATCCTGACTGGCTGAAAGGTATATAATTTAAGTATACCTAGGTAGAATAAACTATTCTGTAAATACAATATATACCTACGTAATCATATCTTTCCAAACATAATATTGGTGTTAATCCCTCGTTAACCTTACTTGAAAGAATTAGATGGCTAGGCCAATGATGTCGCTAAAAAAGCGTGATTTGCAAGGGTTGAATCATTCACGATTACGGCGAATGGATTCTGGAGAAGGAAACTAGAGGGCGGGAGCTAGACCTAGAACTATTGTAACTCCCTCCGCATAATTTGGTCTGACACTTAACTCTTAGCTTCTTGACATTGGATGAATGTGCTGGGTGGGGTTTGCATAACGTACTCACTAGAACTGCTCAAGTAGAAATAGGAAAGGCTAACCGAGAATGAACATCAGAAATTGGTCTATATATGAGATGAGGGAATAGTTGTTGCTCTACGCGATCTTTTGTGCCTTACATATTTTTTTATGGTTTATATTGTAGGGCTTTAAAAACGAAAGGCAGGATCATTAACTAGATGTCCTGAATGTTGTTTTATTCCCCCTGGTATATTATGATTCCGTTGTTTATCAACGGTGTATTCACAGATATATTAAGTGTATATCACAGTTTTCCTACAACAACGCTCTAAATACAAAGGGCATTTTTATATAATATATACTAAGTTTGTAATAGCACTAACCAGTATTTGATATATTTTAAAGAAATCTTAAACTTTTAGTATTATCACTAGTATTATAATATAATTATTATTGTTATGATTATTATTGAAGCTATTTAAAATTTGGAATTGTTAAGAGGAAGAATGGAATTGTCGGTATAATCACGTGATGCGCTAGGCTACGCTCTAACGCCTGGGCATTCTATATAGTTGCCGTTCTACACATTTAGATAGTGATCCTTTAGAGCAATAATAAGATACAACGGTATACCTACCTTATTGACTTTCACCCGCACCAGGTGATACCAACAGTATATCATACCCTCAGTATAACAAGATTGGTATATAATAACCATTAACCTCACATATATTCAATTGCTTAATACCCTGCACATTTTTTCTCAACCTAATTCCTTGGACACGAATGTTCGGTCATAGCTAATTAATGACACATAATTTCAAAAACGAAACGACTTGTTTCTTTTATTTCCTCTGCTACAGCCATGATACACATTTTGATTCACTTCTAGGATAAATCTACGTATACATGATCCTCAGAATTTCGCAAACTTCCACAATCTAGACATTCACCACACTTCGAGTCCCGAAAGTAGACCATATCAGTGGCTGTATTTATTAAGATCTCTAAAGGCCTATACTCTGCTGGATTCCAGAATCTCTCGGCCAGTCAGATTTCATGATTGAGCAATTGTAAGTCAAGACTAGCTATAGGATTTCCAAGACTGCAAAATTATCATTTCGGGATAATCTGTGCGATTATGGAAATCGTACGCGTTCAGATTTCTAGAACGGTGATTACTATAGTATCATCTGGAATACCCATGGAATAATAAAATGGATAAAGGGATAACAAATAACTCCCGAGAAAAGATTTGATGGACAGTAATAAGATGTGTATTAAAATAGAGTACAAAACCCTCCACGAAGAGTCTTTTGTACGAATGTTATGCAGAAATTTCATGTGAAGTTGATTCAACGCTATCATGGTGAACAGTATTCCTGTGGAACTTTCCTGGTACTCTGGTCGTAATTGTTTCACTTGCACCTGGCGTTTTGATGTCAAATTCTCAAGTTTGTAGAGAGAGAATAGTTCATGATTGATGCCCTGACGCTACGCATGATTCACTCTTACATGCAGTGGTTTTGAATTGGAGCTAGCGCTGCAATAGCATATCCGATGGGAGAATCTCATAATTAGATAATTAATAGATTCTAAGAACTCGATCGTTGTGATATTTTTGCAGGATTGATCGAAGCGTAGAGTGAGAATTGCTGGGTGAATGGAGGGGAAGACCAGAACTTTTAGGTTTCATACAGGACTCATGTTCGAGAACACAATTGGATCGTCGAGGGTTTCAGAGCTGGATAGATTTTACCCTGAGGGCTGTATAAGTAGTATCATATGAGTCATTTATAGCAGAGTATATGGGTTGGAGTTGATGATGGACATGCAGATTCGAAAGGGGAGACAAGCTAATTAAGGTGAGGCCTTCGATGCTCTCTACTTGTCTTGGCGAGGGGGTACTTTATGAAAAGACATAGTAAAAAGATTTTTGAATAGACTTTGGAGGAGAGGAGAAGAATAATATTAGTAATTAAAAGGCGATGGTGATATAACAAAGTTGGAAGGCGAAGGGGAGGGTGATCTGATTTTATAAAAGTATCTGGGTAGGTAAAAAGCCACCTCTTGAATATGGCTGAGGTTTCGAATAATAATTACATGATCCTGGTGCAAAAAGTGAATTGTTTCATGAAGAACTATCATTTACCACAGTGGTCAACTCCGCGTCAAAACTGGAGAGTTCCAAGGTATATATAGACATAGGTCCACAAAGGTAGAGGCTAAAATCTTGCTGCCCGTTACTAATGATTTTTTCAACATGCAATGGTTTTGGTAACTTAGAATCGGGATCACTAGTAATTATAAACTACTAGGAGTTCAACCAATTGCAATGCTATTGAATCCAATATATCTTTCTTATGTAAAGGGGGAAATAGAGCTTTGCCATCTTATATTTCATAAGATCTGATAATGCAAAACACGAATGACATCGCTTAGTACTCTTACTAGTAAAGCAATTCATCCTCTTTAGTATCAGCTAGAAATATAACATAATGCGCTGGCTGAGGGCTCGGGTGACTATTCGAGATATTTCAGGGTGTTAATGGTCAGTAACTTCTGATTCTCGACATCAATGTGTTGTTGGTGTGTTCATATAGTCCAATAGAGGCTTTCTATGAATCGATCGAGCCTCAATATATGGTGGATGCTGAATTTTATCATGAATCTAACTGCAGATATACATAAATCGTAAGGCATTGCCCATTTACTACCTCCGCGCCGTACGCTTTAACATCACGGTTACTTACTACTTGGCATGTGGGTAGAATTTTGATGTCGTAATATAAGAAGGCAGCGCGACATTTAATCCGTGTTCTCCATTGAATCAGCCAGATTAATAAACGAGCTCCCTGGATCGTACACATCCCTGGATCTTGCACACTTTTTTTTCGACTTTCAAAATATCGATACCATAGATTCAAAACCTAACGAAATATTTTTAGAGGCTTGTATAGAAGCCGCATTAGATCATATTAAAAAGCAAAAACATTCTAAATATTCCCAAATAACTAAAATATATAAAGTTAACCGTTTTACACTATTTCAATGTTATAGAAGTACCCCTCGGGAGGTCAAGAGCCTAGCTAGCTCATATAGACGTTAAACATAATAAATAAATAAAATAAATAAATGTTATAGAAGCAAGAAGGACAAGAGCTCCTGTGTGAACGAAGTGAATAATTTCAATTCAATTACCACTGTAATATAGCAACTGTAATAAAGCCCTAAGCGAATGCGAAAGAGACTAGCTCTTTTTAGTAAGCCTTTATAAGGCTTACTACTTTCAATACGTAGCTAGCTCTTTAGATAGAATACAATTAGACATACAGGACCTACGATATTCGTGGGTGCTACGTCTTCCGTATACTTCTCGTACCAACAGCTCCATTCGCTCCTGGCGCCCGATAGCCCTGCTATCCTGCGTAGGCAAAGGCCTGGAACGAACTATCGCGAGACGGATAGCATGGACGTCGCTAACGCACAGCACGCTGAGCCCTCAACACTGCGGGGCTCTGCCCAAACGATCGGCTATGGACCTAGTTTCGGCATTCGTACACGATGTGGAATGCGCTTTTGCTAGAAAACGAGAAGTCACGCTGGTTACGATGGATGTACAAGGAGCATTCGACGCGCTATTACCCCGGCGGCTACTGAAGAGGATGCAAGACCAAGGCTGGCCTGTGCCTTTACTGAAAATGATTAGATCGTTTCTGCAAGAACGCAAGGTGATGGTCAGGCTCGAGGACGCCTATACGGACGAGTCGCGGGTACAATGCGGCACCCCTCAAGGCTCACCTCTATTCCCGGTGCTTTACATGCTTTACTTGGCGGAGCTTCTGAATCAAGATCAAGCCCTTCGATTTGGGTACGCGGACGATATTGCGCTTTACAGAATAGGTAACACACTGGAGGAGAACGTTACAGCGATCACGCAGGACGTCCGACGGATAGAAGCATGGGGACTAGCCAATAAAGTCGCTTTCGCACCAGAGAAGCTAGAGATGATGCACTTCACTCGTAGGCGTCACGCACATGCCCCGGAAGCTGTCATCTCCCCAACACTAACCATACAACCTACAACAAGCGCACCAGGTGACACAAAGCAGCCGGCGCTTTGATGGTTGGGAGTATGGCTCGATCGCAAACTTACTTTCAAAAGACATATCGCTGAACGAGTAGAGAAGGCACGGAAAGTGGCATTGCACATCAAGCACCTTGCCAATACCGTGCATGGCCCCCCTGCGGCCCCCCTACGGAAAGCCACGATCACATGCGTAATGCCTCGCTACTTTACGGGGCAGAAGCGTGGTATCCGGGACGAACGCGGCTAAGTACAGGGCGGAGGCCATCTACGAGGCACCATGGTGAGCACTCGAATGGGGTCACGCATAGCGAAGGCTGACAAAGTGATCAACCTCGCAACAAGGGGGGTACTACCGGTCTGGAGGACCACGCCCATTGTAGCCAACCTACGGGACGCGGGCCTCCCTCCCTGCGAAGTGGCTCTAGAGCATATCCGCATCAATATGGCTCTTCGACTCCGAAGACTTGACGTACGCCATCCGCTGACCATGCGACTGACCGCACCGGGCCACCGTACGCAGAACGGTACGAGACTGCGATCAGCGGACCGGTTGCTACCGGGAGCACCACGACCGATCCTATCCCCCCCGCACTACACCCCCGGGTGTAGAACGGACCCTACACAGGGGATAGACAAAGAAACGGCGGCGGCTAGCTTCAATGATTGGTGGAATGCTTTGCCTCCCAATACGGTTACCGTCTTCTCCGATGGATCCGAATCGTATGACGACGCTGGTAAGCACGTGGGCTACGGCTACGCGATCTACCAGGGACAAGCGCTTGTAGCTACTGGAAAGGGTGCGATTAACACGCTCTCGCATGTCTTTGACGCAGAAGCGATAGGGGCTCTGAAAGGGCTTTAGAAAGCGCTTACGCTACTATCCAATGCGGATACACAACGATGGCTATGTATCGATAGTACCTCTGTGATATGGTGTAAACGCGCGAATTGCTTCGGACACTTCTCAATGGGCGTTCCTAGAAAGCCATCGACTAATCGATCGGCATGCGGTCAATATACGGTGGTCCCCTGGGCACCAGGGTATAACCGGCAACGAGGCAGCGGATAGCCTAGCAGACGCAGGAGCCAAGAGCGATATAGTGGATCCAGGGCCTACTGCGCAACCTACGATCAGTGGTATAGGATCTCAGTGGTATAGGATCGATAGCACGAAGCCTGGCTCACAACTTTACAAGTGGATGGTGGCGCAAAAACGAGCCAACGTTGTCAGGGGGGTATCGCAAATGGCAACTAGACTACGCTTTGAAGGAGCCTATGGAACTCAAACTCTCTAGGCCAACTCTGCATCGACTACTTGCGCTGCGATCCAGGCATGGCGACTTCGAGGCTTACCATAAACGTTTCAAGCATGAAGACGCAGAGACTCACTGTCCATGCGGTAAAGCTAAGACCCTGGAGCACCTTGTCTTCTGTGAGATCTCGGTTAGGAGGTTCCACTCGTGGCCGCTAAAACCTGTTCGCCCACCGACAACCGCCCGGGAAGGGCAATGACTATATACAACGGCTTCTTGCTCTCCCACAAGAGTTCGAGCGCTTTGTCACAACAACGCGATACTTTACGTTTTGCAACCGAGAGCCTAACGGCATCCCAAACAGCGCTCGACCTAGCGCCACACCCCCGACCCTCCCCCCTTCCCTCTTTACCCCCTCCCCCCCCCTTCTCCCCGCTTCACCTCGGAGCCTAATCTGAGGCGCGACCCATAGAGCGCGGCACAACACTCTATACGACGATACAAAGGCTGCATCCTAACGTAACAACTGCCCTTTTAGCACTCCCTACCAATGCGATTGCCATACAGCCCGACATTCACTCTTTTTAGATATAACAAGCAAAGGCTAATCCCTTCAATGCAGGACGCTCCCTCAAACGGCGGAAGGAGGCTGCCCAACAGAGCTAGAGTTGTGAGAGACCGCCGGGAGGAGGCGGCCTCAGTGCTTCAACCTAGCGATGTCGTACGACACGTACCTAAGTGGTGAGCTCTTGGGTCTTCGACCCACTAGTGTATCACCCGTCTC
The DNA here is from genome assembly GCA_003260565.1 of Monilinia fructigena. Lineage (NCBI taxonomy): Eukaryota > Fungi > Ascomycota > Leotiomycetes > Helotiales > Sclerotiniaceae > Monilinia > Monilinia fructigena. Next base: position 242,014 of record QKRW01000023.1, read on the forward strand.
TAGTACCCCTCGGGAGGTCAAGAGCCTAGCTAGCTCATATAGACGTTAAACATAATAAATAAATAAATAAATAAATACGTTAATATTATTAATAGGAAATAAAATTAAAATAATTATATACGTTGAAAGCTTTTTGTTTATTTAAAACTTGAATTTTATTAAAATCCTAATCCAGAGATAACGGAAAAGCTTTTTAAAACGATTTTAACAAATGCAGCTTAAACTAATATCCAATTATTTATTTATTTATTTATTTATTATGTTTAACGTCTATATGAGCTAGCTAGGCTCTTGACCTCCCGAGGGGTACTAGAGACGGGTGATACACTAGTGAGTCGAAGACCCAAGAGCTCACCACTTAGGTACGTGTCGTACGAAAAAATATCCAATTATATAAATCGAAAAGTTTAGAAAAAGCTTTAAAGATTGAAAAGAAGAAAAGGATTCAATCTAAGCGTTTAAATCTATTAAGGGAAAAAACTAGCAAAGTGTTACGGGAACTGCCTCTAGGGTCACGTGAAAGTGTCTAGAGATCTCTCGAGGTGGTTTAGACTAGACTTCAAGTAGGAATTCAATAAGGTTGTAACTGGTTGCAATTCTCGTAACTATAGTAATGAAACTAATGATTGTTCTTGAGCACGAAGCTCTACATTATAATGAAACCCATTCCCTTATATAGATCTTCGTCTTACTTGGACAGCTGGGACAGCCAGTCGCTCCTGGAGCGCTGTCGTTCCTGAGCTGTCCATCACGGGACACTAATCCCGTGACTCTTGGTGTCCTAGCTTATTCTTTTGTCCTAGGGCTAATCCCCTGGGACATTACTAATCCTAGTGAAGCCTTCTTGCTTACTGTGTTCTGTCTTTCCTACGATTTAGGGTATCCTATGACTAATACTATATACATGCCTGAGGCTTTCTTGGGTGCCTAGTGTCCCCCGGTATACTGCAGCTGAATCACTGAGGCCTATAATACCATTATAGCCTATACGTTGGTGATTCTACAGCCTGTTACTAATCCGTTGTAACAGCTAAAGCAGTTTAAAAGAAGGTTGATCGTTAAAATTGTATGGGATTCTAAAGTAGAAGCAAAAAAAAGCTCTAAGATTATTAGAATTATCTATTAAAAAAGTGTTGGAATAATCACGTGACGCGCTAGGCTACGCTCTAACGCCTGGGCATTCTATATAGTTGCCGTTCTACACATTTAGATAGTGATCCTTTAGAGCAATAATAAGATACAACGGTATTACCCATTTTATTGACTTTCACCTTCGACCAGGTTAAACCGACAAAAAGCTTAAAGAGTTTAAAATATTTTTGATGTTTATAATTTAATATTTAAGAAAGCAATAGAGCTTTTTGAAAAGTCGGAGGTTGATATATTCAACAATGATAGAAGGAGGGGGAATTGTATACAAAAAGGGGTTTAAAAGATTAACGTTCCATTAAGATATAAGGCTTAAAAGATTTTATAGCTTTATTATATTATCATATATCTCAATATATATTAAACTGAATCTTAGATTAATATCTTATCAATTCGAATTATTATAAATTTTTAAAGCGATCATATATAATAGTTAAAAAACGTGCAAGAGTCAGGGACGTGCACGATACAGGGAGCTCGTTTACCAGAGACCAAGCATGAGACAAGTGAAGTACTCTCCCTCGAGCTCATCAGTTTTAATTTTTACCCTTTGTTTTTCACGGTTTTTTCACTGGCCTACCCAAGTATTTTGTAGGTATTAATCGGGGGGAGTCTATAAAATATTGAATGATGGTGAGAATTAATAGCGGCAGTAAGTAACATAGCAAGGGTTATTAATTGATAGCGAATATTCTTAGCACAACCTCAAAAACCTGGGGTGAGAAGAAATCAAGGCTCAGGTTCGAAATCTTGTAACACGAGATGTTTCCACGGGCAGTACAAGGTCACAGCCGGTGATCCACCCTTGTTGATATATGGACTCCAAAGTTGAAGATCTCATTCCATCCCTGTTGAACTTATATATATATATATATCTAGGTAGGGAACCGAAGGACTAATTTGCTATAAAGGGTTGACTCATACTAAAAATTCTTTTGCTAAACCGTAGGTATATTGAAAACTCGGCTACGACGTCATCAAACAAACAAAACTGCTGTGATGGCCGAGTGGGTACGTAATTGACTTCCTCTTCCAATCAGTGTAAACCAATACTAACAAACACTCAACAGTCTAAGGCGATGGTTTTAAGTTCTCAGAATTCACCATTATCGAAAGATGCGAGGGTTCGAACCCCTCTCGCAGCATCAATTTTTTGTTTCTGTCACTTCAGAACTCCACCCCACGTGCTCCCCACCTCCTGCAGAAGGGGTGGGAGCACGTGGGGTAATGTGGCGCTGTGGCTTTTTATTTTTAGCGATGTTGATGCCCCCTGGAAGTTTGACGAGGGGGATTATAAAAGAGATCGATAGGAGCAATTTATCTGATTTTCAATGAGATTAATCAGAGTTGAAAGCCTTCGTAGATGTTGGTTTGTTGCCCATAATTACATTATTCCAGGACGTTTGTTTGCTGCTTGCTTAATTTCGGTTCAAGATAAGTGTCCATCTTTTTGTCCGGTAATCTGTAAAGGAGTATACTGGAATCAGAGTTGAGAACAATAAGTTATCGACAGCAACTGAAATTTCCAAAGTAATGAGAGTGTAATAAAAATTCTACCGATGATATATATATTTTATTGGTATCTCAAAGGTTTATCTCCGGACAAGTATTGAAACTCGCCCCAATTGTACATTGTCATCATTAGCTAGAGAGTATAAACTGTTATGCCAGTGTAACCACTCAAGAAGACAACACTAGTTACCTAGAAGCCTCAGAACAACTGAAAAGATCAATGGATCCATGGAGGTGATTGAGATGAGCCGCAAAAGGCGTAGTACCTGAAGTATGACTGCAAGGGAACTTTCCTTTTTCGGAGTATGTCCACTTCCTTTCTACTGACTTTTCGTTTCCGATTATAAATGAGGTATATAAGCTCGGAAGAGATGAAAGAATTCGGCTATAATGCGGCTATATATCGATTCCAAGTCTGGGAACTCTTCATCTACTCACCTGCTCACCATAAACATGCACATAGAAATAATTACTATATTCATTTATATTTCGGTATAATACATATCTACCATTGATCAAGAATTTCTCTTCCGTCAAGATTTCCTTACTCAATTTTCTTTTTTCAGGAGCCATACAGCGGGAACACTTTTCAGTCTTACCATTCCCAGACTTCAATTTAATCTACGTGGCAAACCTGAGGAGAAGCCTTCACTACACTGTGACCTGAATGCAGTATTTATTCGAGCTTGAAAATATGATTATAATAAATCGAAGAGTAACAATGAAAATTGGAACTCATTCCATATATTGATCTGCATTCGTCTTCTAATCCACCGGCTTCTGGCAAAGGCTCGTTTCTGAGAAATTAGTAGGCAAGAGGGTTTGTGTCCTTCATCTCACTCACCAATTGTGTATCCAGTAGACCGGTGACTATATAAAGTTGAGTCAAATACCGCAATTGTATTTGAATAGTTCACTTCAAGCTAGTAATTGAATTATATGCTCTCTCAATCAATCCACCCACTCAGTCACTAGCTCAAGAAAATAGTTACTAGTCAGCCATCATATAATGACGCCTAATTGCAAATTCTACACCCAATCAAAGTTGAAGTTGGTATAATTCGGATGCAGGAATGCTCTGTGATCCGGATCAATCTCTGGCTATAGAGTTACATTGTATCTCAATAGAGCTTCTACCAAAACTCCCAATCATAACCATCAAAGAGTCATATCGGTGGTAGGCGCTGTAACGTCTTTATTGACCGATATCCTGTCAACCTGACGTGGGAAAGCTTAGAAAATTATTTGCTAGGGCAATACTGTCTTAAAGTTAGACGACATGATGAGACTTACACGTAAGTTTAGAGAATAATGACGAATGTAAATATGAGTAAAACGACAATAAGAAAGTGAAAAGATGAGATGATCACCTTCCATGGAAACTTTTGGCTGGGTATCTGCTTTAGATCTACAGCTATTATATCAATATATAGTTCATTAGGGGAACCATAATCTCCGATCAAGGTTTTTGCTAATCGCCAAAACTAGTGACTGACCAAGACCTGATTGTCCAGTGATATATCACTCTTCTGAATTATTCCGTAAAGGATTAAATACGCGAGAAAATTATTACAATATTACGAAATTGAGATGAGAATCAATAGTACCTATATTATACACTAGATTCAGATCCAAATCTATTCAGAGGATCCTGGTAACATAAAATGGCATCCAGATTTCAAGTATAGTACTGATCAGAAGATTCAAAGAGCATCTAGAGAATAAGGTGTTCAAGTTCATTACATGTTGTCTATATAGAGATAGATCCCGCAGCATTCACTAAGAGTATAAAGAGCTCCAGAAGGACAGCGGAAAGCGAAGACGATAATGACATCAATCATCAAAAACTCGAGTCTCATATTGGGAGATGAGTCTTAAGCTTAAAATTATAGCCCAACTACACAGCATGATTAACTCTTCCACTGCCTTGAATAATACTCAGACGCAACTCCGATAATTAAATGGTATATACAATCCATTTACTTGTTCCTATCTCTCTCCCGTTATTTCCTGCAACCAAGCGGGTTCGAATTAAAAGGGAGACCCGAGCTGCCGTGGCTTTTGAGCAATCTCGGTCATGCCTTTTGAACACCCAGCACAATTCCCTCTATTCACGTTTCCCTAAAGTTGCAATTTGATTTACTTCTTCAGATATCTATTCGTTCACCCTATTGCCAAAAGAACCTAAAAAAATCCCGCAAAGATTCACTTGCGGATTGATCATCCCCTAGAATATCGCATGGATTATCGATTCTACTGTATAAAGTTTACTCCGAGGGGAGGTTGGTGTACAATATTGAGCATGTATAATATCAAATTGTTCATGCAAGGATGCCCTACTGTAGGAGACATGGTCTCTTGATCGAACTTTCAGATTAAGCGGGTGGAGGAATTCAGCTGAGGTCGTCCCAAGAGTTGAGGATTTAACAAATATCTGAGTTAATGATAGTGAGATAGTTGAGTGGTAATAATAAGAGCACATCGTCTATTCTTTTAGAAATTGGGATAATTTATAGTGTAATTCACTGGAAATACACCCAATTATAGTATAGCTGTATAGCTTTATATGATGATACAGCCACTGCGCAATGAAAAAAGCCACCTCCAAATACCGTTGTATTTTAGGATGCGTATGATCATCAAGCACTTCTTAGACTTTAAATAATGAGAGAAGGGGGCCGACAATTTACTGACGAATTCTCGCAGTCTAACGAGAGCGACATAAAGAATCATGATTCAAGCGATGTGTTCCAGGGCAGAGATCAAGAACAGTGAATCGGATCTACGTATTCACCAAATATTGGAAACGAACATAAGTATATCGGAGTTCACCAGGATACCATCCTGACAACTAGTTGCGAGAATAGACACATGTATCATCAAGACAGCCATCTCGTTTGTGCATCATCAAACAGTCGGTGATTAGCGAGAAAATTTCAAAGGACGAGTGGAAGTCTAGCAATGGCAATTGATCGAATATCTTCCTATCTCAAAGATGCGAAACGTGTGGACTAAGCGAATTTCTATATTCTTGTCTCCTAAATAGCCCCTCATTATTCTTGAACTCATCCGATGTTTCCATGGAAAGAACAAGAATGAGTGCTCAAAGCCCGACGGTGACACGCTGTCAACGTAAAACAGAAAAATAAAGACGACACTTTGATGAAGATCATGCATCAGAATAGCACAAATAACTACCACTCTTCCCCCCTTTCCACCTCCGTAAAAAAAACATCAGAGACATCCAAAAGAAAGCTCATGACAAATAATCCTTTTCGATTACTAGTTTTCTCATGGTCAAGAAAAGCTACACGATGGAAGTCTCTTATGCATCCAAAACTAGAATATTGTACAATAAGAAAATGAACATCCCTAGCAGCACATGTTTATCCATGCAGGGAAGAGTGTAGCTCCTTTTTATTGTACCAAAGGCTAAATGTCGAACTTCATTGGCATAAAAGGTACTACGTCAGTGAATTATTAGGTTTCAAGATTGCATAGAGAATAAACGCCAATGTAGTCTTTACATGCGAGATCTGCTTTGATTTGTTGGGGGACTGATTTTGGTTTCATCAATGTTGACTGCGGAGCGCGGAAAGAGGCTACGGTATGTTACTTTGGAAATACAATGATAGCAGGAAATAACAATGAGAGAAGCTACTTTAGATGAAAATTATGATCAGATAGAAGGGATTAAGATACAAAGGGTCAATAAGCCCAAGTTAACAAGTTATAGGTTTGGAGAAGCTGGTGATACACATTCTGGCTTCTGTGTTATATGTCTTTGTTATGACTTACTGCGCTTCATATTTGCAGGCGAAATCTGTCTGTGTATATAACTATATATCGAACAAAACCCCCAATCCTGCTGAATAGCGGTCCTGGTAATCGGGAAAAGAGGAATGGAACACCCACAAATGTACTTTATTCAATAAATTTATACACGATCCACCTCTCAAAAGTCTGATATCTTAAACCTCATCTTGAAAAAGAACCAGCGAAATTATCTTCAAAGATCACTGGTAAATCAAGAAAAGAGTGATGTGATGTATTCCAATAACCAGGCATTTCTTATTGGGAATCTACACTTAGAACATTTCATTTAGAGTATTTGATAAAGTGTATAAGATGTAAAGCTTTCACCTAATTATATTTGGAGATAATCATATTATGTGAATGCGCGGAACACATTAGGATCTCTCGCCCATGGTGTCCTGGGGAATATAAATACCACCCCGACCTGAGCCCCCGCATCTAGACTAAAACCATGAGTGAACCTGTTACTAATTGCATTACAACCAAAAGCTACCGCGATTAATATATATATACTACACAGCTCCTACTCCCTTAATAATGAAATTGCATCAAAAAACCCGATGTATCTACCAAACCTCCAATTCCTCGCTGAGTATCCACAGCCACAACGATCTAAGCACCTCCAACTTTGCACCAAGAATGATGAATTCGAGAAGCGAGAGGCTCTATCCAGCGATCTATATTGTGACATTGATCTACGACGATACAATGAATATCACCACCAAATCTCTATCAAAGCTCTACCAATCGACAAACAACAATGACAACGATAACGACAACGACAGCAATAATCCCAGAATAGTAAGTGGCAATAAGCTCAACATGAACCGATATTCATAGCTTGGGAAATAAACACACCAAGAGTAGTATCGTACAGAAACTCTTCGAGTTCTCAAACCTTGGTCCAAAGCTCACGTTGCGCACTTTATCCCCATGTCAAGCTATTGTATCACCATTGTTCTAAGGCTCTACCCTCTTGAAGTGAAGATTCAACCAGCGTGAGATGTGTATATATATACCAATTACAAGATCCCATATTTCTCAAAGTGAAGATCGTAAATTCTACAGGTGAACCTTGATTTCAACCCATCTCCATGGCTGCTCATACCTGAAGCAAAATGGCCATAACAAGAACATTAAAGATTTTGAAGATAGGTAAATCCATCATGGTAATTTGAAAACAACCTCTAACTACTCACTCGAATAGATTACATAGATACCTTTCGAGCATCCCTATGAACGTGAGATACAAAGGTATGTATCCTACGACCTAGCCCCAAGAATGAACCGCAAGAAATCGAAACAAAGTATCGTGAAAGAAGAAATGCACTGCATGCTCCATGTAAGATACAACGTACCGGAAATCTACACAATAGAACTAGCGATTGTTATGATATATAACGATGTGATGTAAGAATAGAAGAACATCCATTAAAACCCCAACCCTACCAAAGCCCATCAATCAATCAAACACAACACCACACCACACTAACCATGAATCAACACTCCCACCCCAACCCCTAGCTAACTACCTAATCTCCAGTAAAAACAAGCACATATTAAGAATATTCTCTTTATAAGCACCTACCTACCTAAACATCATATTTCAAAATCTTAAAGCCCAATCCTAACTAACTCCCAAGGAAATGAAACAAAACAAAGCAAAACATAAAGGTGTCCTTAAGCTAATACCAAATTTCAAGGTTCCCAAGGTTAATATGAGTGTTAGAAAATATATTTCATGATTTTCGATGACGTAGTGTAGTGAGATCTAGGAATGGGGGGAGAAGTAGGTTGGTAGGGGTTGGGATGGGATGAGAGTAAAGTGGAATGAAGTAAATGAATATATTTGAGGGTTGGACGCACAATGGAATGGGATGAGATGAGATGGAGAATTGAATGAACGAATAAATACCTAGCTTTAGATGGGAATTCACCTCATCTCGCTTGGTACCTAGGTAGCGATACCTACTTGGCCCTTCATCCGGATATCAAAATTGACATTACTACTCGTTACAAAATCCTTGGTATCCAATTCCATCCAATCCATATGATAGATATATCATACCCCTGCCCCAAACACCATACCAAACCTAACCTCATCCATCAATACATAATTTTTTGCTCCCATCTTATCATCATGCCCACATCTTAAGGTATACTCTCGAGAACATCACTCTCCTTTGGTCTTTGTAAAAAATCTGGGGGGCCAGCCGCAGGCATTTGTCTTTCTTCCGCCCATTGTCTTATCGCGTCGAAGTTTTTGCATTTATGCTCAGTGTTGAAATCTACGAAGGCTTGTGGTTTGGACTTATCCCACCAGACTTGGCCGAGGACGCCGGTATCGACTTGGCACATGAGTTGTTGGCGGATGATGTCTAAGCAATGGGCTGGAGAGTGTTAGTTGCGCGTATTATGGTTGAAGGATTGAGAAATGAGATGTGGGCTGAAATTGGGTAAACTTACAAACATGGTATTGAACAATGTTGTCATCGTTTACAAATGCTCCTTTGCCTTGTTCGTGGTAATAATCGTAGTTGTAGTAGAGTGATTGCCTCACAAGGTTGAGGCAATGTAAATGGTGTAATCCCTCCAAGTTCACTGGAAATCCTCCTCCATATTTCTCGTTTATTTGAACATGAGCAGATGTTAATCCAGATTTCTCTGCCTCGTTTGCTGGCAATGCGAAACTTCGGTCTATGAAATATGAGATTCAGCCATGAGTCGATTGATACAAGTAAAGTACTTACAATGTACTCCTAAGCTTGCCCATGCTTCATCAACTTCAGGACCTGCTTTCAATCTGAAGGTATTTTCTTTCATGAATGACCATTGAACATTACTGGTTGATATGAAGTATCAACATCGTTCAAAACAGGAGCTATTTTCATATTAGAATGAGATGTGAAGGAATTAGATTCTATGTCATACAATAATGTTGCACATATGATGGGCATAATTTGGCAGGATTCGCCACAAGTTTAGCACCAATCCATGTACCAAAAGCGACTGACAACAACGATATCACCGGTATTGATAAAATATACCAAAGGGTACTGTTTCGTCTAGATGATTGTCTACATGTTGATTCGGTATTCGAAAGTAACCCTTCACCATCTTCTGATTGAGGTACTTGGTTATATTTGTCTGAAAATGGAGAATAAGACATATTGAAAAACGAATATCGTGGGATACAATCAGATTAGATAGAATCTCAAGATGATAGAAATGATTAAAGACAATCAATCATTTGAACGTATGTATTGATGATAAGATGGTATTGAATCAAGGTACAAGCAAACTTGAAGAGAAAAGGAAGATATTGAGTGAAGTGAAGTGAGGTTTAGGAAGAAAGGTTTCGTGGTACTCGATGAGCGACTTCGCCATCCAGGAGTATTAGATTATTAGGTACTCACTCTACGTACTATTTAGTAGATATCTATTAAGCCCTACATGATCGGATGGTAAAAATGATCTGATTTGAATAACATGGTACCAGAACCAAAAATTCATGACGCATATCCAAGGCCAAAGAACCAGAATTCTTGTGTTATGTTGTAGGTGTTGGGCTATACGAGGTCGGTAGACGTTAAAACTAAGGTACAACGATGTGGGAAATGTGACAAAAGCTTAGAAACATTTGGGAAAGATGGTGGATAAGTTTCGATAAGTCAGATAAGTTAAAATAATCAAAACCCTGGGTAAGTGGGTCTACAATCGCTATTTGTTAGTGGAGAAGAGGCAGCCATCTTTTTACTTTACGGTAGGGACGAGTAGTAGGGGACGAGTAGCGACGAGTAGCGACGAGTAGCGACTTCAGGGATTCCAGGGATCTCAGGGTGCATATACACCTGAGTACAGTTCAGTAACTCCATCCAGCAGACACAATGCATATCGCTTACTTTTTACCACGCAGTAGTGTAGAATCTGCAGAAGAAAATGGAAAGAAAGGATTAAACAGCTAAACAACTCTTTTGGCTTTCTTAACAGCTTCGGATTGTGTTGTCACTTTGTTGGCCTTTTTAGTTTCTAATTATAGTTCTAATGTCTGTTCACCGTCTAATATCGCCAGCTATTCTCCAGCTATTGTAGTCTCGACAAATTGATGTTCAGCCGACTAACTCGATTGAATAGAGAACTCTTCCCCCTACTGTGAACAAACGTTGATTTCTGGATCGGCCCATAGAAATCCAACGAACACTGGTAGAGTCTATCATTACTATTATTACTCCGGTATAGATTCAGTTTTGATTACAGATCAAGAGTAAAAACTTGTCAAGTTGTTATATATTTACACCGTACTTTACCACTAGATACCCACCTATTCTAGACTCGCTAAAATATTCAATTCTAGCCCATACAGATGATTTCAACCAAGAAGGAAACTCCACTATTTAACAATTATTTGAAGACGGTGAGTATATGATTGGAAGAATTAGCACAAGTGGATGATATTCTTATCCACTTTCACATCTTACAGTATTCTCCGATAATTCCGTTCAAACAGTCATAAACTGAATCTAGCCCAAAATATGATTAGACTGAATCTTAGTACGAGTATCCACCCTGTACTACCAATCTCCCACATGTAGTTTTACTTCTTTATATTTACTTTTCGTTCCAAGGTTTCTGAAGTATACAGTAGCAGAACTAATTTCGCACTCGGTTCAGAAACTTCACGTCAACATAAGGTTTACTTACACGGGACGCGGAAGCTATAAATTGACACTTTCAGGTTTTTTTTTTGGCTTATCATTCCCAAATAATGAGAAGGCGGAGAAAGTATTTAACCATATTTGATATTCGTGTTTCCTCACAATGAAGACTTGCAGAATGCCAAGATCATGAAGAATGGATCTTCATGCGTTCTCGTATCAATCACATGAACGTTAGACCATCAAGATACGAGCCATCTAAAACAGACCCCGCAATTTCTATGCAGCCTCCCTCTATTACACCATATTTCAACCTCACATAAGCTCTCCAATGCTGGGATTTGTCGAAAATGGGTGCGGCGACATCATACTTCCGCAACACCCAACAGTCCATTAGCTAAGTGGCTATGCAGATACGAATTACGCGATACTGCGATGGGTGGGTGGGTAATCTACATGAGTTGTTGAGCTGATATTTTCCTACGTACAACGTGCGGAATGTCTTCGATCTCGACGCTCGTCTTCCTTACTTCCATCACGTCTTTGTGTTACTATATCGCTCAATAATGCTTGATGTCAATGTTGGTGTGTTAGCCCAAGTGGGAATCCCATAGGTATCATGACGTGGGGATTATAGCTTTGCTATTGATACAATCTGTCTGAGTGAACGGCATGCCAAGAACAAATACACTGAATACTATTCATACATGGGTGATAGTATCGCCTGTTTGGTAAGATGTATCCAGATGTATCCAGATGGGTAGTTTTGACAATACATGAAGACGGAATATGGGATTTAAGGTTATATAACATCTATCACCCCCACGATACTCTATCATTATTCTCATACATCCTCATCTCATTCTCATCTCATTCGAATCTATCTTTACATTTCATCTACAATCAAAGATTCAATATGCTTTTCTCACGCGACTTTATCATGCTTTTGGCATTCGCCGCTGTTGGTGTTGTAGCTGCACCAGTTGCAGAGCCTAAGCCAGAAGCTAAGGCTGAAGCTTCTCCAGCTGATTATGGTGACTACGGTGACTACGGGAACTATGGCACATATGAGAAATACCCAGTCCCTTCCTCTGCCACTCCTACACCTACTCCTGCTCCTACTGGATATGGAAACTATGCCAGCTGTAAGCAAATATCTCAACCATATATAGGGCGTTCGCAACGCTAATGACTATAACAGACGGTGCCTACAAGAACAAGAAAGTCAGAGGAGCCGCTCCAAAACCAGCTCCAGTAGCAAAACGTGCTGATTATGGAAACTGTAAGTCAAATCAAAGCTCCTACATTTCATAGGTTTCATATTCAGATCGATTTCTTTCCTTGCAAAAGATAGATTTATGACCATGAAATGCCGACACAACTCCTCTTAGATGGTACTACAGAAATTGTTCGTACATCAGGAACCATTTCAATGCAGTGCTAACATTACAATCATCTAGACGGTAACTACGAAAACTACACACCAGCTTCTTCAAGCTCCTCAAGCTCCTCTGTCACACCAACACCAACACCAACCCCATCAAGCTCCTCCAGCTCTTCCTCTGCTACACCAACCACAACTGTTAACCCATACGGTTCATACGCAGATTGTAAGTAAATATCATCGTGGATTTAACCTTCAATTAACCATTCATTCAGACGGATCATACAAGAACAAGAAAGCACGTGCTCCAGAAGCCAAGCCAGAAGATTATGGAAACTACGGTGACTGTAAGTCCTCTTGCCTTTTCCTAGAACCAGACTTGCACTCTCATATGTCCTCAATTGTCTCGAGGCTTTGCCAGAGCAATGCTGACTTTGTGTTCTGTTCATTCAGACGGTGACTACGGAAACTGTTCGTGACTTTCTCGCTGCACTATTGTTCAATCCCATCTCAATACCACATGAACCACCAATGAATCTCATGGAATATAACTAAAATCTCTTCTCCATCATAGACGGTAACTACGAAAACTACCCATCCGCCACATCACCACATCACCACCATCACCACCACCATAACACCAACACCAACACCAACCCATCGACCTCCAGCTCTTCCTCTGCTGCACCAACTACAACTGTTAACCCATACGGTCATACGCCGACTACGGTAGCTACAAGCGTGAAGCTGTCCCCGCCGAGATAAGCGGTTGAAAACTTGACGAATTTCTTATTTTGTGATTAATACGTAAGTTTCCACCTCGGTTTCGATTCAATCACACACTAATATGAGGAACAGACTCCTTTATGACTGAATGATATACGCCCTTTAAATAATGCTTATTATAATGATATGGTACGACACATGATACTGCTACTACAGCTCGGATTTTGGAATGATGAGAGAGAAGGAAAATGGGGATTGAGAGACGGAAGAACAAATCATGCAGCGCTGAATGCTAAATGCAAGATACGAGGAGTGGATATTTATAGCTTGAACAATTGAAAGAGGTTCACATTCTTATATATACTTTTAAATTTATTAGTGGCTTGTGACCATGAGAGCATGAGAGCGATGATATCTATAACAACTCCTCCGCCAAGCATACACCGTGCACCAAGTGATCACCCAATTCACACCCAGCGTAGCTCTATCATCACTAACCCAACACACGCTAAAAATTCTTAGCGCACATATCAAATTTTCTTTATTTCTTCTCCAAGCTCAAGCTTTATTTTTTCTTTCTCATCACACACTCACTTTTCTCTCCGCAACTACAAGCACGAATCAGAATGTGTATAGATCGCGATCACAATCGCCACATATGCAGGTAGAAGCTATCCGCTTCACCAATTGAAGCATTCAATTAATCATTGAACTCAATTGAACTGCGCGGGTGGGTGTTGAAGTAGCGCGTCTCTTCCCTTTAGGCTTCACTTTGCTCTTCCATCTACTCGATCTAAAATCGCGGTCAGCGACCGTGAATCGCATTATTAATAATAGCATTCTACACTCAGCTGTCTATCGAACAACAATCAACCACAGCTCGTACGTTTCTCTCTCCCTCATTTCCACCCCTACCATCACAATGCACCTTCCTCCCTCCTCTCCAAAATAAAATGATGAACAACACATACGTTATACCAGCTCACTCAGATGCACAAGTTGCACTTGCTGAGAACGCGTTCAGCTTCTGATTTATTTTCCTCTCTTTTGATTTCCATTTGATCGTCGCGGCTTGGAAGCGAGAGGTTGGATTGTGACTAATGGAGTCTTTATAGTGTTATGACTTTATAGGATTGTATCTTTGAGGGTTGTGGGTGCCATAGAGCGATCGATAGGGTGGTGAGGCGAGTGAAGGGGAATAGGGATGCGGATCTAGATATGGATGGAAGGTTACGATGATACATGTGGAAGTAACTGGCACTCGGCATCTTCGCATGTACGTCCAAGGTCCCGGATCACCCTGGCAAATGACCCTGGATTCATCAATAGTCCAGGTTGGCAACCATATATCCAATCTGTCAAACATATTATTATACCATCTCGGTAGCTCTTGGAAGGTAGGTTCAAAATTGCTTAATCAACATGTTCTATGATTTTTCTATATTATACACGCTGTTCTTTTTCCTATAATACAAATGCAATGATGAATACCAGAAACTCTCACATGCCTATACATGAATCACTATCATATTCCAACTCCACTGATAATATATACCAATGCTCAGTGCTATGCCATATCCCAATACAAATGCTCGACAAAACGCCCTGGTGCTCATACACCTTGGGTTTCCCACCCAGTCGTATCATGGCAATCTTCACCATCACTCGTCTCGAAACGGGAGATTCGCTCCCCGATATCGCGGCATCATTTGAAAACGTGGTTTCCTTTACCCTCTGAGCATCCCCTTGCACCACCACCACACCTACAGCCCCTTCTCTCTCCCCCACGCCGACCTCATTACTTCCCGCTCTCCCCATTCCCACCTCCCTCCCTATCCTCCTCGCTCAAACTCAAACTGCGTTCTCCCCGCCCCTCCTCATCCTTCCTCTTCTCGTATTCCCTCAACAGCACCCCTGCCTCCTAACAAGCCACGAAATTCCACGTCCCCCACAGCTGCGCCGCCATAAACACCACATGCAACATTGGCGTCGAGACCTGAACGCGAGGGTCCAGCGCTCCCACAGCGACCCAAAGAGGAACATCGTGAGGACCGTTTCGGCCATCCGTCCCCATGAAGGTGGTGATGGCTGCGATGCGGAAGATCTTCCGCAGGAAGGCGTGCGAGTGCGGGTACACGCGGTAGAGAATGATGGTGAGATGGGGGAGGAATTCGAGATGATGTCGAAGGCTCCTGGGGGTTTGTTAGCGCTCTGTCCAGGCTTCCCGGGGCGCAGCCTCTCAAGATGAGAGGTAGGGGAATACGTGCCCCATACTGTGCAGAGGAATGAATTCTATCGTGGCGTCTCGCTCTTTTGACTAGGTCGAGACTTATCGCAATGGCGCTCTGTCCTATTAGTATTGTTCCACATGGTGCCCTACGCTTACGGGACTGATCTTCGGTCGGTAGAGTAACTCGAAGATGTACATTGCGATTTAGCATTTGCGCTGCTTACAATCAGGATATCCCCCATCGTACCGAACTCCCCTTTGCAAACGGTGTGTGCAGTGATGAGGTCAGAACGTCACGGAGATGAAGGGATATGCGGCAAGCAGCAGGATGAAAAGTTTGGTGAGCCCGGCGATATGGTGATTGATGAATCCGAGACGGAGAGGGGACCCTAGAGGCATGGAGGTGAAGGTACTTTTGTAGATTAGGGGGAGCAGAATCGGTTCTAGGATGTAGAAGCGGATGGCGAAGTAGAGGATTAGGATTATGGAGGATGAGCCCGGAGAAGGGAGCGAGTTTGGAGATGGTTTCGAGGGGGACTTTGGTTATGTGCGGGGATCCATCGGAGGGGTTGGTCATTTTGGGAGTGTGTTGTTGATGTGATTGGGGGAGGTGGGTGAAGTAATTGATTGAGGATGTAGATGTAGTTGGAGATTCAGATCTGAAGTCTTTGGATGTATTTGAAGCACTTGTTAATCAACAGATAGGAGATAGACCTGAAAATACTGAGACCGGTAATCGACTCGTTGTTTTCCGGCATTAACATTGATCTAATGATATCATTGATGCAAACAAGAGGTATACGAGTGTAGTGTGTATAGCAGTGAAAGCCAGAAGGAAAGGAGGAAAGAAGGAAAGAAAGAAAGAAAGAAAGAAAGAGAAAATGCAACGAAAAAGAGAATGTAAAGAGCTCCACCTTGAATTTAAATGGGTGGAGACTAGCTGGTCCGTAAGTATGATTTCGAATCAGAATGAAAAGAAGTCAAGTGGACCATCGACTGTCTGAACGGTTAAGGATTTGAATATTTAAAAGTTTGTATGTGTGTAAGTAGTAAATGCCAGGAGAAAAGTAGAAGTAAACAGTAAGTAGTATGTGACACGGAAAGAAAATCTTGATCGGAATGAATGAAGCCTTTTTTGAAGAAGATGGGTCATTGTTGACATTATGCAGAGAAGAATATATATATGTGTGTGTGTGTGTGTGTATTTCATTGTATGCAGTGTAGTATTTGATATTCACATCATGTAAGAATCCAACATCACTTCTCATCTCAGCTGCAACCTCCCTATAGCTAGCTCAAAGAAGATTCCCATTTCCCAAGTCCCTGATTGATCAATGAAACGAGGACTACAAGCTAATGGTAACACGTCAAATTCTCAAGTCGTGCTTTGGGTTGTTATGCATGGATGGAGATGTCTGTGAGAAGTGCTGATTGGGTGCAGATTGAGGCTAGAAAGATGAGAAGGAAGGTACGATGCATAGAATGAGGCTCGAGCAATTTCGTTATGAGGCGGAGTCTAGGCTTGCTGCATAACATAACGTGGTTGCTTGTTAGTTTCTCGGTAATGAGCTCGAGGGAGGTAGCTGAATGGAATCGACGGCCATGGATGGATGGATGATGAGCGATGATTGATTGTTTGAAGAGTTGTGATTGTGATAGATATTAGATTGTAGATTCATGGCTCTCGAATTTTGACTCTCGAATTTTGAATTTCGAATTTTGACTCTTGAGATTGGGATTGAATTTGGTTTGGTTTAGGTTTAGGTCTAGGTTTAGGTTTAGCTCCTGGTTTTGGTTTTGGTTTTGGTTTGAATGTTGAAGAGTACGAGATGTGGCGGTGGCTTGGAAAGGATGGTAAAGTTGATAAGAATGTTAATTATACTTTACATTACCTAGGTACTCTACATTGATTCTCTCGATAGAATTGCCTGGTACCTAGGTAATTATAAGTAATTATATCGAAAACCTTCACTCCATATCAAGCTTCACTCTATATCTCAACAAGCTTCACTCTATATCAACAAGCTTCACTCTATATCAAAAGCTTCATCTCCATATCAACCTCCCCTTCATATATATCACGCTTCACTTCGCAACCAAAATCCAATCCATCAACGTTGCTCTTCAATGGCAATATACCCATAGCTAGGTATACGTACCTACCTACTTTAACCTCATTATACGAGATACCCAATTCAGAGTTCCATGCATCTCCAGGGCTAGCTAATAAGTAAGGTCCACGGGTATACGTAGCCATAGACCCCTATTAATCAATATTTACCTGATCATGAGCTCCTACCTGGTACCCGTCTAGTATGCATCCATCAGCTGACCTAATCTTAACGAGTACCCGTCTAATAATTCCATACGTCCTAGGTTATACCCAGAAGTAGATCATACCCCAGTCTTGGCATTTCCCTTCAATCCTTTCAATTCCTTCCATCCCTCCAATCATATTTTAAACAATCCCCTCCAGATCCTCTCATCCAATCATTAGTTTGTCAATGTACATGTGCCAGAGATAAATTCCGGCTTGGCAACAAAGCTTGGTACTGGAGCCTAAGCTCAAACTTTATTTACGAAAGAGGGATTTATCCGTGGATACATGTACAGGCAGTACTAGGCACTAGATAGGTATTTCTATTATTTGGAACGATTTTATAAGGCGGGAACGAGGTTTCATGATTTGATTTGATTGAAGTTGGGATGTGGAAGAGGCCAATGGACGGATTTGATGCTTTTGATGCTTTTGAGGTTTCTTGGTAATGAGCGTGGTGTTCTAATGAGTTGTGAAACGTTCACCGTCTAGTTAATAAGTGTCTAGTACCTATCTAGTACCCCCTGTTTATTCGAGTAGCTCATGAATTGAAAGGTCTAGATTGACCCGTCAATACCTACCATACCTACCATATCTATTATTATTATATCTACCATATCTGCCCACAAGTCTCCAATAACAAAAATGCCTCACTTCATACGTACTGTATTGAGAGATGTACTTGAAACAAACGTATTTCATTCTATGAACTCTCGGCTCTAAATACATACATACATACATACATACATACATACATACATACATACATACATACATACATACATACATACATACATACATACATACATACATACATACATACATACATACATACATATAGCTAATAGATATAGCTTTACTTATAAGTAGGCAGTTTATAAAGTATATACATCATAGTTTGCAATTGCATTTATCATCCGTACCCATTCCATCAGCACACTAGGTAGATCTACACTCAACTTCTTCAATCTCACCCGAATCCTCCTTTAGTTAAAGCACCTAAGAAATAAAAATAGAAAGGTGAGTGAAACCTAACGAGATAACCTAGCTGTGAATGGCTCGATTTGAATGCGCTTATACAACGTTAACTAGATCTCATCATCAACTAGGTACGAGGTATCTAACATTTGTTCTCAGATATATCTATCACCGGATTATTCTAGTGTATGGGAGGACAAATTCATGTTCAGCTCTTCGGGGATGTGCGTGTTGTGCATTTACTGATGCGTACTAGGTATAGGTATCTAGGAAACCGTTGCGAAATTTTCGAGTGTTGAGAAATGGTACTTCTCTAGACGCGTGGATCCAGATTGAGAAGGTCGATCTCTGCAATTGTATTTGCTCTCAAAAATGGAAAATATATAGGAGAGATATACGAAATAGAAAGACTTCAACCATGTTGTGTTGAAAAGAGAAAAGACCCGGCACGTGCAATCATCTAACCTTAGATGGTCTAAATGTCGTTAACGTTTCGAATTCGAATTCGAGAGGATAAAAGCCCGCGAATGAGATAACAGCATGGCGTTGGCTTTTTACTTGAGAGTTTGCTCATATCGCTATCTCTGCGAATTGATGTCGATATTTCATCATCATCAGTTCAACTTCTGCCACCTATAGCTACATGTCGACTCACGTGTAGGAGCTGCTCAACCGAAGAGTTCGCGTTCCCGGTTAACTCTTTCCCATTGGTCACTTCGTATGGATAGGTGGGGCCAATAGGCTGTGTCTGACCTGCGCCAGTACAATGGCTCTCGTTACTATCAATATTTACGTGACGACCTATTATTTATATTCTTTTGATCATTAGCCATCTTGGTGACGAATTCGTTATACGTCAAGATTGCGTTGATCATGCAGGAGGCTCGGGGATGTTGGTGAATGAGTTCTGTCGATTGGATCGTTTGCAATGGGAGCGCACCGTCTTCCTGAGTGACTCCCCGTTGCAAGGCGGTTCTCATTTGGTCAATGCTTCATGGCTGAGTTCTGATGGATTCTATGTCAGGATTCTGGATCGTGGTGTTCTACATTGTCTGACCACAAGAATGGTGATTATATATTAGGTCTTGGGTCTTGTTGCTGTCCCTATTCAACCTCTAATTAATTATCTTTTCTTTCAATTCCTCATCAGTCATGTCTTCCGCGGGTATCAACACCCAGCAGTAGCTCCGCAATAGCATCGGCAACGGCATCGTGCATCGATGTCACACCAGATAAGAATGGATATGTACCTGAATGGGCTTGCAGTGGGTGCTCTAGATCTATGTTCTTTCGAGTATAATCAAAGCTGATCATCAATAGATGCCAACTATAACTTCTATCCGTCATTCGCCGCCGCAGTCATATTCACTCTGTTTTTCTTCTTTGTAACAACCGCTCATATCTTTCAAGCGTTTCATTACAAGAAGATAAGATTATGCTGGACGCTGGTCATGGGCTGTACATGGGAACTTGCAAGTTTTGCGATAAGATCGGCCAGCACTAAAATGCAGCAAAATGTTGCTCTGGCTACAGTTTCTCAAATCTTGGTCCTTTTAGCTCCTATGTGGGTTAATGCTTTTGTATATATGGTTCTTGGTCGAATGATTTATTTCTTCATTCCTGACCAGAAGGTTTGAGGTATCAAGGGTGTTCAGATAGCCAAGATCTTCGTTTGGCTTGATGTAATATCTTTCATAACACAACGTCAGACACCCGAATCTCTTCACTAAAAGCTCTTGCTAATCTTTTGCATAGTTTCTGGTGGTGTATTGATATCTCCTGGAGCTGATCAAAACATCTTGACGACTGGTATTCATATCTATATGGGTGGTATTGGGTTCCAGGAATTTTGCATTCTATTATTCACAGGTATCGCCATCAAATTCATGTTCATCATGCAGCAACGCGAAAGATCTATAGGTGTTAGCGCCAACCAAATATTAGATCAAAGACATCGTGGTTGGCGATCTCTCTTGTACATCATGTTTGCATCCCTAGCACTCATCACAACGCGGATCATCTACCGCTTAGTAGAATTCTCAGCCGGTCTTGATCCAAGAAAAAATCCAATCCCATATCATGAATGGTATTTCATGGTTCTCGACGCTTTACCTATGTTGATTGCAGTTGGGTTGATGAATATTGTTCATCCTGGCAGGATACTAGTCGGTGAAGGAAGTGAATTCCCTCGAATATCGAGAAGAGAAAAGAAGGAAATGAAGAGGTTACGAAAATTGGATAAGAAAGCCGCAAAGGAAAAGAAGCAATCCATAAAGATGGGGAAGAAAGATGATGTGTACATCGGCTTGGATGAACCAACGAGTACACCACCTGGCTATCCCGAGAATACGGCATATCCGGGGTAAAGCCACGGCTATGAATACGTGGGAACCTAGAAATAGAATATTATGAATGGATTCTTGCACTCGCTCCCCCTTCCATACCAGCTTAGAAGTATCGATATATATCCACAATAGTTTGTACGTGGGACGGCACGTGTATTCACCGACAAGACTCAGTGGTTTCACTGCGTTGCTGTTTCCAATAACCGACTCACGTTTGTATCTTCGATTCGTTTCGATCATAGAAATATCCTTGAAGACGGCAATCCATATATCGTATGTCTCTGTTCTGTATGAGATCGGATGATTTGCCTTTTTTTTTTCTTTTGCTTTTCATGCTGTTTACTTTTTACTTTTTTTTCTTTTTTTCTTTTTTTCGCAAGTTGGCCGTAATGTAATGTGAAGTGTGAGTTCTGAGAAAAACAAGAATGCCCTATAAATCTTATGAAAGAAAGAATAGTCTTCCATTCTGCAATAGAATCATCTAATATCCAAAGCCTCGTAGTCAAGGATTGATACTCTTTAAAAAAGAATTTTAGCTTAGGTTGATAAAGCTCGTAAGAATTCTTCATCCCTTGCTTCATGTTCAATCTTTGGGGACTTGGTGACACAAAGGCTTTGTTGAACATCAATACCCAGAGTCAATGTTTCACCATCTTATCCCGCATCGCGATAAAAAAGATTTGCTTGGCTCGTTGCGTGGTTGGTGATCATGACGACTGAGGTGCCACAGTTCTTGTTCGAACTCTTCATACTTATTTGGCTCTCATCTAGACTGTCTACCTTGGATCTTGTCTGGTACTACCTGTCTTCCCTGTTCCTACACGAGCATCCTGCTTTATATTCTCGGTCGCTCATGCTCGGTTCAACATGCATACTACGCTGGATATGCCGTGGAATTTCCACCCCTTTGGTTCAATACGCCATGGTAAGCGCGAGGTAAGCCAGGGCTTGCTTTGAGTGTATGTTGTTCGCTGGACTGCGCCATCATGTCTTTCGTAGTAAGACCGGCGTTGCACAGTAAATCTGCCCGAAGGATAGTCAAACTTGGAAATTTGATAATAACTCGACATGTCCAGTTTGAGACGAAGTATGGCAGACGACGGAGCGTACTTTAGTGTGCATCATCTTCAATCTCGCCTCTCATATTTGGTATGCGGTTTGATTAAG
The DNA here is from genome assembly GCA_003260565.1 of Monilinia fructigena. NCBI lineage: Eukaryota > Fungi > Ascomycota > Leotiomycetes > Helotiales > Sclerotiniaceae > Monilinia > Monilinia fructigena. Next base: position 264,293 of record QKRW01000023.1, read on the forward strand.
AATTTTAGTCCATCATGAGATTCCTCGTTGATCGAATGGCCGAGGCATCCACGAATGAGCCCAGAGCGGGGAAAGTCTTCTCAATTGTTTTTTCGATGGTCTCCATGGCCATATTAGCAATCTTTATGAGTAAGTTGTTCAGCTTGGTAAAGAAGCCGAAGTGCAAAGTGGTAAATAGATGCTGAAGCTCTCCTGCAGCTCGCCGCGTTCAAAACGTACAGGATTAGTCTCGATACCCGCTTGTCTGCTGGTGTAAGCTCTCATGCTCGAATTTTGGCTCTGGTGGCTTATCAAGGACTGATGATTCATTTGTCTAGTAGTTGTTTTGATATATTTCGATTCCCTCGTGTTTGTGCTGGGGACTACGGTTCTTTCTAGAACGGGAGCGAGGAGTGAGAGGCAGTATGCACAAAACGGGGAAGCATCTTAGATCCTGCAATGTAAACGATATCAGCTTCGTGTCCTGCTTCCTCCCACGATCCACATATCGATAGTACGATCCGATCCTCAAAATAGATCCGGGTCTCACAACACGAACGAATGCTTGGTTTTCGAAGAGCTTGTTTGTGGTGGGTACCTCGAGCTCGTGATATCTTATAGTTTTGCGATTGGGAGTTTATGTGCATCGATTAGTTAGTTAGTTGGTTAGGTGGTCCCTTTAATTTTGTATGTGTATGTGTATGTGTATGATGACCTTGTCGAGATAGATACTTTGTTGAAGTATTAAATTACATTACATTACATTGCGTTACGTTACGTTACAATATATAATACAATACAACACATCGTACCGCGAGCTCGAACCAACCACGAAACAAGTTTCACACCGTGTACGTATTCATGTATTCGTATATTCATAGGCATCTACGACTAGCTACCTACCGTGAAACTTAACGATATATCTAGACCATTTGCGGTAGCGATGGAGTCGCTCTGGCTTGTGATGATGATGTTATGTTGAGGTTTGTTTGTATATACCTACGTATACATATCCATCCGAGCACCTTTTTTTTTCCCCCAAAATTTAAAAATTCAGAAATCTATAGCTAGAAGTAGTTTTTGTAGATGTAGATTTAGGTTTAGATTTAGAGAAATGCTAACTACAAGAATTTCCCAGGAGTATTTCTCTGGTCATAAGATCAGAGAGATATTAATGGGAAGTTTAAGAGATGCTTTGAATTTGCTCCTGCGATCGCTTGGATTGTACATGTCTTACTTATTTTGCTGTGTTAAAACGATATATTCTGTGTCTTGTCCTGTATCAGGATATATTATATATAATATATCATAGATCATGAATAAAGCTGATTCATAGGCTGGCTGCTGGTGTCACGGGTTCAATACGTAGTTATGTGGATGCCTTAGGCATCCACCCTCCATATAGTCGGCGTCTCTCCGCCTCCTTCTTCACTCCTTGTAGAATATCATACATCTTACCTAGTACCTATCTCTTGCACCGTGATAGCTACGGCTCGCCGAAACAGAACCGCCACTCCCCAACCGCTGTACAAGCGCTAACTCTAGGAACCGGCAGAAGCGAAACGCCCTCCGCATAAGGGAAGTAGTAGTCTACGTATGCGTAGAATGAGGAAGAGAGAGAAAGCGGAAACGCCTTTCCAAATGGAGGGAAAGGGGCCGCAAGGACAAAGGGAAACGGCACTGCCTGGGGGTACTAACCGGAGGGCAGGGCGCCAGGAGTACCATCACGTATGGCATCGGGCCATACATGGGTGGCGCGCGCGGGAGGCCAAGCCTCCGACGCGGGCCCGTCGCTAATACCCTTCGGGAGGTCAGAATTAGCCATTCTATACAGAGACGTTAAACAATAAATAAATAAATAAATAAATAAATAAATAAATAAATAAATAAATAAATAAATAAATAAATAAATAATAAATAAATAAATAAATAAATAAATAAATAAATAAATAAATAAATAAATAAATAAATAATAAATAAATAAATAAATAAATAAATAAATAAATAAATAATAAATAATAAATAAATAAATAAATAAATAAATAAATAAATAAATAAATAAATAAATAAATAAATAAATAAATAAATAAATAAATAAATAAATAAATAAATAAATAAATAAATAAATAAATAAATAAATAAATGAATGATACTTTGAATGAATTCGTTAGAAGGTGGTGAAAGATGGCTGGTGAGATTAATGAGAGGTGACTGTCAAGTGCTAAAGGATTAGTTATTGAAGATGCTGGAAGATGAATGTTCTGTAATCAAGATCTGATTTGAAATATTTTATCCTGTGAGAAACTGGTACTTTACCAGTAGGTTGTTAACTTTTTGTTGTTAGCTTGGATGAATAGTATACCTTAGTTATCTGAAGTTTATGTGCAAAATTGTAGAAAAAATAATGGGAAGATATAGATTGTGTGATTCTTGGTTTGTGTATTCGGTCAGAGCTATAATAACTTGCAGTATGGCAAGAACTTAGTACAAGGCTCTTATATCATGCCATGTGATACCGTGAATATAAAAGCCCATATCATAATATTGATTTTAGTTGGGTAGCACACCAAGTATATGTCACTATTGTGAGCACTGACATCTAGTTTGCGAAGAAAGTATCATTTGAATTAAGCTTACAGCCTCAAGAATTTCGCAGGAAGCTATATTGCAATAACACGAGGAAAGAGCTTGAAGTTTGTAGCAAATTCTGGAATGTAGTGATAAACAGAATAAAAAACAAAATGCCGCATTAGGCAAACTATTAAGATAAACCGAAGCTCCAACATCAACTTGAGACATTGAATGCTATGTGACATAACAGCACATGCCCTTCATCTTTTAACAGCGAAGACCGGACGAATCTCAGAGATCGAACTTCGACCTTCAATAATCTCTTTTCCTAGCTCATTACCAACCTCAGTAATCAAATCATGAAGAGACTTATCCCAATTACCATCCCCATCCGTCCCTTCAAAACTCTTCTTCTCTTCGTTCCAAATGAAATACCCAGCTGGGAATATTCTACACTCCCACGGCGGCTGTAAATTCGAATTATTCTGCATATCCCGCAAATCTCGTGGTTCATCCACGATAATATATAGAGCTTTGATACTAAAGTACATATATAGCTCGGATAAAGAGTTGACATCCTCCCAAAACAATGATTCCGGTACAGCAATACGCGTGACTTCGTTAAATGTACCATGGTTTAGATCGATCATATCATCCTCAAATGATCGATCAAAAGGTTCATTATAAAAGGCATTCCATTGATGATGCGGTACATAAAGTAAATCCTGGTTTGGGTCGAAACGACGAGCGATAATTGGAGATGCAGTTTCACCGCATATTTTCATACCAAGGTTAAGAGCCCAAGCGAGTGCGATATCGCGGGCTTCATGATTCACAAACAGGAGAGGTGTTTTAATCTTCACTTCATCTAAGAGCTCGTGACGGAACTCAAAGTTTCTATTCATATCTTCAGAGCTGTAGACATCGCTCACTTCGTCGCAGTATCCTGGATCAGACCTGGTGAAGATCCGAGGTTGCCAACATCCTTTCTTGTAGAAATACAGGCCTGGAGAGAATTCTGATGGTAGAGCTTCTTGCCATATCTTATCACGGAGTTCGGGAGCGAGAGTTGAGAAGAGAGGGAATGTAAAAGGTGCAGCTGCTGTTGTCATGGTTGTTGTGTATCGTGTTTCTTTTGGTATGTATAGTTGTGAACTTTGTAGAAAAGCTGTAAGTCTTTATGGGATCTGTGAAATAAGAGATATATGTGATGGTATGTGGTGATATTATCGAAGAATTTAGAATCTGTCTTTTGTGATTGTTATGAGTTGTAAGTCCATTAATTAGCTGCTTATGTGGCGCGGTTTGAATGTAACCTCACGTTATCAGACATTATTCCAGATTGGGAATAGCTGTCAGAATCAAACCCGTACCTGGCGGCGCAGCAATTTGATATCTGAAAGACATGTAAGACTCTCAAGAATTCACTGTTGTCTAATATTTTGGACTTTTTATTAATTTGGTATGCCCAGCTGTTTTATAGCCCAAGGTATTTGATCGTCTGCGGGGTGGGGCACGGAACGCTTATGTCGCTGGACGATCTGTGTGTATATGACCTAATCTGAACCTTCATGAAGTTATACAGAGCAAAAAGTATAAAAGATTTTCAATTTTGCAAAATACCTACAATGGTTACATTACAAAGTTGCTTAAGTGAGCTAGATAGAGTAATGTGACGTCTATTGACAGATGGCCATCCTTCAAACTTGTATCCTCTATATCAAACTCCTCTTTCACCGCCTTCAACCCTTTTGTCTTCTGCTTAAGCACAGTGACAGATACAGAGGCGAGACATCGCGTCCTTTATATTCAAGGATGATATTGGAAGCAACACTGTTTAAGCCATAGCAGAATGATCTAGGTGCAATCATATGGTAACTGAAAGCGAACTAGGTAACTTCGTTACGATTAATAATGAGAGTGCAACTGTTTCGAAGGGGGCCATGAACGCATAGAGGTTTGAGGAATGGTGGGATTATGAACCAACTTTCTGATTTTGCGAGATAACTCGTAATTAGCGAGTCGAAGTGGATATTCTGTGGTTGTGGCTCTTTTGGTGATTGATTCATGTGAATCCTCTTGTTTTTACTCCATTTATATTCATTCTCAAACATAGAGCCAGGTATGCTTCAAACAATCTGAACATTGCTACTCAAAACCGTTCTAATTCGTTACAATCTTAGCGAACTAGTCTAATATTCTCCATACATTCCATCATTATCATTGTTATCTATAATTATCCAACGTAAGTTTGAATGATAACAAGTACTGAGGGCACTGGTGATGATATCGCAGATTTTTGAGTCACAAGTCCGAAACCTCTTGCCCCTATAATCCGAGGAGTACATGATCAAGTACTAAAAACAAAAATGAACTTTTCAATAGAATATTGATGACTTTTCGGTGCCAAAACATGACCAACTACTACTCACACGATTAGGCCTCTATGAAAGAGCAGTCAATGTGCATTGAGTGTAGATAAAATAGTGACCATCTCTTATAGTAACTTGATAAGAGATGGTACAGGAGCCTATAATTATGTAGTATCGAAGTTGTAGGGTAATCTAGCTGAGGTAATTAGCATGCAAATCAAGGCAATAACGAATACTCTGTCATAGCAGTAATTTGTTAATTCAACTTACTTATCTTCATACTATAAAATGAATCCATTGCAACGAATTTAGAATGAAAAAGTCCTTTATCTACTCTAAAGAGCTTGATGAAGATGTAGAGGTTCCCCAACTTGCGGAAGAGAGCGAAGTAAATAAAAAAAGAAACGACAGTGAAGCTTGGTGCTTTTTGAAGATGAGGATCTTGGCGGCGGGATGTGGCAAAAGCTGGAGAATAGAATATGATGTTACAATGGAATGTTAGGTTAGGTCATAACTGTAATATAGGCAAATAGTCACATCTCAAACCATTGCGTTGGCCTTCGAGTATCTCACCATTGACTTAGCCAATAACTTTCCTTTTATTGTTCATTGGCATTTGATTAAGCATTCCATTATCTGTTGCCTTGATATTGTTCTTCTTAACTTATATGTACAAGAGATCCGATATCATCTTCCCGGTTGAGAAATGTGGGTCTATTTGGAAGCTGATTTGTAACTCCCTGGACTGATATAGTGAATAACTATACAAAAAGATTCAACCGGTGATCTCGCAAGCCGTAGAGAGATGTTTCTTTTATTCTGAAGTTGTTGGCTATAAAGAGCAAGGAATGTCCCATAGAAACGGTATCAAAACGTTGAGACGCGTACGAAGATCATTTGAAGATCCGCATGAGAGCCAGAATTGAGCCCTTCAGATGTGGAAGATGGAATTGATATACCTATAGCTAAATTGAAAAACACGCAGGAAGTTTTCCATTGCCATCGATATAACAATGATTCGGATAATGATAGACAAGCACAGTCGAATGACGGTAAAGAAGGTAAAATGACAACGTAAAGCTCCTTTTAACTCGTTGAAAGGCCGTTATCTTATCCTAGAGTACCATAAATATGGCAATGTGCCATGAATAATATGGCGTATTGCCGTGAATAATGTGACAATTCGTCGTTTTTTGTAAATATGGCAGCAGATATTTATGCAAATATGAATTAGCATTAATAGTCCACATTTTTATTTTGAGCTCAGCTTGTTAATCTTATTACATTAAGCTAGGCCTTTTCAAGCATATTACGAGATCTTGATCTATTTAAGAGTATTACTTTATTCAGGCATATTCAGACATATTCAGGTATATTATAAAATATTAGTATCATCGTTAATATTGTTATTGTTATTAATTGTTGGTATCACTTAGTATGTGATACGCTATTATAGTATGGATTTCTTTAATGCATAGTATAAATATTATTGTGGTACGATCTGTATTATTCTAGATTCAGCGAAGGGGTATATGCCGAGGTGAATCACGTGATACACTAGCGGAAAGCTAGTCGACTACATGCTCGTATATATCGCAACATTGATAATAAAGATATTCATAATTTGAAGTGGTTAGTTAATGCATTATTGTAGGGGATGCTGTCTAAATAAGAGGGTGAAAGCGAAGTAGAAAAAGCAATTCTTTAATAAGAAATAACTTACTTTTGTGTTACGGGAGCTGCCTCTAGGGTCACGTGGAAGTGTCTGGAGATCTCTCGAGGTGGTTTAGACTAGACTTCAAGAAGGAATTCAATGGTGTTGTAACTGGTTGCAATTCTCGTAACTATAGTATGAAACTAATGATTGTCTTGAGCACGAAGCTCTACATTGTAATGAAACCATTCCCTTATATAGATCTTCGTACTTTGATCGAATCGACTTTCCTTCACGTGATACTGGCCCCGTGATCCCTAGCGAGGCTGCTGTTTATCTAACCCGTGCTTACCAGCCAGCCTGTGCTTACTAAATGAATGATGCTTGCTATCTAACCTGTGCTTACTAGATAACCTGTAACCGCTGGATGTCCTGTGCCTACTGTAGGGTAGGTGCCAACAAAAGATAGGTACCTATCTTTTAATCATCGCTTACTTATCTGGTTACCACTATCTTTAGTCACCCTTCAATCCTATCGTACCTACAGTGCCGTCTTCGTGGGTCCTGACACCAAGGCCTGAGGTTAATCTTATAATCCATATTGCGGTGCGGGTACCTCCGTAACATTTTGATAAAATGACATGTTGATTGATTGATTGATTGATTGATTTCATTAACGTCCGTTTTCAGTCCACGACTATATAGGATGGCTAGGCCCGAGGGCCTAGCAGGTAACTTTTTAGTTTACAAAATTGGAGATGGTCTAATTGGGGAAGTGAAACAAATGTTGGGGACCAGTGCCCGCAAAAAAAAAGACATGGTAAGGTGCGGGTAAAGACTTATATTGTACCATAAGGGTAGAAAAGCTATGGAAGAGTGAGGTCCTACTTATAGGAAATAAGGTGCGCTAGTAACTCATGCCTGAGGCACGAAGGCAACTACAGATCATGTAGTTGGAGCCGTGACATGATAATAGTATTAATGACATTAAAGTAAAGTTGATAATATTATTGAAGTGAAGTGAAATTGAAGAGAAGTTAGAGTAGGATTGAGAATGATATACTAGTATTTTGAAGCTAATATAGTATTTGAAGCTATTTTGGACTAATGATATAGAATAACTGTTTAGAAAAAAAGGTTATCTAATGTCAAGGTACGGGTAAAGACTTATATTGTACCATAAGGGTAAAAGGGCTATGGAGGAGTGAGGGCCTACTTATAGGAAGTAAGGCGCGCTAGTGGTCTGTGCCTAAGGCAACTACAGAACATGTAGTTGGCGCCGTGACATCTAATTAGAATAAATGATTCAACAGAAATAAATTATAATGCAATGTAAACGCTTTAAAGCTTTTATTATATATGTATAAAATATCCATTATAATGTGATTTAACGAGATTCTACAATAATATAGTATATTGCTATATTTCTAGTACCCTAGGGCTAGGGATATTCCTCAAAACGACAAAACACGAGAACGTACAAAGCGTTATCAAATACCTACAACAGGCGCTATCTAATATAAGAAGGAAATTTAATGCTTTTGTACCTCGATAGTTTCGGCTTACCGTTTTTCTTCTTATAGGTTAAATTAGTACGATTTCTAAATAGGACTAAGGGGTACATACACACTCGCTTATTAATAAGCTACGAAAATAACTTTCGGTAGTATTAGTGGGTCAACCCAAAAAGGCTATGTTATCCTTCGTTGTTATATCTGATCGACTGTCAATTGATACCTATATATAAAGTCTCAATTGCACCCCGATGTTAGAAATATCAAACAGGAATCTGAGACTGATAGTGTCCTTGAAGACCCAGTTAGCAACAACTTACAACTGTGTACAGGGTGCTACTATTATAATTACAGGCTATATGGTTCGGTATCAATAATAATGATAGTTGAGATTAATATTTTGTACTGATTTATAACTATACAAGCTGCTATAGTTAAAAGATACGAATGACCTTGGGAGTACGAAGAACATGAAAAAGTCGAAGGCTGATGGTAATTGATTGTCAGTCACAATATGAATGATGAATAATTAGCGATACTTCACAACAAATAGACGAGGTAAAAGAATCAGAATCTTTCTGATGCCTGCCTAAATGAAATAGAACCATAATATATAGAGCAGGAAGCCTCAAGACATGAATCAGAGTGTTCTCTCGTCGTACCAAAGCCTATAGCTAATTTTCAACTGCTATTATATGATCCATGGAGTATTGAAGGATATGCAGTGATGAGTAAGATATACATACCACCGAACTTATTCCACCCCTGCTATTACCTCGGAGGCGACTTCAAATTGTATTTTGAGAGCCAATAAGTCACTATTATCTGTATCAATTAGTGGTCCTCCATTTGAGGGAACTGTGAAAATTTCTCGAGTTGCATTGAAGAGAAATACTAGAAGGTCGAGATGAATCTACACATGCTACCAAAGTGGCCATGAATTCAGTTTTAGGGAAGAATTGAAGCTGGGTATGGTAGATAGCCCCCAAGGTCTTCTCAGATCGAGATTATATGGTGTATAAACATGGGAAGACTGAGTGAATGAACACAATTACACTGGAAGATTCTCCCTCTCAAAAACTCACTTATCGTAACCTTTGATTCATTGATCATTCACTTCATTCACATACCTGTTTTCACATAAAAGACAAATTGTGACGGGTTACACCCGTACGAAGCTTGGTCACATGACCTGCGCACATTTCGCATGACTCAGCATAACGATACAACAAAAAGCTCTGCTTGTACGAAAGATCCTTCTTTTCTCTTTAGTTAATTCTCCTTGTAATATAAACCACCAATTATATTGACCTCTCTATCTTTGGCCCGTGACACAAATCAGCTCTATCTTTTGGAACAGTAAAGAATCTGGAACAACTACAAACTTGATTCGCTCCAGGAGAATACTTCCATTGCTCATTTCCTGATTTCCACCTATTTTCTTGGATATTAGGCAGGCAGGCCCTTGACTTGATCATTAGACTACTAGGCTGAAGTCGCCGTTGCAATATAACAAAATGTAGAGAGAAAACTGAACTCTCGAAATGACAAAGAGAACTGAATAATTCGATGATAAAAAGCAATATGGCAACGACAACAGTAGTTCTAGTGTTACATACAATTGAATTATAAATAGTTGAAGCATACCTTACATTGTATCTCCTGTGCCAACAGAGTCTCAGACACTGCTCATGATAGGAAAGCAGCAAGAACTGCCTCCACTACTTTGTGGTGAACATTATCTATGCTATAATTATCGACATAATCAATATACGCTTTAAGGAGACTTTATATGGTCACGAGAACCTTTCTTACGCTATGATAAGTGAATATTAAAACGCAAACCCCATCTTAGACTCAAACCCGCTCCTCTTTGCCCTTTCTCTTACCTCCACCATTACAATATCTTTTCTAGAGACCTATTTGCTCCCCCATATCTACTCTTAATTTTAGATACAATGATTGAATTTCTCGTTTTCCTCTAATTATACGATATCAACAGAGTTATCTTTTTATAACAGACTAGTAGAAATGAGATCTATTTATTGACTCCCCTGTTACTAATCTCTCATTCCAAAGACTTTGTCTAGTTAATGACATGAATGTTACTATATGAAGCAAATAGAGGATACTGAATAACTTTTCTACAAGATAAGTCCCCTACCCTATATTCGGGCCCCCCCTTCATTTAGGCTACAGGCTGCATCCTAACGTAACAACTGCCCTTTTAGCACTCCCTACCAATGCGATTGCCATACAGCCCGACATTCACTCTTTTTAGATATAACAAGCAAAGGCTAATCCCTTCAATGCAGGACGCTCCCTCAAACGGCGGAAGGAGGCTGCCCAACAGAGCTAGAGTTGTGAGAGACCGCCGGGAGGAGGCGGCCTCAGTGCTTCAACCTAGCGACGTCGTACGACACGTACCTAAGTGGTGAGCTCTTGGGTCTTCGACCCACTAGTGTATCACCCGTCTCTAGTACCCTCGGGAGGTCAAGAGCCTAGCTAGCTCATATAGACGTTAAACATAATAAATAAATAAATAAATAAATTCATTTAGGCTACTTTTATCACTAAAAATGGCCATTTTTCGTATTTAGAGCTTTATTAATATTGATTATATTGAAAGGATGACTCTCGCATGGTATATGGGTGGGAAGCTAGTGGTGGTGGAAAAGGTTGTATTATTGAGATTATACGGAAGCAACGACTATATGGTGGTGCAGAGTCTTCTGCGCTAGCTCGATTAGGCTAGTAGTAGTCATCTGACCTCACTACTTTTAATAGATTATTATAATATGAGAATTAAATTATAAATTAAGTATATTATTATTAGTAAATATAATAGGATTTAAAAATTTTGCGATTTTTTTAAAAAAAGTTATTAAAGAATGAGAATTTCATTTTTTTATTCCGATTTATATATATAAATGAAAAAATTAAAAATCTCATTTTTTAATAACTTCTTTGAAAAAAAAAAAAAAAATCGCAAAAATTTAATTTCTTTCCAAATCTATTAATAATTCTATTATAAATTTATGTTTCAAATTTCAATTTAATAGCTTCATTTGTCATAAAGTTATTAATAGGTCGAAATGGCGGTTTTTGGTATAAAATGGGTGGCGGAATGGGGGTGGCGGAAAGTAGGGGGCAGTGGACTTACCAAACGAGATAATAGAACATAATAACACAACAAAGAAGCTGAAATCAAATAACAGATTATAGATTATAGATTATAAATCAATAGGTATATAAGAGAAGTATTCTATTGATTGGTATCGATTCATGTAATACGACGAGTATATGGAAGTCTTACAAAGAAAGAGCTTCACATCATAGAATTTGGGTTGAAGGTAGGAAGAAGACAGACCTTCGAGGCTGTAGAATATCTCATGAACCTAAAAGGTGAAAGTCTCACGAGTGAAAACGCAAACCAAATTTGATAACCAACCTGACTCAAAAACGACAATCACAGTATCAACTGTCACAAACATCCCAAAAGTTATGATATCAAAGAGTCAATTCATCTACCTAGTATCTAATTGAGAGTGCAAAGTAGCAGCAGAAGTGAGTAGTAAAAGCTAAGAACCATACAGTCCACCAGTCCAGTCCAATCCAGTCCAGTCATATTTGCGATCCGTCCCCTCCCATCGGTCCGGTACACAAACTATGCGCCAAACGACCCATCCATGAAATTTGTCTCCCTCGCCATCTTCCATTACACAGATAGAAGGTCTGAAGAAAAATCTGCCCGGAAAAAAGAAAAGAGAGCGAAAAGTAGCATGTGAATACCTCGTAGTTTGGCTCAGAATAAGCAAACCCACCCCATTTTTTGTTCATCCTCCAGTGAGAATAAATACCCGAAAATATCAACCCCTAATTTGTCCAGACCTAATGCACGCCAGACTCAACTCAATTTTCCTTATTAACATGCGCCTTATGACAGATGGAAAGCTCCCTGTCCTTCCTTAATGGCAGTATTCATACGTCGTCGCATGACATCCAGGTCAGTGTAATCAGGCAATTTGAGGTAGTTGACACACATGTCATGACACTTGGTAGATAGTCATCAGAAGAGTAGGGGGGCTCACTGGGTTTACAAACCACAGTGAACATTGGTGTAAGACTCTTGAAGCCTAGAAATGTTTAGCTACTACTCGCCAGAGAAGACATAAATTTTCAACTTACCACCAATAGGAAGTTTTGGGCTTCCAGTTGTGAACTGTAGAAAATCTCGACGTTCTGGTAGACTAAGCTCACTCATGGTTTGAAGCAAATTCTTTACACTCTTGCTATCCATATGAAAGCCATGGTCTGCCTTAATCGAATCCATCAAGGCTGCAAAAGTGTTAGCATTGTCATGTAATACAATTGGGGAAGCGAGGTCTTACTTTCAAGGGACCAGTCTTCTTCGATTCTGCCAAACAACATAACCAACTCATCAGGAGTGAAAGCCTTTAAAGCAGAGTATGGGAAGACTTGAGTAAAGCCAGCACGGAAAGCATCTACTTGTCGTTGGACACCACTTCCCAAAGTCATATCAATAACCTTCTCAAGATAAAGATCAACATTTTCGATAGTGACAGGGATGTTAGAACCATTAGGAAGAAGATCGATGGCGTATCCAGGAAGGGTAAAGTCAAGACTGAGATCTTCAATTTTAGCTCCATCAATCTCCAATGCTTCAGTGGCAAGGACTTTCTGTGTAGCTGTCAAGGTCGAGTCCTCGGTAATAGCCTTCTTCGCAATAGAAAATTTCTTTATCATCTTGAGGGATTTGGCCAATTGAGGATCAACGGTTTTAACTGCACCAAGAGAAGGTGTTACAGGATTCGACGCGTCGCCGATACGGAAGAATGTTGGATTGAAGGAGACATCAATGATGCGAGAATCAATCATAGACCTGGAAACGAACTTGCCGAGCATTTTGAAAAGATGCAAAATTCTCTTCCCATTCTCATTCAATGATTGCTCTTCGCTCATTGGGGCTGGGAAAAGGCCACGAGCACCAAATGCATACTCATCGGTATCGTTGGTATCAGTCTCACGCCATAACTTGAGTTTCTTCTTGGAAAATTCCTTTGAGACAGTGGAATAGAATTCAAGAGTTGGCCCAAGACCAGTTCCAACTTCCTCAAAGTATTCAACCTCAAGTATGCTTTGAGACGCTCCATAAAGCTCCATGACTTTCAAAGCCGACTCCAAAATCTTTGATCTAGATATCCGAACCTTCTGACGTTGCAGCCTGCCAAGAAAAGGGCGTTCATCACGGTGACGATCTCGGCGAGACTCATCTGCAGATTGAGCATTCTGCCATCTAGTCATTGATCGAGCATAGCCAAAAGAGGTTGACTGTAAGAATAGGTGTCGTGTTTCGAAGGGAAACAAGAACGGGTAAAGTCGAGCAAGATCCTCGCTCCAGGTTGGAAGACAATTGCTAGCAACGACGAGAGGTTCTTCAAGCTGCCTGTTCAACTTTGCGGTGAGCTTTGTGTTTACGAATTGCGACAAAGGCTCGGCATTTAGTTTCAAGGTATCTTTGTTATCAGCCAAAACATCATCTAGGTTTGCATTGAGTGCATGTAAGGTGTTGAGCAATCGAAGTATTGAAGATGTTGCCGGATGCTTGTCTAATGATGCTGGGATCCCAGATGCAGTAGTTTCTGTGCTGACCTCAGATGCCTGAGAGAGAGAACTTGGCTCTGGAGGAGGTGGTCCTGGAACACGCCTGAATTTGATAGGGTGAATCGCAGACCAAACGCTTCGATTTGAATGATCTTCCGCTGGGTTTGCCATAGTGTGGACAGCTCGGTAAATTGTAGTCTCGTTGGAAATGACCTTGTCACCCAAGCTAAATTCGATGTGCCAGTCTGATGGAACAGACTGGATTGCGGCTGCATAAGACATAGGCCTTGATGTAGCTGGTGTGGACAAAGCAGCTTGCGCAGCTTGAAGTGCGGAGCTACTGCGAGATGTGTTTGGCACAGATTGCGATGGAGTTGAGACTCTTGTACCATCCTCCTTACGCGCTGTGACTTTGCCACCTGCAGCCACCTCAAGATTTACAGCAGTGGGATCGACAGGAGAATCCTCTTCCATATCCTCTTCTAAATCGCCGACAATAGTGTCTAGCGCAGCGCTATCCTCCAAATCATCATCCTCACTCATTTGTCTCTCATCAGCACACTCGAGAGCACTGGCAAGTGCATCTTCTTCTTGCATGGGAGGAGGAGGTGGTGGTGGAGGTGGAGTTGGGTCAGCCTGGGCTTGCTTACGCCGTGACGAACGCCGAGCAGGCTTCTCTGCAGGTGTGTTTGATGTCGATTGATCAGCTGATGCAGGGGTTGGGACGGGACCTGACTTTGATTTTGCTCTACGAGAAGTGCGAGGAGTAGATGCATTTGGATTTGTTGCGGCTGCAGCTGCAGCAAGACGTGCCTGAGCGTTAGGAATACCAGCATATGGGTTGGGCAAGCCAGCTGCTGCGAGAGCTGCTAATGCCCCAGAAAGTCCGTCTCTGGCCCTGGGTGGTCGAGGACGATCAGACAGGCTGATTCTTGGACGAAGGTAATCATCCAAAGCCTTAAAGGTAGCGATAGCATGAATGGATACCATAATGTTTCGATAAGATCTTGGAATTTCAGAGTCTTCATCAGCTACCAGCTTGAGGCGAATTTGCTTGGCAAGCATTGATGCGGCACTACTCCTGTTCCCATCGAAGCTGTTTGAATGAACAGTGACTACTTCAAAGTGCTCTGATCGACTCAATAAGTCCTGCAGTTTGTGGATGAGGAGACCAAATGGTGTTGCAGGTGAGTCAGCTCCAGAACTGGACTTCTTGGCGAGAGTGTGACCCATGAAAACTTCGAGGAACGCAGATCTAGCATCATTGGCCAGCTCTTCATTGGGATTGTTGAATACTTCCAGTAATACCTGGACTATTTCGGAATTCAATAACTCGGCACTTGTAACACTTTGTAGGACATCGCCATCGAAGTAGGATGCAAGTTTTGTGAAAAGTTCGACTCCGTTCCCTTGGCCTTGGTGTAAATAGAAGCTTCTTATACCCGAAGCAAGAGATTGTAGACTCGTTAGGATTTGGGTCGCCTTCTTCTTCATGGCCTTGCTATTCTTTTCAGTTTCATGAACATCGAGGAATTTCTTAGCACGGGCTGCAATAATGTCCATCATACTCTTTAAGTCTGATGATGCATGTCGATGAGGGCCGTCTAATGACACTGTAGAGCCACGAGAGCTGACCGGAGAAGCGGTTACATCCTCTGGAATATCATCATTCCGTGCGACTTCATTTTCATTCTCGTCTTCGTGGTTCTCATTATCTTCATTATCTTCGTCCGACGAACTGTTGTCTGCATCGCCTGCCTCGCCGTTCTGAGCTGCCTTTGCAGAGATCTTGCGATCTGTACCTGCTTGTGTAGTGGCGGAATTTGACTCATTGACAGGCGGTTTGTTTTCAGTCTGAGTCTCCTCAAGAGTGGCTAGCTTTGTAATCTCAGCAATCACACCTTCTCGATAAAACTGGTAACGATATACGTCTTCAAGACGGACGAGAAGAAGTTCGGTGGCTTGAAGTGCCAAGACGACCAAGCTAGGGTGATCTTGTTGTGAAAGAATTGCAGCCAAGAACGATGCATAAGGCACTGATCTCAGAGCCTCCATTAAAATATCTTTATCAAGATTGGAGAGCATTCTAAGCTGAGCGTTGAGGACCTTTTGGCGAACCTGTAGGTTAACAGTGCTAGAGAATGCATCCGTTAAGGTTGGGAAGAGGATGATTGCAAATCTCTTGACCTCTTCTTTACAGCCCTCCAAGAGTTCGATACGAATCTCATTCGCAGACTTCTTTCTCGAACCAGATACATTTGGTGATCCCGATGCCACTTCAACATCGGTATCATCATCAATCATCAAACTGCCCCCGCGTGGTATTCCGGGTAAGAGCTCGCATATAACATTTAAAGTCTCGATAACCTGTTCTCGAGGTCTGTGAATCAAGGCTTGCATGATCACGACACTGTCAAGTTTTGAGGCTGCATCTTCCGTGGCGCTAGGTGGGGAAACACCAGTCAATATTTGATATAATGTTTCGACAACGTTCATTTTGAAGAGCTCGGCCGATAGATTAGGACTAGCCTTTGCCGTGAAAGCAAGAACACGAAGAAATTGTGTATGGATATTAGCACCAATGAGATTAGTAGATCCAGGGAGTAAAAGACGAAGAATGGCGCGAAGTAAATCGGTGCTGACGAGTTCCTCAAGCTTGCTTGGATGGTATCTGAAGCTCTCCACAATTCGAGTTACACAAAGTGAGCCTTGCTCAACAACCTTCTGATCATTGGAGCTGAAAACCTCCAGTAAATTGGGCATAACATCTTTGACTACATCGAACGAATCCTCGGGGATGTTCCTGCAACAGTTTGCAGCAGTAGTGACGGCAGTTCTTTGTGCATTTGTATCATGGAAACCGAGATTCATCAGACAGCCTGTCAATCCTCCCTCGCGAACAATTGATGCTGGATATTCAACAGATATCTTTTCTAACGTCTAAGGCCGAGAGTAAGTATCTGAAGTAGAATCATCATGGGAAGCACTTACACTCAGAGCTTGTTCTGCTAAATCAACAAACCCAAAATTTAAAATCATTTGGCAAAGAACTGGAACAACACCACCATAGACTATGTTTGCAGTACTAGCAGGTAAAGCTTCCATCAGATTGGCAATGCATCGGCAGGCAAGGAGCATCATCTCAGGATTTCCCTCTCCAAAACCAAAATCAGAAGGTTGCATCAAAACCACCAATTCCTTGACGAAGGCATCCGGAGAGAAATGACCAGAGAGATTGTCCTCCGTAGACACAAGAAGTATCTCGGAAAGTTCTTGTAAAGCTATCAATTGTATAGACGGGTCATCTTTTTGCTTCAACTGTGTTAAAATATCGTCCAATCGAGAGGAAACCCCAGATATCATGCCAGTCAAGGCTCGCAGAGTGCTCGATAACCCATGAGGCGGTCCGCCAGGTCCACCGAAGCTACCGAATGGATCGTCGTCATCATCATCGCCTCCATCGTAATCCCGAGGAATCTCATCGTCGTCATTCTCATCACTATCATCATCGTGGAGTGGATGTGGTGGAGGTTTCTCATCTGCATCGTTCATTGTAGTATCTCCATCCTTATCAGCAGCGGCAGATTTCTTCGATTTCTTACTCGAGCTGGGGGTGTTGGTTGAGGCATCTGCTTGACAGAATATTAGCTACTTTCCACTAAATCGTACCAAATGTGAAAGTCGACAGACCTTGACCACCTTTCTTATGATTCCTATTAGATTTGCGCCTGGAAGAAGTGGCAGCCGTGTTTGATGGTTCGTTGGAAGGACCCGCAGAATCACTGTATATATTGTTAGACACTACACCATAAACCCCCATCGATCTTTACTTTCCTGTGACTAGACATAACCGCAGGCGCTTTTGTGTTTTTTCGACGAGAAGATGTTGCTGAAGCAGGTGTAGGAGCCTCGGGTTCTGAGACCTTTTGACGTTTTGGACGCTTTGATGGAGTTGCCTTTGTGGATTCAGGTTCCAGAGCGGGACTTGATTCCCGCACAGTAGCTTTACGCTTTCGGGAGGGGGCTGAAGGGCGACCTGGTGGAGCAGCAGCTGCAGATGCTGCAGTCGCAGAGGAACCGGCCGTTGTTTCTGAGGAGTTGGCTGCTTGCCGGGTGGATGATCGTGTGATTCTGAAAGACATGAGTATTGGCTCTTGTAAATTTAAGTTATTAATCCCTTCAACCATCCACAACTGATGATTGACAGTCGCGAGCAGTTGAAAGGATTTAATAGTTAAATAGAAGGTATTGTTGATGATGAAAAAACGCAGGTGGAAATCAAGGTGAAGGTGGTTGTGTACCTGGGAGCAAATGAAGAAGATGAAGAGATGGAAGTCGCAGTGGAGAGTGGCCTTGATATTTCTGGGCCGTTTATCGTTAAATGATGTCGACTCTTGTGGCCTTTCAATATGACTCGTACCCTTTGCCATTAATCCATCAGTTCGGTTTATAAAACAGATATCGCCAGTTGTTTTCTTTCAGATTGATTTCTTCTGATAAGGTTTGTAGGATTGGAAATATGATTTCGTACTTTCTTTGACGAAAGTTGGTTGTTAGACTTTTTCCTTTCAGAATGTGTATGTATGTAGGTAAGTAATAGGTTTGTAGTAGGTAGTAAGTAATAAGTAGTAGTAAGTAGGTGATAGATAGTAGGAGTAGGTTCTAGTATGGTTGGTGGTAGCAGTAGTAATTTCTATGTGGTAGGTGTGGGTATGGGTGTGTGTACAGTATTATGCGGTGGTGGGCCTAGTAAGTTTCTTAGTTTGATTGAGTCCGAAAATTAAGCGGGAATAATAATTGGGGATAGAGGTATATCAACGTCGTCTTCATCAGTCAGTACATGAGGCAATTGAATGAATGGATGAAAGAATGGATGATTTGATGAGTACGTAGATACGTAAGGGAAGCACTAACATTAGTAGCAGTATAGTTGCGAATTCTGATGACGACATTACTGATATTACAAATCAATCAGTCAATCAATCAATCATTCATTCATTCAATCGGTCCCTACCTACGAAGTACGGTACCTAAGTAGGTAGTTACATAAGATAAATTTCATTGGAATCTGTTTGACCTCATTACAATTTATATCACCCATTTATTATTATATATCAACCTAGGTACCGGTACCTAGTTAGTAGTAATAAAGAGAATGAGGTATTCCAAACCAAACGAATCTTTACCTTCCTGACATCATTCATAAATCAACCTTGGAATTCACAGAACCTCCTCTTTAAAGTAAATTGGTATCATCCATGGATTCCATTTGAGGTCTTGATTCATCTATTGAAGAAGTATTATAAGTATTATATAGGGCGTCGAAGAAATAGTATAAGCGAAAGATGTGATATATGAACACTTCCTCGAGCGCAGCGAGCTATGTGGGCTTGGGGGCTTGCCTCCATCAAATCAAAGTTATATCTATCTAATCATGAAGATACATATAGGATGGGATGAACACATGAGACGATTAAGAGGGAAACTAATGATATTGAAGGCAATATCATATATTGGTAGCAAGGTAGATGTCCCTATGATTACTCGTGATATCTATCATTTTGTGATTTGACCTCACTTGACTTGACTTTGATACACTTAAATGTACCCAATTACTTTCTATGATAGAAAGCCGACGATATCAAAGGCAAATACATCTATCCTGATATCACTTCCGTCATATGGGTTAAAGGTCAAACTCTCCCCGTTCCCACTCGAATACCTTGGTACAGTCAGTATCTACTTAACCTATCCCCTATTTATACCTTTAGCTCAACCATATCGAAGACCCTTTTCTATCAGAAAGAGTAATACCAATGTCAACCTTTCACACATATTGCAAAGACATATCTTGCAAAGCTACGTATGCCCCCACTATAGGTTATTGAATCGTTTAATACCTCAAAGCCTATGAAAAGCTCATCTGTGCCAGAATTTACCCCTCAAGCACGTGCTTCCCTCGAGGATAGCTGAACCCATTGATACCATTCTTCAATCACACCAAGATTATTACTGATCGAGATTACAGACCCCAATGCTTTTTTTTGATTCCTGTCCGTATGCCGAAGAAAATGGTACGGTGGATGAAGTGGTCAACCAATAGATATGTTACTATACCCAAAAGAAAAACCCTAGTCGTAGTAAAGAAGCCGCACGTTTACTCTTGTTCAATATGGCTTTGTTTGGAGTTCATCTGATGGCCAGCTACCCACTCTCCAGACCGTGGAAAGAAAGTCTTATAGAGCGTCTTATACGGAGGACAGTAACGTTTCCCCAGCGTCCAATCAACTAGCACTTGAGTTGTAGAGTAATGAAGGGAGGTCCTGTACCATTCTTTAAATCTCGACAGGATGATATCGTGAATCAGTCATGACCTGGAAGTAGAACCTTCCACGGAACGGCAGCATACGAATGGTGGAATATTTTGGTCCGATTCGTATAAACAAACAGATACACCGAGCGACCTATCGACGGCTACACTTCATCTCGGTATCACGGCCATGGGTAGGCTTTCACCTCTCGAATTCGAACCATCTTGGGTATATATTGGAAATTCGGCTTTTTCGGAGAAGGTCACATGGAGTAGAGTGGATAAACAAAGTGGTGGAGAAATTTGAATCATTTCTGGTAGGTACAGTAGGAAAAGCAATATAACGGAAAAATGGGAAAAATGCAGAGTTGGCACAGGAGAGTTCTTGAGCAACAGTTGGCGAATATCTCAATACAGCGACGGACCCGCCTTGTATACTTAATAAACCTACCGACCTATATATATGTATGTATGTGTATATAATAAACCTCTCTTTCTAAAAATTAGCTCCGATATAGAACTCATACGGAGCATCTATTTACCTATACCTGGTACTCAGTGTCCATTGTCCACCTCCTGCCGAGGCACTCACACTATGATTAACCTTCAAATATATGAAATTGCCTCACGAATTGACCAAGCCAAGCAATGATATCCGTGCTAGATACCTCCAGCTATCTTACTAATTAGAACCTTATCCAAATCCCATATATTGATTGTGCAAATACCGAAGGGTAGGGGAATCTTTTGAAACCATTCCAGTCAGATTAGAGCTTAGTGTATTGTGCCTGAGGGGGGTTTACACTTTATACAGAGCGGCAACAACAATGGCAACCCGACCGCCGCAGCAGCATTGGCAATTTGGCATGTGCCATCTGTGAATACCCGTGGACCTAGCGAGTGGCTCAATTATGGTTATTTTACAAATTAAATATGCAATTGTCCATAGATATATAGAATATCTATATCCTATGTAGGTGGTACCTGGTAAAATTATACGGAGTATGTACCTAAGAGAGTTCAATCGGCATATCGACCGATTTGGGTTGATTTGTGACTCGTGATTAGAAAAACTGATGATTGATACAAAAAGTTTTCTAATCTGAATCTGTGTGAACAGTCGGTAAACAAGAAAACAGTAGACAATGAAGAGTAGAGAAGTAACAGTAGACAAGTAACAATAGATAAGTAACAGTAGATAATTAACAGTAGACAAACATAACCACAAACAGTAGACCACAAACAGTAGACACAAACAGTAGACCAAACATAGACAATAGACAATAGGTAAGTGGCAACATAACTGGTAAGTCTCTCCCTCCCCTCCCTCCCCTCCCCTCCCCCTCTCCTTCCCTTCCCCCAGACAGTACATATGTATATGTATATATTTCTATTTCTACTCTAGGTTCCGGAGAATCAAAGCGTTCCAGGTTTGGCGGGGCTTTGCGCATCCCACTATCTTTCTGACTCTCCCTCCTCCCTCCTCCCTTCAACCGGCTAGACTCACGTACTTTACTCACTTGTTACTCTCTACTTGCCTACTAGTAGAAGATGTTCATTGATTGACCAACTTATAATTCGCCAACATCGAAACCCTTCTTTTTTCTGATTCACTTGCAAATCTATTTAATCTCACCAATTTTTCATGTTTAAACCGTTGAATAATAACACCATGAAATTATTAGAGATCACACCTTAACCTTACCTTCTACACTACTACTACTACTACTACTACTACTACTACTACTACTACTACTACTACTACTACTACTACTACTACTACTACTACTACTACTACTACTACTACTACTACTACTACTACTACTACTACTACTACTACTACTACTACTTCTTTGTCGCTTATCTGCAAAGAGTGAGTTCCAGAAATATCTTCAACTCATCGCGATCCCTTCGCACAAATCCTGCAATCCCGAAATTCGTCATCCAGCCTTTGTCATTTACCCAAAATCTCAATCAACTTTTTCCACTTTCCTTCAAATAACACAAATTTCAACCTCTAAATCACGAACTGAATATGACTTCCACTCCTCACCCCCAGGTTATTCCTACGCAAACTCTCGACAACTATACCCCAACCGATCGCCTTAGACTCACCCAAATGATCCGGAGAAGACTCCCTTGGTATTGGTAGCCTGTGGTAGTTTTTCACCCATAACCTACTTCACTTGCGAATGATGGAGATGGCTGCCGATTATTGCAAGTTCAACACCGAATTTGAACTCCTCAGCGGTTACTTCTCGCCTGTCCTCGAACTCTACAAAAAGGCTGGTCAGCAAGTTCGGAACCGGTGAGGACCATACTCCCAAGTATTTCATGCAACAGTAACTAATCTCCGCAGACTCACATGTGCGAGTTGGCTGTACAATCTCAAATTGGCTTATGGTGGACCCATGGGAGGCCCTACAACCGAAATACTCCGACTGCCCTTGTGCTGATCATGTCGAACATGAAAAAACAAAGTCATTGGCGGCGCCATACGACCGGATGGATCTCGAGTACCTGTTCGCATTGCTCTATTAGCCGGGGCTGATCTTATCGAAACAATGAGCATTCCGGGATTTGGAGTGAAGCGGATCTTCAACATATCTTGGGACAGTATGGCACTTTTCATTGTCGAACGTACCGGAACAGATATCGAGGATGCACTTGCAAGTCTTGAACAATACAAACGCAACATTTACGTCATTCAACAATTGGTAACAAACGATATCAGTAGCACAAAAAGACTCTTCTTGAGGAAAGAAATGTGTACAATATTTGTTACCTGCTCCAGTCATCAAGTACATTGAGGAACATCATCTTTATGAGGAGGATGGTGCATCATCTATCAGTGCAGGCAAGGCCCAAGGTAGCAGAAGGGTCAGGCAGGGCATCACCTGCAGTTGGAGATTCAAAGCTCAAGAATTAAGAGGGGGACTATAATTACGTACAGCAACAAAAACGAGTTATGATTATACGAACCAGTTGAAAAAACTGGAAAGTCATTCTTTTAGCCAGATACACATAATCTGGCTCCCATGTTTATGGGATAACTTTCCAGGGACACTGGCAAATTTTATGCACGTCAAAAATTCGTTTGGATACCGATTTGGGATAAGGCGGGTATTTCAGCATTTTGGATGGAGTTCCGGTGGCGTTTTGGAATAGGTCTTTTTGAGTACTAGAAGACTCCGGCCGGCTCTCATGCCAATGACAGCATAATATCCCAAAGGGAAATATAGAATGATTCTATAGAACTCTACTACCAGTGTCACCAAAGTCTTACATTAGCACTGCCTGGAGCAGTAGGTTTAATTTTGCACTTGGATTAGATGTCAATGATTATCGTGAAGATAACTCGAGATGTGCTTTAGTCATAAGAGTGAAGCATCCAATACCCGTAGAACAGTAATGGTAGAATTCTCAAATGACAACCTTTATGAGATGCCAAGTAATTGTGTTGGCATTTGAATCAACCTGGGAAGGACTCTTCTGTCTGGATGATCCGCGTGACTCGCGCGTGAAGATCTACGCCACATAGAACTACGGTAGGTAAGTTATGACAGCATTGACCGGTGGCTGGTCGACCAAATATCTATCTATTGATATCCAGACAACCATCACCTGCAACTGCAACACTTTACCAAATATCAAATCAAATTGAAAATGAATCATTGATCAATAAGACAATAATTCATTTTTGTAATTTGATTTGTATACCATTTGATTCCCTTTTAGAAAGCTGCACTTCTCTTTGTAACTTCTCCGACTTTGAAGATTGCGACGTTAGGCGGCGGCGCATGTAGACAGACTTAGCGATGCGACATTCCTTCACTTTGGTCGGACTCCTCACCGCAGCTTTTGCAGCTGGGGAAGCATATACTCCAAAGCCATGAAGCTGGAAGATGTTCGATAAGGGGTAGCTGTGGAGAGATAGCTTCTTTGGTCCCGAGCTTCCATGTCCAGATAACGGACTCGCGAAGGAACCCGATCATGAAGTGAGGAAACAACTGGTCGAGCTATGTGGCCAAAAATGGAGTACCGGGCCTGTCTGCTGTGAGGGAAATCAGGTATGAGGGACCTATCAAATGGAGAAAGACCTTACTAATAGCTTGGCAGATTGATGCTCTTGCGGATCAGATCAAGAAGGCGAATCCGATATATATCCTCATGTCCGCATGCAAAGAGAACTTTTATAATACCTTCTGTACTTTTACATGTTCGCCAGATCAATCCCTATTCTTGAACGTGACGGAGATCAAGCAGAAGGGCGATAAATACATCGTTACAGAACTAGATCAACTCATTTCTGATGAATATGGGTCTGGTTTTTTGATAGTTGCAAGAATGTTAAATTTGGACCAACGAACTCAGATGCTATGGGATTCATAGGAGGGGGGCCAAGAATTACTCTTCATTTCTGACTTTCCTCGGACACAAATCTTTTACTGGCTCACCATTCCAGATCAACTTTCCGAAACCTAACGAATATCCGGAGAAGGAATGGATCCATTGCCCATGGTACCAAAGAAGTGTAATGATGAAGACGAGAACTTCAGATGTTCTTGTGTGGATTGTCCTGCAGTCTGTCCAGCTTTACCGGAAGTTTCAAAGTCCGGCTCATGTCATGTGGGCTACTACCATGCCTTTCCTTCGCAGCTATCCTCACCTACAGTAATTGTATTATTATTAATCGCCGTGGCTATCTTCGGTCACATTGCCTGGGCTAAACATAGCAAAAGACGTAATGAAAGGTTACGGCTTTGGAAGATGTTGCTCCAAGCGATGATGATGATGATGACGAAGGGGATGTAGTCCACAATAGAGCCATGTATGATCGACCTCAAAGGAATTATTGGATAAATGCAGTTTGCGACGGCGCTTTTAGTCGTCTTGCATACACAGCTGCAAGATTTCCAGCTATCACTATTGTAACAAGTATAGTCGTAGTGGCAATCTTGAGTTTGGGCTGGACAAAATTTGAAATTGAACAGAATCCTGCAAGATTATGGGTCAGCCCATCATCCTCTGCTGCACAAGAGAAAGCTTATTTTGATTCAAATTTTGGTCCTTTCTACCGCGCAGAAACAAGTATTCTTGGTCAACGATACGAATTCATCTGGTCCCGGTCCTGTCATGAGTTATGATACATTGAAGTGGTGGCTTGGAGCAGAGGATCGAATCAGAGGTTTGACTGGGAAACAAACCCGGCACAACTCTTAACGATGTATGCTTAAACCCTACTGGTGATGCATGTGTCGTTCAATCTGTAGGAGGTTACCTGAACGATGATATATCCAGTATAACTCCTGATACATGGGAGAAGACCGTTCGCTCGTGTGCCGAATCTCCTGTAAACTGCCGTCCTGCTTTTGGTCAACCACTGGATCCTAAAATGATCTTTGGTGGTTGGCAAGAATCCGGCAATGTCATTGACGCTACTGCCTTGATTATTACATGGGTAGTAAAAAATGATGATGAAGGATCTGCTCAAGTTGAACATGCTATGGACTGGGAGGCTTCTCTTAGAGACGAGTTATTACATTTACAAAACGAGGCAAATGAGCGTGGGTTGAGACTTTCATTTTCGACTGAAATAAGTCTCGAGCAAGAACTCAACAAATCTACCAATACCGATGCAAAGATTGTCGTTATCAGTTATATTATCATGTTTTCTACGCATCTTTGGCACTTGGCTCAACAACCATCTCATTCCAAACATTGATGCGTAATCCAGCTAGCTCTTTAGTCCAATCTAAATTCTCATTGGGAGTAGTAGGAATTCTGATTGTACTAATGTCTATCTCAGCATCAATCGGTCTATTCTCTTTTGCGGGTGTTAAGGTTACACTTATAATCGCTGAGGTTATTCCGTTCATAGTTCTGGCGGTTGGTGTTGATAACATCTTCTTGATTGTGCACGAATTCGAAAAGGGTAAACACTAGTCATCATGATGAGATGATTGAGGTCCGTATTGCTAAAGCACTTGGAAGAATGGGCCCATCAATCTTACTATCAGCATCGACTGAGACGATTGCATTTTCACTCGGTGCTTTCGTTGGGATGCGGGCAGTCCGAAACTTTGCAATTTATGCCGCTGGTGCAGTGTTCATCAAATGCCGTTTTACAGATCACCATGTTTGTTTCCATTCTCAGCCTCAACCAAAGACGTGTTGAGGGACCGTCGTGTGGACTGTGTTCCTTGCATTCAGATCAAAAGTGCCGAGGATCACCTTGGAGATGGCAATGGAAGTTCTGATGAGGGGTTCCCTCCAAAAGTTCATTCGCAAAACTTATGCTCCAGTTTTATTGGCCGCAACGTAAAGACCGCTGTTGTCGTCGTCTTCCTTGGAATATTCGCTGCTGCGGTCGCATTAATTCCCGAAGTTGCATTGGGCTTGGATCAACGTGTAGCGATTCCAGATGGTTCATATCTCATTCCATACTTCAACGATTTGTATGACTATTTCGACTCGGGGCCACCGGTGTATTTTGTCACACGGGAGTTGAACGTTACTGAGCGCAAGCATCAACAACAACTCTGCTCTCGATTTACAACATGCGAAACAGAATCCCTTGCTAATATTTTAGAGTCTGAAAGGAAGAGACCCGAAATTTCTTATATCGCAGCTACTCCTGCTAGTTGGATAGATGACTATTTCCGTTGGCTCGATCCTTCATTAGATTCATGCTGTGTTGAGGGTGGTTCAGCTTGCTTTGAGAACCGTGATCCGGCATGGAATATCACCTTGAATGGTATGCCCGAGGGCCAAGAGTTTATACACTACCTCGAGAAGTGGATTGCCTCTCCAACGGACGGCGACTGTCCTCTTGGAGGTCAAGCTGCCTATGGAAATGCTCTCGTTATTGATACTGAAAGAGATACTATTCCTGCTAGTCACTTCCGCACAAGTCACACACCACTTCACAGTCAAGAAGATTTCATTGCTGCCTATGCTTCCGCACGTCGAATTGCAGATGGAATGAGCGAGAAATCTGGTCTAGAAGTGTTCCCTTACAGTGTATACTACATTTTTCTTCGACCAATACACAACAATCATCGGATTAACCGCCACCCTCCTCTGTTCCGCCTCGTCCTTATCTTATTTATCTCCTCTATTCTTCTCGGGTCTCTCAAGACCGGCGCTGTTGTAACAGTAACAGTCATCATGATCGTCACTGACATTATCGGCACAATGGCAATCTTCAATGTCTCTCTCAACGCTGTCAGTCTCGTCAATCTCATTATTTGCGTAGGAATCGGTGTCGAATTCTGTGCCCATATCGCCCGCGCTTTCATGTTCCCCTCTCGCACCGTCATGGACCGAGCGAAGAATAAGTTCCGAAACCGTGATGCACGTGCTTGGACTGCCCTTGTTAATGTAGGAGGTTCTGTTTTCAGCGGCATTACAATTACGAAATTGGTAGGAGTGAGCGTGTTGGCATTTAACCAGGAGTAAGATTTTTGAAATATATATTTCAGAATTTGGCTTGCGTTGGTCATTTTTGCTGCAACACATGCGCTGATATTCTTACCGGTGGCGCTGAGTTTGTGTGGTGGAGATGGTTATGCGGATAGTGAGAATGAAGGGGGGCTAGAGGAAGATTTGGCGGATAGGAGGTAACAGGGCTTTGCTACCAGATGAGGATAGTGACGAGGAATACTAGAGAGAGTAATGGGTCAAAAGAGATAGGATGAGACGAAATAATCAATCGTACATGATAGAGAAGTCAGGTGGAGGGAGTTATATAATTTGTAAATACAGAAGAAAGAACGAGAAGATGGCAGGGGATTTTCAATTGCATGCATGATGGATGACGTATACGGATGGATGGGCATAAGGTAGTAGATGAGCTAGTTCTGGCCATTGTGATGTACACAGCGTAATAGTCACACAACACATCAGAACTTGTATAATTTGAATAGTTCGTGAGATGATCTCAAGTTGCAAACACCCTGCAGTAACACAATCTCCATTTCTGTTTACCCAAACACCCTCCACTTTAGATTCAAGTCTACTCTGTAGATAGTAGATAGAAACCTCTTCTAGGCTCCAACTAACCTTAGCATAATCAAGAATAAGTGGTAAACTACACCGCACACCATCCAAATCTCCTCTTTGTTGTTCTCCTCGTCATGAAATATATGTAATGTACCGCATTGATGTTCGACACAATACTGGATTAAATAAGGATGGGATGGCTTGAGCTTACTATTAACTGTTGGGTGCAATGATCTAGGTTATGGATTGCAATTGCATTCCTTGTAACAATTGCAAGATGCAAGTACAATATCAATTTGACCAAGTAATTACCTTGTATGATTATATAGAATCAATGGGAATTTGAGTAATTGCCAATGATTATGAGGAGCCACTCCCGGTGAGGTAGGGTGTGATAACTTTTATCTCAAACAGCTGAAAAGACATTGCTTACTAATCAATCACCCCAGGCAATATCAGCGCCCTTTGTGCTTTTTGTCTTCTCGTCTCGGCTCATGACTTCATCATTATTTCAAAGCCCACCAGTTCTTCTTATCTGGTGGAACTTAAACTTTAAACTCTAAACTTATTAAGAAACTACTGTATCTTAACTAAATGCAGAAAAGAATCATGTTATTTACTGGTACATATCTCACTTCTTTTGGAATTATATGCAGTCTTATTTTGGGCAGAGTTTCCTTGAATATTCTATTGCTTTGAGTGAAAGGAGAAGAATTCAGGATCATTCACAGGATAAAACAGGTGAATTATAGGTATTATTGTGTGCTCAATTTGAACTGAATTGAAGTCGCGATTGCGATTCGTGAGTTTGCAAAGATGGTGAATAACGAAGAGATGATGGCTCAAATGGAGGTTTGTATTCTTGAATTCATTCACTATCTCCCCGGTTTTACTTTTCTTTTTCTATTGTATGCGCTGACGAATATTCACAGGCAGAATATTGTCCTCCACTTGATACTAGCACGTTTCGTGCCATAATTACGGACTACGATCTCTCTGAAGAGGAACAAATTCAGACTGCGCGCATGATTTTAGATATGATACGACAAGATGCAGAGATCGAAGAAGCCACTGGCTTTGATCCCAGTGGAAATAGTGGAGGAGTAAATACAAGTGGAGGGGAAATTTCAAGAGAGCAGAATTTGCAGAATAACAATACGACAAACGAGGATGGGACAGCAAGTAACAAAAGTGTACCTGAGTGGAGTAGCTCTACAGATGATACTTCTTTCAGTCAAGGAATGTCTACTCTAGATCTCCTGGAAGGATTGGAATTCTCAGGGAGTGAGGATGCGAGGTGTGGGGTTGATAATGGAAATGCGTTTACGGATTCTTTGGGGGCAATGGATGTGGACAGCCAGGAAGCTTTCCTACTTGGCACTTTCCCGACCCTGAAACCTTTTGATGTTAAGTTCTCACTCAAAAAGTCTCAGGGGAATATCAATACGGCAATTGAGGATCTACTCACCCAATCATTTCTTGAGGAAACAGGTTCCAGGAGACGTGGTATTGAAGCTTTCTCTGAAAGCTTTACACCAGCTAAAACACGCAGGCATAAAGGGAAGAAAAAGGCCCAAAAGACCGAACTTTCTGAAGATAGCACTATTGCAGATGATACTCCTCTTGCCATTGAAGCGAGTAAATGGGAGATGGGTAGAAAGGATGTTGAATTCATATGTGCCAGAACTGGCATTCCAATGCAACAAGTCAGCTCAATTTATCACAACAGTGGTGCATCTGTTCGAGCAACAATATTATCAATTATCGATAACTATCCTACCATCGACATGGAATCAGAAGACCCAATCATCGAAATTAATGCCATGGAACTCGGGCGAGATTTTCCTTCAATACAACGCTCTCGTTTGATTACTCTCGCTCAACTTACTCATCCATTCACAGCCAGTGCGCATGACTTAGCAAAAGCACTCACATCCGCCCCCGTCTCTAAATCAGCAAACCAAAGATTCAAGTCGAAATTCGCCACACACCACTTATCATCGACCCCTCACCTATTATTACGTCCCCCTCCAAGCAATACTCTTTAAAACGCCATATACCCCACTCCTTCCATCTCCAATTTCAACACAACGACATCCCCTTCAACAGATGCAAGCTCTTATATCATTGCACGCAATACCGCCTTTCAACAGGCATCTGTCGCATACAAGAAATCTAAATCTGATCCTTTGATGGGCGGAGCAGCAGCCTATTATTCACAACAAGGCCGAGATGCAAATGTTCGAGTTAAGGAGGCGGAGAGCGCTGCAGCCGATGAATTAGTGAGGTCACAGTGTTGGAGCGGAGGCGTTGATTTACATGGAGTAGGTGTCAGAGATGCAGTCAGGATCGCGAGGGAAAAGGTTACGGAATGGTGGGTTTCGGAGGAGCATAGACGGGCGGGGAGTGGGTACGTTCGGGCTGGGGCTGGGGAGGGATATAAGATTGTGACGGGAATGGGAAACCATAGTAAAGGAGGGAGAGGCAAATTGGGGCCGGCGGTAGCCAGGATGTTGATCAAAGAGAGATGGAAAGTACAAGTTGGTAGTGGGGCGTTGATGGTTACTGGAGTGGTGAGGAGCTAAAGAGATTTCATCTCCTTCTTTCGCCCGGTAAATAAGAGAGATTTCTTCGCATTTTGTTGGCGCCGAATAGGGGAAGGGGATAGGGGATAGGGGTATATCAAAAGGCGTTCAAGCGGCTAGATGAGGGATTTGGATATCTTCTCGGCAGAATTTATCCTTGGATTTGATCACGTAAGCGATTTTCGCATATTAGATCCCATTAACCCTAGTAGATCTCAGCACCTTCGAATCCCGCAACATACTAATGCATCAACAAGAGCATTAAGAATAAACATATTCAAACACCAGAATCAACTTTCACATGACCAAATCAGTGTAATAAATAGTAGGTAGGTAGGTATGTATAACGCAATAATTATCTAGAATCTTTATATGAAAATTACTGGCAAAATGAACTTTAATGGCTATTTGAAATACACCTCCTACTCATATCATACATAGTACGATGACGAAAAAAAAGTCCTGGGGTGGAAAAAAATAGACTACTTTATATGGGGATGTTACAGTAGGTAGATCTCCAGGGCTATATGATGAATGATAAGAACGTCCACGGGTGGGATTTGTCCTTTGTTTTATATTATATTATATTCATTACATTAGGTATTTGGGTAGGGTATGATCCAGAGGTTTCGCATACCTAGGAATTATATAATATATGATACATGATACATACATACCCATTATCCCCGGCCTACTCTGTATATAACTCTAGAGTACGAAGTAAGGAGTACAAGGTGGTGGTGTATTATGCATTCCCGCAATATATTCGTTCTCTTAAGACTTGATCGATTCATCTGGTATAAAATAAACAATGAGATTATATCATCTAGATTCAATCACTTATAGGTTGGGATCATTATGAAGATTGAAAGTTGAGTTGAGTTTGGAATGTAGAAAGTGTATTATGATATGAAGTCGTGCAGCTAGCTAATGGTGATGTCTACTTTAGACTCGCGCTCCCGCCTTCAAACTCGCCTACGTCATATTCCTCGGGATACTCCTCCATCACCCTCTTCAATTCTTCCATTTGGTCTCTCAGCTCTGGCGTCATCTCCTTGTACACATCTTCGAACATACGTTTGATCGGGGGTTTCTTTTCCTTTTCCGCGTCGCTAAGTGCTTTTAATACCTCCTTCCTGGTCTTCGTTCTGACTTCTGTTTCCTTCGCTTCATCCCAGGCCCCTTTTCTCTCGAGATATTTACGTAAACGGGTAAGGGGATCGTCACGACGTTTCCAATCTTCGACTTCGACGCGATCACGGTAGGCGAAGGAATCGTCCGAGGTACTGTGGTGGGATATTCGGTAGGACATTGCTTCGATGAGAACGGGACGGCCGCCATCTTTCAATGCAAGTTCTCGGGCTTTTCTGGTAACTTCAAGGACGGCCAAGATATCGTTTCCATCTACGCGGATGGTGTCGATTCCGTAACCGGTTCCTCTACTGGCGATACCGTCGCCGCGGTATTGTTCGAGGTGGGGGTCGAGATTGCGTAACCATTATTACGACATATGAAGATTACGGGACAGGAGCGAGTAGCAGCTATGTTAAGAGCGCCGTGAAAGTCTCCTTCCGAGGCAGCTCCTTCGCCAAAGTAGCAGGCGACTACTCGGGGAGGAAGAGATGGATTAGACAGCCGTTGCATTTTCAATGCATAGGCTGCACCGCTAGCATGGGGGATTTGAGTGGCGAGGGGTGAAGAGATAGAGTGCTAGGCTTGTTAGTCATCTCAATTTATTTTCTCCTCTTCGTGATATTGAAGTTGCATGATAACCGTGGAACACTCACAATATTCAGCTCCTTGCTCCCATAATGCACGGGCATACTCCTTCCGTGACCCTTATCCTTTCCTGTTCGCAAAAAGCTGGTTCATAAAATCCTCCAACTTATACCCCTTTGCATAAAAAACCCCCGTTTCCCTATACTGACTAAAAAACCACATCATCCTTCTCCAACGCAGCTGCTGCAGACCCCACACAAGTCCCTTCTTCACCCTGACTTAGCATGTAAAATGATATCCGTCCTTGACGCTGTGCTTCAACCATTATAACATCCATGATGATACTTTCATCATGCTGAGATACATTTTTATAGCGGCATCATCAGAGGGGAGGACAA
Organism: Monilinia fructigena; assembly: GCA_003260565.1. Taxonomy (NCBI): domain Eukaryota; kingdom Fungi; phylum Ascomycota; class Leotiomycetes; order Helotiales; family Sclerotiniaceae; genus Monilinia; species Monilinia fructigena. The sequence goes on from QKRW01000023.1 coordinate 297,024, forward strand.
CGGAGGGATCGAGTATTTCGCCTTCGGGGGACATGGTACGATACGTTGGCATGGCGGTATATGTTGAGGGGTATTCAAATGAAAGGGAAGATGTAAATGCACTGTTTACTGCTCCAGGGAATCGTACGCTGTTGTCTTGTTAGCTCTGTTATTTATTCTTATCTTGGGCAATGGAAACTTACCCAGCAGCACCAGGCTTCTGGCTCGGTCCCATGGTAGAATGGCATCTTCCCATCCATCTTCCACTTTTCCTTCTTCTTTATAGCAGCAGCTGATATTCCCTCTTTACTGCCTCTCAAGAGACATCCTCCAATTCTTTGTGAATTCATGATTGTTTGAATATCGATTGTCTCAACTTAACATGGACGTTCACGTTCACAACCCAAGCACAAGCCTCTCAGGATCTCAGACTCAGAATCTCACGGTGGATGTTTCCGTACCATCGAACTCCAATATAAATAAAGTAAACCCAAAAGTATAAACAAGAAGAATCGTCATGGAAATCATAGGGACTCCAAATTAAAGCCGCAAGCGAGGCTGAAATCTGGGGTAATGCCGGTGTTAACCGATCCACTCTTATCCGTTGTTCCACTAGCTCATGAATTCTATGGTTCCACCCTGTAGCGAAAAGCTGGGCAAGGCTGACGAGGCGAGAAATTTATCAAATTAGCTTTGGGTCTTTTTTGTATTCCCATCGTATCGGCTCGTCCTTCATTGGTTCAATTGCTATTCGATTTATAGTCAATCGTATGGAAATGGCGTTTAGAACAGCATTCAGACCTTTAACTAGGTCTGCCAGATCTCCATTTCAATCTCCATACATATCGAGATGTTTTTCCAAGTCGGATACTATTCGACAGCCAGATCCGAATACATCATCGACCACAGGTGCCTCGAATAATGACAATGTACGGACTACACACTTTGGATTTGAGACTGTGCTGGAGGCGGAAAAGGAAGCTAGAGGTGTGTTTTTTGCAATACGATCGCAGGAGAATTTTGAATGAAATGAGAGCTAATTGTATGGTGTATATAGTTGCGGGAGTCTTCAGTAATGTGGCAGCCTCGTACGATACTATGAATGACTTTATGTCATTGGGAATTCATAGATTATGGAAGTATGTCTCTTCTCTTTGCATTTTCGTCGCCAATCTAGCCATATAGCATAACATACACAGATACTAATTGAAACCCAGAGACCACTTCGTGCGCTCCATAAATCCCGGTTTCACACCTCCCTCCTCATCCTCCCCATCCTCCCCTTCCCCAGGCTGGAAAATGCTCGATATAGCCGGCGGCACCGGAGACATCGCCTTCCGCCTTCTAGATCATGCCACCAACATAAACCACTCCCCTTCATCCACATAACCATCTCAGACATAAACCCCGAAATGCTCGCCGAAGGGCGCAAACGCTCCCTTCAAACCTCCTACGCCAATTCGTCACGTCTCTCCTTCCTCCTCGCGAATGCCGAAACCCTCCCCATGATTCCCTCCAACTCCCTTGACCTCTACACAGTCGCCTTCGGAATCCGAAATTTCACCAATAAATCCGCCGCATTGCGGGAAGCGTATCGGGTTCTCAAGCCTGGTGGTTTTATTCGCTTGCTTAGAATTTTCAGACGTCACAAACCCGCTTTTTAATGCGATATACAAACAATGGAGCTTTAGCGCAATACCACTGATAGGTCAATTGGTAGCGGGGGATCGAGATAGTTATCAGTATTTGGTGGAGAGTATTGAGAAATTCCCCAAACAAGAGGAGTTTAGGGATTATGATTAAGGAAGCTGGGTTTGTGGTACCAGGAAAGGGGTGGGAGGATTTGACAGGTGGGATTGCGGCAATTCATAAGGGAGTTAAACCTTTGGAGAAGTAGATTCTAGGTCGTCGAAGCTGTTCTCTGTATGAAGTGCAGCAAACATCGTGCTGGCATAGTGAGGCTTCAGGTAACTTTGCCAGAAGACATATAACCCCGGAGCATGTCAAAATGTATACTTACTTACGTTATTGTATGAATACCATAAAATACCCCTTAGCCTCCCGCTCTCACAAAATAAACTCGAAGATCTCATATCATTCAAAGGGATTACTGAAAATTTATTGATATTTTCTATGCTTCTGCAACCCCCGCTCTGGCACTCTGCAACTGCCAGCTTCCCATCTTCCCATTTTCCCCTGTTGAAATTGAGGCACAAACTAAAATACATGTGCACCGCTGTTCATTTGATTCGTTCCGATTATCTCATTCCATAATGAGATAGGATATGATGCGACTCAAAGCTACCCGTATCAAAAAGTACAGATGCGAAGGAAATAGAAGGAACTACTAGCTATCATCGCCCACACATAAAAAAAGGTATGAAATGTGAAGTATAAGCAAAGGTTTAAAACTCCACTCCAGTTCCTTGAGATATTTTGCATGACGAAAAAAAGCCGAAATACTAATGTGGCCGAGCCTTTGTCAAGATAGATGTCTCCTGTTCACAACCGAGTGACCATTAAGAAGATGTACTGTACGAGAAATATGACTTTTGGTGTAAGCAATGAAAACCATTGGTTTGTGATGTCGGATATTATCGTTGATCAAGAGTCGCCTCCAGCTGGAGTTGCTGATGCTTGAGCGGGAGATGCTCCACCTTCCTTGTTGAAACCTCGACCACCACGCCCACCTCTACCTCCTCTGTCATTTCCTCGTCCACGACTAGATCCGCCTCGGCCACCGCGTCCGCCACGACCGCCTTCACTGTCACTGGCACCTCCACTTTCCGTAACCACCCCGAGGAGCATTACTATTGCCACCTCTGCTGCTTCCCCAGCTTCCTGCACCTCCACGGCTTGAGGAGTATGACTTGTTGTCCCTAGCCTGGAATAGCTTCACCAAAGGTCTTGAACGATCCTCACTGCTACGTGATGTGACCTCTGCAGGTAGACGACCCAAGGCATCATCTCTCTCTTGAGTTGTCTTGAAGACGGCAACCTTGTTAGATGCACCCCATTTATCAATTCTAACAATCTTTGCCTTATCATCATCATGAAACAAGTCTCGAACATGATCTTCCGAGTTCACATTCATAACGAAGAGACCAATAATTTGTTCGGCTGAAGTCTTGGCTGCGGGGGATGGGTTTTCTGCTCCATTTGTAGTCGTGGGAGTCTTCTCGTTCTCTTTGGTGGATGGAAGGTTGACTACGTTATTCTGGGCGGGTTGAGGTGTAGCAGGCTTGGCTTGGAATGGAGCAGGGGACTCCGCGGTACGTTCAGGACCAGCTGGTGGGGCCCTTGTTTGTTGCTGGGGTTGTCCACGCTGGCCGAATGGTTGCGCTGGAGGTTGTGCGGCGGGGGAACGCTGGGCTGGACCGGTGGGTGGTGCTGAGGAAACAAGATTTTGGCTTGATCCAGGTGTGCCAGAACCTGTCGCAGGAGCTTGTGCCTGTTGTTGATGTTGATGTCCTGGGTGTTGCTTCGCACCTCGGTGAGCAAAGTTAAATCCCTGAGCCCGCATTTCGGTACCAATACGACCATCTTGAACCTCCAAGACTAACCATCCAAAGGCAGCATCAGCCAAGTTGAAGTTCCACATATTCTTGAAAGCGCTCTCGTCTACTTGACCGATAGTAGCGGCATTAGACCCACCAACAGGACCACCGAATGGGTTGCCTCCATGTGCGGTGCTTGGCATCTTCTCTACTATGCCGAGGGCATTGTTAAGAAGGTTTTGCTGAGCTTCATTTGCTTGAATGGCCGGTTGGACTTCGCTCTTAACAGTCTCCCATACGTCATTGAAAGAAGCTTTGGATGCCGCAAGCTTGCCCCTGTAATGGTCCAAGGTAGGGTTGACACTGAATTCGTTGTAGGAGCTTCCATATCTGAAATGTAGTCCAGCGGATATCGAGAAATCGGCCTTGAGAGTTACTGAAAGTTGGTTCAAAATACCTTCGCGAGCTGGTGATGCATGGGTGATGAATACGCGGGTTTCGGTGGGGTCGTAAACACGATTGGCCGTATCTACCAACTCGCCCATTTGAAGAAGTGTAGTCCACATGGTTCCTTGCCCGCCAGCAATTGTGGTTCGACCCTCGCCATTATCGAAAAGTTTATGCATAACGACTGCACCACCAAGTCCTAGGAGTCTCAACTTAACACCACCAATTTCCAAAAGCATTGAGCGTGCCTCATCAATAATGTGAAGTTTGTCAACCTTATATTCGCCCGATCTGAACTTTTCTAGTACTCGCACATCTTCACATGCACCCCAGACTGTGTAGACTGGTACATCAAGCTTAAGACTGCCATTTAGGAATTGTGGTAACTCGGAAAGTGGAAGATCGTCAGGGCTGAATCTTGACTTGACTGGGCCGCCTGGTGACGCGATTGCCTCTTTCGTAGCTTCTGAAATCAGTGGAGAGTATTGAGCAACGTGTTTCAGGGTCCTATATTAATAAGATTAGTCAATGAGCTGCCAAGGGCCTGAGCTTGCTTTTAAGCTCACTTTTCTGCAATGCGATCCAGAGAGGTGTCATCATAGAAACCGAAATCTCCAGTATGAATAATATGATCCGCGCGAGCTTGCTTTGCGAGTTCATTAAGTGATCTTAAATTTCCTTTTGATTTATCAGTGTTGCCTGAACATGGTAATCTTCAGGTCAAGCTTACCCCGTACGTCTGCCACGCACAACACTCTCACACCTCCATTTTTTATGATTTTGCCATTATTAGGAAGTAGAGGGTAGCTCCAGGTGGAATACCAGTGTGACCTGCTACAGCGCCATTTGGCATATAAGCTTGGTTTATAGCTGGGTTGTTGTGGAGGGAGTCGTTGCTGAAACATTTGATCTGTTAGCTTTGGATGTGCTGGAAACTTCTGAAAATTAGAAGAGTAAATAGGTCGCTTCACGACCATGAAAGATGTTACTGTATTATTCATTCTCGAATCTGCAGGATAGAGTCGTAGAGGGGATTGAAAGAAGATTGCGTGTGAAGTCGAGGAGTATGTTTAATGTTTATTTCTGGAATAATATTCGACTTACAGAGTTGGCCATAATTCACAAATCAAAGGCGGTTCGCAGTCAGATAAGGAAGGCGTAAAAGAGGTGAATTTATTCTATGCGCTTTTCTTTTGGGTGGAAGGAGGTAAGGACGAGTACGATAGACAGATTAATTAAAGGAAGGAAAAGAATGAGATATGATGAGGTATGAGGTATGAGGTGTGAGGTATGAGGTATGAGGTGCGAGGTGTGAGGTGTGAGGTGTGAGGTGTGAGGTGTGAGGTGTGAGGTGTGAGGTGTGAGGTGAGGTGTGAGAAGTGAGGTATGAGGTACAAAGTACTTTGCGTAGGTAAGTAGGTAGGTAGGTAGGTAGGTGTAGTGTACGTGTGAAGGTTTTCGTTGAGAGAGGAAAGGTCGTCGTACCCTTTTGGTTGATTGAAGTTGAAATGCTTCTCTTTCTCTTTCGCGCGGTTCAACAACCAATTTGGAAACCTAAGGAAGACAACATCCCTGCAAGCTCCAGCTTTGATTTGGCGACCAAAAACCTGTGGTCGACACTTTCATGCTTTCTCTGTTGTATTATATTATATCAAATTATTCATATTATTATATATATATATATATGATGAAATGGATCTTCGCTTCCAATATCAAAACCAAAGGAAAGACAAAGACTGTTACAATTGATACAAGAAACAAGAGGGCAGCTAGGGAGGTAGGGAGGCAGGGGCCCGGGGACAGGGAGGTATGGAGGTATCATTCATGATATATTTATGATGTTACCGTTGGAGGCTAGGTATGATAACATAAAGCTCTTTTTGGCATCTCGAATCTAACAGGTACCTACTTATATCTACATCTACATCTACATACAGCACGTTCAAGACCTGACAGATGGACATATCGAGTACAACCGATCTTCCACCACCAATGGAGCAGTAAATGGGGACTATCTGTATCCTCATCTTGACAAATTCTTCTATCTCCCATCTTTCTCTTCCATATACATCTCTTCTTTCATTCGTTCTACACAGATCTAGAAGTACGACCCTATTTCTTAAGATTGTAGGACAAATCAAATGCAATATATATCCTTCAAAATTGGGTGCATGAATTGATGCGGCCTTCCCAGCTTCAACTGCGCTTACGTAGGTAGGTATTCATAGGCATTCACAGGTATCATATGGTTTCAATGTCTGATGTATATATATTGGACGGTTCCATTAGATCCTAAGCTTTGATATATCATACGAGTTGATACAACTCTTCCCAGCTTCGGTCGAGCGAGAATATTCAAATGATATGGTTCCATTGTCTGATCTGTATTAAAGGGTTCAGAGAGAGATATCACACGAATTAATACCACCCTTCCCAGCTTCAACTGAACCTACCTTGAATAGCCCTGAAGGTATTATATGCTTTCATTGTCTGATCTGTATCAGGTGATTTGGAGGGAGAGCTACTACACAAATTGATATAATCCTTTCTACTTTTAACGGGCCAACCCATTCACAAGTATCATATGGTTTCGTTGTCTGATCCGTATTAGATGATTTCATTGGATCCTAAGTTTTAATATATCACACGAATTGATGCAACCCCCTTTTCAGCCTCAGCTAAACAAGCATATTCAAATTATACAATTCTATTATCTAATCTGTATTAAACAACTCCATTGATAAGTCCCCACGATTCGTGATATTGAAAGCAAGTCGACGAGAGGTAATTGAGTAGCAAACAGTACATATTTGGAGATCCTCAGATCGAAAAATGGTGTACGGAATAGAGAATAATCCTAATACCTCACATCCTCATCCACACCAATCTCACCCCTACTCTCTCTCGCCTGACTGGAAGCCCATCCCATCTTTCGATCCGCTTCTCTAGCCTCTGTACCGTCGTCGATTTCCAGCCAGACCTCACAACTCCACAATCCTAAAGTTTGGGCTCTAGCCCAACCACATGTTCACGCTTGCGAGTTCAATGGCGACTACGAGATTAGTTTTCGCGTATCCAGCTTCATCTTTCGCGGCGTCGTGACTACTGGAGATAGATGGAAGGCTATGATGCGGCTGGGGTTTGGGCAATGTGATATATGATATGTGATGTATCCGTGGTTTATAGTCTGTGGTTTGTGGTTTGCAAAGATGTGAGAATAGCATGCTGATTGATCAATCAGAGACGAACGATGGCATTTTTGAATAGGGGTTGATGTGTATAACCATACATCATGCCCATTTCTCAGTCAAGTGGGCAGTGATATGACAAGATGGATGTACTGATTCTCTCACTTCTTTTCTTCGCTGTCCCGGTATTGAATCGTGTATCGTTCGTCACTATATGGCCCCAATCACCGTGCCTCGATCATCCATCTCTAAGACGCGGAGAGAAATTCCGGCTGACTTTTATCGGGCTGCGCAATATCAGTCGCTAGATGCGTTTAATTACGTGTGAAAATGGAATCTCACGCCCACACATTGATGTTCCTCCCGGTGATGGCTTGGGCTGGCGGTATCTACTGGTTTGTATAGGTAATTGTTTTCGCAAGACCGGCGGATTTTGATATCCCAAATATTGTGAGACTTTCCACACTTTGGGCCGTTAGGATATCTTGAACCCGTTCAAGTTTTCTTGCGCTGGTTTTGAATATAGAGAATTGGTGTAATATATAAGGGAGCAGTCGGACTAGAAAAATTCTTGTCGATGTTTCCACTGTTTTGGTAAGTGTCATCGTTTTACCAGCAATCTGTGACTTCGAATCGCAGATTCTTCTTGGCATAAGCCGACTTGTTGGTGCATGATTGGTTTCTGAAGTCATCGAACTCGAGCCAAGTCATCTGAACACGCAGTTGGAAGCTTTCTATTTGTAATCTTTCGATGCACTGGCATGTCTGGTAGCTAGTTTGATCGGTTTAGAATTCCGGCGAGCTCATGAAATATGTGCTTCTTACAAGATCTCTCAGATAATAGCCATGTTTGTAGAATGTGCAAGACAGACAGGCAAAGTCTTCATGGTCCAGTCTGGCCCAGATCTAGGATTGTTCCGCAGCCGCTCGAATATTGAAAATTATTCTCCATTTCCGTATGTACACTGTAATTTTCATGTAAAAAGCTACGTAGCTTGTATTATCCTACTATCATACTTATAATCGCCACTATTACAAACAAGTCTTGCGCGCCTTAGCATTCAAATCAGCTCCACTCGCCAATAGCAATTGAACTCCCACATCGAAACCCTTCTCTATTGCAATATGTAAGGCCGACCAACCCATATCATCATAAGCATTGATGCCCTGTTCCCATTCCCTCTTATCATATTCCCACAATAGCAATCGTAAAATGGCCTCATGTTGGTTCATTGTAGCCCAATACAACGCCGATCGTCCCCTTCGATCTACATCACTGATGCGAGCTCCGTGTGCAAGGAGCAAACAAACCACGGGCTCGTGTCCACCAATAGATGCGTGTATTAGAGCTGTCTTTGAATCGCTATCCGTCTCGTTGCAGTCGATGTTGTGTGAAATGAGAGTGCGAACAATGGCTTCGTGTCCTCGACGCGCCGCGATGTGTAGAGGGTTGAGCCAGCCCTTGCTCTGACCATTTTCTACGGGTAAGTTCGCGGTGGGAGATTCTCTCGGGGATTCAATCAAGCTCCTTTCTCTCGAAATTTCGTCACCGTGTGTTAGGTTCATCGCTGAGAGGGAATATAATGCATGACCCGGACTACCATATTGCACTATATCTGAGTGGGTAGTTGGAAAAGGTACTGCCTACCACCACTTGCAGAATATATCTTTGTCCCTCTCAATTCTCTGAAATTTATCTTTTCCCATGATTCTTTTCTTTACAAGGAGCATTCTACGAAGGACAGCTCCCCGTAAGATAAATATTCAAATGAGTCCTCTTATGCCTACCCTGAGGGAGTTTCGAACATTAGCTCAATGTCCTCAACTTGCCATTTCTGAAGCACAAGATGATCTGCATCTCAGAACCAAGTACCGGCCTTTCTTACTTGATCCTGAAATCGAAGCTACAGATTGGATTTCGAAGCTCGAGTTGGAGTCTGTAATCACACAAGTGGAAGAGGATCTATCGAGGACCAACTCCAGAATAAAAGTTTTGGTACTCTATGGCAGCTTACGGCAACGGTATGCTTCACTACCCACGTCCTGTATATAAACCTTATCTAAAAATTGACAAAGCTCCTATTCCAAGTTAATGGCTTTCGAAGCTTCCCGAATTCTTCACCGTCTTGGCTGTGATGTTCGAGTTTTCAATCCCAGAGAACTCCCCATTCGGGACTCAGTCGATGCCGCTCATCCATCAGTTCAAGAACTCCGAGATCTATCTCTCTGGTCTGACGGCCACATCTGGTGTTCACCCGAACAACACGGAAATTTAACCGCTGTTTTCAAAAACCAAATTGACTGGATCCCGCTCTCTACCGGCTCGGTGTGCCCCACTCAAGGCCGCACGCTTTCAATAATCCAAGTCAATGGCGGTAGTCAAAGTTTCAATGCGCTTAATAGTTTGAGGATTCTAGGAAGATGGATGAGAATGTTTACCATTCCTAATCAGAGTAGTTTGCCCAAGGCTTAGAAACATTTTGAGGATGAGGGGGGTGATGGAAGTGGGAGAGCTATATTGTTGCCTAGTGGACATAGAGAAAGGTTGGTGGATTGTATGGAAGAATTTGTTAAATATATGGTTGTTATGCGACCGCATTTTGAGATGTTTGGAGATAGATATAGTGAGAGAAGGGAGAGGCTTGAGAAGGAGGCAAAGGAGAAGAAAATTGAAATCCCTGTGGGTAAGATTTGATATAGATAGACTTTCCTATAAGTAATAGATTTTAGCATAGATTATGACATGATACACTTGTCTGATACGAGGCAAACGAAACGATCGGTATGGACAAGAGTCACCGAGGACGTGTTGGAGAGAGAGCAATATGACGCCAAAGATGGTTTTGACTACGATAGCAACGCCAAGAGCTCGCACAATTGTCTTATAGCGCACGATTTTAACTGCCCATTGAATATGTTCTACAGCAAGTAAGAGATACTACTCTCAACGCTTTACATTCTGCAGACATCACTCAAATTTCTACTTTGCAAACCACTGCATGTAGAAGCTAAGCAGACCCTGCTTGTAAAGTATCTAAGAATAGCTATAGCTTACGATTCACGTTGCGTTGTATCGAAGTAAGATATTCATATATCATAAAAATTAAAAACGAAATTACTGTCTTAATGTTATACACTGAGACTGAAAGTATCAGATTATCTACATTCAACCGAGACAACGTTCATGGTAGATTAGAGAACGAAAGGCACTTGCCAAGAGTACGATGAGCCTGTACATGAAAAGTAGAAAGGAGTTTCGGATGACATGCTTATGAATTTTGGATATCATTATTTTAGGTATGCTGAAATTTTTATCTTCCGAGGTATCTATTCCTTTTTCTCCTCCGCTGCAGCCTTCTCAGCCTCTACTCTTCTCTTTTCGTCTCCCACCTCATCTACGTAGCCTTCAGTCTTCATGTCAGATAGGCCTAGGTCCTCTTCTTCCTCAGCAGTTCTCTCATATTCCTCTATCTCGATCGATGGATCTGCGTCTGGCAAATACAAATTTTGTACATAACTGCTGGCCAATGGATCTCTGAGGATAATGGTAAACTTCCTCTCACCCTTGATAGCCGCATCAATACCATCAAAGAATATTTTCCACTTCTTTTTAGACTCCGATTCCATACCATCTCCACCTTCTCCAGCATCACCCACATCAAAGATTTGTTGATGTAAATCGTCTCGAACTTGTGTGAGCAGACCCTCAACCGTGGTGAATCTTCCTCCCAAAGTTCCAGGGTTAACCGAGAGTTTCAATTCAGGGCATTCCAAAGCACATGACTCTGACTTGAGAATATCTCTGGCTAGATCCACGGAACTCTCGACCTTGAGAGTAATACATTTACCCTTCTCTGGAACTTCACCTCCAGTCTTTACCTCGTTTGAACGGTATCCGCAGTGATCACATACTGTACTCATAATAACAACTTGTTTGAAATGTGGAATTTCAACCATCTTCATGTGTGTAACACAATGTCTTGTACACCCAGGGCATGTAGCTGGGAAAGAATAAACTTCGTTGGGTACAATATCATCATCTTCGAAACTTGCGGCAGTAGGTTGACCTTCAGTTGCAGTTGCATCTTCTGTTTCCTGTTCACCACTGAGGCCAAGAGCCTCATTTTGTTCAGGGGTTCTTGGGTATTCAACCTTGGCAAGCTTTCCTACACCATCCTTTTGATCGGGCTCAATCCATGAATTTCCTGCCGGATCATCAAGAGATAATCTGAAAGGGAAGCCATAGCCTGCAAGCATATTTCGACCTCTGGTAATAATAGCTTCGATTTTTTCATATACTTCTGGAACCTGCTCTTTTCGCTCTGCTTGCTTGAGTGCAAGATCATCCAAGATCATGCTCAAAAGACCTTCCACATTTGACAACTGCCCTCGTCCTGCCGGAACCTCGATATCTAATTCGATGAACTTTACAGTACAAGTATCAGATTTTACTACTTGTCTGGCGAAATCTTCGAGTGTGGTGAGACGCAATTCAAATCTCGAACCTTTTTGTTGGATCTCTCCAGCAGATTGGATCTCCGAATTCTTAAAGTTACAGTGCGGACAGAAGAAGGACATGAGAATGATTTCTCGGAAGTAAGGAATTCGGGTGAGGAGTAATCGAGTGATTCCCTGGAAATGGAGTGTTAGTAAATACTCTTGACAAGGAGAAGAATGCAATAACTTACATTTTCATGGCAGTTCATACATAATGATTCAATCTCATCTACCACCTTTTGATCTTCATCTGGTTGCAAAGTGCCATTCGTCTCAACGCCATTCTTCTGGTCATTGGAGGAAAGGTTTTCTGCCTTTTTACCTAGACTTTCAAAATAATCGTCAAAGACAGCACCATCTGGCTTTGTTTCGTTATGGGTTGACTCTGCCATATTGTAATGTATAAACTTCTATCGTTGTTTTGAATTGTATGACCTTATGACACAGAATAATGACTGTAAAAATTTGGAGGGGTGATTTATTATGCGGGGTCGCGAAATTATATTTTTCGATTTGCCTGATAAGATTTGACCCTTGTTATAGGTTATATTTTTAGCGGGGCGCGTTACCTCATCGAGCGTCAGGCTGAAAGTCCGAGAAGGCTGTGGAAGACACTCGAGTAAGGTTTTGTCATGAAGCAGTTCGAGAAATCAATAATTCGTATCATGACTGAAGTTTTATGTAATATTTGGTTTTTTGATCGTCCGTCTGTGCTTGTCGCCATCAAGCATCAAATCTATTACTACGAGAACCTGTCATCTCTTATAGTAGGTAAATAAAGTCTTCTTGTAGCTCAGTTCTAGAACATATGCCTAATCCAGGCCTAGGGCTCAGTCAACGTAATGAGTACCTAGTAGAGCCTAACACCAACCTTTTGGGGGGGGGAGGATTTCGGGAAAATAATTTGCGTATACTTGGTGTGCTGTTCTTTGGTCGAGGTTCAGTAGGTAGGTAGATAAAGTGATGTAAATGAGCTCGATCGAGAAGGCTAATGCCATCAATACCATCACATTTCAACGTCCTTCATGGCCATTCCACAGCAAAAGTTCATTTGTCCATAATATGCGTGTTGAATCGTGATCATAATGCCTTGGAATACTTCCGTTACTATTCAGTAACGTTCATACCTTCTTCATCAAATCCATCAAATCGAGACCAAATCCAGATGAGCTTGCCTCTGACGCCTTTTGTTTTGCCAGCAGTGCCCCCAGCCCACCAAGCTTTCGATTTTTGGCCCTCTTCTTGCTACTTGCATTCGTAGATGGTGTAGCCACTGTACTCGCAGTTGTTAGACTCTGGGCCGGTGCGGAAGCATTTTTAGAAAAAGCTCCGTGTTGAATCGCGCCTTTCTTAGTTCTGGATACTACCGGTGCAGTATTCAAACGGTGTCTCGTTTTCTTGTTGCAAGAACCACATGTGTAAATGATAACCCTTTCCTCACTAGAGGCACCTGTTGCCTTCTTTCGGGCTTGTTTTTTCTTGGAGCTTTGAGACTTGATTTCTAGCTTCCCTTCCCAACCCAGTAGCATGATAGTTCCGCAAGCACCGCATGACTTTTGCTTTTGAGTATCTGATTTCTCAATTTCGTGATCAAATATCAGAGAATCGCATTGCGACATCAAATGTTTAGAGGTAGATGGTGCTGAAGTTGCTAGAAAATGCGCAGACTCATTCAAATATCGTAGACGCGCTGCCAATTCTAAATTTTCCATGATTATGACATGAGGTAGTGGAGAATTGATTGACGCGTTATGTAAATAGAAGATGTGATGAATTTTGATTTTCGGTTTGCGCTTGAAATTGACAAGCGAGACAAGACGAACATGAAATTATTCTGGACCTCTTCACGCTCAACCGCAGCCTTTTCCAAAGCTACCCGGATATACGGAAAACCATATCATTTCTGTCATGGAAAAACCTATGGTTACATAGTTATCCGCAATTTGTCCAACCAAAAGTCGCTGAAGAATTCTAAGAAGTTGCCCAATATGGCTGCCTCCATCCAGGAAGCCAATGGTTTGCGCATAGCTGTAGAGGGATGCGTAAGTCTTAGAACAGCAATCAAATTAGTCCTTCATCTGGCTAAATGTTCTAACAGGGTCATGGTACTTTGAACGCAATATATGCTTCCATAGAGAAAGCTTGCGAAGCTCGCAGCTGGGATGGTGTTGATCTCCTCATCATTGGCGGTGATTTTCAGGTTAGCTATTTCCCCCGCGTCAAATTCAGTACATAGTTGTTGGCTGACTATTTTAGGCAGTACGGAATGCAAATGATCTCACAGTAATGTCATGTCCAGTTAAATATCGAGAAATTGGCGACTTTCACGCATACTACAGCGGTCTCAAGAAAGCTCCATACCTCACAATTTTTGTAGCGGCAACCACGAAGCCAGCAATCATTTATGGGAACTGTATTATGGAGGATGGGTTGCGCCAAATATCTACTATATGGGAGCTGCGAATGTGGTACGACTGGGTGGAGTGCGGATCGCTGGTATGAGTGGGATTTGGAAGGGTTACAATTATAACAAAAGTCATTACGAACGATTACCATACAACCAGGATGATGTCAAGTCGATCTATCATATTCGCGAATATGATATCAGGAAACTCTTACAAGTAGGGACGCAAATTGATATTGGGATAAGTCATGATTGGCCGAGGGCGATTGAAAGGTATGGAGACATGAAAAAGCTGTGGAAGATGAAACCGGATTTTGAGAGAGAGTCGAATGACGGGACATTAGGGAACCTGGCCGCAAGTTATGTGATGGATCGTCTGAGGCCACCGTATTGGTTTGCGGCGCACCTGCATTGTAAATTTTCCGCGGTGAAGACTTATGAGGACAGTCAGAAACAGAAAGAGCCTGAAGAACCAAAGGAAGAAGTCAAGGCCACCGAATTGGCACCTCCAGTCGGACGCAATGACGTAGCTGCCGAGAATCAGCCAATCATATACCGCATAATGACGATGAGATTGATCTCGATATAGATGATGACGACAGCCCTCCAATTAAAGAAGCAGCAAAGGTTGCCACCGCTTTAACGGACAACTCCCAAAGTGAGAATGCCCCAGCTGAAGAAGAATCTGCACACTCCACAGTGCCATCTGATATACGAGCTCAACTACCAGCTGCTTTCTCAAAATCGGCACCTCCAGCTCAACGAGAGCCTAGGGTCCAACCTGGGCAGCCATCACCACCAGAAATCACAAATAAGGCTGTTCGCTTTCTTGCTCTAGACAAGTGTTTACCAAGTCGTAAATATCTGCAACTTCTTGAGGTACAACCTTACAAAAGCACAGAGACTATGTCAGCTACTCCGCGTGCGAAACCAAGGTTCGAATATGATCCTGAATGGCTAGCCATAACCACGAGTATTCAACCCCGAGCTTGTTCTCGGGGACAAGGCAAGCAGGTTTTCCGAGGATCTAGGAGAAGCGCATTACAAAGCCCTCATTGAAAAGGAACAAGCCTGGGTGGGTGAACATATTGTTCAGCAAAATAAAACTCGAGATCCCCGAGAACTTCGTAATCACAGCACCACCTTTCGCGGAGGGTATGCCAGAGATTGTGAACGAGGGACCTGTAGAATACAACAACCCTCAAATGCAACAATTTTGCGATCTTCTCGGAATGGAGAGATAAATTTTACGCTTCCGATGAAGAAAAGCAAATTAGAATGCAAAATGGACCAGCGCCAGTAGAGGAACGAAAAGATGGGGGCTTTGGTGGCAGGGGAGGAGGAAGAGGAAGGGGTGGGAGAGGTGGTGGCAGAGGGCTTGGAGGCGGACGTGGACGTGGAAATCGGAGGGTGGTGGTAGAGGAGGGGATAGAGGGAGAGGAAGAGGTGGCTGGTAATGATTCGCTGTTACAGAAGTTCTACATGATAAGATACCCCACTTACTTTGCGACCTCACAAATCGCAGTCCTGCGCAGCAGTTATGACTTGGAGATGCAGCCTGCATTATCATCTTATGTGATCTTGATGCGATGTTACAGATGTCGAGCGTTATGTACATTAGCGGTTTCTCGTTACCCCATGTTTTGAGAATATATGCCCAGATGTAGGACACTAGGAAGGATCTAATGAGTATGCATTGATATTGATATGTTTCCATAGTCATGTTACTATTAATTAGTCTGTGTGTATATTTCGAGACCTAACCTAGCTATCCATGGATCTGAACATCGTACCCGAATAGTCCGGGGTAAAACCCTCAACATTGTTTTGATTCGAATTAGACTTTCCCAAGTCTTGCCAACCACCTAATTTAGAGTCGATAATCAAATAATCTCTGAAGTTTAACTCTCCCAAGACACAATCCCCGAAGAGCAAGTTCCGCGGCAGCTGGAGTAGGAAAGTGGTCTATAATAGTAGGTCCCTTGGTAAAAGTATTGTATACAAAGAGGCCCGTATTTACTTGGTCCCCTGATCTACCTATCGTTGTCATGCGGTATATATTAATACCTACCTAGGTAGGCGGTGTACAAGGATACAAAGACTATACAACATATTCGAGTCAAGTATCTATCTATTGTGCATGTACTCCATTTTTCCAGCAAAATTCTCTGTAAAAAAGCAGAAGAAAAAAAGAACCAAAATTTCAACGGTCCATAATAAATCTTGAATTGAACACATTTTTATTAATCATAACAACTTCAGGGGTTCGATAGACCGGTAGCCAACACATATTTTCCATATCAATCGGATGTTCTACGAAGTACTACATTCATTTCATTCCTCCCTATTACATATTAAGCATAGCAATGCAATGCAATCACCAACAAACAAATGCATATGCACAAGGGGAAACGGCCCATTGACATTATTTATCCCTATCGATTGATGGCTTGCTGCAGGAGGAAGCCCTTGGCTTTCTTGGCTTTATCCTGGATTATGGGGAAAAGCAGCTTAGCACAAGTCAAGTGCTGGACCGGGAGCTAGACCAATGATACTTGGTATCGATGGTTAGATGACCGCATGCGTACCTAGGTTGGTGGAACTATGGATGGATGTGCCGTGAGCGTCTTTCGCTAGGTATATGGATGGATATGGATGGACATGAATATGACCGACCGATAGCAAAAGGTTTAAAAGATGGATGAAAACCCTTAACTAGGATGGATATCAATGAGATTACTTACTTCTACTTACAATACTGCACTGTGTTGTTCTTGAAGCTTTGAATCAATCTACGGAGTACAGTACATATCGTTCCGTATAATTTGCATGAAACTCTCTTCTTTCCTTGGGTTTGGTAAGAGAAAAGGCACGAGACCTCCTTTTTTGAGATTGCATATTACTAAATATATTAACAAGTAAAGGGAGGGAGACTTTTTGGTAAGTAGGGAGGTAGTCAAGACTCATGACCCAGAGTCACTGGGCAATCAGCCAGTCAGTCGGTCGGTCAGTCTATTTATAAAACAACCGAACGATCCTATCCATCCTCACACATTCGTGGACCCCCATCCATCATTGATGAATGATAAAAGCTGCCTACCTACTTATCTACCTACTCCACTACCTAGGTACCTATATACACCGCCCAGCCACATCCTTCATCGAAAATGGCAGAAAACTGACCTATCCCGAAACTATTTTTTAGAACGTGGAAATTCATTGAATTATACTTAACAGAGAACCATATACTTTGACAATTAAGAAGCTAAGAAATCAAGAAAGAGGATATTCACTTCAGTTATCCCTCAATTGTGGTCATCATTACCGGAGTTTTCGTTCCGAATTCTCGTCCATCGAACATTCTAAAAGGAACTGGAAAGGCGACTGAATGGCTCATATAGACCAACTATTGTTCGATCAACGGAGCTGCATTTTCATTTCCTACAAGATAACCCAGGTGGTTTTATTTCTTCTTTCAACACTAATATTCTCTTACTTTACTACATATAGCATTAGTGAAAGGACATCTGGAATTCTCTACGAATTCTATTCATTCAAAACTCATTCACGATGAAGTTTGGACGCAGGTATGTCATTCCCTCCTCTTTGTATGGAGATGAACACCATATACTCACATCTTCTTAGTTTACCTGCTTCTCAGGTCCCGGAATGGTCATCTTCATACATCAACTACAAGGGCTTGAAAAGGCTCATCAAAGCTGCTGCGAATGCTGCGAAGGATGGAAAAGATGTTGATCTAGCAGGTATGACTGTGATGTCATAGACAATATTACTCATTCTTTACTGATTCCACCTGCAGAATTCTTCTTTTCTCTCGACCGAAACCTAGAAGATGTCGACGCATTTTATAACAAGAAGTTTTACGATTCCTCTCGTCGACTTCATATCCTCCAACAGCGATATGGAGATTCAAAAATTTACACTACACAAGGATTAGATCACGATGAAGTTGAGGAGTTGATGGGAGCTCTTCTTGAGCTCAGATCTCAATTAAGGAAATTAAATTGGTTCGGTGACGTAAATCGAAAAGGTTTTCTTAAGATAACCAAAAAGTTGGATAAGAAAGTCCCGAATGTTTGTACCCAAGCAAGGTATATGACTTCTAAAGTCGACTTGAAACCGTTTGCAGCAAACGTTGCTCTATCCAAAGCTATGAAAACGACCAATGATTGGATTGCAGTCCTGGGGGAAAAGAATGTTAACGATGATACATTGTCGGTTCATTCTGCACATTCAATCAAGAGAGTCTCATCTAGATCAATCCTTAATTTGCCCAGTGGTTTGGTGGATACAGTTGACCAGGCAATTAGGAATGATGATGTACCAACCTTGAAGGAAGCCATTGCGGAGGCAGGCATTGATGCCGGTGATCGCTCGATGCAAAAGCTTTTCTTGAATTTGTTGCAACGATCCATATCTTGCAAGTCCAAGAACTCAATCGTTGCCTTTTTAAAGATGATCAATTCTCTAGATGAACCAGATGACATCAATGAAAGGAACTGTATTCATCGTCTTGTTATTTCGATCAGCCGTTCGAAATCCGCCATGAAGTCCCAGGAGAAGGAACCAGAGACTGTCTCTTTCAGAGATGTAGAGGGTTTTAGATTTATCACACCAGCCCTCTCACCTGATCCCGGACCAAAATCCAAAAAGCTTCAAGAGTCGTCACTTTTAAGTTTAGAAGACGAGTCTGTCAAGCTTTTGTCTTTTGTGTTTGAACAATTTGGAACCTCATCAAAGGTCAG
Organism: Monilinia fructigena; assembly: GCA_003260565.1. Classification (NCBI taxonomy): domain Eukaryota; kingdom Fungi; phylum Ascomycota; class Leotiomycetes; order Helotiales; family Sclerotiniaceae; genus Monilinia; species Monilinia fructigena. The sequence continues at coordinate 315,802 of QKRW01000023.1, forward strand.
CACTGAATGGCAAAGATTCTTATGGTCGCCTTCCGCTACACTATGCTGCGGAATTTGGGTTTGTTATTATTTGCCAGTTAGTCATGAAATTCATGCAGGACTGGGGCCAATTCAATGTCGAGAATGGAATTGATGCACCAGAATGGCAAGATTCTGAGGGTTTAGCACCTCTTCATCTTAGTGTGATTGGTGGCCATGCTTTGACAACACAAGCTCTTCTTGATGGTGAAAACTGGGGGGAACTAACGATCAAAAAGCTGTCATGAGACGAGATATTGCCAAATCGAGTGCAGTCCTTGCTTTGGCTACAAGGTCCAACTTTAAGAAAATTGTTAGACTACTTGTTGATGCCGGGGTTGATATTAACTGGAAGGATGCAAACTCAAATGACGAGACTGCATTACATATTGCAGCACGAACTGGTCATGAGGAGTGTGCAGATATTCTTCTCCAAGGAACAGCGGATCAAAAAGCCAATTTTGAGCTCACTGAGAAGGTTTACTCTTGGACACCATTACATGTTGCTGCCGTTGATGGTCACCTCGGTATCGTAGAGCTCTTGATATCAGCTGGTGCTGACTTGTCGAGATCTGATGCAGGAGGATGGACAGCCAGAGAGCATGCAGCTTTGAGAGGTCATATGGATATTGCAGAAAGATTGGCACAAGTTGAGTTGGAGAGAGGCACTTCTGGAAGTGACAAATCCACTACCAGTGTCCCTTCATCTCCACCTAAAACCTCTTCAATTGAGACATTCCGATCACAGAGTTCAAACCATCCTCGAGCCATCGAGCCTGTCAAGACTTTTGGTCATCGATACCTTACAAACGAAAGTATGGTTCTTGTCAGCATGGGTTCCATGGATATGAGGAAGAATATTCCAGCAGTAAAGTTGGAGAATATTCCTCTGTCCGAAGCTCATTCAACTCAGCTCGATACTGCGCTATCAATTGTAATTTCTGCCAAGGGAGCCTCTGGTGAGCCTACAACTATTGATCTTCCTGTCCAAGATAACATATCCACTGATCCTATCGTCTTCACAACTCCTGATGCTTCCAAGGTTAAGTTGTACTTCGATATTGTACCAACATATGCTGGTAGCGAGAAACATAAAATTGGTAGAGGAATGGCAATGTTGTCTAGTATTAGACCTACGATTGGGTTGAAGCGAATGAACCTTCAAGGAGATGTTACCGTTCCAATCATCTCCAAAGATACCTTGGAAGATATCGGAACTGTGAACTTCAACTTCCTTGTTATTACGCCATTCTCGCATCCAGAAATGGGAGTTACTGCCCAACAAACCTACTGGAAAGAGTTGTCGTCAACAATGGTCATTGGTCATCGAGGTCTTGGCAAGAATACCTCTGCAAATAGATCACTTCAGCTTGGCGAAAATACTTTACAGTCTTTCATCGCTGCTGCAAATCTCGGAGCTAATTATGTCGAATTTGATGTTCAACTTACAAAGGATCACGTTCCAGTTATCTATCATGACTTCCTCGTTTCGGAAACTGGAATTGACGCACCAGTTCATGCTCTCACATTAGAGCAATTTCTTCACGTCAACGAAACTACCTCTCGCTCAACCCGACCTCCATCTCCTCCCCAGGATAGTCCACGAGTTCAATCTATCAAAAGAGGCATGGACCGTCAACGATCACTATCCCTAGGTCAAGGAATGTTTGAAAACGACATGGCAGAAAGAATGAAGCATACCCGCGATTTCAAACAAAACGGCTACAAAGGTAACACGCGTGGAAACTTTATTCAAGCCCCCTTCACCACTCTCGAAGAAATGTTCCGCGAACTTCCCCAGAATGTCGGTTTCAATGTCGAAATGAAGTATCCCATGCTTCACGAAACAGAAGAACAGGAAATGGACACTTACGCCGTTGAACTCAATAGTTTCTGTGATACTGTTCTTACGAAGGTTTATGACATGAAACAAAAACGAAAGGTCATTTTTAGTTCATTCAACCCAGATATTTGTCTATTATTGTCATTCAAACAACCCAGTATTCCCATTTTATTCCTGACGGATGCGGGTACTAGTCCAGTGGGGGATATTAGAGCAAGTAGTTTGCAAGAAGCCATTCGGTTTGCTAGTCGCTGGAATTTATTGGGAGTGGTTAGCGCAGCTGAGCCACTCTGTAACAGCCCGAGGTTGGTTAAGGTCGTTAAGGATAGCGGATTGGTTTGTGTCAGTTACGGGGTTTTAAACAATGATCCAGTTAAGGTTCAGGTATGTGTTCCTCTTCTCTTCTCTTCTCCCTTTCTTTTCTTTCACGTCTCCATCCTCCGGCAAGGAGGCAGTTATTTTCACTCGCCGCTTCCCATGTACTCTATACTTGAAACAAATGAATCCATACTAATACAAGAAAAACAGGAACAAGTAAATGAAGGCATCGATGCAGTAATCGTAGATAGTGTACTGAAGATTCGAAATGGTCTGACGAAGAACGCTAAGGGTTCAGGGGCAGTAACGCCGGCTTGGGCAGATGGTTTATTAGAGGGTGTGAAGGGCTTAGATGTTAAGGTATAGATATGGTGTTTCTAGGGGCAGTCAAATACTATATTCAAAGTCATGATGTGGGGATGGCGAGAGGGGGAGGGAGGCAGAGGGTGTAAAAGATTAGCTTCTCCGATGGTGTGTACATATTTAGGGTAGGATGGACTCGCAAGTCAATCAAGTCAATTTTTACCAGTGCTAGAGTGTGAATAGAGAGAGAGAGAGAGAGAGAGCACTTGGTGCGTATTGTGGCTGGTGGTTTCTAGTTAAATTGCCTCGCATCGCATCGCATGGAACGGGGGGGGGGAATGGAATAGAATAGAATAGAGTAGAATAGCATGGTATCTATCTACAGCGAATATTGCTTCTGTGGCGAGCGAGCACCGATGGCTTGCGTATGTTGTACTCTGTAACGTAGGGGTAGGGGTTAGGGGTAGAGGTAGAGGTAGGAGGATAGAGTAGCATCTGTACATGCGTAGGTACATAGGTAGTGTGTATATAGAGTATGGGATGGGATGGGATGGGATGGCATAGGATCCATATATTATTCTGATCTGGTACTTTATATATTTATTCAGATAACGGTACCTATACAAATGAATGAATAAATAAATAAGTTTGTGTGTTTGTATATCCATGGATATGTATCTGTATATATATGTATATAATAAATATTAGAAAAGGCGAGAGAGAAGTAGATAGATGGATAAAAGTATATATAACAAATAACAGAATCATAGAATCGGAAACTGAAAAGGAGGAAATTGAAAAAGATGATTGATCGATCTATAAGCTGGCTGGCTAGCTAGCTAGCTGAGTAGGTATATAGGTATGTAATCAATCCCCTCATCAATTATTTTCTTTGCTCATCTATTGATCGCGGCTCATACGCTTCTCTTACTTCTCCTTTGGTACTTTACTTTACTCGTCGTACTTGGGTTGGATTGAAGTGGATGGAAAAGCTGTTATATAGCTTGCTAGGCATTCATATATTCATTTTGGATGCTCGTTTGCCGTGCATCGTATTCATATTATACACATACTTTCCTTTTCCCGTTCCATGCCGTTCCTCCACCACTGCCTTCATCCATCTATCTAAACTCTCCCATGAATTCCTTGTGGAACTTTGTGATTCTGCCGACCCATTCGGTGCCTGGGGCTAAAAATGTCGTTCGGAAATGCAGGGTGTTTTCCCTTTGGCCGAAGCCACTTCCGGGAACGACACAGACGCCCGTGGCGTCCAATAGCTTTGTGGCAGTAGTACTCATCCGCACTCATTCCCTCTTTCTTGGCGGCCTCGACGGCCTTTGCTGGTAAGTTGATGGTGGGGAAAAGATACATACTACCCTGTGGCTCTGGACACTCGACACCCTCCATTTGGGAGAAGGCTTCGTAGAGGGCCGTGGCGCGTTTTTGGAGCCCGGAGAAGATGCTGTCGTACTCTTGTTTGTAGAGGTCGTAGGAGGGTTCGCCGGGCTTGGGAGGGTTGACCATGAGTTCGACGATGCATTGTCCGATGACGGGGGCGCAGAGACTGATGCTGACGAATTTGTATATCTGCTCCACGACTTCGGGGTCGAAACCGCAGATCTCAAAGTAACCTCCTCGATGTCCACATTCGCCAACCATGCCTTTAGATATACTGTGGAGAGAGGCGAGTTCGACATTGTCATATGTTTTGGGGGTCTTGGATTGGAGATCGCGGAGGATTTGTTTAAAGGAGTGGAATTTTCCTTTGAAGACGTTGGTTTGGTATACTTCATCGGCCATGACTACGAGCTTGTTCTCGGCGGCGAATTTGATCACTTTTTCAATATCCTGGGGTGGGAGACTTGCACCGGTTGGGTTACCAGGGTTGATGATGACGATTGCGCGGACATCGGTTCCTTCCTTGATGGCGGCAGCGTATGCATCTTTTATGGCTTGGATATCGGTACCCCAGTTGCGGGCTTCGTCGAGGTAGTATGGGACGCATTTTGCGTTGAGGAGAGAGAGGGAGGCGGTGTATAATGGATATTGTGGGATGGGAACCAAAAACACAGTATTGGGACCGGCGCAGATCACGTTAAGGAGAACCTCAACTCCAGCGGAGGCACCGGCGGAAAGATAAATATCTTTTGGGTCTGCAGGAAATCCGTCTCGTTCTGAAGGGTGGTTAGCTATGCCAGGTATATGTATATCACAAAAACGATGGGAAACATACCCTCGATAAATCTAGCCACACTATCCTTAATACCAGTGGCACCAGGACTTGCACTATAAGCACCCACACTACCAACTTCCTTCAAGAGCCACCTTGCTCTCTCAATCACATCCTTCTTATAACCCAAGCCATTCAATAAGACATCTTCCTTCTCCAACAATGGTGGATATTCAACCAAACTCAAGACTTGTCTAAAGAAAGTAATAGGTTGCTGGTCCAATTGTTGCGGATTTCCAATATTGGCACTTATGACGGTATCGAATGGGAGATCCTTATCGCCTTTTGCGAGTTTGGCTCTGTATTCTTCCGATTTAACTGCAAGAGCACCACGGACAGCATATTTGGCTTCTTTGACGTGAGGGTTGATATTGTCGATATTTAATCTACGAAGAGAGGTAGTGGCGGACATATTTCTAGCTTGGAGTTGTAGTAATGAACGATGGGGATGAAGAGAATCTACGAGCAGAAGAAAGAGAGTTAGAAGACTAGTTTATTATTAATAAGTTTAAGAAGTTGTCTAGTAGGTACTACAAGGTATGTACATTCATTCACTTGTAAGATGTAGGTCAATAATATAATTGAATTGGGTTGGGAATTTATAGAAAGGGACAATTAGATGATGAAGAAGAAGAGGAGGAGGAAGGGAAGAAAAGGAGAAGGGGAGAGTTATAGACAAAGTGTACATGATTATATTATTCATCTTGTTTAATAAGACGAAAGGGAGAGAGAGAGAGAGTGTGTGTGAGAGAGAAAATGAAAATGAAAATGAAAACGGTCAGATTTCACCCCATGATCGTTAATACCACCCCGGATAATGACATACATAATACATCCTGTACTTATCTGTATAGCTGGAAATACGGAGTAAGATCGGTCCACTCTTTCCCCACAATCCACGGGGTTGGGGATTGAAGTACCGACATTGTAGTCAGAGCTGCAAATGATATAACAAGCCGATTTTCGGACTTGGACTCATCATGAAACTTTTTCTTTTCTGACTAGAAAGAAAAATGAAGAGGTGAAGAGGTGAAGAGGTGAAGAGGTGAAGAGGTGAAGAGGTGAAGAGGTGAAGAGGTGAAGAAATGAAGAAATGAAGAAATGAAGAAATGAAGAAAAAAGATAAACATAAACATAAAATTCAAATTCAAAATAAAACATAAGACATGAAAACTAAAATCAAAACTAAAACCAAAACTAAAACCAAAACTAAAACCAAAACATAAAATATAAATATCAAAAATACGTACCTGCAGTAATAGATCTCGATAATCGAGATGGTGATATAGCCGCAGAGGTATACCATCTACCACATCTTCTCGCACCAGTACTCAATGATGCGTTGAGAGATGCCATTGTTATGCTGTGTGTTGTGTGTTGTGTGTTGTATTGAATTGAATTGAATTGTATTGAATTGTATTGAATTGTATTGAATTGTATTGAATTGTATTGAATTGAATTGTATTGAATTGTATTGAATTGTATCTTCAAGTCCTTTGGCCTATATATCTTCTATAGATAGATACCTACTCCGATCCGTATATATGTGTGTGTGTATATATTCAAGATAGACAAAACGAAATAGCCAACCAACAAGCCCAGATCCTCAAGTATACGTAACGAAGTAAAGAAGGATGGATAAGAAGAAGTAGTAGTAGAAGAAGAAGAAAGAAGAAGAAGAAGAAGAAGAAGAAGAAGAACAAGCACAACAACAAGCAATATATGATCCCAAGATGATGAACAGAAAACGGAAAGGCGGTAGGTAGGAAAGGTAGATGCAATGGATCAGAGGAATAATACTCCGTACAGACTACTGTAATAGTCATAATCTTACCGATAAGAGGGCGTTCTGACAAGTTAGTCAGTCCAGTCCCTAGTCCGGAGTTCTCCCTAGTAAAGAAAGAGATCTTCATAGAGAGATATGAATGATTTGTATGGATACCGACGGTCTATTTCTCTATTTCTGCTCCACCTCTAATGCTTGTTGGGAATTTCCATGCAGTATGTGATTCATAAAAAAAATGGAAAAAAAAATATTCCTTGGGGAGGGAAACTTTTGCTGTACTTGCAGGTCTATCGTTTGTTTGCAATGAAGTGAAGTGAAGTGAAGTGAAGTGAAGTGAAGTGAAGTGAAGTGAAATGGGGTTCAAAGGTCGGAAGGGTTTCATTCATACTTGAGATACATCTGCATACATATCTGCATTTCTTCATATGGGGGAACAATCCATTACGTTCTTCTTTACATATGGCTGCTAGGAGATCCTGGTATTGTTGGCATTATCAGAACTGTCGGCTTAATAATCATTACACATTTTAGAAAAGGATTTTGATCTTTCGTTACCCTCGTAAAGATATGCATCATTATCAGTCATGAAGAAGCCGAAAATTACAGATGATGCGTCCATTACATGTACCCGGCGTTGTACAAAGGTGCAAGCCCAAATGCTCCAATGGAGATATTTTCTAGGAGATCATACAAAGTTTCATTGAATACGTATCTACTACTATTGGCAAGCCATCGCACAATATCCATTTTTGGCTCAGATCACATCTATAAATCATTCTTCCATCCCAAATCCCATGCCCGTAATGCAAACTAGACAAATGAAAGCCTCCATCAACCCATAAAAGCCCCTTCCCCCAAATGATGCTCCCGATTCCCAATGCTCTCCCAATAACCAGCTTAAACCTTATAGAAGCAGAAGCCCACATAGAAACTAGCCGCTTCCATTTCCTCATCACTAACGAGAAGCCTTCCGCCACCTCTCTCTCTAACATTCATGCGCTCACTGAGAGGACCCAAGACGTCATCATCCTTTTCGGTTTCCCAGATTTGATTGAATGGCTTTTGATACTGCAATTCAAGATTGTAATCTTCTGCAATTGCACGAAAAGCCTCCCATGGTACAACATATTCGGGAACCTCTTCGACGGCCTCATGAAGGAAAAAATTATACTTCCAACCGAAAGGTGGTTTGAAGACACCGTCCGCAGGAGTTTTGTCTGGAAATCGAACTTGGTAGACTTCATTTCCCCAATGAGCTGTCTCTTCGGCTTCGCCTTCCTCGATTTCTCCATCTTCAGCGTTGTCTTCAGCCTTCTCTTCAGCCTTTCCATCATCGCCGTTTTCCGCGGCTTTTGCCTTTGCAGCAACCCCAGCATGGTATTTCTCGACCTTATCCGAAATGACATGTGAGTTAGGGATACATCCAATGAGTCTGCCACCCTTCTTCAATGCGCCCGAGACATTCTTCAACATGGTTCTAGCCTTTGCCTCACTCTCAAATGCGTAATGTAAGCAAAACATCATGCTGACCACATCAAATCCACCACCACCAAATCTACCGGGTCCTCCAGAACTATCAAATCCAACATCTCGAACAATCGGAATCCTTTCAATTGATTCACCGAAGCAATCTTGAGTGAAGAATTCTCCATGGAATATTCGAGCTGGTTGTCTGTTGTATCCACCTCGACCTCTACCACCTCGGCCTCCACCACGAGTTTTCATTTCACGATATCGTTCCTTTGCCTGATCAACAGAGATATCCGCTGGGTCCAATCCAACATACAAGTCCACTCTCTGCGGTGCCTGTTGCCATTTTCCTAAATCACCACCTTTACCACAGCCAATATCAAGAACTAAAAGACCTTTTTCTTGATTTGGATCTGGTCCTTCCGCAAACTGGTATTCTCCACGCGATCCACGTTCTTGTGCTCCTGGTGTATAATCTTCATTTGGTGAGAATTTCTGAATGATTGTGCTTTTAACCCAATTGTTGAAGCTTCTCAAGCCCTTGATCTTGCTATCCGTCTTGCGCCATTCTCTGCCTCGTTGTGGAACTGCGTTATAATGCTCTCTGACCGCATTGTGAATTCCTTGAGCAGCTTCGAGAGCGGCTATTTCTTTTTCACGTTCAATTTGTTTTTGTCGGATGGCTTCGCGCTCCGAATCGCCAATTCGTGCTCGTTGACCAGGACGCTTTTGTTTTCGGACCGGTGAAGGTGATCTCCTACTCTTATAAACATCGGAAGGAGATGGTGATCTTGCGACACGTTTTGCGCCTTTTGTAGGTGAGCTTGATCTTTTGCGTTTCTTTGCAGCTTCAAGCTTTGTAGCATTGAAAGGCTGAGGTTGCTCCTCAGGGCCACTATCATCACCAGACATGTTGAATATCAATTTGGAAAGGATCTGAAATTTTGTGAACGTCTATAAAGTAGAAAGTAGTATATATTGAATTCTATATGATTGTAATGGATTGTTTTGTGTTTTGTGTTTCGTGAGAGAAGAAGTCAAGTAAGTAGTTGCGAAGTTCGAGAACAAAGATACTTACTGACTTGTGTACCTAGTAGAAGGAGGCTTGAGGTTAAACGTGAGTGGTCATGGTCATGGCCCTGAAAATGACGGGGTGCTGGTGGTGCTCAAATTTAATAAGGTTAGCCTCTTAGCCTCGTCACACTAGTGTGCCTGGAGTATGGAAAGTAGCTTAGAGCTTCATATGATACGAATCGCATAGCAACAACCAAATCTTCTATTTATCACAAAACGAGTCTCAGTCATAAATCCATTTCCTCTCTTCATACTCCTCTTTAATCTCATACCATAAACAGATTCGTCAAGATGGGTTCCGATCCTCAATACGCAAAGTATCCCCTCTTACCTATCGCCCAACACATCTTCACCATCACGAACCCATCCGCCCCCAAAGCTACCCAAGAAACATCGTTGAAGAGTCTCCAAGATGCAATCACCGAACATAAGATGGCCCCTCTCTACAGATACCTGGCACACCCACAAGAAGGCATTCTGAATGATGCTGGAGTTACATCTTCAAGTACGACGAGCAATGTTGTTGGTAGAAAGCCCAGTGCTGCCGGTTTGGTGGCGAGCAAAAACTCAATACCAAAGGTCGATCTACCGTGGGATGAAGCTTTATATCAAAAATTAACAAAGGAAAATGATGAGGAGTTGGAGGTGTTTAAGAAGGAAGAGGAAGAGGCAGCAGAAAAGGCTGGAGAGACCGAAGTACAAGCTGCGAGAGGGAAGCGGGCAGAATTCTGGGCTCGCGTTGGAGACAAGGTATGCAAATCGATGATAGGAGTTTATATCAGATACTAATTTAATAATGCACCAGGACCGAGCAATTGCCGCGTACGAAGAAGTATTTGAAAAGACTGGTGTTTTGGGAACCAAGATTGATCTTGTTCTTGCAATCATTCGCATGGGATTGTTCTATGGCGACAAATTATTAGTCAAGAAGCACGTCGACCGCGCAAAGGCATTAGTCGAGAGTGGTGGAGACTGGGATCGTCGAAACAGATTAAAGGCATATACCGGACTCTATCTCTTGACTGTCAGATCCTACAATATCGCAGCACCACTTCTCTTAGACAGTCTCTCCACCTTCACTAGTTACGAACTCTGCTCATACTCGTCACTTGTCGTATATTCTGTTCTCGCTGGTTCTGTTTCGCTCAAGCGTGTTGACTTCAAGTCCAAAGTTGTCGATGCTCCAGAAATTAAGGCAATTCTCGGAGATGGTGAAGATAAACTTCTAGCATTATCAGGAGCCATTTCCGCTGGTCCTGGTGCTGATGAGGATATGCAAGATGTTACCTCAGCAGCTCCCTCCGCTCCTAAAACCGCAGTAAACCTCACAACCCTTGGCACTGGTGTAGATGCCCCAGAAGCTGAGGCTGCACTTGACTTCTCCCCTCTAGCTCAACTAGTTTCAAGTCTCTACACAGGTAGCTATCGCTCATTCTTTGGTGCTCTCGCTGCTGTTGAAGTTAGCTTCCTTACCCAAGATCGTTATCTTTATGAGCACCGTGGTTGGTTCGTTAGAGAGATGCGTTTGAGAGCTTACCAGCAACTCCTTCAAAGTTATCGGGTTGTGGGCCTTGAGAGTATGGCGAATGATTTCGGTGTTTCGGTTGATTTCCTTGATCGGTATGTTTCTACCTCTCTATCTTCCCCAATTTCCGTGTATGTATGACACATGATCTAATATCCCACGCAGTGACCTCGCAAAATTCATCGCTGCAGACCGAATCCCATGTACCATTGACCGCGTCACTGGTAAAGGCATCATTGAAACCAACAGACCTGACGACAAAAATAAGCAATACAACGATGTTGTTAAGCAAGGTGATCAATTGATTACTAAATTGCAGAAATATGGACAAGCAGTTAGACTGCGGGGGAGTGAGAGAGCTTAAACATTGTAACCTTGAAGTGGAGATGGGGACTAAGGGGTTGAGTGGTGAAGAAAGGCCAGGGTGAGAGATACCAAAGATGAGCCTGCACCCATGCACAAAGACATACATTTTTGTAAGATTACGATAATCATACTATGGCATAAAACGAATGGACGAATGAATAGGTATGCGGATGTAGTGTATTACCATCGTGAATATTCCTGAGAGTTACGAGAACACCACCGCAGATAAACGAGGAGTGATACGGATGAAATGAGGTTGAGCTGGGTATCATTCATTCCATCACGGGCTTGCTAATCTTAACTCATACCCCATCCCTTGATATTTATTCATCCACTTCATTACTGCGATGCACCTTCCCCCGAAGGAAATATAATTCATAGCTATCAAAACTTCATCTGTGATTAAACGAGTCGAGCCATACTGATAAGCAGCCAGCACACCCCGGAACTCAATGTTTGGTCAATCCCAGAGTAACCCCCTACCCAACATACCACGTCCTCCTCCAAATCATACCCGCGGCGACCATCGCACAAGCCGTTGCTCCAACCGCAATCCACACGCCCGTCCTATCTGGCGCTTCCTCTTCACTTTTTGGAAAGGCCGTTGCTGGATTCGTGGCCGCTTCTGCTAATGTGATGAAGAGCTCACTTATACTATGCCACGTGACACTGACATGTAATGGGGCATTCATGTTCATGAGCTGGGCGTATTCATCTGGTTGTTCTTCGCACCTCTGGGTTGTTTTGTCGAGATCGGCTTTGAGGGCTGTGCAGATTGAAGGGAGTTGTGAGAGTGCGGGATATCTTTGATGCAAGTTAATGATATGACCGAAGGAGTCGGGGTCGGAGGAATCGTAGGTGTAGCATAGGAGATCGCAGGCGTCGAGTTTGGCTTGGTTTTCTAGGATGGCTGACTCGAGTTCGCCGAGTTCTTCTAGTATCAGGTAGCATTGCTTGCCGCCGGGGAGCTCGACACTATTAACTGCGACGCGGGGTTTGAGAGTGGGGCGATAGAGGGGGTCAAAAGGGCGGTTGAGAAAGGCATCCAGGATGGAGGATTTGCCTGAGGATGATGAACCAAGAACGTAGCAAAGAACCACATTACGTTCTGTGCGGACAGGACGGCGGCGTCGTTTGCGAGGTTTGGTTATTTTAAGAGCTGTGGTTGTGGATGGTTTGCCAGGGGTTGGTTCGAAACCAAGGTAGGCTAGATATGAGAGGGTGGAAGCGGGACTGACAAAGGTTGTCATGGACCATTGGGCGAGCCAACCTTGAAGAGTTATGTGACCGGCCTCATTACGGACTGTGGAAGCTGGAAAGTTTGATTCAAGCCAATACGATGGCAGTCCAGGAGTAGGCGCGAACAAAGCATTGAGCTCATTGTCGTTTAAGCCTCCATCGTTGTCTTTGTCAAACAGTAAGAAGAGGTCAACAAAGAATCGATATCCAGCGGGACTGAGTTCTGCAGAAGCGAATTCTGGAATGTCTAGTTTAGGATGGAGGAAACTATCCTTCAAACTCAGACTATCGGTATAATGATATTTCCGTAGAATTATCCATATCGTCTCGTGTCTACCCTTTTCCGCAAATATCTTGTTCAGATGAATAAATCCCTTTTGATCAATCCCCCTTTCCATATTTGAAGTTGGAGAAGCTTTACCAATCGATATCTTGATATTTTTCGAGATCGTTTGGAGCTAATGGCTTTTCAAAACACTTAGCTTGAAAGTCTTGCATTTCCCGATCATTCAAATATCCATCCTGGTCTTTATCATTCAAATAGAATATTCTGTTCAATGCTGCAACACAGGCTGGCTTCAGTATTCCCTCTTTGGAATCGAAGAGTGGTGCAATTGGATGTGTAACAGCCTTTTGACAGAGGAAGAAAACCTCGTTGACATTATGATGTTCCCTAGCACTCGTCCGTATGCATGAATCTATTTCCTTGAACTCTGCCATCACTGGTAACATTTCATCCTCCACCACTTGTGCTGTATTCCCATTTGTAGTCGAGTCTGATTTATTGGCGCATAGTACTACCGGTACATTCACACCCAAAGAGCGGAAGTATGGCATCCAGAAAAGCGCCACTCTTTCATAACTGTAATGATCCGAGTATACCAGTAATATAACATTGGATTTTCTTATCTCTTTTCGTAAAGTATTCCGTTCTTGAGGTTCTGCAGAGGTATCGACAATCGTTGTGGTAACATTTTCTGGAGTCCCAATACTTGGAGGTATGGTAATCTGAGGAAGAACTGATTGGATTTTATTCGTAACAAATACATCTTTAACCAGCGATGTAATGAGACTCGATTTTCCAGTTCCGTCATCACCGCAGACACATATCCGTACTGTTATATGCATGATTAGTAGAGGAAGTCTGATAAATGAAGAAAGCTTCCAAAAGTAAGCTATAACTGACCTGTAGCCATGCTTGTAGCCTTGTATGACGAGGCTATTATACTTTCATCCTTATTAAGAGCTGCCGGTAGGTGGGTTGGGAAGGAATTGATATCAATAGATACCTGGGTGCCTACCTATGACAAGTTCTGTGAGGGTAGTTATAAGTAGTAGGTATGGTGTCGTACTTGGGTTTTCCTGGATTCCACTAATCCCTACTCCTTGTATGAAGCCTTTGAGTTATGTCCCCAGGTAGGTAGGTGTTTGTTGATGTCTTCGAATTGGTGCTTCCTTGTGTAATGTGATTGTTCAAAGAATACTCGGACAATCAGATGTGAGGGGTTCCACGGTTGTATCAAAGCCACATTCGTCGTAGGTGACGGTAGACGGGACGGGAACATTCCTTTCTCCACATTCTAATAAGATCTACTGTACAATACGGAGTATGACAACGTCAATCGACGTTAATTACCTACCTACCTGGTAGATGGTAGATGGTATATGGTAGATAGCTACTACAGTAGGCACGGAGCAGGATGTATTTATGCTCCGTGCCATGCTTGATAGATACAAACAAAACAGACACTGATTGTGCTTGTACTTCGTAGATCCTCTGTGATAACCTTGGAATCTCCTTTCATGATTCTTTCTTACACCATTTTAGGTTGTTTATTTTTTGGATATTGGATTTTAGCTTACATTTTTTCTATATTGTATATACACGTCCATCCAATCTTTTATAAGACAAATTGTCCTATTCACATACAGGCGTGGACTACCTAGATATTCCACGGGTTGTGCATATATAGTATATATATATATAGATATATATATAGATATATATAGATATATATATAGATATATATATAGATATATATATAGATATATATATAGATATATATATATATATATATATCTATATATATACAGCTCCCTCCTATGAGAGGAGATCTTCAGGGTCATAATACAAGCATATTACCCCACACTTTCCGTTCCTGCAGCTTCCTCCAATAATACCTAGGTGACATCAATAACCTCCTTCCATACATACATATCATAGTATATCATATCGTCTCGTCTGGTCTCGTCTCGTCTCGTCTCGTTGGTTGTCTACAAGGAAATCTCGACTTTGACTGCCTTCCTTTCTCACATTTACTTTGCATTTCATCATCACAATAGTCTTTAGCCTTGCTTAATTTGATTTCGGTCCTATAGTACCATCACGCCACTTCCTGTAGCCATCATGTTGTAAGTGTCGTATTTCAATTTATCCAGATCGCTTCCAATGAACTCGTGTCCAAATTACCGATGGGCATCACTTTGTGTCGCATAGCTGATGATAAAGGTAGTGTGTTACCACCGCCGCCGCGATATCCATCCCAGGCAGCATACAATCTCGCTGTCCAAAATGGAATGGCTGCGCCAATGATAGAGACGAATAACATTCTCAAGCACCCAGAGGGGCTCCAATTGCTTGCTGGCGAAGGTGGGATCTCATTCGCGGAAATTTTGTGCGCAATGCTGAGATCATATCTATAGGAACATACTTGCTGCAGGATGACCTGCATCTTGCAACACCCCCTCATCATCCCTCCGAGATCCCAAACTTAAATCCGAATCCACTATCTACGGCTCCGCAACCTGCGACGGCCGGAACCAAACTTTCCCTTCTTTCCGTTAGCTCGAAGCCTTCCACAACACTCTACAGACTCGATACGAATAAAAGTTCCCGGGCGGGATGGGCTCAATCGAGTATACAAGAACATCCATATGAAAGTCGAAATTCTTCAGAGGTCACTGGGAGCAGTGATGGCGGGGGAACTTCAGTCAATGGGAGTGCAAGAATTGCAGTGTCAATAGGATCGGCACCGGCGTTTGGTGAGGGAAACTCATTGTTGTCATTGTCGAGTAAGGATGCTGGAAAACGTCGCAAGCCAAAGAGTGGCATCCTCAAGAGCAATTCCTCGTTTATTTCGCGATGTATTGTCCATGAGAATTTGGGTAAGAGGCTACAAGACCGTGCGATTGATGGGTATTTTGCATTTGCGAATATAAATCGGGCTTTTCAGTGGCTTGATTTATCTTCCCCAAATAAGGTCAGTCACGCCGCGATGTTGAGAGACTAATTGCTGACTACTCCAAAAGCAAGATCATTTGCTCAAAATTCTTTTCACCAAAGCTCATTGTCTCTGTCATGATGTCAATGAAGTTACCAAAGGTCCAAATCATATAGACCTTATAATGGGATTCTCAACTGGCGAGATTATCTGGTGTGAGCCCTTCACACAGAAGTATTCACGGTTGAACAAAAATGTAAGCAACACTTTTGACATCAAATGTACGGTAAAACGTCTAATACGCTCAGGGTATCATAAATTCGACACCAGTGACTCAGATAAAGTGGATTCCAGGCTCCGATAACCTATTTCTAGCATCACATATGGATGGATCCCTCGTTGCATACGATAAGGAGAAAGACGATGCAGCATTTGTACCAGAAGAGCCTGGGCCTGGCATTAGTGACAGTGAAGAAGATCTGGACCCGCTTTCCAAGCCAAAAGCTAAACTTCAGATTGACAAATCAGTGCATTCCAAGAACCAAAAGTTCAATCCCGTTTCATTCTGGACACTCTCCAGTCAGCCAATTAATAGCTTTGCATTCTCACCCGATAACAGACACTTAGCTGTTGTGTCTGAGAATGGGACTTTGCGAATTATCGATTATCTGCAAGAACAGTGAGTAGAGTGCTTGTCATCAGATTTCTCATGCTGATTCACTTAGACTACTCGATATCTACAATAGCTATTTTGGTGGCTTGACTTGTGTCTGCTGGTCACCTGATGGCAAGTACGTTCTTTCCGGTGGTCAGGATGATCTGGTGTCCATATGGTCCATGGCAGATTCGGCCATCATAGCTCGTTGTACTGGTCATACGTCCTGGGTAACTGATGTATCTTTTGATCCATGGCGTTGTGATGATCGAAATTATCGATTTGGTAGCGTGGGTGAAGATGGTAAACTCTTACTGTGGGATTTCAGTGTTGGAATGCTGCATCGTCCTAAGGCTGTAAGCTCTTCAAGTGTTTTATGTAGCACACGTCAACTAACTTAAACTAGGCTTCCGTTCGTAAAAGAGGTAGCATATCTTCCCGAGTGCCTACCTCCCTCCAAAGAGTTGAAACCCAAGGCACAGCAGTTACTGCCAGTCGATTTCGCTCAAACTCGAGCTTTTCCATTACTGAAGGGCAAGAGAGCACAGTAGATCATCCAGTAGAACCAAGAGCAAAGATTTCCATTTTACCTGCCGTTTGCACAAAAACTGTTGCCGAGGATCCGATTTGCTCGTTGGGGTTCACAGAAGAGCATATTATTACCAGTGATAAAGCCGGTATGGATTCCCACCTATTTATATCTGTATGAGGATATTCTTAAGATATGTTTTCGGCTAATAATCTAATAGGACATATTCGGACGTGGAATAGACCAAAAGATCACGAGAATATTGATGATGCTGACGCTGATGTGGTGACACCATCTCAAGCCTCGTAATCAAAACGGTTGGGGAGTTATAGTTGAGGAGTAAATTGGAGTATATTCTTTGGTGGAGTGGCATTTCAGTCTTGAATGCTTAGGGGTCGGAGTTGCGGTGAGCTCAAAAATGGGTAAACTAGTTGATAGATATTTAACAAGCTCAAGTTCAGAAGGCATAAGTAAAATGTCATTAGGAATTACAAGGGAACACTAAATAGAAAATCACATTTTGATCTATGGAGATATTCATCGTGTTGTGTTGAATTATGGTGCCCACCGCGAACGCTATATACCACATGGAGGATGTCGATTGATGAGATGATCTAGTGGCGATGGATGCACCTGGTAAAGCCAGAAAGGGGTGGCAGGCGAGTGGTGGGTCTTGGCCGTAGATGACTAAGCTCGTGTGAGTAGTGGGTGGGGGGAAAAACCTTGACCTCACTCACCACAGAATCATACTTCACAATATTAATGTTCACATCTATCTTGGAATTCAAGGGACCAGGTGATCCATTCTTTGTTCTCGAGTGGTTCTATCTGAAGAGCTGAAAGCGATAGATTCGTCCCGGGGTTTCATTTGGTATCACGCTTTAAGTTGTCTTGGACGACAGGCGGAATTCTTTGATAGTATTAATACTAAGCTGCTGCTATCAAATCGTTGATGAAAGAGTAGTCAGGTCCATTTTAAGTATTGCAAGATAAACATGATTTGCTATCAGAAGACTCTTTCGGAAGATTGCTCCGGGAAATATTCAGTTGGTGCATTGAGATAAGGCAGTATAGTCTGTTTTGGTCCACGGTTCCTTTTGAGATACAATGGGTGTATGGCCACCTTTTACTATTCTTCTCTTCCTCACCTCTATATTCAACTTGGATGAATGTGGGCTATTATCTTGTAGGTAACTTGGTTACCCTTTGATTTTATGGGGATGCGATGTTCCAGGGATGCATATTGTTTGGATTGGGGTTACTCTTGAGATATACAGCACCTGGAAGTCTGTCCGGCTTCCTCACTTCAGCCGCTACACAATAGTCTAATGGTAATTGTCAATATAATCGAAGAGAAGTTGGGGACCAATTGCCATAGAGTCTTTTCGATCCTTTTGAGGAGTCATAGACTTCATTCTGAGCTTCACGAAAGCAAATCAACATCCGAATCCCAGAGGCAAAATGCTTGAAGAGAATAGATCAGATATGCATTCGGATGCATAGCTAAAGAGACTGACTAAAACCAACAAGAATAAAGGCACCAAAGGAACTTTCGTAGAGCAAAGTTTTCAAATCCTCCAACGCTAGCTTCATCTCTCGAGCCGTGAATGAAGCTTTCATGACTGCGGTGAACCGTCCTTATTAAACACCATCTAACTGTTTTAATTACCGCTAAAAGTGTGCCACCATAGATATGCGCAAAAGAAAAGAGGTACACAGATTCCCCGCGATGACCACGGTGGTCCAATCGCTTTACTTCCCTTTGAAAAGCACTATGTGTGCATCAACATCACCCGGTAATCACCTGCAGTAATCGATAAGGTCTAATTTTGGATGGGTCGAGATATCTTGATTTCCGGGTACAATGTAGACAATCAAAGGTGGTCGAGGCTCCGAAACAACTCGAGGGGACTGAATATTCGGGTAGTGAAGAAACGATCAAAACCTGAGTTGTGAGGCCAAAATTCTTCAATTTATCAAGTCAACGGGCCGGGATAAGACCACTCCGGCATGCCCTCAATAAATTCTGACATCCGATTCTCTAACCACTCTGCATGCTCATGGTAGATTGATTTACTGTGGTTGTACATTCTGCAGTTACTGATGATGAGCTTGACATCGTCGATGAACGCCTTTGGTGTCTTGTAGAGACCATCGTACAAGTTTTCTTCAATTGTTAGAAAATCCATCGGTTTGACTATTCTTGTGCGATAATCTGGAAAGGTCGATACGTCAACAGGGTTAAGAAAGGATATAAAGTATGCCTCTGAATGCTCTCCAGTTTTCAGATAGGCCAAGAACTCTTTGAGGGGAGTGAAGTAGGGTCTTGGTTCAACAAGCTTTGTCCAACCAGACGCTCGAATCTCTGGTATATCCATGGGATCAATTGATGAAATGACCCCCTGTTGCCACTGTATTGGAGGTGCGTGTACAACATCGTTTCTGTTAGAAGTACTAAGAGCGGCGGCGGTTCTGTCCAATAACTCCTTCTTCTGCAAACTAAGCATAGCAGCCGCGTTTGCATAACAGATTCTTGGCAATAAAGTGCATTGCATAAGAATCGACTCCGTGTAATTATTGATGATTTCACCCCAGACTCGCTTCTCAAGGGTGATATCCTTGGTGAAACCCTGCTTCTTAAAGAAGCCAACCGCAAAATTGTCGACGTAAGCCAATATTTCCATCACATTCTCTTCCATGGAGGACTTTACTTCGTCCTTGAAGTGGTTCATCAAGCATGTACCAAGTCCTGTCTTGTGTTCATTCTTATGAACAGCAAGATAAACCATCTCCACGAAACGGCGCGCCTCCCAAACACGATATGCAACGCCGGCAATAACCTCCTCGGTCTGGACTGGATCGCCAACTTTCTTGACCATCACGAAGCATGTATTGTTGGGGTCAAAAACTGTCGCTTGAATGGACTCGTGATCCATATTCGGCAACTCGACCTGCACCAGCTTTTGGAAGCGCGCGAGAGTGATGAGGCTACTCTCGCCGCCGTCGTTCTTCACGGCTCGGAATTCGACTTGTTCGGCCATGGTTACCACCTTTGAAGTTGTCAGTTTAAATTTTTACAACACTTGGTGACATTCAAGAGTATCAACTTACACCGTCCATCTTTGCTGGGAATTTTAGAAAGTAAAAAATTACTTTTTCTGGTCAGCGAAAATAGTTATCGGAATCTGGTTGCACACTTGCTGTGCTTAATATCTCAAATGCCCTGTAGTGAAAACTCGTTAGATCCTTCAAATTAGATGCTAGCTTAATACGGTCTTTTCAGAGATTTGAACTGTATTATAGCCAATCACTCTCAAAGACATTGACGGAAGCACGGTAAGCGAGCCGATATTTGAGTGAATGGAGTATATGAAATGCGTTTGCATCTTTATTCTTCTCTCTTTTATATCCATATTCATACATTTGTTTGTTTGTTCTACTGATATTCCATGTCCTTTATCAAACCGATCTACTTTTTGCAGCGGGTGCAGAAGCACAAGAGAACTTGGTTCCTTTACATGTCGTAGAACACTCCCAATCAAGGTTATTCTGCTGGCTCACCCCAAAGCTACTGACAGTGAGGTAGAGCTAGATACAAGAAGATAAATACAGAAGCAAGAGCATTCAATCAACTTTAAGGAAAGTAAAACTTTGAGGGAACGCGCCGAGCTGAGAAGAAACAAACAAACAGAAGGATACATTAAGCAAACCTACTTAAAGTTCCAGATCTTTCCAGCAGATCTCATACTCGACTAGAATCTCATAACAATCATCATAGTCGAGGCACGCGTCCAGCACGGCTGTGGCAAACTGTTTTCATTTACTACATACTTGTACATACAAAAGCAAGCGCGTCCCCTGAACATGTTTTCCAATTGCACCGCGCAATGAAAAATCCTGCTGGTTGACAATGTCCAAGGGTTTTGAGACATTTGAATGAACGGTTTGGCGGTGGGAGGCACTTTGATATACCTAGAAGAGGTGCCGGGAAACATGAATGGTCGACTGATATTCGGGATCATGGAGCCCTGGTTGGTGTACCTCAATGGGGTACCAGGCAATCTACATGGTCGACTGGTATTTGGGATCATGGAGCCGTCCAAATATGTGGCCGCCGCAACCCCTGCAGGGGATTAAAAATTCGATGCAGCAACAACCGGCTGTTCTGTAATGGTAAAAACATGATTAGCCAATGCCACAAATCACACAGCTATGTCAATCGGGAAACTTACCAAAATATTGGCCGCCAGCCACCTTCTTAACATGTTCTTGCCCGCATTTATGCCTCGCAACTTTCCAGCATGAATATACCTGCGGATAGCAGGGTAAGCGCCTCCTTCATCATTCTCCAAGTGTGCTTCGTTGGCTGTTTAGTGTTGAGAAGCTGGTACAAGAAGTACCAGCCACTTCATCATGCTTGATCTACGAACACTTCAACAACTTGGTTGTGCCGTCGACGGGAGATCCGAATGAAGCTGGTACAAGATGTACCGGCAACCATAAGATCTTTTTCTGAAGCGGCGGGAAGGGTGTACTTCGCCCCATAGGCAGAGTCGACGGACGTGGCTTCCAGAGCCCACGCCCCCAGTCTTATCTTACTTATTGAGGCAGAGGTCTCAATATGAGTTGGTGGCTTGCCATCGGGTTTGAGCTGACCTGGGAATATGCTGGTATTTACTTAAATAGAAGGCTATCATCATCTGATACTGTGGCACATCAGTGGTTAGTTTCATTTTCAGCTCAAGGGTTGAGTGAAGACTTACTTCTAGTTTTTTCACATTGGTCTTCCTAACTTATTGCTCCTCTGAACCCTCTACCACTGATACCAACATAAAGACATAACAACGACACTCCACCAATCTGTCAAAGGAATCTAGCATTTTCCAAAACGAGTGCATCCATTGAAAGGCAATGCATCGCCCTCAAAGCGGAGGATATGCAAACAAAGGTCATGTCACCATATCAAAAAGCAAAACTTACTAGACAATGTAAGCAAACCCTGCCATGAGTAAAATTGTAGATGATATTTGAAGATCAGCTGTATTTGAGAAGAACTATAGACCCTGTTATTTTCTCTGCATTAAAATCCTCTTGCTTTGCACCATAGGGAAACCAAGATGTGCCTTGGAGTTTGTATAGCATAGCTTCGAGTCCTATTTACGAGGCTCTAAGATTGTGCAGCCTCTGCCGTCAACCATCAAAGGTCATTAACTGCTTCAGTTGTCAGTACTACCCGTGAAGTAAGAGAGGAATTATTGAGTATATACTACTGTCAATCATCAGTTCAGCAAGTGCTGATAGTATGGCAGGGGTGGTTGGCAGCCGCCAGAAGTTTTTCTCTAATGACCCGTATACGGAGAGGGATCATTTGGTCTATAACAGACACCCAGCATGGGTATCATATATTGATGACGATGATATCTAGCGTCAAGTCAGATTGAATCTTACTATGGCTTGCTTGATGAGTATCGGCAATGGGAAATGTAGCTTACCTGAGATATACTGTCTCAAGTCTTAGAAACAGATGTGCGGCATTGGAAAAGACTTTTTGACAAGGTGTTCTATTGTTCCTAACTGAGTCAGTACATTGCAAGTCATTATAACTACAAGTAATTAGTTAGAAGCTTACCTGTTCTTCGGCCTTCTGCATTATCAGGTACCTCTGACCTTTATAAAAGCTGGAGAAAGGCGACGATCTATAGACCAAAACTCAGATCAGCTCTCAGCTCTTTTGTTTAATTACCAGAAGTATTATTAGCCTGCTTGATGGAAACCCATAGCTGAGATTAAAATATAATCAAAGAAAAAATATAGAAGTCAAAGAGGAGGTTGAACAAAGTTTGTAAATTCGAAGTTGCAGCAAGAAAACTTGTTTATTTTGATTTTGAAATCGGGCTATCCTAATCTATTGTGCGAAACGCTAAGGAACCCTGCTGTTCGCTGCTTTGAAGTCTAATATCTGATTCTGCCTCAGGGTTTAGTATAGGGCGGAAAGAGTCTTGAGTGAGGCACTTGGGCGGCGTGGGTACAGGGGGTGGAGACCGAAAGGTTAACTGGAGGTGTTATTGGATGATGCTGCTCTACTTTTGCAAATTCTTTGTTTCTAAGAGATGTGAAAGTCAATAGATAAAACAAGTGAAATGGCGAGAACCCCCCAAAGATACTCATTCCTTCTGCTCACTGATCACAAAGGGGATCTAGAAGTCTGAGATACAGTTCAAATAGCTATCGCAGTAAGATATTGAGCTTTCAAAAAGATGAACAGTTTACATAGCTCTGATGCAGTAGAGGAATATTTGTTCTTATCGATGCGATTTTCTTCAATAGTCAAGTGAGTGTAGGTTGTCCAACAGGTAGATATACACATTCATCAACATCTAAAGATAGGTAACTTCGGTAGCTTTACACCTACTCTTCTAGATGTAGCAAGATATGCAAATAACCAAGTTGATATGAGACAATGAACTCCATACAGAAGACAAAGTATTTTAAAATTATAAAGCACTAGCTCTGCCAATTGGCCTCGGCTTGGAGCACAAGTGTATAAAGCGGCATATTCTCAAGAGGATTAAAGCAGCACATAAGTGGCGTTGTCGGTATTCAAGACGTTGAAAGTGAATAAATAGACAAAGGAGTCTGAAGCTCGGAGTTTGAAGGGAGTTTGTAATCATGTCACTTTGGAAGGCTACTTTGGAAGATACGCATAGCATTTCGTCTTATGTATATCAATAGAGAGTGAAGAAAGGTTGTTAAAGGGTGAAGTTGTTGGGCTTTGTTGTTTACTTTATATACTCTAAATCTTCAAGATCTAGCATACTTGTCCACGTCTTATACTAGTTTCCGTGCTGGAGATTAGGGCAGAGCCCTACTTCCGTGGACTCTTTGAGGAAGTGGTGTAAGCTACATTGTATATGTTCCATTGATTATGTTCAATGAAATCCTTGCAGATCGATGCTCAAACGCCAACGTCTCAAGAAGCAAAAGCCACGCTCACCTACCCAGACTCACTTCTCCACAATATGGGGATTCCTAATACAATTTGTGTGGAAGATGCAATATAAACCGCGCTAATAAGTTCTCTTACTGGTCATAAAAGTGTAGAGTCAAGGCAGATGAAGGGCTTACCATTTTAATCACGCACTCAAATATCATGATATGAAAATCAGCAGATACAAGCAACTCAAGAAACAACTTCTACATTACCAAAACCAAGGCAAGAAAAAACCCAAAGGCATACAAAAAATCCGAATCGTTAATCACCGTTGCAAAAAATATCAAGATATACTAATACAAAAGAAGCCGTTAGCATAACATAGAAGCAAACACCAATCAGCCCTCGAAGTAAGAAACACGGCTTTCCCAAGCCCAACGTCATGTATCCACTGCTACATATGTAGCAAAGCTCTTATTAGCGACTGATACCTGGTTAGAAGACATTTAGTTTTGTTAGAACCCGATACTCGACATAGT
Organism: Monilinia fructigena; assembly: GCA_003260565.1. Classification (NCBI taxonomy): domain Eukaryota; kingdom Fungi; phylum Ascomycota; class Leotiomycetes; order Helotiales; family Sclerotiniaceae; genus Monilinia; species Monilinia fructigena. Next base: position 339,849 of record QKRW01000023.1, read on the forward strand.
CATCGCCGTCGATAGTTAGAAGTTGTGGTGGCCCAGCATGTTGCCCCGCAAAGAGACCATTGGATCTCTTTGTGTATTTGGTACCGTTGTAGATCTTGACTTTATCACCATTCTCTCATAGGGCAGACTTGGTAAGCTGTGGGGGAATGGACTCCTCTCGAGGGGTAGCTTCCTTTTGAGGTGCAGCTATTTGTTGCGCTTCCCACTTTTTGTTTAGTCTCTCCATTGACTTTTTGAGTTTCTTCTCTGCTAATACTTTTCGAATGGAGATAGCTTGGGCTTCTGGAGCATCATCTTCCGATTCATCGGCAATGACTCGGGCATGTTGCCACTCGAAATCTGCTTGTTTCCCTTTTGAAACATTGGGTTGCTTTCTACATGATGTTCTTCCCTTTCCTTTCTGTCTGGGATGATCTTCTTGAATAGGCTCGGTACTTGAATTTGCGGTTTCAGATAAAGTCGTATTGGGTGGGTTTCCTGCAGCTATAGCAGCTTTGGCCAATCTGACTGCCTCCGCCTCTTTAATCAGTCGATCATACGGACTTAACCCTCCGCCTTCCATAACATGTTTTTGCCGAATGAGAACATACTCTTCAACTTCTGAGCGCATTGATTCAGACAGATGTGGCTCAAGCACAACCTTTTTGTACTGGACCTGATATCTACTAGTACCATGAGAGTAATTTCCAACCAAGTAACGCCCATCACGTGTGGATTTTCGAACGATATAGCGGAAATGGCCATAAAAAGTGACAGTAGCAAACACTGCATGTTTGTTTTTGGGTTTCTCCTCACTAGAATCTAGCCAATAGCCAAGGAGTATGTCAGGTTTGGATGAGGCTTGGATGTCATTGAACTTATCGGAAACTTCAAGATCATCATCGTCGGAAATCCCCACTGGTTGTTGGGGATCATTCTGTGATTTGAGAATGACATATTCTTTGAGTTGATCTTTGTTCATGCTACTTAGATGAGCATCGAAGTTAATCCTCTTGAACTTGACCCAACAACCATGAGGTCCTGGCGGAATGGAGAGAGACTTGTTATTTTGATGGTTGGTACCATGTATCCTAAAACGAAGTCGTTCTGCATCATCAATGAAGCCATGAATAATTTGTTTGTCCTCGTCTTTGGCCTCTTTAGAGTCTTTCCAGGTACTAACGATGACCCCGCGTCTCTTTGTGGGTGGCTTAGTAGGTATCAGCTTTGTGCGTCTTGTTCTGTCGTTGGTCGTCTCTTCATGCCAGGTATCATCATTGTACTTGACCTTGTGTCGCTTGCGCTTTGGGTAATGTGGAGCGGTATCTTCTTCGTGGTTTGTGATGAGTTGATCTCCTACCCCATTACCTTCTCCATCATCAATGTCCGGTTCGAGATTGTGACGCTCATTAGTTTTCGTTACATCGGGAACTTTCAGGATGATTGATAATGGTTGCATTGCCCGTGATATTTTGTATCGTTTCTGCACTTGTCATCATCGAATTGGGGAATTGAAATATTGTGTGGGGGTATTTCAAAGGACTATGAATCAAATTAGTATCAATAAAAACCACGGATGCTGAATCTTCAAGCTTGAATGCCATGATATGAATTCAAGAAGTGCTAAAATTACGAAGTATAAGTAGTCAACACAAACTAGGTAGCATGCTGTAGGTCAAGTCTGAAGTAGACGTACGAAACGCAATATGATTCCGCCGCCCGTGATATATCTAAGTTTAGCAAATAAGTAATCACTTCCTCGAAGAATTTATATAATCAGCTCAAAGGATATTTGGCTTGAATTAGTGCGATTGAAACATAAACACAATGAAACATGGGTTTGCAAAAAATGGCATTAAAAGCCCATCATTTAGTAGACATCTAAATTGCAGCAAAAAAACTGTTTGCTCTACTGGTTTCTATCACTTCCTTGTGGTGAAGATTTGAGGTTCGCGAACTTACGAACATTGACAATGCCATGCTACTAGAAACTATTCAAGCACTTCTTATTAGCCTGTTTGTGAAATGAAATGAGAACAAGATCCCTCAATGAATAAACATGATAGTAATAGAAAATGTATAGAGCAAAGTATCTTTGAGCTTCAAAGGTTGAAACGCCGTGAAGAGTTCATTATGTAATTAGTATCGATATGCACCGAGATGGTAGACTTACTTCATTCGACTTTGAAAGAACCCCAAAATTTGCCATGCAGTTTGTATTTGGTAATGCTTTATTAAAACTAAAGTATCGATTCTCGATAACCTTTAATACAAGAAGTTTGTTTCTTCCAAAGAGTGAAAGAAGGGAAGAGAGAAAAAGTAACTGATCATGAAATCAATCGAAGGAAACAAAAGAATAGAAAAGAAAAGCAAAGTAAAAGACAGAGTAAAGAAGATTAAACCGTTTAAACTTACCTCTCGCTGCTATTAGATCAAGAAACTTGGCCCCAAGACATGGGTACCAGCAAGACTTGATACCAAGCTTGAATAGAGAATTGATTGACATGATAGGTAGCCAAGCAAATATTGCTATGTAAATGAGGTAGGCTATAGACCCAGCAATATTATCATATGGTTACATTGCATATGTACTAGTACTTTTGTATTACTCTGCCTTGAATTCATTATTTTGCTGGCAGTCTGTCAAATAGCATGTTTGTACTAATCATTACTATATCTGCCGCGCAAGATCACTTTCATGTTCACATCTCAATGATTCGGCAATTATTGTTGGAAATCATATATAATGGTACTAAGCGGTATGCTAGTACAACAAACCATCCCAAACAGCGCTCGACCTAGCGCCACACCCGACCCTCCCCTCTTCCCCCCTTCTCCCCGCTTCACCTCGGAGCCTAATCTGAGGCGCGACCCATAGAGCGCGGCACAACACTCTATACGACGATACAAAGGCTGCATTCTAACGTAACAACTGCCCTTTTAGCACTCCCTACCAATGCGATTGCCATACAGCCCGACATTCACTCTTTTTAGATATAACAATCAAAGGTTAATCCCTTCAATGCAGGACGCTCCTCAAACGGCGGAAGGAGGCTGCCCAACAGAGCTAGAGTTGTGAGAGACCGCCGGGAGGAGGCGGCCTCAGTGCTTCAACCTAGCGACGTCGTACGATACGTACCTAAGTGGTGAGCTCTTGGGTCTTCGACCCACTAGTGTATCACCCGTCTCTAGTACCCCTCGGGAGGTCAAGAGTCTAGCTAGCTCATATAGACGTAAAACAATAATAAATAAATAAATAAATAAATAAAATTATTATAATATTGAATATTTTCAGTGATATAGAATTCAATACTACGTACGAAAATATTTTCAAAAAAAGTTATACATACCACTATATTGGCCCGTATACCGAATACGGGAAATACTAATTGGCAACACTGATTGGGCGTTATTCTGGCTTGGTGCTGCAAGACATAAGTCTTCTGTATAGACTTCGAATTTCATCGTTTTCAAACAGCAACAGGCGCGATAGAGAACTAATAGATATAAATGTTTTAGATTATTAGCTAAGAGAAATATTTATAATTGATTAGTTTTATAATTATACGATCTAGCTATCCAATTTTGAGACTTTAATTCAACATCTAATTCACAATTGATCTATTCGGTTACTACTAATCTCGTTGTCGCCATTAATCTTGCCACCTTTGTTATTGTTTGGTATCACCTTGGAGTGATGTGAAAGACAAGACAATTATAGTATATGATTTCATACGTTGTTATTGCTCTGAGGATCCCTATCTAGATGCTATAGAACAACGACTATGTAGAATGACGAGAAGTTAGCGCGGTGACTAGCTCGTTACGTGATTATTCCGACAAAAAATGAATAATTATCTTTAAAATCGGTAAATTACTCTTAATTATGCCACAAAAATCAAAACCATTTTACTCTTATACTACTTACAGTGTACACTAAAATAAGATAGGTTCTACCATAGAACAAATTCAAAAAGCATAGATCCTACTATTCCTTAAAATGGCTGTTTTTTGTGGTGAAAGGTGGCCGAAATGGAGAGGTGACCTAACCTAGGGGGACTTAATAGTCCAACTGTGGAGTGGTGCGGTTTGCGGTTTATTTTTGCGCAACCTAATTTATTTTTCCTTGCTATTGCAAAGCCCGATCAAAAGATATCTTTTGCCCTGTAAAGATTGATCTGATATATTCTATACCAAAATCTAAACTGTTATTGAGCTTTTTGAAGCAGTGGTCATACTAAATCGCTAGGAGTTTACAGTCGTAATACTAACTTTAAATGATTACTGATAATTGCATTGAATTGTATCTCATTATAACCCGCGAACTGAAACTATTTTTTTCCCCATCCGCTCTAACCTGCTGTATGTATGGAATGGTCCACGTAGATACTCTTCGTCTTATAATCTCTCTATTGAACGACCACATATATAACGACCTATCATGATCACTGGTTCAATTGTTACGGAGGTACCCGCACCGCAACATAGATTATAAGATTAACCTCAGGCCTTGGTGTCAGGACCCACGAAGACGGCACTGTAGGTACGATAGGATTGAAGGGTGACTAAAGATATTGGTAACCAGATAGCAAGCATCATTCATTTAGTAAGCACAGGCTGGCTGGTAAGCACGGGTTAGATAAACAGCAGCCTCGCTAGGGATCACGGGGCCAGTATCACGTGAAGGAAAGTCGATTCGACTTGTCGACTCGAGTAGTCGAGTAGACTTGTCGATTCGATCAAAGTACGAAGATCTATATAAGGGAATGGTTTCATTACAATGTAGAGCTTCGTGCTCAAGAACAATCATTAGTTTCATTACTATAGTTACGAGAATTGCAACCAGTTACAACCTTATTGAATTCCTACTTGAAGTCTAGTCTAAACCACCTCGAGAGATCTCTAGACACTTTCACGTGACCCTAGAGGCAGCTCCCGTAACATCAATCCATTAATTACTCAATATATAAATGTTTCCCGAAAACCAAATAAACTAATTAGCAACGGTGGTAATAATTAGTCAAACAATTTGTTTTATTTGAAGTTGCAAGTGCGGTGGCCATATGCATTGGAACTTGATGGGTTAACTAATCAGAGGTTGATTGTACTGGATTATATATATTTTGGTTTGATGTCTTACTACCCCGAACATTCTCGCTTATCCATCTTGAAGATCAACAACAACCTGGTTTTGTACTTGACTAGTGATTAGAAGTAAAGGAGAGACGATATATATATGAAATTCTAGCATGTCCCAAAGCTCACAAAGATGAACCAATTTGGTTCATAATGAAACGAAAATAATCAGGCGATTAATGGTTAGAATATAGAAAATTACATTCAATCCTAAAGATGTGAGAAGATATTCTCATTAGGTAAAATTCTAAATATAACAGACTACACATGTACTGTATCACGAACTTGCTCTGTGGCGAACCCATATTAACCCCGTCGAAAGGAAGAATTTTGAAAAGATTCGTATAGTTATCGAGGAGCTGGGTTGAGGTATAGCTTAATCTGTACTACGAATGCCATATGATACCGAGGCGCTAGCACCTTCGTGCATGATTATATATATGATTGTGTCGATAATAATATAAATGCCACCAATTCTACATAATATACTTCCCCTTATATCCTACAAGAGATTTATCTTTTCAATAGTTGCTTCAAAAAAAAAAAAAGCAACTCTCATTGAATCTACCCCACCAATCACCCAATTGCACGGACCACCAAGCTTCATCGAAAAGCTGAACAAAAATGTATGAACCAAAAAATTGCCAAAATATAAAGTGTTTGAGGACCGTGGGATTCGAACCCACGCTTCTACGAAATTGCGGACCGGTTTATATCTTCTTTCGAAGTACCTAAACACAACGCCTTAACCACTCGGCCAGATCCCCGATGAATCATTGCTGATTGTTTGATGCATTCGTACAAACAAAGCTAGTATATATTCTCCACACAAATATGGCTAGTGGACATCTTATTAAAATATTACTAATTCGATTTGAAACTTGTGGGCTACAATGGACTGGCCTCGGGTACATATCGGAATCCATGGAGCCTTTCTGCAAGGCTGAAAAATAAAATTTACCCGCAGCTAGGATATCTCACCAGCACCTCCAATCCCAAACCTCAGTAAGAGCAAAACCTAATCCATTCAATGGCAGATATGGATGAAGATGCGCCAATAACCTCCCTCTACAATCAACCGAACGAAGACAATGAAGAAGGTGACGAGACACAAGACTTTCGCCTCCTCGCATCCCTTAGTTCAAAGACAGGTTCACTTCCCAAACGAGGAGAGAAAGATTTCGAACCTCACGGTACAAAACAACAAGATGGTGTATTAGCTGCATCGAGGCAAGCAATGCATGATGCGCTCGATTATACAAGGTTTCATCTGCCAAAGGCGCACATAAGGGGTTTCTATTACGGGGAGGGTGTAGGGGAAGGATTGGAGAGAGATGATGTAGTAGGGGAGGAATGGAGGAAGGGTTTGGAGGCAGATCATGTTGTGGTGGTGGAAGCACCCAGAGGACCGCATTTTAGGACAATTGGGAAGTCGAATGAAGGGAAACACAAAAGTAGTTTTATGGTTATTACCTGAAGAGGCTTTATACTTAGTTGAGAGAGGGAACTTGGATTTATGGTGGCCAAATAAATCCTCGTACCATGGAGTCGAGGAGGGTGAAAGCGAGAAGATTGAAAACACGGGAGATGAAGATGATGGTGCACCAATGAGTTTACAGGCTGCTTACGCTATGCTTGTTGGTCTGGATGGTGAGAGAGGAAAGATCAGTTTGGAAAGATATAATGTCTATGCCAATTTGAAAAGAAATGGATATGTCGTTATGAGAGGTCCAGATTGGGATCCAAACATTCCAACCAAATCTTTCGGACATGGATCTGCACCAGGAGAGTCAAATGGCATGTTCAATTGGCTGTTCAACCCTTTTCGCAAAAGATATTACACATTCTCCGTATGGCCCATTAGTAAAGCCAGGTTTATACAGATCTTTACGATTCTATCTACCGCCAAATGGCGGTGATACCCCGCTACAAACCATCTTCAATACCGAATGAATCGTCTCATCCTCCCTTCTCATCCATTTCGAGTTTGTTTCCATATCTGGAAACCCAGTAGCATCCCTACATTCGCAAAAACTAACCCAGGGTCGCCAGATTTCCGCATAGCCGTAGTAGATGCGAGAGAAACCTTTGTCCCTACGTTACCAGAAGTTGTATCTTTATTCGATAGTTCACCTTGGGATCCACCTGGAAAGAATATGGAGGGTCCGAATAAAATGTATCATAGGATTAGACATGGATACAGGAATGTTATCTTTAGCAGTCAACGATCAAGGAATTATCAGCTATCTGAGAATGGGAGATTGTGCATTCGGAGAAGAGAAACTGTATGAGAGGTTTGACGAGGGAAATTCACGGGGCAACAAGAGAGGGGGGAGACGTGGCAGAGGGGGTGGAAGGGGCAGGGGCAGGGGCAGGGGTGGAAAATGATAGTCTTGCATGACAATGAGGGTATTCGGTATTTACATTTGATGCATGCTTAATGACGATCTAATGAAAACATATCACCTTAAGCTGCCAAAGGCCTATGCAGGTTTCCAATACAACTTTTACTTCATGCATTTCAACCCGTTCCAAAAACGCAGGAAGATATTAACAACTCATAGGTGGATTTGTACATTCAAGCAATTCACATTATGGTCTTTGCTGTATGAAGCGCAAAAAGAAAATCTAATTAGTATCAATCAATCAACCATAAATCAGACACTTGCAATATTGAAGGGGTATTCAGTTTCCGATCAAAACCCGCGGTCTATGAGCTTAAGAATATATATCGCGGTCTCGATCTTTGAATTGACTATTACCTGCATATATCCATCACATTCTTTGCTCCGATAAGCCCACGGAAACAACCTTGTGTGCCCGATAAACAGCTCCATGACTAGCGAATGTTTGGATTGAACAATTCCTTTAGCTGTCTCTAGACTCTATGGTAGGAAGCTAACTGGGATTTGGTATATCCAAGCTCGGTGCTTAATAGAGATAGTTTCTTCTCCCGAGTAAGCGGTATTGAATTGAAGATTGTGACTATAAACTCACGGGTTTCTTCATTTGTGTGAGTGGACACTCTAGCAAATCTTTCTATCAATGTTCACGAAAGAACAACTGGGGCAATGTGTCGTCAAATTGCGCTCGGGTCTCAATTCTGCTTATTATTCTAGCTGTCTCTCCAAGTTTTTGTAGAGCTGAAGAGGAAATCCGAACAATAGAATTAATTCATGAACATAACAAGGTTAGCTGCAAGTGTGGAAACCCTCAGCAATTATCTATAAGTGATCGCCAATACAACGATATCATGTATATCGTTCGAGTGGTCACTATAGGCCTAAGCACTTCTCTCCCGTTTAGCAATGCGTTGCGACGTGATCTTCCACCTTCATTATCATTGTTGTTGCTTGAGATTATACAGAATCGTGAGGTTGAAAAACTAATACCAACGGGGATATCAGTATTGAAGTAAGTGCATTATACTTGCGTATTGTAGTTCGATACTCAGATTAGACGATTTTCATTCTAATGATATCAGCTAGGCCTAGTGTGGTTCAACGATTCTCGATTTTGTTAAAACTAATCATGATATTCGTTCATCAATTGAGCTTTCTGCAGCAGATAACTTCAGAGCTGTTTGCGAAGCTCAAGATGCTGCTCAAAGATTCAACTTGCCCAGGCGATTGATACAGAATAAGTTTATGAGCACACTTTTACCACTTTGAAGCTACTGGTAGTGATCACATCAAAATGGATTCTTATCAATGAACTTCTTTTCACATTGGGCTTCCTTCGATGTCTAATATTTGGCTGTCACTTGAGTTTTCGTGTATCTATCTATTACTCATTAAGAGTGTCGGGAAATGGATCATGTGACTTTTGGGGCTGCTGTACGAATAATACGTCTAACCGTATTAGGCGTACTAGCACCTCGAGGGACGTCTATAAAGTCGTCCTCCATTCCATAGATTACATAGAGAATAACAACGATGATTATACAAAAAGAGATTTAAGTACTTACACTTTAACTGACCAAGTTAATACCAACAAAGAGCATCTCTCAAGTTTAGTAACAGATGACTTTACAATATCAATTTCACCTCCTTCAAACAATAGTAAATATCGATACATTGATAATCAAATCATACGTTGACCAAACGTAATTTGACTTGAACTGGCTAACTATTAATCTAAAATCATAGGCCACCTTCGCCTGTACAAAGACTAGGAGCATTCTCCCAAGGAAGAAGAAAGAAAAAAAAACAATACTGACATTAAAATTTAGTCTCACCAAAATCTAATATAATTACTGATAACCGCCTATTTATTCGTATACAGATCTAGATATCCAAATAGACCCGAAGTTTAGAAAAAACGATAAATCAATGTAGAAATATCCCTTTTTTTAATTTCCTACAAAGAATCTAGATATGGGGTTGGACAAAGGGTAGGATAATTATACCTCAGGTACGGGTGCCCAACCCTGTTGAGCTATTAATTAAGCTTTCTCCAATCTCGCCTCCCTTTCTAACTCGTCTATTGGAACCGGCCCCTTTAATTTTCTCTTTTGAAATTCATCATCATCGCCCAAAAACCCATTCCTATCATGGAAAGTAACTTCTCATAGACAGGAAATAGTAAAGTAAGTTTCCCGCGATTAAGAAAGCCTTGAGATATATAAGGAATATCATAGTTTAATTAAACTACACAGAGATTTGCATTCGTGGCATACAAAAGAGTATTTGATACAAATTTTGTCGGAAAGTCAAGCATACGTTGCAAACACTTTTAGTCTTCATTTCTTCATCGATGTAATCAAAGTAAGGAGGAGTAGCTCAAATCAAAAAGCTACTACCATCGAGGGAAGAGCCACAAGAGCTTAGTCTTCGATATTATATCTCAGTCTCATTTTGCATCAAAAATAATTACTTTCATTTTGGTTTAAGGCTTGGTTGTATCATTTGATGAAAATTCGAGGGGTTCGCTTGTCATTGCTTGATGATAGCATGAGAATATTGAGAGAGAAAACTTATTACTAGAGCTTTTATAATTTTTAATAAATGATTAATTCAAGAGATCCGTTGAAGATGTTCACAATGAAGGAGCAGGCCAGTGGAATGCATGTATTATTGACTATGTAGATTAATTATGCTAAGGTAAAATCTAACTACGAAGTGGAAGTGATATATGCACAGTAGCTTAGCGCACGTGCCACAACTTCCAACAGAAGATCCTATTTAAATTTGAGTTACTTTCATAAATCTTCATATTTCCGTATTGTTAGATAAGGATATAATTTCATAAAAAGTGTATAAGTGATCGAAAATCGCTGTTTTTATTATGAGTGGATGGGCGGAAAATAGAGCATAAGACTTAGCTTTTACCTTGCTGTAGATTTCCCCCTAGGCTTAGAAGAGTCTACTGGAGTTGATCCCTTCTGAGCCCGACACACTAAAGACGGCACGTTAGTATATTCCGAGTTCAGCATGGGGAGTTTAAGCGGGCATGGAACTTACAAAACCCCGTCCGGACTTGTTGTCGCCGTCGGCCTGTTGTGTATATACGTCATTTATTGATTCTCATCGAAACATTGCTGTTGCCTTCATTTTATATATTGTACCCAAGTTTCCAGTACCAATTACTTCCCATCTCACAAAAAAAGGAATTGAGCTGAGAGGTGAGTCTATGACATCACCATCTTCACCAGCGCAACACGGCTTATCCTCTACATCCATCTCAGCACGTACAACACGGACAAGATTTACCGTGTATTGAAGATTGAAATCTGCCTAGTGGCAGCACTATCACATCAATAATAAAACACACGTTGATCAATATCGACAACCATATCCAACTAGACAACAAAATTCACACATTTCGGAACCCGTCCCTCCTCACCACCAATTAACCCCCAGCAAATGGCCACCCAGTCCCCACACAACCCACAAACCCACATCCTCATCTCAGGCGCCAGTATTGCCGGCCCAGCTCTAGCCTACTGGCTCCACCGCGCCTCCATCTGCACAACCATCATCGAGCGATCTCCCTCCCTCCGCTCTGCCGGCCAAGGAATAGACATTCGCGGGGTCGCGCGCGCCGTCATCTCCCGCATGGGTCTCGAAGAGCGGATCCGGTCCAAAGTCACCCACGAAATCGGCCTGCAATTCGTCGACCAGAATGGGGAGGCCCGCGCCAGTTTTCCCATGGAGGAAAATGGCAATTCGTTCACAAGCGATATCGAGATATTGCGTGGTGATTTGGCGGAGGATTTTCTACGAGAGTACGCGAGAGACCACGGAGTATATCTGGATGATTATGTGACGGGGCTTGAGGAGACGGATGAGGGGGTCCGTGTGACGTTTGCGAAGGGAGAATCCAAGACGTTTGATCTGGTTGTGGCGCTGATGGTATGCGCTCGAAAACTAGACGGCTGGCTATTCCCCTCCCGAACGATGGTTTGAAATCCCTATATCAATATACCTCGTACTTCACCATACCAAAAGCAGCGCATGATGACGAATGGGGCAAATGGTATAATGCGTCTCGTGACGATTGATATTGATGCGTCCGGAAATATATACACAACAGTACGACCACGAGGGTATAACCTAAGCATCACCGATCCAAACAAAACATGCAGCTCGTGAAATATCTCGAGATGACACCCGAAGAGCAAAAAAAAGCGTGGAGAGACGAAATGAGTGATATGGGATGGGAAATCACGCGGATCTTGGAGGGCATGGATGAAGCTCCGGATTACTACATGCAGGAAATCGCGCAGGTCAACCCGCCTCAATTTTCAAAAGGCAGAATCACACTCGTGGGCGATGCGGGATACTGTCCCTCTCCAATCTCGGGGATGGGCACCAGTTCCGCAATCCTGGGCGCGTATTATCTGGCAGGGGAACTCGGGGCCTGTAAAGGTGATTGGGGGGAGGGCTTGAAGAACTATGAAGGGAGAATTGAGGCCGGTGATGAGAGGGTACAGAAGTTACCGCCCGGGGCGCGGGGATCTTGAATCCGCAGACGGAGTGGGGATTCGGGTTTTGTATGGGTTTTGGGGTTTGTTTCTTGGACTCGGGTGGCGACGCTGTTGGGGCCGTGGTTGATAGGGGGTGGGAAGGAGGAGAGTTTGGTGGAGTATGAGTGGAATGAGAGTTGATGGGAATTGAGAGGGTTGGAATGAAGGATGTTGGACTAGTCTCTTGTTGATTGTAGTGTGAAGGATTGGGTGTGAGTGGTAGACGAGTCTTCTTTTCCTCGTCTATGCATTACATCTTTTCCAAAATTTACCGATACTGTCTGATACGCATCACCTCATTCTGGTAAATTGCAACCTTATATAACAATCCAAAAACTCCAAACTCCAACTCTAAACTCACCCTAACCCAAACATCCATCCCTCCACCTTCTATCTCCTTCAAATTTTTCTCCACCTCAACTTCTACATTCCGCTAAAACTATGCTAGGTACTTACTTAATTACTAGGTATTATTTTCCATCGACCTCTTCCTCCATCCATCCATCCATTCACCCAGCCACACAACCAAAATATCACCATCCATCCATCTAACCGAAAAAAGAATCATATATAAACCCCAACCCCACCACGATCTCCCCCTAACAAAATCTCCCATCCATCCACCCATCCAACCATCCACCCACCAAAAAGAACAAAAAAATACCAACAAACATACCAGCCCAGCCCAGCCATTCAAAATCTCAATGCATCAAAATCTCAACCTTCCAACACCCCGAAGAGAAAAGGAGCATCGAAGGTAGGTAGGTAGGTAGGTAGGTAGGTAGGTAGGTAGGTAGGTAGGTAGGTAGGTAGCAGGAATACCGTATACGTACAGTAAAAATAAAAGTAAAACTAAAAATACAGGAAGTAAGAAAGATGAAATTCCATCATTCCACTCCCATTATTTCAAGTTTTATTTATTTGGGTTACAAGAAATAAGAACGATCGATATACGAGTACCTGATTAGGTATAATCAATATCAATATCAATATTACCATCGCAATATATTCCTCATGTTCAATCGCACGAACGTGCTGTATGGTGCTATACAAAGTGGTATGGAAATTTTATATTACAAGATTATATCCAAGTACCCATACCTACCGAGGTATACATGGGCACTGCTGATTTGTACTGGGTATCCCATCTGATCGTGAAAGCAAATATCCCATATACTACACTCATTCCGCCCCGAAAAGAAAAACAATAACAAAAGAGGAATGTCCCTATGCTTTCCAGATGGAGTGTTGTCGTGTTTATGAATGACAACCGCAGGAAACCAGATCCATACCGCTACTCCAGAAGAAATGAACCAGGCGCAGGAATGAAGGAAATCAACTCCACCACAACGCCAGCGCAAAGAAAGCAACCCATAAAATCTCCTGCTCGTGATCGTACATCATAATTTCGCTTCTCTGCTGCCTGCTTCCAACAAATTCTTTCGTTTACAATCAAGCAGCACTAAACCTCTTATTCTTCACTTCCCCACTCGCGCGCTTTTTCAATGCAATAAATGTTTTGACCCTCCTAATCGCGTCATCAAATCCTTATCCTTCGCGTCTCGAATACTCTTCGCATCCTCATCATCCGCGAATCAGGGGTTAAATCATCACCATATTCACCACCCTCATTGGCTGCTGGTGAAATATAGCTTCTTCTCGAACCCTTTTCATTCTTCTCCCTCCCAACCCTCAGCCCATGCTCGGTCTTCAATACTCTTAACAACCTCCCATCCGGCAAGCGCTCTTAATTTTGTATTTGGGTTGCAGCGAGCCATTCTGCGATACAGGATCTCGCCAAGGACAATATTCGCGATGTTGGGCAATTGGATCGAGACCGGGAACGATAGCTGGTTCAGTCTCTTGACCTGTTGCAGAAACAGATCTACTTTTAAACATCCAGAGACCAAGAATTCGATAACATGTTGACAGGAGACAGATTCTAATTGCTGGCCAAGACGATCGTGCTTGTGACCTTGCCAACCGCAAAGAGACATCATCCAAAGCCACTTTGTTGATTTCACTTGGGGGTTCGATTGCCCTGTTTCAGGAGAGGACCTGAGAAAGTCTCCAGGGAGGTAGGTTGTTATAAGATCGATATCGAATCCTTCTGGGGCGCCATATTAGCGAGATATGGTTAAGTGGTCGGCTCTTTGCTGCAGTTCATTGTAACGTTCGCGAAGAGTTTGTATAGTAATTGCAGGTTTGTTGAGGGGTAGTTTGAATATGACATCTACGACATAGTTAGTACGGAAGCTAGGAATACAAATTAGATTACCTACCATCGCAACCTCTTTGCCTCCATGGACAACTTTCATCAATGGGAAGTGATGATCAGTTCAACATATTTATCGACCAACGCATTTTCTACTGAATTAGTGAGCACTACATCATTAATAGATGTGCGATCGAAACACCTACCAATATTCTCCGCAATATAAACTTCCTTTTCTCTCCCATCCTCTTCCTTCTTATTCAATTTAACCAGAATCTCGACATTACAAAAGCAGCATCTAACCCTTTTCCTTCTTCTGACAAACCCATCCCCTCTTTGCCCATTCCACTTCATTAACTCTTGTTGGCTTTGGTGTCCAATCCGTAAGATTCGAGAAGGACTTTAATCTTTTAAGGAACTCGGTGCGATCATATGGCGCCCACTTAGGAGGCTCTTCAGTCGAAACTGGAATTGGGGATAGCTTCGCAACAGGCGACAAGTTCCTGCGAGCATTATCGAGTTCGGATGCCGCCGCAGATGATGCGCGCGTAAGTGAGGATAATCGGTTTGCAGTTGCAGCTGAAGATGAATATGAGATTCGTGGTTTCTTTCATGTTTGAATCTATATCGGTTTGAGGTTTCTCTGGAATTCTGTTTACTTCGTGTGCTCCAGCTGATAAGGAGGAATCGGATTTTTTGTTTCCTAAACCATTAAGGAGCGCGTTGAATTTTCTTTTGGTGGTATTCATTTTGACGGCAGAGATAAAGATCTCTTGATGCCGTGAAATTATTCACTATTGAGGATGATGATGATGATGATGATGATGATGATGATGATGATGGAATATAAGGAGACGGGAGTAACAATAATAAATAATGAAGTAATAAGTTGAAGCTGGAGCTGGAGCTGGAGCTTCTCTTTGATTTGTTTATTGATTTATTTGTTTACTTAGGGCGGCGGTTAATTTGATTGATTGATTGATGATGATGATGGGATGGGTAAGAAACAAGCTTGGAAGATGAAGATTGGTTGTTGCTTATTGATTACATGCACAGCAGCTGGAGTACTCCGTATATCCATCCATTCATCCATCCATCCATCCATCCTCCATCCATCCTTCTCTGTACCTACCTACCTACTTATTACTGACTGCCATTTCCCCTTGTCATATTCCAATTGAATCACCCCGAGCAACAAAAGTCCGTGCCAGCCTTACCGCCTTGTCTTTTACTTGCAGTAGCTTCGAAACTTCTTTTCTTACTTGCTTACCTACCCGGACTTGATTGATTGCGTATTGCCCAGGTGTACGGAGTAAGTATATACAGTATATAGATCATCCGTACTGCTGTTCCCGTGACTTCTACCTGGATTACTGCTCCTGGCTACTGGGAGCAACAATATCAAGTAAAAGGGTGACTTTATAACCCCCCCCCCACCAAGAAAATTGGGACAAACAACAGAGAAATCAAATAACCAACAACCTTGGAACCCCTCGAATCACCCACCACCCTCACCCTCGATTCGTTCCAGATTTTCCCCTCTACTAATTAATTCATGTCAAAGATTTTAAACAGATATAAAAAAAATATATCACAAAATAAAATCTCATCTAATAATTCTTGTTTACCAAAAAGAATTTTATTCGTATCTTTCTTGATCATCATACTGGCTTTCATCACATCTAGACTTGGGCCCCGCATTACTCTTCATATCTCACCATTTCTCTCGCATCAATACCAAATCACTCTTGACAGCTTCAGATTCAAAGATGTCTAACTATAGCAGAGAATTAGAAGTGGCTCAATTAGCCGTCCAGAGAGCTGCTATCTTGACCAAGAAAGTCTTTCACGAGAAGTCTAAAGGAACGTTATCCAAGGATGATAAATCCCCCGTCACAATTGGAGATTTTGGTGCTCAGGCTTTGATCATCCAAGCTATCAAAAAAGAACTTTCCTGATGATGAGGTTGTTGGAGAAGAGGAAGCTAGTGATTGAGAGAGAATTCCCAATTGAGAGATCAGATTTGGCGCTGGTTGAAGCCTCTAAACTTTCGGATCCAGAAGCAGAGAAGGCTTTGGGTGGTCCAGTTGAGAGTGTGGATGCTATGCTTGATGCTATCGACGCAGGAAACAGTGTTGGTGGGGCTAAAGGAAGAATTTGGGCTTTGGATCCTATTGATGAACCAAGGGATTTTTAAGAGGCGGTCAATATGCTGTTTGTTTAGCCTTGATGGTTGATGGAGATGTCAAAGTCGGTGTTCTTGATGCCCTAATCTTCCAATTGATGATTCCGCACCATTATCGGCTGATGCTGGTAAGGATGCTTCAGATGATGAAGGGAGGGTGTTCTTTTCTCGGCTGTATCAGGACAAGGTGCTACAATCGACCATTGGGTACTGGAGCATTAGGAATGGACAACCTATTCAAATGAAGCCAGTTACGGATCTAAGCCAAGCTACCTTCTGTGAGAGTGTTGAGGCTGGTCACTCTTCCCATGGGATCAACATGCTATTGCTACCAAATTGGGTGTCACCAAGGCTAGTGTCCGAATGGATTCCCAGGCCAAATATGGATCAATTGCGCGAGGTGCTGGAGATATCTATCTCAGACTTCCTGTTAGCGCGACTTACCAAGAGAAGATCTGGATCATGCTGCTGGAGATCTTATTGTGAGAGAGGCAGGTGGTCAAGTTACCGATTCTGTTGGACGTAATTGACTTTAGCAAGGGAAGAACATTGGCTGAAAACAAGGGTGTCGTCGCAGCCCTGCGCCATCCACAGTCATGTTTAGAGGTGGTTAAGGAGGTCTTGGGGGCCAAGAAATAAATTGTACATATATATCCATCACAAGTAAAGGCCATGATATCTATTTCCACTTGTACATTAACGCCACAGATATATCCATGAGTGGCATTGTTTCTATAAAGATCATCGGGATATTCAGCCTCTACTTGATCTTTTTATTCTTCAACTTAAATCTCCTCTCCATTAACAAAGATTCCCTTGCCCTTATACGGTTCCGGTACTCTCCACTTTCTAATCTGCGCCGCAAATAGTAACACAACTTCCTTCTCTGGGCCTTCTACAATATACGTGTAGGTTGTGGTGTACTCGCTTTACGAATCTTGGAACGGGTAATTCGATGGATGGAGTATCCTACTTTCAGGACAACGAATTGCTGGCCTTCATATTCGGGGGTCTTAGTTGTCACATTGGATGCAGGTTCGATGGTAGCACGGTATCCGACACCGACGAGACGGAGAATGGCACTGTGACCCTCAGAGACGCCGAGGATGTGATTTTGGAGGTAGGCGCGAAGTGGTTCTATGGGGACTGGTTAGAGGCAAGGAAATCAGAAAAATGGGAGACAGAAATGCCTACCCCACATCGCTCTTTGGTTCTTCTTTTCTCTATCTTCCACACTGACTATTGCTTCCGTGCATTCGTATCATGCTCGATTCTGATAAACGGCTCAATTGACATGGACATCTTCCCTAACGGCCCCTCAATCTTAACCACCGGTCTCCCTAAGACAGCAGAGCTTTTGCCGGCGCGGTGGTGGAATAACTGTGAAATTTACTTCTGGGGGATCGATAATGCTGCGCTTCCAATGTGAGAGTTTCGACATGTTGATGAGGAGAAGGATCGTGAAGCGACTGGGAAGGCGGGAAGGAGGAATGAAGGAATTGAGACGGAGGCTGTGGAGGTAAGGACCTGACCTAGGCTTTGGATCGAGCGGTGGACAACATGGTGGGTGAATTGCTGCTGTTCTGTCTCCCAGGGTCGCTGTCGATAGAGTTTGAGGGTTTGGTTGAATATGGTTAGCGTGGGTTTGTTTTTGCACGTGCTTTCGTGAGGTTTGAGTTTCTATCCTCGAATGTGAACGCGTAAATACTTGGATTGCTGTGATATTTCAAGAGCTACGGTAGGTACAACTTTTGCTTTATGGAATGGATAAGATATCTATCAGAATTATTTAATCGAGGTCTTGTACAAATATTTCCATTGATATTCAAAGGTGAAAAGTACGCAGGTAGTCAAAAGTCCTCCAATATCCATGGATATATATATATACATCTCGATTACATATCACTTTAGGAAGGAACAAGTACCCCATTCCAAATTCACCCTTTTCTCCATATCATACAATTCACTTCTTCAAGATTCGTTCATGATCTGTGTCTGCGGCGACGAAGACGATAGCGTCGTCTGGTTTGTTTTATTCGATTTCTTTTGTCCTCGTCTTTTCTCTTGAACTCTTCTATCTTCAAATTATCAGCTACCTCAACCCGTTTTGACTCTAATTATTCTTTCTTTCTCGAAGGCATTTATCTATCCTTCTCCCATTGTCTATCTCTTATTAAGTTTATCACCAACTTCTTCAGACTACGACGTGCCGACTATCAGAAAGTTCTTCGATCTATCGTTTCATCAATTCTAACCTTGCTTCTGAGACGCGACTCAAGTTTATCGCTGGCCACCACATTATAAAACTGAATTTTCAAGGGAGTGATCAAAGTTTCAAAAAATGTTACTTCATAGACTCCTCCTTCTGGGAATATGGATAGTATCAGCATCTGCTTTTGGATGGAAGTCTAAGATTAATCGATGACTCCACTCCTGGCCAACGAAAACTCGATCGAAATCCAAACCAGAACAGTAGAGTTGAGCTAGCAAACGCTCGATCTAGAACCAATGAACTGTACTCAAGCGCAATGCTGGAGCTCAAGAGACTAGAGGAAGAGCCAATTTGCCATCGAGTGGCTGCACAGCTTCTTATGAGCAATTGTGAAGGCCTGGAAGATATCAGCCAAAAAGAGTATGATCTTTACAGTGGGCGTGTACAGAGACACTATGTGGAAAGCCTAGCTGCAAGTCTAGCAATTTGTGATATGGAACGAAGTAGTATGGTTGTTCCTGATGCTTGTGAATCTTTCCGGCTTCCAGCTTTACTCCATGCTTCCCAAGAAGCAGAGGGGAAATTGCAAGTATCACAGAATGAGGTTGGAGCTTGCTTGAAGGGACTGGGGAAAGATCCTTCCCATTGGTTGAGTTGGACCAGTTATCGAGATAACTGTCTGTTGATATGTCAAGCTGCTCGTTCCGATATTGACAAAGGTATGCTGTCACTCAATTTACAAGAACCTCTCTAAATCCCCCCAGACCAATCTATTCTTCTGCAGAAAAAGCTTGTGGAGATCATGAGTCGGTTTACAGCGGGCCTTGAAAGTGACCTTCATGATCTCAAGCGAAACATGGCAGATCATGTAAAAGTGGCGGATTCTTACTTTGAAGGAGTTATGACGAAAGCCGAAGCACTCAAGACTAGGGTTGAAGGTGCATTTGAGGTCATGTCATCAGAGGCAGTGGTAAGTTCGTTCCTCATCTATGACTGTAGTCAAATATTGAAATGGTATGTTTAGGACGTTGCGAGTGCTCTTCAGTCAATTCTTGGTAGTACTGGCGATATTCAACGGGTGATGAAAAATGTGGTAGACACAGTTCTCCAAAGAAATGCAGAGATGGCTGCTGCACAAGAACCAGGCTCTTATGGCCACTAGTGGAACTGCAAAATCAGAATTGGAAAGTCATCAATGCAACTAGCAGGAAAATGCTGAATCATCGTTCGAAAGATTGACTTATGCTATTGTATGTCACACTGGAATGTTTTAAAAGGCTCGACTAATGGTGTATAGGATCTCTTGATTCCCGTGATCACTTCTATGAGTGATCGACAAGATACTTTGGATCAGGTAACGTCATTCAATACAAAGTGTAATGATATAGAACTGACGTTTGCAGAGGTTCGAAGTGCTTGGTCATGTCGTGACGAATATGACCACCTTGATCCAAAGCCATTCTGAAAATCTTGAACAAGCCAGCTTTACAGCAACAGGTATTCGAGAGAGCCTTGGTAAAAGTTGCCGAGGCCGCAAAATTCATGGAACGGAATTGTTAGTATGGGTGAACCATTTGTTAACAATGCTCTTCGAATATTGTTTCCTCCAATCACTCTCTTCTTTGGAAGTCATGGTCTCCCGCCATCTTTGTTCCGTAATTTCGGTCTTTTCGTTGGTGGTATGTTTTTTAAATCCAAAACATATTCGATACATGCTAACAAGAATAGGTTGGCAGTAGCAGAAACCACGATACAGTTACGCCAAATCGAGCACTGGATTCCACGAATTCAAAGACCTAGAGCATCAACCCAACTAGCACGAGATAAAGTATTACGAAACAAAAGCACAAAACATTCTTAGCACTTCTGGTGCTACATTACACGATGGATTCGAATCAATCAAGGAAGCATATACTGAAGAGATGAAGTAATAGAAATAAAGTGGAGGGCGTACACGACTTTTCAACACCTTCACCAACGGAAATGGCTTTTGTTGGTCAGTTCTAAAGACAGAAATCATTAATTCTACCGGAGATACCATAGATTCTCCAAAATCACGACTTTATGACTTTATGACTATCATGTGGCCAACTAACATATGGATGGAATGGGTAACAAATATCGCTATTTTATCAAACAGTAACTATTTTTGAGGAGCATTGCATTTACCGGAGCAGAATCATATTACTTGCCCAAGTAAAGGTCAGGAGAAAAAACGGAGTAAAGAAAAGGGGATGCGTACTGGCAGATATATTTTTAGGTTCGAACAGCTAGTACGTCTTTGATCTTTGAAGAAATTCTCTGGTAACTATAACAACAAGAACAAGAACATAAGGGAAAATGGGAACATATCTGTAAATCGAAATTATTATTCTGCTCGACCCCTCAGGGGTTAGGAGCTTTCTACAAAACACTTTCTAAAATCGGTGTCGGTGAGGACAAACAAGCTTTGATATGAAGGCTTTCCAGCCCCTATTCATTCACTTGAATAGTTGTTCTTTGTGGTGAGAACTCGTGAGGCAGGATAAATTGGATATGGATGTCCACGGTAGGTTGGTTGTAATGAAAAAGGTAGGTTGCACAATCTGATATCAAACAGTTGCTTGACAACGATTGGTATAGATGGGTAGGTAGGTAGGTAGGCAGTTTGTGCTCGTCAACTTCAAGTCAACTTCAAGATATGTATCTTCAATAGAAACACAGTATACGTAATAAACACATTTTCAATTATTGGTGAATTTCTCCTCTTAACTTCCTATCATACATACCCGTGGACATACTACTTACTCACTTACCTATCAATTGACGTTTTCTGTCCAATACGGGTTAATTTCGTTATTAATGGATCCCTTAAACATGGTGGGTCCATGTAATCGGCCGCAGGGGCAAAGTCCCCATTAAAATTTAACTGCTTTCCTTCTAGAAGTCAACCAAGCTCAATGCCTTCAATCTCCCTCCTAGTTACCCGAACACTCATCAACTTGCATTGATCAGTTCTTATTTTAGCATTGCACATCATATTCTGATACTCACGTTCTTTTACGCAAAGGTCATAAATCGATCTATTAATTGTTTGAGGTATTCCAGAGAAACAGGGAACAGAACAGAAAGAGGAAAGTTGAAGAGATTCAGGTCAGTTTTTCTTTTCTTTTGATAACGACAGCCCAATCCCGTACGAAAGCCAGAAAGCCAAAAAGCCAAAAAAGCCAAACGTCGCGTACTCATCCATTGGAGTTTTGGGGTTTTCGCAATTGGGGGACACAATTACAAGATAGGTGTGGTTCATATTGCAGCGTGATTGAACACGTCGTAGGTCTTGGATCACACTGAAATATCTGGTGTATCTTATCCGTTTGACGAATTCGGTATTTTGCACTGCTCTGGGAGATTTGAATCTTTCCATTGATCAATTCTCTGCTACAGTACAGGTCGCGCTGTTTGGTGGAGTACATATGCACATGTGAGGCTAGGAAAATTGGGCTGGGGAGATGGCCGTTGGTGAATCATGCATGAATATCGCTGACAGATAAATTTTTACAACTACAGTCGCAAATATTAGTCCTTCGTTATACAATCCCTTTCCTCCTCGATCATTGTCAACATGGCGGACGTTGAGAGCCCAGTTGTTCCCCAGGCGACTCCTAAACCAGAAGAAACATCTACAGACATATTAGAGGATACCCCTGTCACTCCCGTTGAAGCCACCGCTGAGGGTACGGCAGATGCTGTACCAGAGGAAACTGCCGGAACAGCATCGGAAGTAGATACCGAGACGGAGAAAGAATCTGTCAAAAGCACCGATGCAGATAAAACCCCAACAGGAGCTACAAGTGGTGTCAAGAAGGAAAATGCAGTTCCGAAAAGAGCTGGCTCATCAGCGGCACCAAGACGTCCAATTTCAGGGAGTGCAACCAGGCCACTGCTTCTTCTGGGGTCAAACCAGTAGCTTCATCCACGACTAAAACTACTGGAGGTCTAAGTAAACCCCCAACACGCCCACCAACTGGGTCTGTTGTGCGAAAGCCTACCAGCAGTGCAACAGGACCTACATCCTCCAGTGCCAGTCATAGAGCTCCCTCCGCGGCTGGATCTCATGCAGATGAGAAGAAGCCTACAACTACCACTACACGACGGGTTTCTCTGGCCCCAAGTCATACTAATACCTCGAAGACTCCTGGGACAGCAGCTGAAGCCAGGGCTAGACCTGTGTCGATGCACGCTACTACCACTACAACTACTGCGAGAAAACCAGTTCCATCAGCGGCACCAGCTGGTCAGACTAGTCCAAAGACTGCGAAAACTTCGAGCACAACTGCTACCAAGCCAGCATCTGCTTCTAGGTGAGTGCTATTATAGCTTAATCTCAGATTTATAGGCACACCCGATACTAATAATGCGCTCAGCACTACTGCCCCTCGTCCATCACACTCTTCCAAACCTTCTATTAGTGCCCTTAGCGGTGGTGGTGCAGTTTCAGAAGCCAGAAAACGTCTCAATGCTCTACAGGGTGGCGGAGCACCCCATCCAGCACCAAAGCCATCGTCATTGGGATCCACTCGGTCCGTAAATAGCACATCATCTGCAACTGCGGCTGCAACCGCGGCTGCATCCACAAAGGAAGTCGAAGAGTTGAAGACAAAGTTGACGGAGAGCGAATCAAAGGTTGAAGAATTAAAGAATGAAATTACTATATCGCAGGAGAAACTTCTTGAAGTTAGCAAAGCAGCTGAAGAAGAGTCGAAACGTATCTCAGACGCCGAGGAATCTATTCGCGCAACCCATAGCGAGCTTGTTGAGAAATTAAATGCCGATCATAAAGCTATATTGGAAAATTTGCAAGCTCAATTAGTAGAAGCTGAGAATGCCAAGTCAGCAGCCCAGGAAGCCTCTTTGGCCGCCATTGAGGAGGCAAAAGAAGCTGCATCTTCTAGGGGTGCTACAGAGCATGCCGAAGCTTTGGAAAAGTTGAAGGCCGAACACAGTGCAGCCTTGGAGGCACTAAACGCAGAATTGGCGGCCGCTAGAGAAACTAATGCTACCGAGCACGCTAACGCTTTAGAGGCCGTGAATGCCGAATTAGCAGCTGCCAAGGAAGCAAATGCCGCCGCTATTGCCGCAGCTGCCGAAAAGGAGGCTGAGATCATAGACTTGAAGGTTCAACTCGAGAAGGCTATTGCAGAATGTGCGGCAGCTACCGAATCATTGAAATCTTTGCAAGCCGAGCATGATGAGAAAATTAAGACATTGGAGTCGGATTTCGAATCTAAGGCTAGCAAGCATGCAGACACTTTGGAGGAGTTGAAGAGAACTTTGACCGAGGAGCACAATGCTGCTGTAGAGGCATTAAAGTCTGCTCATTCTGAAGAACTTTCTAAGGGAACTACCGACGCTTCCTCCAATTATGAAGCCCAGATTTCGGAATTGACCACTAAGCATGAAGAGAACCTATCCGCAATCCAAAAACAACTGGAATCCCAAGCTGGCGAGCATGCAAAGGCTTTGGAAGAGTTGAAGAAAACCTTGACTGAAGAGCACACCGTTGCCCTCGACGCTTTGAAGTCTGCACACTCTGAAGAGCTTGCAAAAGGAAATACCGATGTCTCCTCGACCTACGAAACTCAGATTGCCGAATTGACCAATAAACATGAAGAAAGCTTAGCTACTATTCAAAAACAACTCGATGAAGTTCTCGAGGCCCAAAAGTCTCTGGAAGCTGCTCATGCCGAGAAGGTATATAATCTGGAAGGAGAGGTCAAGAGTCTCAGAGAAATTCTCGAAAAGGATACCATAGCACTGGCAACATCAGAAAAGGAAATTTCGGAAGCTAAGGCAGACGCCGAGGCTGCTGAAAGAGAGCTTGCTTCTGCCCAAGAACAGGTTGCTGAATTGACTGCAAAATTGGACGGCTTGCAATCTACTGGTACTGAATCGGAGTCTGCTTTGGCGGCTGCTAAAGAAGAATTGGAGAAATCCAAGGAGGAGGTTATTTCACTCCAAAAGGCGTTGGAGAAACTCGGCTCTGAAGGAAAGGACAAGGATGAATTGCACAACAAGATCAAGGAGGAGCTTGCAACAACAGTCCAGTCATTAGACCAGAAGACCAAAGAGATTTCTGAGCTCTTGGAGAAACACTCACTTGAAACTTCTGCACTCAATGAGAAGCACTTGAAAGAATTGGAAACTATCTCCAACGATTACCAAAAGGAAATCGATGCATTGTCGGGGGACTCTGGTATCCGAGATGAGTTTAATGCATTGAAGACCAAGCATGAAGAACTCAACAAGAATTACACCGAGATTTTGGCGGCTCATGAGCACGAACTTGAGAAGGCAAAACAATGTCATGCTGCTGCAATCGTAGAACTCGACAACAATGACAAAGCTCATCAACGTGCATTGGAAGAGTTGAAGACAAATCATGCCAAGGCATTGGATGAAGCACATGACAGAGCCATATCTGCTAGCCATTCCTCTCATTCTTCAGAGTTGCAACAACTCGAGCATAGTCACGCTGCTGCCATTGCCGAGTTAAAGTCTGAGTATGAGAAGAGTTATGCAAAGGCATTGGATGACGCACACAGCCAAGCAACATCTGCTGCCCAACAAGCTCATGAGCAAGAATTGGAGAAGTTAGCTCTTAGTCATGCGGAAGATCTTGCTACATTGAAGGCACAGCATGCTACAATTCAAGCAAACCACGACGAAGCCATCGCCGCTCTCAAGGCAGAGCACGAAGCCAATCTTGCCAGTACTTCATCAGATGCCGAAAGCCTGAAGAATGCTCAACAAGTTCATCAACAGGAGCTAGAGAAATTAACTCGTGATCACGCCGAGGATATTGCTGCATTAAAAGCTCAACACGCTACAGCTCAATCAACCCATGAAGAAGCTATTGCAGTTCTCAAGGCAGAGCACGAGGCTAATCTTGCCAGTGCTTCATCAGATGCCGAAAGCCTGAAGAATGCTCAACAAGTTCATCAACAGGAGCTAGAGAAAATTAACTCGTGATCACGCCGAGGATATTGCTGCATTAAAAGCTCAACACGCTACAGCTCAATCAACCCATGAAGAAGCTATTGCAGCTCTCAAGGCAGAGCACGAGGCTAATCTTGCAAGTACTTCATCAGATGTTGAAAGTCAAAAGAGTGCTCAACAAGCTCATCAACAGGAATTGGAGAGATTGACTCGTGAACACGCCGAGGATATTGCTGCATTAAATCTCAACACGCTACAGCTCAATCAACCCATGAAGAAGCTATTGCAGCTCTCAAGGCAGAGCATGAAGCTAGTCTTGCGATTGCGTCGGCAAATCTTGAGAGTCAAAAGGGCGCTCAACAAGCTCACGAAGAAGAGTTGGAGAGATTGATGCAGAGCCACGCTCAAGATATCGCCTCATTGAAAGCCCAATATGCAACTGCTCAATCAACTCACGATGGAGGCTATTGCCGCTTTGAAAGCGGAGCACGAAGCCAATCTTGCAACTGCGTCGGCAAATATTGAGAGCCAAAAGGGTACTCATCACGCTCACGAAGAAGAGTTGGAGAGATTGATGCAGAGCCATGCTGAAGATATCGCCTCATTGAAAGCCCAATATGCAACTGCTCAATCAACTCACGATGAGGCTATTGCCGCTTTGAAAGCGGAACATGAAGCCAGTAATGCATCCGCTTCATCCATTTTCCAGAGACAAAAGGCAGTTGAGGCTGAGTTGCAAAATGAGATTGCTAAATCCAAACAATCTTTGAATTCGGTACAAGATGAGTTAGAGGCACTGAGCAAGATTTAGCTGCGGAAAAGATTGCCAAGGCAAATGCGGAGGCTGATTTGGAGGCTGCAAGAAATGTGAAGTTGGACACGTCTGAACTCGATGCTTTACGTCGAGAATTACAAGCTCTCAAGAACCAACACGAAGCTGCTCTTTCATCTGCCCAACAAGAAACAGCAAGAGCTACCCAAGAGCTTACTGCAAGCAAATTGCAACTAGAGTCAGCAAATGCAGAGCTTGAAAAAGAGAAAGCTACTCTTGAACAAAAAGTTAAGACCAGCAAGGATGACTACAAAACCATGCATGAATCTATGACAGAACTTCTAGAAGAGACTAGCAAAGACTGTGAAACACTCGATGCCCGTTTGAAGGAGGCTGAAGCTCAGCTGAAGGTCAAGGATGCTGAACTTGCAAGAGCAAAGGTATGAATTCAACTTTCGTTAATATTATATAATTATATCAGTACTAGGTACTTGAACTAATACCCATATGGTGAAAAACAAAAGACCAAGCTTTCAACTACATCCCCACCAAAAACACCAACATTTGGAGGACTTTTCTCTAGAGGATTCGCCGAGACTGATGGTAAGGATTCTGAGGGGACAGGTGAAAGCACAGATGTGGTGGCGACACCTGAAAGTGAGCATGATAATTCATCAGCGGCGTTAGCTTCGGTTGGCGAGCCTTTTTCTAGTGCTTCTGTTGCCCTACCCTATGCTCTTTTTCTTGAACTCTTTACACATATCCCAGATCCTTTCCCTACCGACATGGATATATTGTCATTCTCTATCATCCTATCTGGATCCTAAACACTCCAAATTCGAACTCGTATAAAAGAGGAAAGAATCATTTACTAAACGTAATTCTTCAATCAATAGTTAGCAAAAGCTAGAGTCACCGTTGAACAATTAGAAAAGATGAATGAAGATTTGAAGAAGGATAATATGAGGTAGTTATTTGTCCCCCCCTTTATCGCGAGATTTGCTGCTTGCTTTTTAATTGCTATGTAAATTGCTATGAAATTTGCGAAGTGTGGAATCTCGGCTGATAGTAGGTCCTGTTTTGCTCACGCATAGGTCATTAGAAATCAATTTCAGACGTCTCTGGGCAAGTTCGTAATGGATAAGGCCTTTGAGTTGCCATGTCCTTTTCTTTAATTCAACATTTTCAACAAGTCAATCTTTCGACATTTTTTGCGCATCATGTTCCAAGCTCAACTTATGTCAACTCGACTTTTCTTCGGCGCGTTTTTTGTCGTTTCAGATTTTCCTGATACTATTTATCATCTTTCGACCGTTTAATTTCGACTTTTTTTAATGCACCGCTTACCTTCACCTGGGCATCTTTAGTTCATGTCAGTTTGCATCCCAACTTTCAATCTTTTCGCTTAAGATACATAACATACTTGCGCGATACCCGAAATACAAACCTTTCTATACCCAAATACTTTCCCGCATCTTGCTTCATTTCTTGCATTTTGCGTCTTGATGAACTGAATGGATCTGGTATCATCTTTCTTCTTGTTCTTGGGTGCTTTTTTTAATGGGGATGAATTGATGGGCTGATGGATGGTCTGGTAGGTGGATGGATGGATGGGATGGATTGGGGCTTGGGATTAGAAGTTAGGGAATTTGTATGTGAGGGGAAGTGAGTATGAAGCTAGAGCTGGAGAGCACATACAATAAGTGAGATGATGTATGTGTGAATGGAAGTCTGAGTAGTAATGTGAATGAATATTTACGTTGATTTGAAGTTTGAAATTTCTTGTTTGATAGTGAGTGATTTGCCAGTGATGAAGGTCAATATCTAAAGGTCGAATTAAGTTTCGAGGGCCAGAGTAATGAGAGCTCTAAATGTTGAAGGGTTTTGGGTGGTAGAACACAATCATATAATCCTTTACCCTCCGGTATAGCTCTACATAGAAATAGAATAAGCATCTACTCCAAAGCTTTTAATTCACCATCCATCCAAAGCGAGTGAGTGATCTAATACTCGCAATCCTCTCATCCCACTCCCGAAGTTAGCCCATAGAACACTCCACCTAACCCTCCCTACCTACTGTATAAACTAGATAGAACCTTGGATGTTACGGATACGGATGCGCTAAGCTGGTTCTGCTTAGGAATTACCCCAACTCTCGGTGCAAATTCTTTGTGTACGGAGTATGCGTGCGTGTGATATCCATGGAGATTCATTGATGGGGATGGTTGGAATGTGGATATGGATGTGGATGTGGATGTGGATGGGGATGTGGATATAAGTAGTGTTTCATCCATAACAAATATCAAATTTACCAAAAAGCGTTTGTGGTTTAGTGGTAAAATCCATCGTTGCCAGATATCTGTTTCTCTTGTAGTAGATTCAATCATCGATGGGCCCCGGGTTCGATTCCCGGCGAACGCATCTTTTGGGGTTTTGGGGGGTGATTATTTTTTTCTTGTTTTGGAAGGGGGGATGGTGGTGGGAAATGGTGGGAGAGTAGTGGTTAGGGTTGGGAAAGGGAAGAGAAAGAGGAATGCTGGTGGATTGGGGAGGAGGAGTTGAGTGTTGTTGGTGATTTTTTTTTGGAGAGTTTTGGGGGAGGTTGTGGGGTTTTTGGTGGGAGTGGAATAGGGATAAGCGAGTGAGGAATTGATTGGGTTATTAGGAGAGGTTGGGATCATGGATCGTATCTGGATGTTTGGGTTGATTGATAGATTGATAAATTTTGACGTATAGTAAGTGAATGCTTGTATCTATCTATACAAGTTGGCTGTTGGGATTTCCTGTTGTTGTTCTATGAAATTGTGTTAATATTCGAGGACTGTTTTTTTTCGGGTGGGTATGAAAATCAAGATTTTGAGGCTGAGGATGAGGATGGATGATGGGGATTGAGAATCTATTATATTAATAGTTATAAGGTGTAGGGAAGAGGGAGACTATTGTAGATTTGAGTGATTGTTGTGCTTTTGTGTGGGGTTGATGTTGATGTTGATGTTGATGTTGATGTTGATGTTGATTGTGTTGATGTTTGATGTTGATGTTGATGTTGATGTTGATGTTGATGTTGATGTTGATGTTGATGTTGATGTTTGTGATTTGATTGATGTTGATGTTGATGTGATGTTGATGTTGATGTTTGGTTTCTATATTTATAGTATATAGACATCTATTAACCAATTTAATACCAACCAAAATATTAATCAAGAAACCATAGAGATTGATCAGCGTTTTAATTAACAATCAAAAGAAGATTAAATACTTAAACAAAAAGTTTGAGTGGGTGAGCAGGTATAATATTTGTGATATACATCATTTGGCTGTAAGTTTACCAGTAGGCAAATAGATAGACTAATAGTATAATAACAATTGCTTCCCGCATCCTCAATTCCAAATAAAGACTTTAGCTATGATCACAGTTAATAAAACACACTCGAATATTGTCTGTACTGTTCACTTTATTTCACTTCCCTTCTGTCGTTTATTAGTTGTTGTTCTTGTATATGGTATAGTATATTATTGAGTTTGAAAATGTGGCTTGAAGTTTTAGTGTTGAAGTGTTAAGGTTTAGGTTTTATGTTTTAAGTAGGAGGAATGTATATGCAAATACATATATGCAAGTAAATAGGCCGCGCCCTATATAATCAGCGCACGCATCATACAAAGGCACCGCCCTAACGTAAGAACCGGCAAAATAAGGTGCTCCCTATATGCATATATGCCCTCTAAGTGTAGCAGTTATATTTTGAATAAGAACTACTACAATTAAAAGGTAAAGCTTGCAAACAAAAGCGCTAATCTACAAATATGTAGGATTTAAAAGAAAAGAGAGCAGGAGCGCTTTTTCCAAATGGAGGGAGGAGGACTGCAGGAGTAGAGGGAAACGGCACTGTCTGGGTGTAGGGATTGAAGGATAGGGCGCTAGGAGTACCATCAAGTATAGCAATGGGTTATACACGGGAGGCGCACGGGGAGGCCCTGCCTCCGTCGCGGGCCCGTCGCCAATACCCTTCGGGAGGTCAGAACTAGCCATTCTACACGGAGACGTTAAACTGTAAATAAATAAATAAATAAATAAATAAATAAAAATAAATAATAAATAAATAAATAAATAAATAAATAAATAAATAAATAAAAATAATAATAAATAAATAAATAAATAAATAAATAAATAAATAAATAAATAAATAAATAAATAAATAAATAAATAAATAAATAAATAAATAAATAAATAAATAAATAAATAAATAAATATAAATATATACATATATATATGCAAGTAAATCAATATAAGCAAGTGAAAATAAAGTAAAACCAAATCATCGCTTGCAATCACTCGTTTCATTTCATCCCCTATTAGTTTCATCTTCGGGTTTCTAAATCATCAATTCGTAAACTCGTCGTAAAATATATTGCGATTACATGCATCCCCTTTCAATTTTCAATCCACGTGCAGAACTTCATAACTTCGTCGCTAACCTAATTCGTTTAAATCTGTCGTTTGTTTCATCGGTATCGTTATCGTAAGTCACCGCATGCATCTTCTCATCTCCAAATCGACTGCTTCTCGAACACTTAGTAATTACCTTGATAATATCCCTCGTTAACCCCATCATAACCTCTCCCATCACTCCTCCTAGCCTCATGATCATAAGCCTTATTTCTTTCATAACTACTATCCCCCCATCCCTTTCCCTTCGACTCGTATCTCGACTTCTAACCGAATCACGTCTTCCCCTCTCACTCCTCCATCTCTGTCTCTATCTCTATCTCTATCCCTATCCGCCCTCTGACACTTAGAATCCTTCTTCCCATCCGGATACTTCTCATCCCACTTCCTCTGCTTCTCCTTCGTCTCCTTCCCATCCTGCCACTTATCCACCACAGCATTCACAACCAATCCCCCGCCGCCGCCCCAAGCAACGTATAAACCTTAGCCAGATCCCCCCATATCCTTCCTATCCTTCCCCGTCTGCGCCTCCTGAAACTTTTCTGTCGCCCACCCGCCCACCAACGCCCCAATCGCCCCTCCCGCCAACCCCTTGGGCGAATCGGTAAAGAGTCCCTTCACCTCATCTTTGAGCCCGTATCGATCCGCACGATCTCTCATGCCCCCTGTATGAGATGCATTTGAGCCGTTCCCATGATCCGATCTAGGTCTGCGATTTTGATCACGAGTCGCAAGTCTTTGATCTGTTTTTGAGGGTCGCGATTTCCGCTGATCGTGGATGTCGTCGTAGGAGCTGCGTCGTTGGATATATTTTGGTCGGTGGGATCTTTCCTCTTCTCCTTCGTATCGCTCGTCTGAATCGTAATTCCCTGCATCTCTGTCCAATTCTGGAAATGGCGCCATGGGAGGAGGAGAGAAATAATATGGATATTGACTCGTGGAGCGTGACTCTGGGGAAGCTTCGTATTCAGGGAGATATTCTGGACGGACATGAGGGGGTTGTTGGCTGTAGGGGAGTTGGGGTGGTGAACTGGAGCGATGGGATTCTTCATAAGGATATCCATATCCATAACCTGCACCAGAACCTGCACCACTATGCCTGGGGATATCCCTTAAATCTCTATCCATCTCTCCTCTAGAATCCCAGCCCCTATCCCTCATGTTTCTTTCTTTTTGCTGAGAGGTATAATCGGGTTCGGAATCGTAGCCCTGCTTCTTCGATTTCTGGGTCGTTGTATGGATCTTCTTGTCTTCTTTGCTCTCCCTTGTCCCTATCTTCGCCTTGAATCTCTCAAGTCGCCTCTGCCTTGATATTGGTTCTGATCTTGATTTTGAGAATCTCTCCTTTCCCTTTCTTCTCTGCGTCTTCTCCTACTCGCTTTGAATGGTTTGTAGGTTTCGGTCCTAAATGCTGCATTGGGGATTTTATGGAAATGTTTGTCGACGAGAACGTCTGTTGCTTGGAGGGCTATGGGTGCATAATCCATTTTATCTGATTGGAATTTCCCTGTAGTGGATGGTGTGGTAGTAGTGTAAGGTAGAATTGTTCGTAATGGTGTGAAGTAAGGCCCGTTCCTTGTTTAAACACTATGCTGCAAGGTTCAATTGACAATTTTGGATTGGATGGAAGAATTGAACCGACTTTGGGGAAACTGAATTGAGATTAGATAGTTAGTTGAATGCGGGATGACTTGCAATTGGACTCTTGGTGGCTTGCAATTGGTAGTGAGGTATAGTATAGAAGTAGTATCCTTGATATTAATTGATGTATATCAAGATGCAATGATCGCATTCGACATAAGTTGTACGTTTAAAATAGATATAGAAAGAAAATTGGAATTGAAGGGATGAACCTTCAATTATATCCGACTTCCCTCTTACTTCTACCGTGTTACAAACTAATGGTCATGAGATTTGTTTTGCTCGATTAGCAATTTTTGCATGCGTGGCAACCATTCACAAGAGCCCGAGCAGTTTTGGCTTTTGAGCAGCGAGAGTGAAGATTACGGTTGAAAATTATATCATCGTGCATATTGACTATACATGAAAGATATAAAGGGGCCAACATCAAAAATCAAGGTGAGATACTAGTACTAGCTATAGATCATACGTCATAGGCACGTGACCATAAATGCAGGAGACCGGCGACCTACGCCATATAGAGATCTCCACCCGAAAAGTCGGGAAAACAAGAACCAACAACCAATGGCCAAAATCAAATGCACAAGGCAGAAAGGATTATGAGGCGGCAGTGCATACCGAAAAACAAATCACTTGAGGGGTGTTCGGAAATGGCGGTATGATCGAAGATCCAGAGGTACTACCTACTCTGTTCCGTTCACTGTTGTACAAAGCTAAAGTAGGTACAAATGGGATAAGTGTTCCTGAATTGAATACTAGTACACTTGTCTGGACATGAAGAATATTTCCCGCTGGTGCCCCTGTAAGCTATGAGCGATAGAATAGAATCTAGACCCTCGTCGTCTAAATCCATTTTTCAAAATCCATAATGGGAAGAGAACTTGAGTGTATCTTGCATCTATTCGATTGTATTTATTTCGAAAGGTTTTCAAGGGAAAAAGCTAAACCGTTGTTTGGAAATGGTATTCTGCAATTGCAAGTTGCGGGGCCAGATTCACGAATGAGATCGCATTTATCGTTGAAGGTGTGCATGTAAGATAAAATTGAACGAATTTATTCATGTGAGTGAGGTAGAAATCAAATCAATTCCCTCTATCGAAATTCTTTCATAGTGATGATAAAGTAGATCGTGATTCAATGAAACAAGTATACAATTGATTTTAAGCTAATAGGAAGTCCGAGAGTAAAGATGAGAAATATTAATTCGGACATCCGGTTGGCCACAAAAATACTAGTTATGCTGAAAGAAAGCTTCGGATTGTTTTTGTGAAGGCTCTGTTGGCTACTTTAATTTAATAAGAGACGAATTATAGATCGATATTTG
Source organism: Monilinia fructigena (assembly GCA_003260565.1). NCBI lineage: Eukaryota > Fungi > Ascomycota > Leotiomycetes > Helotiales > Sclerotiniaceae > Monilinia > Monilinia fructigena. The sequence goes on from QKRW01000023.1 coordinate 373,702, forward strand.
TATTCGATTCACTATTCTAAGGCTAGACTCAAGCGTGATATCACTATCAAAGCAAAATGATGTAAAAGATTCAAAGCCGATCTCTATTTGAAGATCTCTGTGTAGAACGAACTATCATTATAGAACATGAAGTAGAATCCAATGACGTGACATCTAGGCTAAACATCGCTAAACATTCAAAACTAGGCGTTATGAAAAGACGTAAATAAACGAATGCCCTAAAGCTAATAGTTGCAAATCAAAAAGAGATCGAAAATATTCGAAATTTTTGTAGAAGGTCTTATAAGAGGTAATAATTATAACGCAGAGACAAAAAGCGTTATATAGTCAAGGAGTGTAATTGTAGTAGAATGGCTTTGATCGGGATAGATCTTAGCCCCTTTATTCCAATACAACTTTACAAGATACTCGAACTTCGTATATGCGCGATCGATCGAATGAACAAAATGCACTTGAAAAAATTCAAATCACCAAAATATATACCTCAAACAAGTGATTTAGCAGCTTCCCCCTAAGTTGCGTAACATCGACCAACCCCAACCTCAGCGACTACCCCCCTTTGTTAGCCGATCATCCAATTTCCACTAACCCTATTAACAAAACCAAACATAAAATGCTCACAACCCCGAACCCAAAATGACAATCGCTCAACCACACCATACCATACCCTCCCTCAGAGACTTCTGCCGAACCCCACGAACATCGCCCCTAAAAGAAAGACCCGTGCTCCCATCAAAGCCAAACTAACCCCACGAGAAACTCCACGTCGTATTTCCCACCCCCAACATCTACGTCTCTCCAAAAAATTACTACTCAATATACATATATATATGATATTCCACCCACCCAACCAGACGATGCCAGGAAAACCCTACGCAACGCTGTCAGTCCAAACTATATATAATGATTGTAAATCAGCACAATCCCGAGTCTAATCATAGCTAAGAATCCCCTTTACGTTTTCATCACTTCTGTATTGCAGCCTTACAAAGATGAGTATATACAATGCGGAGCTTTCTTAAAGCTATAGAGTATAGCAGAATGTGGAAACTCTTCGTGTTATACCCTGGTAAGGTGTATACAAGCTGTATGAATGCGCCTGATGTCAACACATCAGTTCTAATGGAGTATATAATGACAAAAAGTCTTGTAGACTGGAAGATTAGTAATGGTGAGGTGAATCGTAGCTGTTTCACGCTTGTGCATAGTTGCTGCTGTAGAGAGAGGTACGTATCTAGATCTGTAATACAGTAGTCGGAAGCATTTGAACTGTTTATACGGTTTTTGTGCAATATTTCTCTGTTACTATAATTTCTATTAGGAAACTCTCTATCAATACAACTCTCCATTACTACAACTTTTCATAAGAGAACTTTCCATAAAAAACCTCAGCAAAACCTCCTTCAACAACAAACAACATCCACTCTGCACAAACACCCGATGATTTCCAACAAAACCATACCGGCAGCAAAATCAACACAAATAATCAACATGTCGCACCTTGAAAAGATGACACCATATATGAAAGCTTTGGCCGAGAAAGACAAGTAAGTTAAAATACCTAATTCTTAGCTATCTTTGCATCTGCCGCTCAATACTTAACGATCGCTCAAGCATTGTTGCATATTCTAATATTCACATTCGGATTTGTGCTCTAAGCGCATTTGCTGATCGATACTTAGAAAGGAAGGAAGTAATGTAGTTCATATGCGAATAGGCAAAAGCCTACAAGGTTTCGCTATCGAAAAAGAAGTCCTATATCGACACTCGTCATATCTAAAGGAGCTTCTTCAGAGTGGTTCGGAAGAACACGGACCGGCAACTATCGACCTTCCAAAAACCGAAGTGAAGACCTTTAAGTTGTTTAGGGGTTGGCTTTATAAGCAGGGGCTGGGCAGCGCCGAAGAGAAGATTGCCGAATGGAAATCAGCGTTTGTGAAGAACGGCAAAGGGGCTGACGAAACTGATGAAACACCACTTATAGATTTGGACGAGGGAAATAATTACATGGAGACGAAGATAGCCGACTTTGACTCCAAAAGTAACGTGGGCGCTTGTCAAGTTCTCTGTCAACCTCTTATGGCAGATCTCTTGATTCTTTACCTATTCGCCGACATGGCCCGCTTGCCAGCTCTAAAGAATGATTGCATTACAAAGTTCTATGGGTTCACAAAAGCAACTGAATACATCATGACCGGTTGGCTTCAGTATATTTGGGAGTATACAGACAAAAAGTCTATGATGCACAAATTTCTCCTTGATTTATTAACATGGGAGATGTCCCCTTCAGTACTTGAAACAAACTCGAAGGACTTTCCTGAGGACTTGAGACTCGAGCTTTTAATCTCTATGGGATATGTTATCCAGATAGCTCGTCATGGTTCGTCGGCATCGGAATTGGAGAATAGCAATCCTTTGAAAGACCTTTCCAAGTATTATGAGAAGGTCGAGGAAGTCGTTAAGGAGGATGATTGAGCGTACTGGATAGTTTTACTAAGGGGAAATTTCTGGGGTTGGATAATTGTTACAGGGAAGCATATCGGCAGCTATATGTCTGAGCCAGTGAGCTTCAATTCACAGTTGTTGACACATACAGTTGAGTTGTGCAAAAAGGGAAAATATGTTTTATCTGGTTTTTGTGTATTGATAAAAAGAGCCAATTTCTTCTAATGTTTTCCGAATCATCCGCACAGGACAACATCAACATGTGTATAGCAGAAACAAAATTGTAGCATACAAGGTCTTGGTAAAAATCCAAAGCAAGTAGCAAAAAGAAACGCAGATGTTAATGATATATATATGTATATCCATGAATTTATAACCAAATGAAATGCAATACTTCCAATAATTACAATGCCAACCACTGGATAAGATGATATCCAGAGCGATATGAAAAATTAACAGAAGTATTCCCTTTCGATGTGCAATGCCAGTGCTTCCAAGTATGGTACTACAAAACCGGCATATCTGCTAAATACAGCCAGACAACTTCTAGCTATAGTAAGCTCATACAAACTAATCTCCTTTCAAACCGAATAGCATATAGCAGCGCGATACATGCATGCTATGTATGCAATCAACAAATAACAAGCAAGCCTTCGAAATCCTTTCCCATCAAGACCATAAATTTCCTTCAAAGCCACCCCCAAATTCAAAAACTACTGAATGTGTTTCGAGGAGCCCTACCAAGTCCATAAGCCAACCCATCAAGAAGGCCAGCTGAACTTTCAGCTTGGCTCAGTGATGGAAGAGCGCAGTATATGGATGTATTGAAGACGATAGATAAAAGAGATACATTGCTCCACGTACGCGTAAACGCAGATAACAAAGAGACATCATTAATATAGCATATCTTCATAGAACTCGTTACGTACCTATAACCTATACAGAGGCATCTCATCAAAAAAAACCGTATCCATCAAATACAAAACAGACGTCTCAAATAAACTCAAAGAAATTTCTCTATTATTCTATTTAGACGAAACCATACACACACACATTTACAAGCTCCCCCAAATCACTACTCCCACCCATCACCAATCTATCCACCCACACCACACTCCTCAACCCCCACCACACCACACACCCGCGCGTCTCCCTCACTCAACTCAACTCAACTCACGTCCATCTTTACCTCACAACACCAAATATTCCCCTCTACCACCACTTCCCTACACCTCACCACCTCACCACTTCAGCACCCCAACACTCATCACCCTCCAAAAAAAACCAAAAAAAATGTCCACAACCATCAACCGCTCCAACGCATCCGCAGGCGAAAAATCCTACTTCGAACAACAGCGCGAGATTCTCCTAGGGGAAATAGCCATTGTATGTCCCCCCTCACCCCCCATCCCCAACTCCCAACTAACCCCCCAAATCCCAGAGCTTCGAGCACGTCCTCTCGAGCATCAACAAGTTAAACCGCTCCCTAGAGGGCGTAATAGCAGTTTGTATTCCCCATTTTTTCCCCTCCCTCCCCCTCCCCCAACCCAACTAAACCAACCCCCCCCTAAAAAAACCCCCCAGGTCGGCAACGAATTCAGCTCCGTCGAAGCCCTATGGTCGCAATTCGAGAATGTGATGGCGAAAGAAGGAGCAGGCGAGGAGGGGGACGCGGGGGCGCAGGAGAGGGAAGGAGAAAGGAGAAGGAGAAGGAGAAGGAGAAGGAGAAGGGAGGAAACGTTGATGGAGGGTTAGGGTTGTGTTGTGTTGTGTTATATTGTCTTGAGGCGAGGTTATGTTATGTTATGTTGGACTGGAGGAGAATTTTGGTTGGGAAGTGAGTGAGTGAGTGAGTGAGTGGGTGGGTGGATGGATGGATGGATGCTGGTTGAGATTGAGACAGATATTGAGATTGGGGAGGGGTATGGAAGGTTCATATGAGTTTTTATGGATATTTGTTAGGATGATGTTGATGTGGGAGGAGTTCCGGATTGGAGTATGATACCCTTATTTACATTTTACATTTTACATTTCACTTTCTTACCACTTTTACGCATGTCAAAGTCAAAACATAACGATCCTCAAAATGAGTACCAAGAAGAAAGAGAACCAAAATAAGGATCATGCAACCTTTAAGAGTATGATATGCATTGTCTACCAACAAAGTTTCATTATACATAAGAAAGAGCCGATGCAATTCGCTTGCCCATAATCAGTTTGTTGTGTTCACAGTTCCCTCAATTCCCTAACTGATTCACAAGAAAGTCCAAAAAACCCGCGCAAATCAAAAGTAGAGGAAAATATTACCGAAGAAAGTCCAGCCCAGTCCAGCTCCAGCGGTATGAAAGTGCGATGAAAAAGAAGCAGGAAAATAAAAAGGCTAATGACCATGCGGCAATGCTAATCAATGCAATGCTCAATTCCCTACAAATCTGCCCAATGGTTGCAGATTTCCACAATTATACACTCCTCGTTATGCAATTCGTATGTCGTTTCAATATATCATGCTCATGTCGTCGTTGCTTTGTTGGGGTGCATCATGGTGATGAAGTATGTATGGGTCATTACAAGAATCGACAACTGCGCTTCTTCTTTTTCGGAATGATTACACCTTGCGAGCCTGATGTACCAGGTGATCCATTAGATGATGATGTGCTTTGTTGGTTGCTTCGATCGTTGACGACAACTGTGTTGATAGCTTCGGTAAAGATTTCCTCCACACCGGTCATCTCCATACTACTACATTCCATATAGCGAGCACCCATTTTTCTTGCAACTGCCATTCCTTGTTCGGCGGTAACAGGTGTGAGACCTTGGGTTTTAAGGAGATCGATACATGTACCTTTCGTTCGTAAGTCAGATTTTAAACCGACGAGGATGAGAGGTGTGTATGGGCAAAAGTGTAAGACTTCGGGATACCACTATATAGTCAATTAGTTTGATGACTTTGATTTTCTATTTCTTCTTTTGTCTTACCTTGTCCATCACATTTTCGAGGGAATTAGGGCAATCGATGGCGAAACAAACAAACAACAGATCCGTCTCCGGGTATGATAACGGACGAAGACGATCGTATTCTTCTTGTCCTGCAGTGTCCCATAATGCCAACTCGAGTGTCTTGCCTGTTTGTTGATGTGTTGGAAAGGTGATATAATTCTCGAATACTGTTGGGACATATTTCTAAACAGTCATTAGCCATATATCTAATAGCCACCGACCTTCCAACCATCATCATACCTTTGGGAAATATCCTTGACTATAACTTATCAGCAGACAAGTTTTCCCACATCCGCCATCACCAACCACCACAATCTTTTTTGAATATGCAGGGCCTTCCGTCATGTTTGTACCTGCTGATTCCCCTCCCGTTGAAGCATTGCTTTTCATTGTGCTAACTGTTCCGTTACTAGATACTTCACTTCGTTCCCGTCTTTTGGTATTCTTCCTACGTGGAGTCGCGTCGTATTTTTTCTGATACACTCTCACGCCTCGAGTATTGATTGGATTGAATATTGCGTGGCCATTATCCTATGGTTTCGATATTTAAAAGATGAAGTCGCGGTTATGAGATGACGTTTTTATAGTGAATTGAAGTCAATAAATGACTTTGCGAAGACGCGAAGTTGATTTTTGTTTTATAAGACAACGATTCTTATGAAGCTAGGTGTAAGGATCCAAAGCAAAAGATTTGATGAATTGTTGTTGATTGATAGAATAATCTTTTTAATTGAGGATAAAAAGTTATTGGGGTACTTGGTCTTGAGGAATTGATTGAATGAATAATGTAGAATAAATTTCTATAAGAATGGAAGAAAGGTATTTGAAAAGCTTCCGGTGTTTGGGTTTCCTTGTTATTAATAAGGCTGGTGGTTGGTAGTTGGTGGTTGGTGGTTGGTGGTTGGTGGTTGGTGGTTGGTGGTTGGTGGTTGGTGGTTGGTGGTTGGTAGTTGGTAGTTGGTAATGGGTGGTTGATGGTTGATGGTTGATGAATGGATAATAGATGATAGATGAATAGATGGACAATTAAATTGTTGGATATCACACTTTGATTACTTAGGTAGGCAATGATGTAGTATATTGTAGTGAGTGTAGTGTAGTATGGACTATGATGTAGTGTAGTTATTATTAGTTGGAGTAGAGTAGAGGAGAGTAGAGTAGAGTAGAGGAGAGGAGAGGAGAGTAGAGTAGAGGAGAGTAATAAAGTAGAGTAAAGTAGAATAAAGTAGAATAGAGTAATAAAGTAAGGTGAAGTTAAAGTGGAGGCAGGTTAGATTTAGATGGAGGTTAGGCAGGTTAGGTAGATTAGGTAGATGAGGTAGATGAGGTAGATGAGGTAGATGAGGTAGATGAATAGATGAGTAGATGAGTAGATGAGTAAGTGAGTAGGTAAGTAGGTGAGTAGGTAAGTAGGTGAGTAATCATAAGTGAGTAGGTAAGTAGTTGAAGTAGTTGAAGTAGTTGAAGTAGTTGAAGTAGTTGAAGTAGTTGAAGTAGTTGAAGTAGTTGAAGTAGTTGAAGTAGTTGAAGTAGTTGAAGTAGTTGAAGTAGTTGAAGTAGTTGAAGTAGTTGAAGTAGTTGAAGTAGTGAAGCAGTTGAAGCAGTTGAAGTAGTTGAAGTAGGTGAAGTAGGTAAAGTAGGTAAAGTAGGTGAAATAAACGAAGTAGGTAAAGTTACCTAGGTAAAGTATAGGTAGGCAAGGTACGTCAAGTAGATAAAATAGCCAAGTTCGGTCTGTCCTGTTGGTCCCAAGCAAAGTTCTTAGGAAGCTAGCTTCTCGAGTCTTTCCCTCCTATCAATGTAATAGTACTGCACTCTTGCCTCTTCCCTCTTGCCTCTTCCCTCTGTACTCATTCATACTACCAGTTAATAAACTTATTATTTACAATTACACGGATTGAAATCTGAATGGTTGGTTACTGCGGCAACCCCACTCAATATTAAAAGTGTGGCTGGTGTGTACCGGTAGATAACTGGGCTGTGTGTGTGTGGCATGAACCTTGAAAGGATGGCTACTGGTAGCTGGAGATATTGCTAGGGGAACTAGGTAAGACGGGAGGTACAAGTTCTCCCTAGTGTCGACCTACTTATGAGGTACGTACTAGGTAAGTATGATGAAATAAATAGATTGAAGAAAAAAGATGGATGGTGGTCTGTGCTGAGTGAAGGTGAGGAAATCGAAGGGGAAAGAGAGGAAAAGAGGAAAAGAAGGAGAAGAAAAGAATAGAAAGGATCTTTGCCGTATACCGCATTTAGCTATTTATTATTATTAATGCAGCCAGTGCAGTCTGCCAATGCGATAAAGATTAAAACGGCGATAAGCACTTCAAATTGATTTGAATTTGGACTTCTCTGCATTCATTCATTATTCACCACCAATAAACAATTATTAATTATTAATTAATTAATTCTTATTCTTTATTCTTTATTCTTTATTCTTTATTCTTTATTCTTTATTCTTTATTCTTTATTCTTTATTCTTTATTATCTATGTAGCTTACTCCGTAGCTGCTGTACTGTTCCTAACTCTACCACCAAAAATGCCGTTTTTAAGGATATATAAATTTAAGGGAAAACCTAAGACACAACATTATTACCTATTTAGGTACAAAACACATCAAGACACGTCAAATCAAATCAAGTCACATCGCCAACCACAAATTTAATAAAAAGGAAGAAGTAAAAAAAGAAAAGGGAAATATAGATAGATAGATTATCTATATCCACGGATATATATTATATATATACATATATTTATATATATATATAATATACCTATATGTGGATACCTATATACCTCCAGCTACCTACCTACTCATCTATCATCCATGAATAGATGAAATAACTTTCTTAAATCTTTAACCTTTTTCTTCTTAAAGGGTGTTTGATAACTTCAACTTCCTTCACCAATCAAAACCTTAGCATTGATTTTCTGTCGCTCATTTTGTCCTTCATTATCTCTCTTTCTTCCCTACATACCTAGTTACTTGAACATTTCCCCTCTATTTCATTCCTTCTTATTAATATAAAAAAAACTCTTCAATTCTTCCATTACTTCAGTGACATTTTTAATCTCAAACGGGCAAACAATATATAGATGCTGCTTCAACGAATGCATCCATGTGTCCGATTCCCAATGGCGACGGCTTAGAGCTTGAGAAATCGAACAACAAGAACAAGAACAAGAACAAGAACAACAACAACAACAACAACAACAACAACAACATTAACAATAATAATACTCAACCACCCCATCAATTTCAGTCACTTTGCCTACGGATGTTATTGATGCAGGCTTGAAAAGTTTAGATCACTGTGAGTATAGTGGTTATGGGATTGTTCCTGCGCGCGCAATACTCATTTTATTACTATACATTCTTTTGCTATCGAGATATTCATTGCGCAATTCAATACATTTCGTATTCTACCAGATTGCTTGAATTTAAACAATTCTTCCTTTTCACTTCCTTTCCTCGAGTCTTGGAGGAAGTTCTATTAACCCATGTTGCAATTTCTCAATGAAATTGTACTGACAATGACCCCACAGACAAGCGCAAACTTCCACCATGGCGATACAATATGCGACAGGCTTTATTGCCTTTGATTCGATGGGAAACACCATACTTAGCTTGGATGCAGGATAAAATGAGATCTCCAGCACTGAATACTTATTTTGCTGTTACGGCGAATCTTGGCACACATACCTTCTTTATGATTGTTCTTCCAATTCTGTTCTGGTGTGGCCATACATCTTTGGGAAGAGGGTAATGGGTTTCTTGAATTCTGGTTGCAGAAATTTGACTGACTGAATTTCAGGATGGTTCATATATTGGCATCTGGAGTCTTTTTAACTGGATTCATTAAGGATATGTTCTCACTACCTCGACCATTATCTCCACCTCTACATCGCATTACTATGTCAGGATCGGCTGCACTCGAATATGGGTTTCCGTCTACACATTCTGCCAATGCTGTCTCGGTAGCTGTATATGCCCTTTTCACTCTTCAACTACTTCCTACTACAAAATTGGCTCTGGAGATTGTGAGTTATTCTTACGCTTTCTCTATTGTACTCGGACGACTTTATTGCGGTATGCATGGTTTTGTAGATGTAATAGTTGGGAGTATACTAGGAGCATTGATTTCTGTCGTCGAATGCGTATACGGATCGGCCATGGATAATTACCTTCATAGTAGCACGTGGAAGGCTCCCCTCACGATTGCCATTGTCATTATTCTTCTGATAAGAGTTCATCCTGAGCCAGCTGATGATTGCCCATGTTTCGACGATAGTGTCGCATTTGCAGCGGTTATGATAGGAGTTGAGTTTGGAGGCTGGCATTATGCTTCTGGTGGTTGGGCTGGAACGTCCTGTCCCCGCAACAGTTCCATTTGATTTGAACCATATGGGTTGGACCATTGTCATACTTCGAGTTGTTATCGGGGTATTGGTGATTTTTGCCTGGAGAGAGGTTATGAAGCCAACATTGTTGAAATTCCTTCCACATATATTTCGAGCCATCGAAAACACTGGCCTCATTTTACCTCGAAAATTCTTTATGCCTGCTTCAGAATATAATAACATCCCATCAAGACTAAAGGTGGATAATGTTATGCCATCTGTATCCGATTTGCCAAATTTAATTTCATCTATTCGACATGCCGGACGCGGTCGGGCTGTATCTGTTGGACCTCAATCAGCAGCCGATGCATATGAAACTCTTGCTTATCGAGAAAAAAGAAGGAGGGACAGTCTCACTGATGTTTTCGAAGGAACGAATCCGCGACAAACCAGTACTCAAGAGGGAAAGGATTGTTTTGCATCTAAGCAGTCATCTACAGATGATGCTGTGACCTCTGGGATTTCAATGATGCATGGAGGCATGAATTTACCAACTCCAGCACAGTCGAGAGTTGGCTCTTATGAGCAGATGATGGGAGCGGGTCATGTTATTTACGCCCCAGGAGCAACTACTCCAGGTATTGAGGGAGATGATGCTGAAGAGGATGAGATTACGGTTGGACAGGGAAATGAATTAGATGAGACGGAAATGTTCTCCAGACTAGAGAAACCTCGTGTGAGGTATGATGTCGAAGTCGTAACCAAACTCGTTGTCTATAGTGGTGAGTCAATTTCAGCGAAATGTATAGATCACTCGCTAATAACCCACAAGGTATTGCCTGGCTGGCCGTCGAAGGAAATCCTATAATTTTCGAGATTATTGGTTTAGGAATGGGTGTTTGAAGGCATTACGCACGCAGCACATGATAGGCTTTTTATGATTTCAGCCTCGTATTTCCCATTATGAGTTATGAGGTCGCTCCTGGTATGACGACTCGCTTAGCTGGCATACTCGATTACCCGTGGAACTGGCGTTCGGTGGCACATAGACTTTAGGATATGTATGTCATAAGGCGTTACGGCAATGGAGGGATAATGAATGCTCTATGGTTATGTATGGTTTTTGACTGCAATGACGCTTTTGGCGTCAATGAGGAGCAGATTATAATGGGCCGAAGTCAATGCTTCTTCTGCGTTTCGTTACGTGGGTACGGTACACAATGTGTCGCGGAATTGATGATGATATCCTCTTGAGGTGGCGGAGGCTAAAGTTCCTTCATTACCCGGAAAGGATGATCTTTACATATGACCTGTTTATTAGGTAGTCAATGCCAAATTGAAAACAAAAAGAAGCTTTTAATATATCGATGGATTGATGTGATGGGTGGATAGAGTTAATTGATTTCATTTCGTTTCGTTTCATTTCATCGTCCATTTACTTTACTTTTATTTTTCCTTTCCTCTCCTTTACTCGTGCATATTCTTCACAGCTAGCTTAACCACAACCCTCTACTTTTCCTCTTTTATTCTATTCTATCTGGGGTATCTCAATTCTTCCTTCCCGAGTCGGTCTTATTTCTAGCTCCCAAGGGGTCCCCAGGTATTGTTACGTGGTACCTACCCTGGGGTTTTGGGATGGCGTTTGTTCGCTTTTTGTTTTGGGTTGGGAGGGGGGCTGCTGCTTGTAGGGCTGATATTAGTATGACGTCGTGAGAGGTGCAGTTTGGTTTGGGTTGGGTTGGGTATGAGGTGGTGTGGATTTGGATGGATGGAGGGAGGTTTATGGCGGGGTTGAGATCGTTTTTGGGTGATTCGTTTGTCTCTTGCTTTTGACTTCGTATCCACACATTTATCCATCTATCCATCCATCCATCCATCTATGCACCAGAGTAACGTCAAGCCAATCCAATACATTCTCACCCCGCAAGCGGATTAGCATGCACCGTCACCCTCTCAATCCACACCTTCTCCTTGGGCCTATTCTTCGCATCCACCGGCACGCGCTCCAACTCCCCCAAAACCCGCAGGCTCTCCTCCCCCAGCACATGCCCAAACACGGTGTTCAAGCCGTCGAGGTGCGGCGCCGCGGCAAACAGGATGAAGAATTGGGAGCCGTTGGTTTCGGGCCCTTTGTTCGCCATGCTGATTATGCCGCGCGCGTTGTGGCGGAGCGTGGGGCGGATTTCGTCGGAGAAGGGGGTGCCCCAGATTGAGGTGCCGGATTTGGAGGGGGGGATGTGTGGGGGGAGGTGGGGGTTTGTGGGGGAGGGGGGGGAGGGGGTGCCAGTTTGCAGCATGAAGGTGGGGATTAGGCGGTGGATGGGGGAGTGGTCGTAGTAGTTTGAGGCGCAGAGGGCGAGGAAGTTCTGGGTGATTAGTGGGGGGTTGGGAGGGAGGAGGAGGGGAAGGAAGGGATAGGGATGGGATGGGATGGTGTATTTACCTCTGCGGTTTTTGGTACACTTTCGCAGAAAACTTCGACTTTGATATCGCCGAGGCTGGTGTGGAGAGTTACTGACATTGTGGTGTGGTGTGGTGTGGTGTGTTGGGTTGAGTTGAGTCGAGTCGTGTCGAATGTACCGTATGTAAAGGTTATCGTATGCTTTTTTCCTCTTTGGTGTCCAGGTCCTTTAGCTATAAATGAATTGTATTGTATAGCTTTGAAGATTGGCGTAAGAGCTGAAAGAAAGGCCGAAAGTAAAGAAGGCAAGTGAAATAGATGCGTAAGGCTGGATGGATGGATTGATAGAACGAAGGCTATATACCTATGTTAGTTTAGTAAGTAAGGTAAGAAAGATATAATAACCTTAGAATCATAAGTCAAGAGAAATTTGTACGGAGCACCCAGTGGTATTTTATTTTTATATGGCTACCGAAGTAGACCAGTTACGCAAGGCTGTTTGAAGATGGATAGATGGATGTACAGGTACAAATACTGTAAGAAGGTAAGAAGGTGGGATTAGGTGGGATTTTGGTGGGGTAAGGGATTGAATACCTGGTTGCTTAGTCATCATTCCGTGGTTTGGATTGATGATCGATGATTGAATGTTTGGGTGGATCGGATCTTCAGAAGCTTGTTGTTTGTGTTTAGAGTGAAGGTGAAGAAGGTGAAGAAGGTGAAGAAGGTGAAGAAGGTGAAGAAGGTGAAGAAGGTGAAGAAGGTGAAGAAGGTGAAGAAGCTTAAGGTGAAGAAGGTATTATATTAGATGATCTACTTGATAAATATCGATATATTTATTATGTATGATTTATCTATAAAAGTAAATTGATATTAAGATAGAAGTATTAGATATATTATTAGATATATTATTAGATATATTATATGTATTGATTATATCAATTATATCAATTATATCAATCATATCAATCATATCAATCATATCAATCATATCAATTATATCTCTATTATATATACGCGGTACTTATATACGTATTCTATTATTGATCTATTTACTTGATTAATAATTCATTATTTATATAGTACAAAAACAACATATATTAATAACACTTCTTCTATTATTAGTATTTATATACTTTAATACATTGAATATATCTATCTATATATATACCTATATATCATTAACTCCCGGATAGTATGATGTATAACCTCGGGAATTTAATCAAAGTCTGAACTAGACGAATGTATTAATTCTTCTTATCCTTTCTTACAAAGTACAACATCAAAACTATCTATAGATCTAATAACTACCTGGGTAAGTATCTATTTACTATCTTTTCTGTATCTATAGATCTCTACAATTGCATCTATAAGAGAAGAATCATAACTGCTCTTAATTATTTTACTAAATATAGGTATTTAGTCAAAAAAAGAACTATTTACTCTGTCTATACTCATTCCTTTCACAATATTTATTTCAATTTTCAAAGAATTGATCCCTTTACTCATTACAATAGTCTATCTATTATTTATCATCTCTCGTCTATCATCTATCATCTATTATCTACCATCTACCATCTACCATCTACCATCTACCATCTACCATCTACCATCTACCATCTACCATCTACCATCTACCATCTACCATTCACATCTACCATCTACCATTTACCATCTACCATCTATCATCTATTAAAATACAATCTCCCTCTTCATCTTCATCCCCAGCTCTCTCTCTCCCTCCCTCTCTCCCTCCTCCCTCCCTCCCTCCCTCTCTCCCTCCCTCTCTCTTCTTCTTTTTACCCTTATTATATACATACATCCCTACATCCCTACCTACCTACCTATCTATCTCTACATCTATCAATCTAAATCAACTTTCCGCCGAATGAACCGAAAGAATCCAGACCTTTCAATTCTTACTTGCTATCAGATTAAACGAATCTCATAGACAAATCATATCTATTTATTTGTACCCACGAAAGAAAAAAAGACCACACCAAAGAAGAGCTGAGCCTTGCTTGCTCTATATGGTCACGACAAAAGCTATATCATCTACACTCAACCCCACAATTCACCTAAGCAGACTTACCGCATATATACTTACATACACTTACATACATTTACATATGAGACTCCAAGATTCCATACAACTCACACTGCTCAACAACATTGTTTTCAATTTGGCGCAAACCTGCGCGGTGGCGCCAGTGAACATAAGGTGTGCACGATATGGCTGCCTTTGTCCGAGTCTCCGGACCACCCAACAGTAATTTTTTGGTTGGATATCCAGGAATTTCTGCTACACTAGTGCGTTCTCTTCTTACTTTCTTTTTTCTCCATGTCCATCTTGCGATTGTCATTGCGATTTCATGGTAAAGGTTTGATATTAACATCAAGGAACATAGCCTAGGATAGAGGGTAAGGTAGAGATTCGACCCCTCACTGGAATTTCTGCGCCGATCGCGATATCGCTGGTACGAATATGTTTGCTGCGACGAGAAACAGTTCATCCATCCGCGGAATCAATAGCCAAGAAACATCTGGGGACACCTCGACGAGAAACGACTGATGTGGTTGGAAAGGAGTTATTATTGTTTCGATGTACGGCGGGGGAAGGAAAGTGAAAGTGTGGTCTTGATGGATCTCCCTTTTGTATTGTTCATACCATTTGGGAGAGGAGGAGAAGAATCGAATCGAAAAATCCCACCAGCGAGCCTACAATTACCTAGTCGCACGGCGGAAACTTATTATGAGTTAATGGTTACGGTTCAACAAGGACAGCAGCAGACGAAATTCGGATTTCCAGTTCCTATTCAGAGATATGAGACCCTTTCAACATTTGGGATGTTCAATCGACCGGAGTCAGCAGAGAAGAATTCGGATCATCTTGTTTACATTGGGAATCTCGTTACCCAAAAAGGCATTTGGCCCTTCGGATTCAGTTGATGTCTTTATTCGATTAACACCCAATCCTATCTGGTTAAAGAAAGCTACAAAAGTACTCATACAAAAAATTACACTTGGTATAGAAGAGGAAATCACATACAATCCCGAAGGAGACGAACCTACCAAGAAAATCAATCGGGTAGCCAAATCAACTGCAACCGTGGGAGTGAGATTGCCAGAAGCTGGCTATTCAACAACTTTAGGATTCATATATCCATCAAAGGATTGAGTGAGAGATTCGGATGGGATCATTAAGAAGGGACATCCGGCTTTTCCACGGCATTTGGTTAGTTCATTTACGACGACCGGGACGTTGTATAAGATTGAGTTCTTTCTCATTATAAAGGTATAGCTACACATTACTAATCCCCTCTCTCCCATTTATAGCTATCTCACTCAAATCATCATGGGATTCTTGACTAACACACCTCAAGGCTCACCTCTCTGGCGCCCGTGATATCACCCATCGCCATCCGGTCACAATATGTCCATTAGATGCGCAAGAGTGTAAAGAGAAATGGACGCAATCGAACAAGCTGCAAAAGATGCATCTCTTGTGGATCCATCAAACCCGATGTTACCGGCCTGCACGATTATTAGGGCTAAGGATGAGAACGCTTTAAGGGCTTTAGGGTGGACAATGGTGGGGGGCTAAGGAAGATGGTTATTGAATGAAGGGAAGTGGGGGTGAAATGAAATATTAATTTGGAGGAAAATCACGGGTTAATCGAGATATAAGATTTCAAGGTTCTTGATTTGATACCATACCACCATACCATAACCATACCATACCATACCATACCATACCATACATACCATACCCATACGATACGATACGATACGATACGATACGATACGATACGATACGATACGATACGATACGCGATGCGATGCGATGCGATGCGATACGATATGATCATGATTGACTGGCGGAACTATTGAACTGAAGATTTCAGGAAGGAGGATGATCAGATGAAAATTAAGTTGCGGTCGGTATCAATCTCAGAATACTTGAGCTAAGGCAAGCCAAAGAAAAAGAAAGGCGAAAATCACGCCAAGAACGTTGACTTCATTATAATGATATGGAACATAACGAAATACCTCCTTCAAGACCACAATTCATCATAAACACGTCGCGTTATGTCAAGTGGAGGAGAATAAGTATGGGTGACGAGGCAATCATTGCAGGAGCAGGAGCAGGGAAGAGGAACGAAATAAGATAGGATGGGGAGATGAGATTCCATTGATACATCGCAATTAATTGAATTGAAAAGAAAAGAAAGAATGAGAAAGGCAATATGGGATGGATCAATGGGTTCGATAGCGATATATGAACTTTGGATTCATATTATTCTACTGCATTTTCTGTTAGTTGGGGTAGGGGATTTGGAGGCATCAATTTGGATCTAAGGGGGAGTTGTATCAGGATGGGTTGGTTGATTTGATTTGAATATTATTGGGGGGATGGGTGGATACATGCATATGATTGATGATGTTGATGAAGATGAAGACGTATGTAGAAGAGGAGGAGAGGAGGAGAGGAGGAGAAGAGGAGAAGAGGAGGGGAATGGAAATACCGATTCACGAGAGAAGGATAAGATAGGATAGGGTAGGATAGGGTAGGATAGGATACCTAGGTATTATTTAATGAGATGAGATGAGATGAGAGAAGATGATATGAATTGTTACCTACCTAGGTAGGTATGAAATAATATGATATAACATCAAATGAAGGGGTCCTAGCCTAGCCTAACCTAATCAGCTTATTAGCGAGACGGGTGCCACTGAATCGTTTTGCTACCGGATCGGGTGCGGGTGAATTAATAGGGGTTGTGCTAGGTTGAGGTTGAGATTATAAGTTGGTTGTGATTGATTGATTGATGATTGATTGATTGATTGATTGATTGATGTTGAATATGGAATAAGGAATGTTAGATTCTAAAATCTAAAATACCTATCTACTGCATGATTGTTTATTTTTTATTTTTGACTTTTGACTTTTGGTTTTGGGGGTTGGGGTTTGTCTGTCTGTCTGTCTCTGTCTATTAGAGGATTTTCTTACTTGGGGTTTTGGGTGGGGTGTGGGTTGGTGGGTTAGGGATTCTTTTATTTGTTATGTTGTGTTGTTTTCCTTTCCCTTCCTTTCCTTCCTTTCCCTTCCTTTCCCTTCCCTTCCCTTCCCTTTCTGCGCGTTGTGGAGGAGGGAGGGAGGGAGGGAGGAGGAGGAAGGGGAGGGGGGTGGATTGGGGTTTGTTTGCGCATGCGGTGAGGTTTGAGGTTTGCTCGTGGTGGGGTGTGAGGTTTGGGTTTGCGTGTTCATGTAGCTGGGTAGCTAGGTGGCTATAGATTGATCATATAGGAGTATGATTTTGGGGATGGGATGGGTGGAGAGGGGGATGGAGATGGGGAGCGGGTGGAGTGAGGCGGAAGGGGAAAGTTTGGGGGATTGGGTTTATGGGGGTGGCGGATGGTAGATGGACGATTTGTATCATGTTGCATTCCAACAACGGGGGGGGGTTGAGATGATGTTTGACACCTATCTCTATCTGTGGAGAGGCAGCTCAATGGTTACTTTCTTTGCACTGTGGCGCATTGTTTTTTTTTCTTGTTTCCGTTTTGGGGGGGGGAGGGGGTTATATGTCTGTATTGATATATGTATGTGTTGTTCGTATATACATAACTTCATAGCAAGTCCATCATCTGCTTTCTTTCTTTCTTTCTTTCTAGCTTCCTTCATTTATCCATTCATCACTTGTTCTTCAGGATGTCAGACGTCAGATGCAAGATCAAGCCGAGCTCAGAGAACCTCAATTTTATCCTCCACCAACGAATTCGAGAGAGGGGGGGAAAACTACGCCTGCCCGTTTCCTTAATATTCATATTCATATCCATACCCATGTCCCATGTCCAATACCCATCGCCCGCCCAGTTAAGTTGACCAATCGCTAAAAGAGAAAGAAGAAAAAGAAAAAGAAAAGGAAAAAAGATATATATGAGAAAATGGAAAATAGGAAAAGAGAAATGAGGCAAGCAATCCCCAGACCAAATATGATCACATTAAAAAGAAGGAGAAGAAACTAAGGATTAAGTAAAAGTGGATGATGTCCCATTTTCTTGCTTTCCTTTTCCTTTTCCTTGCCCTTGGGACTACTCTTCTCAAACGTATCTCTGAAGATACTTAGGGAGGCCTTCTTTTTCTTTTCTTTGATCTCTTTTTCTTGTTCTTCTTTGTCGACGCGTTCTGTTCGGTTTATTCGATCTATTCGGTCTGCTCGGTCTGTTCTTTCACGTCTGTCCGCTCGCTCACTTCGTTCAGACGCCACAGGAGCCCCATCATCTTTCTTGGATCGACTCGACTTATGCCCATGGCCATGACTCTTCGACGGTTTCGACGTCTTGCTCGTCCGGATGTCCGCACCGATTCCACATCATCCAACTCCCTTTCCCTCTCCTTAGCCGAAGACTCTTGCGAACTCCCGCTTCGAATAGGGAGCGTTTTTGACCGTCGGGGTTTACTCGTAAAGCGACTCATGAGACTTCTAGATTCCTTATCGTCCTCATCGACCCTCTCCTCGGCAGCCCGCCGACGAATGCGCTCCGCATTGCGACTTTCCTTTTGTCGAGCCGCGCTCGGCGTAATATATTCGCCGTCGACGCTCGTGCCTACGCTTTCGAGTACGGCCTCGGCGATCCCCCGGCGCCAGGTATCGAGGCTGCTAAGTTCTTCCTCGTAGGCTTCGATGGGGAGCGCTTCTTCGTATTGCATCTCCTGGTGCAGGTCTTTGGGGTCTATGAATCCTGGTGTGGAGGGGTAGCCGGGGTGGACGGCAGGGCTTGCATGGCGATGGGGGCTTCGAGCGTCTTTTCGGGCGCGGCTTGTAGCTTCTTGATGATCTTGTAGCCGTTGAACATTACGACTGTGACGCCTAGGGCGACGCCGCCGGCGATGAGGAATTGGGGGGAGGCGAGCAGGGCGAAGATGGCGGGGAACTGGCTTTTAACATGGGGAGGATGGAGGGGGACATTTTGGTTAGGAGGGTGGATAGCTCGGCGAGGGTAAGGGCCACGGCTGCCATGGCCTCTGGGTTGGCTTGTAGATTCGACATGATGGCTGTGGCGGTGTGGTGGATACATTGGGCCTCGATGAGGAGGCTGTCGAGTTTACTCATTGTTTCGTCGAGTTCTGGTGGGAGCTGTTGGGGGATGGGTTCGTGTGCGTATTCGGGTTCGGTGTCGGATTCTAGTTGAGGAGGTAGATCTCCATATGCTAAATCCATGTCGATTTCATCGTGGAAATCGGGTTTGGGGTTTGGCCGGGGAACAAGTTGTCCGCCGGTATAGGACGCAGGAGCCGTTTCACTCCTTACGAGATTACCGGGTTTGGGAGGGGCTTCCGTCTCCGTGTGTCTTCTCGCGAGCGTCAATTCCGTTTCGGCAAACGGTTGTCGATACATGGAGAGAGGGGAGTCGTCATGGAATCCCTCTTCTGGATCTTCATCATGGGTCTCTGCGGGAGCTTTGGAAGCGTGAACGGAACGACTCCG
The DNA here is from genome assembly GCA_003260565.1 of Monilinia fructigena. Classification (NCBI taxonomy): domain Eukaryota; kingdom Fungi; phylum Ascomycota; class Leotiomycetes; order Helotiales; family Sclerotiniaceae; genus Monilinia; species Monilinia fructigena. The sequence goes on from QKRW01000023.1 coordinate 393,377, forward strand.
TTTCGAACGGTGAGATCGGTGGGAGCGTTTACTCGCTTGACTTTGCATGTCATCCTCGTCCAAATCATCGAAATTAAACTCCTGACGAGTTCTCGTATGCGAACGATGGGATCGATGTGAACGCCCACTTGCCATACTTTGCCCGTCAGGAAATTCCTCATAATTATTTATCGTCAGAGGAGGACGCGAACTTGATCCGGGTTCCTGACGCAAAGAGTGTGAACGATGTGAGCGATGGGATCTGTGAGATCTTCTAGATGATGCTACAGATTGAGCATCATCTCCTCCCCCTCCTGCTCGAACATCCTCAATTTCATATCGAGCTTCTTGAAGTCTTCGTTGTGCTCTATATGTTCGTGCTTCTTCTTGTAAATAGTGTTCTTCTCTTAATTGTGTTTTCTTGGCTTGATATGCGGCTTTGGCATCTTTGAAGATATTTACGAGTTGTTTTCCCTATGGAAATGGGTGTTAGTCACCGTACCACCATACGTGAAGTAAACATCAGATGAGGGGGTAAAGGTAGAATTTCGGGAAAACCACCCGAGAACTTACAGTGCTGACTACTTTTTCCCGATTTATTGATAATGGTAACAGTTTCTTTCATAGGAGGAGCCATCTTCGATGTATGAAAGTAGTATTGTAATGAATGGAATTTGTGAGAAGACCAGCTTCTTTTCGAATTTTTGTATGAAATGTTTGATAAGAGAAATAAAATATTTATTTTTATTTTGGCTTGTGAAAAGGATCCACGCAGGCGCTTGCTTCCTTACCGCTAAGAAGTGCGGTGTGCAGAGCTGATGGCAGGGGAACTTAAGTGGAATTTTGGACCAGCAATAATATGAGACGGACTTGGACTGAGACTGGGACTCGTAGGAATAGGAAGGAAGAGAAGAAAAAGGAGGTAGGTGAAGGTCGTGGGTTAGCTCGGGATCGTGAGGATTATGTATTGGAAGAGCTGCGGGTATTTTTTGCTCAGAGTGGTTAGGAAATGAATGGTCACGACTTCATACATGTGCAGTGATTATGTATGTACAGGAACGACGCCAGAAGATGGGATGGATGGGATTATCGGATCCCGACAGCTTGAGAAGAGGCCGAACTCATCACATACTCAATGTATTAAGTGGAGTTAAGAAGTCTTCGTTTAAAGATGCTGCATGTTCTGTATTCCTCCGTACTTCGTACTAGGTAGTGAGTGAATAAGCAGGGGAGTAAAAATCTCCTGTCAATCAATCAGGCGAAAGCGAATTTTTCCTTTACCCCTTCATTGGACCACACACAATCACTTCCTCCACCCAAGTATCAAAACATCTTCCAACCCATGGCATGCATGCATACATAGCATGGCATGGCATGGCATCTACTTCACAAAACCACAACCCACAACCCACAACCCACAACCACCAAACAAACCTTTCCTACCCCGAAAACATACGGAGTACAGTATCAAAAAGAAACCGCACGAACCTTACGTGGGAAGTTGAGCCATCACCCAATAGGTTTTCCTCCTTATGCATCCTCATGCATGAAGGTGGAAACCTCATCTCCATCGTGCATCGTGTCGTCGAACTTTTGGTCGAGAAGAAAAAAAGATTCATTAGGCTTGCATGCATCTAAGCACTCTTCCTTGAAAATTGAAAGAGTTAATCTGTACTATTGAATCATATTCACGCATCCAATCGATCCCCATCAGCAGATTCACCGTTTCCATGGCGGTATTTATTTTACAAACTCCGAAGCATGCGAGGGCAAAATTCAACGTTTGAGGTTTTTCTTACTTTATTTTTGATTTTGTTTGATTTGATTTTTTGGCTTTACCGCTGGAATGTTTGATAGGTGGCGGTTTTGGAGGGACCTCTGTTTTTGGTGGGTTGGATGGAGTATACCTCTGTACACTTATTATTACAGTCCTGTACATAACATACTGCTGTGCAGCCCACGCAGCGCAGGTCTTGCTGTATGTACTCCGTACTGTACTCTGTATGTTGGAGATGGATGGCCAAGCATGGAATTACCTGGGACAAGTACTGCGTGTAGTATGGTATGGTATAGTACCATAGATAGGAATTAGCTTGATTCATGCAAATAGTATAGTACCATAGATAGGAATTGGCCTGATTCATGTAAGAGAGGGAAGTAGAATATGTAAGACGTCCAGTGATTTACAGTACAGTAAGTACAGTACTATATACGGAGGATAATATGTCGGTATCATGTGCGCTATGTAAGTACGGAGCAAGTGTATCTGCACCTCGCAAGAATAGGAAATATATGAAGAACATATGAGAGAAAGAAAGAGAGGGAGATGACATGAATGCATAAATGAATAGATAAATATATACATATATATGCATAAATACATATATGCATAATTCATAACTCCATAAATTCATAACTCCATGACTCCATAAATGCAATCCACCAAATCCATAAATCCCGTAGATTTGGTAAGATATGAATCATAAGATAGAGATGGCACGCAGGATTGATGGAGTCTGACCTTCCGATAGAAACTTTCAAATTGGTTTCTCCACGTTTCTTTGAAACAGTAAATGTCGTGGCACCAGCTATTGTACCGTGGCTGTGTATTTGTTTGACTATACGATAAACGAGGGAAGTGTGGTGCTGGTGGTTTTATCAAACATTTTGATATTGATTTCTGCTTCCTTGGGTTTTGCATGGTAGCTAGCTAGCTGGCTGCTTGTAGGTAGGGTAGGGTAGGGTAGGGACAGTATGGTTTGAGTTGGCTTTTGTTGTTTTTTTCGTTCTCTTTCTGATTGGGAAAGGTTTCTGATAATCATGTTTGTTTTTATTTCTCGTAAGATCTTGCAATACAGTAGTAGTCTTTGAAATCCGCGAGGAAGTGGTGTGTTTGAGATGGAAGGTTCGAAATCCTATTTGTTTTTGTGATTTGGCTGCATATAAGGTCTTGTAGTTCGATGTCTAATAATCTGGATTTGGAAAGCATACTTGTGGTAGTTCGTTTCGGCAGTAGATAGATGAATGATAAGGTGTTCGTGATTTCTACCTATTATTTCCTCGTTACAGCACTTACAACACCGCTTTCCAAAAGAAAAAGAGACAAGAAGTCTCGTTTGGAATTTGCCGAAGTTTTTCTTCTTTTTGTTTTTCTCTGTTCTGGTTGGTATATCTTGAGTTTGTAGTTTATTGCTAGTGGGTCGTTAAATGTATATGTATATGTATATGTGTATATGTATATATGTATATGTATATGTATATGTATATGTATATGTATATGTATATGTATATATGTATATGTATATGTATATGTATATGTACGTATATGTATGTAGAATGGTTGGCACTGGTATATCTTGAATGAGGAGTTCCCTAGCTCGGTGTTTGGTTGGAATTCGGTTGGAATAGCATGTGCTTTTGCGGAAAAACGGAGATGCTTCGGTTCGTCTTTTCGTATCAAAAAGAATTTCAATATTCAAACTCTGCTTGGTGTTTGAACCATTACTCGAACGTAGGAATGGAAGAACGATGCCTTTTTTGTCCTACATTTGCACTATAGGTAGTGCTGTACACGGAATATTTGTTACTCAAGCTTTATTGATCAATACGAGATTTAAGGGAAAGGCAATAAATGGTTATAGTAACCCTTGCAAACTTCGCGATATTCGATTCTTGCCAGCCGCGAGCATTCTAATGTAACCTGATCATCCCCATCACCATGGTCTAAAACTGTGGGGAACGATACCTTTTCGCTCTAATTCATTGTAGCATCAAGACTCCAAATCTATACCTCTATGCCCCACCTCCCGTACAGCCATGAGAATTGCGGATGAAGAGGAGATTTTTCATAGCATACATTTAGGAAATGCAGAGTATTAACATGGCGCGGCTCATGAGATGGTTACAATCAGGGAAGATTTGGTATTGCAATCAGGGCATGTGCAAATGGCATATTGATGTTGAAGCAGAAGAGATTCTCAAGGTGGTGAACATAAAGGTTGGTTGCCCTCGTGCTTTTTGTAGTTCTAATGAGGTTGTTTGAATCTATATAGTCGTGATACTTGCAAAACAGCAGGTCTGTGAAACGGAAAATGCTGCTTCTAAGATGATACTTCAATAGAAAACTGGCCCACAAGTGTTTACGTCTGTACTCACTATGCTGATATGGCCAACGACTCTTGTTCACAGCTGGTATAATGCGTGTTGCATTGCTCCTGGCTGTGCAGCGTGCATTGTTCTGAAATCGATGAGGTCACCGATGTAATGGGCAAGATATTTGATTAGGAATGCTTTTGCTTCTGGTCATTTTCTTGAAAGCCGAGTCTGATATACACGGATATTCATTCATACCTCTTAGCCCAAAGCAAGGAAGGCATCCATTGTCCTGGCTCATTTGTATTGAAAGAAGGAATGATTGGATGGGAAAGGGGGGCAAGTATCGATCTTCTGTACAAGTGAGGTGTTGTCAAGCCACTGAATCTACTATGGTATCAACTCTTAGGAATCCCCATTCAATATCGAAGTAGGATCGAATTTTGAGAAGAGTGCTCATGAGATCCGAACGATGGCATCTCTCAACCTACCCCATTACTAAAACTCAAGCACCGATAGCTAAACAATCTGCCATGTCCTAAATTCATTATGCTTCTCTATCGTCATAACTTTTGCCGCAGATAACCATCCGAAAGGATGCTGCTAGATCTCTGACTGGATGAAATATGGAGAAGTAACTAGCCATTGTCGACTCATGTAATTGCTTTGGCTTTCACATCCTGTGCTGAGTGTTTGAAGTGTCGAGAAGTAAGTGGGAAGCTGGAGAGTTGATGAATGAGGTTGATAAGTTTCATATATCATATCGATCACAAGTTGTTGTGCTTTGAAAAGAAGTTTATAAAACACTACCTTTGTTTACCTTATTCACCTTTAAGTCTGCTGTATTCACTCATGTACATCTTGTAGTCAATCAGTTCATATAGAAAATGGTAAGGTAACTGCATGCTTTCAAGGAATCATGCAGGAGGTTTCCTCTTTGATCCAACCTATATTTAGTAGAACGCGCATTCCCTACTTGTATCGAAGTCAACCATTTTTCGACCACATGATCTGTTACGCGATTCGGAAAAATTGTTCAGTTCTTGGGGTTCTATAGCCTGCTTGACTATCGGAAGGGCGTTCAGTATACATTCGTTACTCATATTTCCAAAACAAATTGCAAGCATACACCAACTTCTTGCTAAATTGAATTCAACATGATTGAACCTCAAGAGAGATTTTGGTCTGAAGGTCAAAAATACTTCGGTTCACCAGACAACCCCAAAACCAAATTTCAATGTAATATATGGGATTGGGATCAACTCCGAATAATCAAAATCAAAGGCACCGCCAACCTCTTCACATCTGATGAGTACAAAGAGATTCCAATCCTAGCACAATTTGCCGATTACTTGTCTCCGGAGATTCGGGCAGTTGAAATCGATGATGATGGAAGAATCTGTGGGGTCTCCAAAGAATTAGGAGAAGATGAATCTTGGTTTGTTCCATATCCTCCTTTCTCAATTGCCAAATCACTCGCTGGTTGTCGTACAGTTAAGCACTCCCAGCTTAAAGAGCTTGACCGGCTTGGATTATTTGTTGATGTTGCATCATACGAAGACGAATATCAGAATCTTCGAACCGTTGCTTTCAAATTCAATGTTTTGGGAAAGCCTCTCAGGTTAAAGATGGCCTGGGATGAAATTAACATTGTCAAAAGCCTACCACTGCATCCCAATATAGTACCATTTGATAGCGTTATTATCGAAGATGTGGAGTCCCGCGTGATCGGCTTCACAACAAAGTACATCCCAGGCGGAACTCTTAGCGATCCAAAGAAACCATTTCGATTCGAGTGGCTTCAACAACTTACCCAACTCGTAGATTTCCTCAACTTGCACATGGGAATCATGCACCAAGATATCGCACCCCGCAATCTACTCATCGATCCCGACACACACAAACTTCTTCTATTTGACTTCGATCGGGCAGCTTGCGGAACCAGAAATCTGCAGCATGGCCGCGATGATGTTACCGCTGTTGCATTCACACTTTACGAGCTCATTACAAACGACACACATCTCACCAGTATCCCCTATTGGGAACGGGACATTGAAATAGTGCAGAGCCTCAAGGAATGGTCCCGCAACCGTGAGCTGGACAGAGAAGTATGCGTCTTCCGCGATTTCCTGAACGCATGGATACAGAAACGACAATCTGATAATGCCATGGACGAATATCTCAATGCGCCCAATAGACCCTCGTGGCCGGAACTCCCCAACGCTCATGATTACGATGTCCCATATGAGCATGGCAAGACCGCCGAGGGAGAAATTATCTGGCGAACGGGTCGTCGCTTGACGCGTTCTGCGGTGAAAGCTGGACAGTATTGTTTTCAATGGCAGCGACCACCGCAAAGTAGACTTTTGAGGAAACCTTTCGATGATAATGGGGTGGGAAAGGTTGGAAGGGATTGAATTGAATTGCAAAGAGGGGATTCTTTTGCAGCTTGTGTTATTGGAGTTCACGTATCTTTGGGATAGATGCCTTAAAATAGTGATTTGCGTGGCGCTAGAAAGGGTATTGTGAACAAGGAAGATGGTCTTTATGTTGATGTGTGTGTCTTGTGCGCGGAAGTGATCAACAAATATTTTGCTGATCAGTGCCTACTAAATACTAGCTATGGATAGGAAACTAATGACCAAGCTTGATCACGTGAAATATTCGCCTCACATTACGATGAAAAGGGATGATTATGCGAGGTGGTTTTCGGCATTTATTTGTATGTAGGGCGTGGTGACATGGTTTTCTGAATTAGAAACTCTACTCGAGTAGGTTTATGGTAGAAATGGAGATGAAATATATATAAAATCGAAAGCTTCGCAAGAAAGACCTAATACTATCTAGATAATACCTAATGTAGCTTTTAGCAATCATTTCCGATCCTAATACTATGTAAGCTCTATAAATACATATCTATCCAATATTTGCTCAATATCATCAGATCTATACTCTCATATATAACATTCCATTCTATTATCAAATCGAGAAATACTTCTTATCTTGAACATCAACAGTCATCGATAAAGCCGCTATCATTAAATTGAAAGTGGGGTTAGTGTTTGCGCACGGGTATCCAGTTACATAGCTTACCAGACAAGGTAAATCTATCCAGGTCGAAGAAGATATATCAAACCCAGGATTCCTTATCCACGCACCCAGATATCGTTCCTCTCAGGTCCTCCTTTTGTTTCTCGGCTAGGAAAGACCCTTCTTATCAATCCCATCACACGAGAAGCCTCCGATCATGGCATTATCACGTGCGAGGGAGTATATTTCCCATCCCTATGAGCACCCGGGAGAGAGAAAATTGGTGCAGAAATTAGGTGAGTGTTGAAGGCAATTCGATATGCACTTGCCCTTGCTGATGCAAGATGAATGAATAGCTGACGGTTCTAGACTTCTTTATTTTGACCTTTTGCTGTCTGTCGTATTTTGCGAACTATTTGGATCGCTCGAATTTGGCGAATGCGTATGTTAGTGGGATGAAGGAGGAGTTGGGTTTTGTGGGGAATCAGTATAATCTTATTAACACGGTTTTTACTGTTGGGTATGCGTTGGGCTTCTGTTGTTCTTCATACACCATGGTCCAGGTGCCTCTTTGTTACTTTGGTTCTTACTCGATGGAGGATTGGCTGAGATTTTGTTGTCTTGCAGCTAATTTTTTATGGATTTACCTATACTAACAGCATGCTAGATATATCATTGGACAAGTCCCCAGTAACTTGGCACTCTACTATATCAAACCTCGCATCTTCTTCCCTTCAATGATGATTCTTTGGGGTTGCCTCACTATGATCACTGCAGCTGCTCATCATCCTCGAGATATAATGGCCATCCGTTTCTTTCAAGGTATTGCCGAAAGCTCAACATTCGTCGGTACTCATTATATACTCGGATCATGGTACACCCCTCGCGAGCTCGGAAAACGTAGCGGCATCTTCACTTCCTCCGGTCTTGCCGGCAGTATGTTTGGAGGCTTCATACAAACCGGTATTCATTCGTCGTTAGATGGCACCAAGGCGATGAGTGGCTGGCGCTGGCTTTTCATAATCGACGGGCTTATTACTCTCCCCATCGCCCTTTATGGCCTTCTTCTTTTCCCCGACACCCCTTCCACAACCTCCGCTTTTTATCTCACTCCAACCGAGCGTGATCTTGCTAAAGATCGTGTTCCCGAAGTACCTGATAACCATGTGTGGAATCTCTCATTCCTCAAAACAGTCATCACCTCATGGTACTGGTACGGGTTCGTAATCCTATGGATCATCGCCGGAGAAACCGAATCCTTCTCCTCAAACTCCCTGCTGTCCTTGTACATGAAATCCACGAACCGCTACACCATTTCCCAACTCAACAACTACCCCACCGGTGTCCCGGCCGTCGGTATCATATCCACCCTGTTCTGGGCAACGCTCACCGATTTCCTCAACGGCAAGCGCTACTTGGTAGCCTACTTTATCGCCATCACCGGCATCGCTACTTCCGCTATGATACTCACAACTTCCCATATACCAACCATATTCGCGGCATACTATTGGGCCGGCACCGTCTACGCGTGTCAAGCGACCTTCTTTGCCTGGGCAAACGAAGCGATGAGATTTGAAAATGATGCGTTGAGAGCAATAGTGATCGCGAGTATGAATTGCGGGAGCAATGCTGTGAATGCGTGGTGGAGTTTATTATTCTATGGCGCGGATGAAGCGCCGAGGTTTACGAGGGGTATGTGGGCTATGATTGGGACGTCTATTGCGATGGCGATTTGGACTACGGTTTTGTTGTGGAGGTTGAGGAGAGGGGAGAGGAAGAGAGAGGTGGGGGCTGTGGTTGGGCGGGTATGGAGTGCTAGTGGTGATTTGGAGGTGGTTGTTAGTGCTGAGGGTAACAGGGCTGATAAGATGGATGCGAAGTAGACGGCATATTTGTATGAGGAGAGGGAAACTCATGTTTCTTACTTTAGCTATTGAGCTGCAGTTTTCTTATATAGACTATAGGTTTTCATATGTACGTCATGTTTAATACATTGAGTTTATATCCAATAATATATAGCATGCGATATTGGGTTCAGTAAAGAGATTTAGATTAATGTGATCAGATAAATGTACAGGTTGTTCGGGATATTCCAAGTTCTTTTTGAGGAGTATCATAGAAAGGAGCAGGGGAAAAAATTACAAATCAGAGATGTAAACAAGGAAGTTTAATGGAAGTATTGAATAGAAGATAGATAAAGGAGATGAATACTCAAAGAGAAAATAATTGTAACAATAATTCAATTTGAAGATCATTCTCAAATAGAGTCAATTCCTGACGCTTCAAAGCCTCGCTTGTTGAGAACTAGTTCTGCCGTGGTCTTTGATGACTCTTTACCAAATGCTGTACATCATTCTTTTGTTAGCTAGTATTATTAGAACTAAGTTATTTCATATAAGTGCTGTAGTTATAGTCGCATAATTACAGACTTTATCATTTACTGGAGTCTTGTCTGCACGGTTAGATTCTTAATATCTTCAGTTGTGGTGAGCTGAGTTGATTTTGTGCAGCAGGAGATCACCTGCTGCTCTGATGGTAGTTGATTTGGTTGTCTCTCAAGTTCATCCTTCATAAGAAAACGCCCAATTACCGATGAATTTACAATTATATCTTCCCTTTCATAAGACTTCATCAAGGCGCTGTCACCATTGGCTTTTGGTTGGCACATTCTTCTTATAACATAAGACTGCTAGTTCTTACAGTTGTATGCGTCTCGCAATTTTCGCCGCTGGTTGCGACTTTGGCCAATGCAATACGATGTTTGACTTGATTCCACATCTATGAGAAGATTCATACAGCATTATATACATGGTCAGCATACGAAGATCTCTTCATAGAGTATGAAAGCCTAATTTAGAAGATGAGAGACAAGGGCAGGGTTATTTGAACCATTAGAACATTATTCGTAGAAGGTAGATTCTTAAAAGGAACGATAAGATGAATTTGAGGGAAGCAAGACCTATCTATAATGGGGTCAAATGGCTCAAGATTACTTGCATCGTGATCTTCCGAGTCAAGGTGGTTCTCCGGTGTAGAAGAAACATAATCTTCAGCTGACTAGACATATATGCCCTGCATGAAAGATATACGGCGACATTTTGCGGTAGTGTTATTAGTGTAGACTTTCAACCACTTGTAAAAGAAAAAATTGATCTTGTAAAAGACTGGTAATTGGCTGGTGGTATTACTTCTCTTATGAATCAAGAACATCGAACGGTTTTTCTCCAACTTTGCCAATCGAAAGGATGCGAATGTATGCTATTTGATGCGCGAAAGTGCTTCACGTTGAAGATCCAATGATAAAAATAGATGCTCAACATGTCAAATCCAGTCCGTTAATAGCGGAGATGTTTTACCAGTTTAGACAGATTGAAACTTCAGATTGTCCATCCGTATGTTATCTTGCTCTGCTATCACTGCCATCGCTGCTATCTCTATCAGATGATTTAAGCGATCTTTATATCTCTACTCAAAAGTTGATGACCTTCCTTAATTAAGTTGGTTCAAGCACTCTATACTTCTGAAGAAACAGGTGAATAGAGATGTTTTGAATTCTATTGTTTCGGCTGAGGGTCTGGGCCGAGGAGGAAAGATCAACTGCCCGTGGGAGGCTTTTAATACGTTAATCTTAGACTATCCTGTAAGGTATTGTTGTTCGATTTCAAAACTCTTTGACTAATGAATGCAGGTAGGAACTAATTTACATTGCGTTGACGAAGATATCCAGAATATTTAAGGAGTGATCAGTCTGGATAGGCTGTGGGTATATAGTTCTATGATGCATAGCCGCAGCAGGGCAGAATGGACCTACTCTCGCACGGCCCGTCGAGTACTGAGGGTTGTAGAGAAGAAAACGATTTAACTTATTGGATATGATTGAATAAAATAGGCTTCCGAGTGAGGTATAAGAAAACACAGAAGTAGCAGGGAGCTCGAGAAAGCATGCCAGACTGGGCTTAATACCAGTAGAAAACTTCAATCCCGTTTTTTCTAACAAGGACATATACTTCTTCCTTTCTTGACCTCCCTGGCATTTCTGCACCTGCGAAAAACTAGTCTCAAATATCCTGCACCCCTGTAGGCCTTGCTCATTTCATCATTGAATCACATCAAATTTGCTGAATATGATATAGAATCAGAAAAGAAGGGGAAGCTAAGAGATTGCGCCATACGACTTGATTGCCATTGGAAGAAGATATTTCACAAATATACTAGATTTATGGAAAGAGTAAACCAAGTGTACGAACAGAATAGCTATGAAGATATCTCAAAGATTTCACTTGGTTTATTGTTTAACTGGTTGTAGAATATGCATCATGCGACGCCTGCTTGCAATTAAATGAGTAGAAACTTAAGCAGGTAGTCATTAGGAATATCTGAATATCCCTGGATTCATTTTCCCCGCCTCAGCGCAAAGCCTTAAATCAAGATGATTGTCCTCATCAATAGCCCAGTCCCAGCTGGCCAAGTTTTCAGCCTCCGCAACTCGATCCTCGGGTAAGCCCCGTTGACTCAACTCTAGCACATACATTTTCTTTCTCCAAAGGTCGAAGCCAGTAGGATACCCGAATATCGCTGCGTTGATTGTCTACAGGGCCTGAGACGTTCCAAATCTATGAGCTATCTCCTACCGCGCAATGCCTTAGCCTGTTTTGCCCGGCCCATATTTATCTTCTAAGCATTTAAAACATTTGCATATGAGATATCTTAAATATGATTCAATGATTGCTCTAAGAAGTGCAGCAACGTGTTCCCACGATTTCTCCCGCCCATGGGGAATTATCTCAGATTTGCATGTAAGTTTGATCTTGGAAGTTACTCAGTAGATGGTGACTTCTGCTGGAGAAAACTGGCGGTTTGAATTTTTGGCGACGGCAGAAATCTTCGCAGGCGGAAGCAAATTTATAAAGAATATTATGTTGATAATTTTGAAAAGCTTGTTGAAAACCCTGATGGGTTCGTTGCCTTGGGAATTTTCGAGCTTAAAACGAGGACGGAGGCCACCGCTCTGTTTGATAGCCAGGACTTGAGAGTTTTCAATGCATTAACTTCACAAGTAACAGAACTTGGTAGGCGACTATTCTCATAGGGTATCTCAAGAGTTGGGAATTGAGATCTGGCGAGAAATTATTATCACAGACGTATTCGGGACCTTGGGAAACAGGTGGAACACGATTGATTTCTCGGTGTGTTCGAGAAGCGCAATTACTAGTTCTGAGACTCCGTGACGATCTGGCATCAAATTCAAGATCATACCTCTGTTCTCTAGGTAACATTAGCTGGTTTCAAGTAGTTTGTGACAACGTCAAATTCTGACTTCGAGAGGAATAGAAAAGATGATTTGATAGGTTGTTGTGTAGTAGAAGTAGATGTGTTGTTTTGGGCTTGTTTTGTTACTTCATATTGCACTTATCAAATATCAAGTTAGAAGGGATCCTTTAGCTGCTGCTGAACTATGTAGGACATGACCTACAAAAGTGATCTGTCCTATCCAGTCATAGATTAATTGCAGCCTGATAGTGATCCGAATACAATGAATCGACTCAATAAGTGATGACTCGAAACTGGTATCGTATTGTGTTTAGTTTCGATTTGTTGTGGTTGATTTTGTAGATCGAAAGATGTCGTTGTGTCGTTGTGTCGTTGATGATTTCTCCAAGATTTGAGAAGAGCAACGAACTATAAGTGGCTGAAAAGAAGCCATTATCACTCGAATAATGACTCGAACTTGCTACTTTGACTCATATGAGATTCAATAGAAATTAGAGCCATAGATTGCGCGATTCTGAGATGAGGCAATGAAGCGAATCATCATCCATTACACTCAAGTAGAAAGTGAATTCAGAAATTAGGATGCAACTTTTGTTATATTTTACTTATTCTAAAAACTTACTTTGTAAGATAGTAAACCAAAGTTTGAGGCGGTATCTCTTTGTCGAGCTTCTGATTTCTTTGGCATAATAATCCAGTCGTACTAGCTCTTTATCGAGCCCCTATCTATGCCAACCGAGTGAATTAGTCGCCGTTAAATTTGGAAGAATAGAGACATAGAGTGTTGATGTTTCGCGATATTGTGAAAAGGGTTATAAACATATATTGCCTGAATCTGATAATCTCTTCACCAGTTAAGCTCGGTTGTACTCTGTACGTGCTTGCTTCTTAGCAGTCCTTGTTAATAGATTTCATGTTGCTGGCATATAGTGTACGAAATGAATCATTATGAATTGTTTTTTCAAACAAAACCAACAATGACTGGCGCCGCCCAGGTAATCACTGTGTAGTAACTCCAACACATACACTCTACAAACCCTAATATATCTCAAGATCTTGTCTCTATTGGAGCGCCTGTTCTGCTATTTATTGAATACAGTTTACATACTTCTTGCTGTCTTCGTAGTCTTACATCACCAGAATAGTCAAGATAATATGTTCAAATTGGCTAGTCGTTAACCAATAATTACAGCGGAAACGGCGACGGCATTGACATTGCGATTCTATTTAGCATGAAAAAAATATTACATATTATTACTTCGACAATTCTCAACCGATACAACAGAAGAGCCGCTCATTACCGAATGTAACATTATCAATGATCAGAAAGATTATTAAATAACAGTTTTTGATTCATACATGCTTGAAGGTGACTGCTAGATTTTACTTTCGGTTCCTCAAGTTCAGGTTAATAAAAATCGTACTAAATTCCCTTTTCTTCCCCCCCGGCCACCAAGTTACCCCGGGCAAAGAAACATCTGCATAGAAGAGTAGCAACAATATTACACAACAAAGCAAGAGCAAATTGAGAATACATAAAGCTGAGTAAAGGTAGCACATCGACCTTCCACCACCTCATCAGACCCACGCTCATCCCAATAGGCCTAGATCTACCTGTACCTGCCAAATTTGGATTTAGCTGCATGATAGATATTGATGATTGACGATACTCACCGATGATCATCACAAGTGACTTTCATTATAGAGAGAGGTATGATATCCAGGTGAGCTATTACTATAACACCCGCTTGAGCACTTTAGTAGACTTGTATATGTAGCTCTACTAAAGCTTTGCATCATCATTGCGTTATAGTTAATACTTCTAGATGTGCTTGGAGGAAATGATATACCACCTGAACGAATGAATGCGCCGACACTTTAAACAAAGAGACTTTAAGACTCCAGGTATACATTTCTCATATAGAGAGAGTAGACAGTTATATATTATATATATATATATATATATATATAATAATCCACGCGAACCTAAAACTATTTTGACATCAGGCCTTGAACTAGCGATAACCCACTAGAAGCATAGGCCTTCACTAGGCTACAAAACGGCTAGCATAGCCTAGTATGCTCAGAAACTGGCAGGTGCGGGGTAATTATCTAAAATATAAGATTTGGAAATCATGAAATCATGAAACCATCATCTTTCTTGTATTAACGTTAACGTTAATGTTATGAGAATGATGGTCTCGCAATCAGTATCTTGTTAACTTCATAGAATACATATCGATGCATTTGGCGACATGCTCTATTAGCAAGCATCCCAATCAACCTTGTTTATTTCCCTGTTTGATTCGAGGCTTTGGCCTACCTGGAAATAATATATAATTTTCACCATGTAAGCATCGACACCGACAACATTCCTATATTATCCTAGGGCAGACTTCATCTTTACCTCCATATCGATATCGTGGCATCCATCTTTCGGTCAGTTCGGGATTTACAATTTGCACGTGTATAACCCATGCCGAACGAGGATGGACGCACCCACAGCTAGGGATATCCTTCATGAGGATCATCATCGTGCCGAGCATTGAATACTCACAATGCCACCAATGCTGAACAATTCCGCTGCCACGGATGACGGGTAGCCTGAGGGAGCAAGTAGAGTAAGTAGTAGGTGGCATGATTACAACACAGCCACCTCCCCTCCCATCATAACAACTTTAAAGCATGCGCGCGGGTCTGATATATAGGGTCAAATGTCAGTCTGACTAACACAGACTCGCAAATTCATGAATGGAACCTGAGTGAACAAATTAAAAGTCAGGGGGATGAGATAATACTGTATGACAGTACGAGCCATCCATTTAAGATTCAGAAATTAAATTTGCTAAGCACCGATTTTCTGGATCTTGTATGTATAATAGAGTACAAATACGGAAATGGCAAATAGCAATCCATGTACCGATAATACGGTTTTCCCATCCTTTTCTCCCTTCTCACTCAAAATGCATTTTCACAGGTGGATTTTCATTGTCTGGGTAGGCAAGGTTACCCTGTGGATCACCACAACGAGACCCCTAGAGAATTTGTGGACTGAGCCTCAAAGCTCTGACATTTGTATCAGATACGGTTGCGGATACGCGTTGCTATTGGTACATGGAGTGGATACTAAACGGTAAAAAAGTTATCAGATGAAGGTTTGTTTGGTTGATTAGCACCGGCGGCTTGAACCACTGCGGGATTACCGGTACTGGAAAGTTGAGGAGGAGGAGCAAACTTTTTTCTTAATAAAGTATACCTAGCTAATAGCTGGTAGTTAGTAGCTAATAGCTGACAGCTAAGTTTCTTAGAACTGACGCCTACAGGATAAATCCTAACCCATCCCATTCTACCCTAAAAGTTTGTGCCAGCGAGGAGCAGGAATAATGAATGAAAGATGGATCACTAAAAGCAAATACTGGTACGTGTTCAACTCTTCCAGATGTATTGTGTATTGTCTTGGTTAATTCTAGGGAGAATGCTACCGCATTGGTCATACGATACCTAAGCATAGTTAGTTAGGTAGTGATTTGGTACTACTAGATGTAACCTCCAGCTATTTGCAGTCTAATTTGATTCGATTAGACTTGTTTTGTTTTGTTTTTTTCCCCGTGATGATGATATTTCTTTGTTTATCCACGTGATGCTCATCGGATGCTTCATTAGGTATACGTGCAATCTTATTAAGTTTATTGTTATTTTTATTTCTGTT
Organism: Monilinia fructigena; assembly: GCA_003260565.1. NCBI lineage: Eukaryota > Fungi > Ascomycota > Leotiomycetes > Helotiales > Sclerotiniaceae > Monilinia > Monilinia fructigena. Next base: position 409,458 of record QKRW01000023.1, read on the forward strand.
CTTTTCATTCCTCAATCCAGAATTTTCATAACTCCTCATTCATAAGCGTAGCTCAATTCGTGGTCTGTTCTTACGCGCCAAGTGAATCACAGTTGTCAGCCTCGAGGCGAAATATAAGATTGGGTCATTAATTCTTTTACTTAATCTCCGTTCATCTTACTGTATCGCATTCTATTTAAGCTCCGTCACACCAGAACAAAAACCGAACGAATTTGACACTTTGGTCAAAGCAACCATCATGGATACGCCGTTTGAAGTTAGGAGTCAGAAGGTCTGGCCATTGAAGGAGATCAGAGAGTTGGTGGAGCAAGGTCACGCGATTGTCATCTCAGAAGGATATATTTTTGAAGTTGGATTCATGGCTCAATCATCATCCCGGTGGCGCGAAGGTTATTTTACATGTTGTTGGGAGGGACGCTACTGTTGAGTTGGATGCGTATGTTGTGAAGGATAACCAGAAATATGGGTGAATCATAACAGCTGATCCGATCTAGATTTCACAATAAGGACGTCAAGGCCAAAATGTACCGCTATCGAATTGGTAAGCTGGAAGAGCCCTGGGTGAATATTATACCCCCGATTCAAAGACAATCACTTCGAATACCAGAAAACGAGACTGAGAAAGAACCTTCAACCCCGATCTCTGAGATACCGTTAGTAGATGTCACCGTCACCGAAAATCTCCTGACTGTCCCTCGACTGGCAAATCCGGACAGTGATGCTAGCTCCACAGCTTCTTCCATTTTTGATCATGAAGGGTTAAGATCTCGACTCAGAACTGAAGGGAGTTCAGTTGATTCAGAGGATATCCCCGAATTGGAACCTAAAATGTTGGATGCCTCGGAATTGGAGGTCAAATTTCAAGCCCTGATCGCAAAATTGGAAGACGAAGGTTTGTACGACAGCAAGCTCTCGGCTTATATTACAGAGATCTTGAGATGTACGACTTTATTTTCCCTTTCGATGATGTTTTTACGCTTGGAGTGGTATGCCACCAGTGCAGCTTTTCTGGGTATGTTTTTGGCATCAAATCGTCGCTACGGCACATGATGCGGGTCATTTGGCAGTAACGCACGACTATAATATCGATTTTTTAATCGGTGGAGTCATTTTGAATTTCTGTGGTGGACTTTCAATAGGTTGGTGGAAGCGCAACCACAATATTCATCATATTGTTACAAATTCCCCTACGCATGACCAGGATCTTCAAATTCTCCCTTTTCATCGCCATTTTCTCCGGTATTTTTCGATTCATTGTACTCTACGGCTTCTGAATGTATCATGCACTATAATTGGTTCGCAAAATTCATGGTTCCGAAACAAGCATGGACATATTATTTCCTTCTCTCCGTCGCCCGCTTCAACCTTTACTACCTCGCCTGGGACTTTATCCTTCGCGATCTCGGCAGCAAACTCCACCGCAAGCAACGAATCTTTTGAACTCGTCGGACAAATATTCTTCTGGACCTGGTTCGGTTATTTTCCTCGTCTACCGTAGTATTCCCTCCAACTCCCAACGCGTCATCTTCTGTCTCATATGTCACATGATTACCCTCCCCCTCCATCTGCAATTGACCGTCTCCCACTTCTCCATGTCAACCGAGGAATCCGAACCAAGTGAACACTGGATCCAGCGCATGTTCCGCACAACCATGGATGTAGATTGTCCCACGTGGATGGATTGGTTCCACGGCGGTCTCCAATTCCAGGTCACACACCATCTATTCCCCCGCATGCCCCGACACAATCTCCGAAAAGCCAGTGGATTCGTCAAGGAATTCTGCGCGGAAACGGGGCTGAAATATGAGGTTTATGGGTTCGGAGAGAGTAATGGGCGGATGTTGGACAGGCTGGCCGAAGTCGCAAGACAGGCGAGATATTTGAAAGATTGTCAGGATAGTATCGTTAGTAAAGGGAGTATTTGCATGGGCATTGGGATTAATTGTATGGTATCATGATGATGATTAGTTCATTTGATGTATGTTTTTCTTTAGAAAGCATTGGAAAACATCGGAAAGCATTTGAAAGCATTTGAGGCATTTGATGGCGAGCGTGCTTGAACTTGTGGGTTGCGAGTATGCTAGTTGATATGCTCGTTTGTGTGTTGAGGTAGATTGTGGGCTTAGATGTGTACATATGCATATAATTCTTAATACCAAAATTTCCTCAAGGGACTTTATGATATGATTTGAGCAGTCTCATGGTTGAGAAAGAGTACTCGATTTGCGAATTCATTGAGGTATCAATGGCGGGAATGAAAAGCTTCAGCCCGCTCATCAAATTTCTCATGGATATCTTTAAGGCCCATGGAGTACACGGCACGATTTTCGTTAGCCAATCTGCAGCGAAAACAGATTGATGTATTAACTGTATAAAGTTTTACATCATCATCAAAAAGCCAAGATCAGACCACGGAGACGCAATTAATCGCAATAATTAGTCTATTCATCAAGTATTTTATATCATCGAACTGTTCTTCCTAGAAAGCAATCACATGCAGCGATAAGTATCCGTCCGATCTTTTGACTAGAAAGTCAACCCGGAAATGCCGATGTAACGGGATGGGCCGGTCAATCCATGATCCCACAACACAAAATGAACAACATCTAAACTTGCCCTATAATTAACAGCCAGCACTAAATTTGTTTCTCCACTAGCCTTCTTCCCTGTATTTTCAAGATAATTAGGTCATCTACCACGTTACGGAATTTCATTCTCTTGAACTCGAATCGATAACTAGATCCTCGTTTCACTAAGGGGTGTCGTCATAAAGTAGACTCGGCCCTTGAAAGATTCTATAAAGCTTATATATTGTCGCAGTGGAAGAGATAGTTCATTTTAAAGAGAATATAGTCCGGATGTCTTCTGCTTGCTGCCAAGGGAAATTAAATTGATGAGGAACTCAGCGACCTCAAGTTAGGTTGCTAAATAGAGCCCGAATCGTTGAATGCTAGGAGAGAATAGTAGCTACTGCGACCTCAGTGTAGAATTGTCGAGATTTTGATATTTCGATGTTTTGATAGTTACACTATTTCATTTCTTGAGTATCTTGTCTTTCTCATCATCTACTAATCTAGTCATTATCTGATTGCCTGGTTTTCTGGGTTTCTCATTTTCCCATAATTTTTGTTCTCTCATTATTCTATTTCCTCATTCTTGTCCGTTTACAATGTATGACAATAATCTTATATAGACAATAGCTCCCACCACAAAACTAAGAGCTATCTGCAAAAACTTTCAACGCATCTAAAGCAAATATTTGAACGTGTATTGACATACTACTAATCGTATAATTCAAGCGAAGACATTCAGATTTTCCATGATCTTTCTTGGATAACTAAGAGCTTTTTGGAGGAAACTAAGGTTTCAGTTTATCCATTAGACATCAAAGAGAACGATGTATAGAGCACTAAGCTTTATCGATTACTAAAGATACACTCATCTGATAAACATGTACGCATAAGGGAATCTGGTATCCTGATTTGAAGACTCCACAGTTTTTTTGGAGAGTGTGAAAGCTATTACATCTTTCTTTTTATTTGTTAAACTTATCGTTTGAATTCACTGCTGGCCGCAGGATTAGAAGCCACTAGCTTACTTCCACCCTATTTTAAAAACTCTTAGTCCTCCCTCTTGCATCTTTCTTCTTCTCCCTTACACAATATGCCATTTGTGCTTATAAACACAAACCTGCTTTGACTCCTTGTCTTTTGCTTAATTTGCCCCTCGAACACTCGCTCAAATCATGGCCTCACTCTCGGGAATCGATGTTCGCAAGAAATTTGCATCACTTTTCCGGATTGATCCTTCTATGAACAGCGAGTCCAATTGCGACCAAGGCTATCTTATACTTCCACTATCAAGATTTTTACGTGCTAATACAGTTCCGAAATTGAGGCTTACGGTATTCTAAGAGAGAATTCTTTCGATGTACCTAATACTTGCCTTGACGTTGCCAAAAGGGCGGGAAATAGAACAAAAAAGGAAGAATTTTGGATTCTGCAAAAAGCTTTAAGTCAGATGGAGTTATCGGGAAGATCTAGAAGAGGTAGAAGTACACCGAGCTGGAAATCAGGGAGTTTCGATCTAGATATACTGGGATCTAGTATCGATGATGAATCTCCATATAGAGAGATTCTAGTTCATAAGGTGAAAGTTCCGAGGGTGAAGCCAAAGCACAGACTTTCAACCGAATACAAAGACTCGGAAGATGAAACAGGGTCAACTATTGTTGTTGATACACCTAGTAGTCAAGAAATAACTGGCCCTAAGCGAAGGTTCTCGGCCTGTGAGATCTTAGATGATCCAGGTGCGATTATCAGTAGATCCGATTCAGATACCGACCCAGTTATTGACTACGCGACTCAAATACCATGTTCAACCTCAAAAATCCAAAATAGACCTCGGGCAGCACTTAAGAAAAAAACTCAACCTAAAGCTTGAAAACATGTATAGCCTCATGGATTTCGAGAATTGCTGATGAACCTTTCAGCAAGCACCTGATGCCAATTAGAATCAGTGATGATGGACTATCGCATCATTTAATTTGGCCCTGGAAGATTATCGTGAGGCTATGTCGTTAGCTAGAAGTACGGGAGAAAAGTTCTTACTTCAGTCAAGAGAAATTGACTGAATACCGAGCCGGAGACAACATTCTAGTCCAACTAGGTAATAAATAATTCTTTTGGGTTGACCAGAAGGCTAATATAAACAAGGAGAAGTTGAATCCAAACTTTATTATGCACGCATTGTGTACTTATTTAAGGACCGAGTAGGTCTTTCGTGAACTTCTGAGTACTAGGCTAATTTTGCAAGGATAGAGAGTCGATGGCGCATATCAGAGTGACATCTATTTAGATGATGTAAAAGGCAAGATTAGAGTCGATTTTCGAGGTAAAAAACGACAATAATGGGGCTCAGGGGTAGGTACCATTGAAGAAGAGTATTATACAAGTCCGGATAGATATATTCTATCGATTGAACTACAATACATCATCTAACCTACAGATGTGTAGGACACGGAAGAGAGAGAGCGGGAGCGCTTCTCCAAATGGAGGGAGAAGGACCGCAGGGATAAAGGGAAACGGCACTGCCTAGGTGTAGGGACTGAAGGACAGGGCGCTAGGAGTACCATCGAGTATAGCAACAGGCTATACACGGGAGGCGCGCGGGGAGGCCATGCCTCCGCCGCGGGCCCGTCGCTAATACCCTTCGGGAGGTCAAAACTAGCCACTCTACATGGAGACGTTAAACTGTATACAAATAAATAAAATAAACAATACATCATCTGAAAGTTTTACCGAAGCCTCGGAATTGACGGAAAAAGAGCGAGGAACTCCTCTCCAGGACTATGAGTGATGTGCCCGGCACATAGCTGAGGAAAACAGAAAATAAAAAGGCTTCAAGTACTATGACTGAACAAAGGATATGAATCTGTCACTGGATTCATACACAACGGCACTGAATATCACCGCAAAGACTTCGTATACTTCGTTTCCAAAACTCGATCAAAGGACAAGAAACCATATCAAATTGGGCAAATTAAATATATACGAGTCATGCGCCGAGAGAACTTTAACTCCTAAACCGAAACAGATGAAAACGAAATCAACGAATTGGATATACTTTTGAGGGTGGATCTATATGAGCGATATTGACGATGATCCGATGAGATCAAAAACAACGTCCAATGCTGTCGTGATGAGAGAAGAGTATTTTTGAGGAAATCCAGGAACTTGGATCCAGAAAGTATCGATGAACATTGCTTAGCCATGCACATAGATCATATTGAAGATCTAAACGCCTACAAGGATTTAAACGACACATTTTGGGTTCGGGATCAGATTTCTCGTGATGTACTCAAAGATTCAATTACCGCCGAAGATTTGAAGCCTATTTCTGGAAAGCATTTAACATATTTGAAGCAGAGTAGTGAGAGGTTAAGATTGGAGAATGAGATGGTGGAGTCTAAGAAGAGTGGAGTGAAGCTGTCAACCCTTGTAAGATTCCCATGTATCGTTTGACTGATGGTTGAAATATATGCCAAGAAAGACTAGGACATCTTCAGTGGAGCTGGTGGACTGAGTCAAGGGTTCCATGAAAGCGGGGTAGTCGAGACTACTTATACCATTGAATTTGATTCAGTTGCCTGCAAGACCTTTGAGCGAAACTTCCCGGACACGATCATGTATAATCTTGCTGCTAGTAAGTTCTTGGAATGAACAATGAAGAAAGAAGCAGATTTGAGCCCGAATGTGTCATATAACATGGAAGGAGATGTTATGAAAACGATGCCCAGGAAAGGAGAAGTTGGCTTGATTATCGGTGGGCCACCTTGTCAGAGATGGAGTACTCTGAACCGTTGTAAAAAGGATCTTTGTCCGAATAGAGAGCTTCTAGCGACCTATCTGTCTTACGTGGATTTCTATAGACCAAAGTACTTTCAACTAGAAAATGTAATGGGATTGGTCAACCAAAAGGTAAGCCCTCAAAAAGCTTTTTAAAATCCCATTAATAATCATAGCTTAATTGCAACAGTGTACCAAACATGGACGCAGAAAATGTTCTTTTTAAGGTGGAGTAAAGTATGAAAACCAGGAAAGTACTTTGCAATAAAGAGATGAACTAATGAAAAATCCAGGTTCATTTTCCGAGCTTTGACATCCTTGGGATATCAGTGTGAATACGCATATATTCAGGCAGGTCTCTACGGTTTACCATCATCCAGAACCCGTGTGATCTTTTGGGCATCTCTTCCTGGATACAAGCTACCGAAATTTCCGCAGGCCACCCATATTTTTAACGGAAGAGTGATGAAAAGTTATTATTGCACGAGGAGATCAGCTCCACATCGTCCTACTACTATAGGAGGTTGCGTAACAGACTTGCCTAGCTTCAAATGAATGAATCCCCAAAATCATCCCCGAAACGTCTGAACAGAAGTCTAACCGACTCAATCGCGACAAGAATATTGTTCAGTATTCGATATTGAACAGAGTGAAATTAATTGAGCTAGAAAAGCAACCGTACGGCTCCGAACCCTTATGTGAGTACCAAAGAAAGATGTGCAAACTGGTCCCCAATCAGCTTGTATACAACCATGTGAATCATCTGCCTTCGATGAAAGGCAGTGAGCGCTACTGTAACGTACCACTACAAGCAGGAGCCACCTATGAAGATATTCCCAAGGATATCTTGCTAGATTTCCTGCAAAGGAACTCCGAGAAATTGCGTGACGATAGCAGCTATAAAGATCAATATCATGGAAGGTTTGGAAGGCAGTCAGTGGATCAGAGCTTCAAGGTTGTGATAGCAAAGGGGGAGGACGGCTAGTAGTACAGGCCGGGCAAGTGATCCGTAATATTGGCTGAAAATAAGTATGAGAGCTAAATGAAAATGACTAGACACTGCATCCATACTTGCACAGGGGCTATTCTACGAGGGAATATGTCAGAGCCCAAGGATTTCCAGACAGCTTTACATGGAACAAGGGACAGGATTGAACAAAGTCTACGTTCAGATCGGGAATGCAGTGCCATTTTCACTTGCAAGAGCACCAGTAACGAACTATGGAAAGTCTTGCAAAGCAAACCAAGGATATCCAATAACATTGATGATAACAAAAAGCGCATGAGCAAGAGATAGTCGAGGGAGAAATGGACCAAGGAGATATTAATGCTATGGATAATATCGAGGAGAGTATTGCAGAAGAATCTATGCTTATTAGCGATGAAGACATTGATGACGAAGAAGATGTTGAGCTGGAGGATGAAGTTGAACAGAACTCGAATGCGGAAGAAAATTCTATGGGTAGTATGATGGAAAGGGAAGGGGCGAGAAGGAAAACTGGAGAGAGCAGATATGACGCGATTGTGCTTGACGATTTGGACTAATAGCTTGTTCATCCCATTCCAGAGAATACCGAGGATCGTTCTGGGTTGCTTAGGGTGTTAGTGATTGAGGGGATATCTCAGACTGCTTCGGTGAACTATGTCGGGACTCAGGAAGCTATTTCAATCGAACTAAAATTTCAGGACTACAGGAACTACCTAGTATATTGATCTTTAGTTTATGATAGAACTCTTATATCTTCTCCTTGAATACTTCAGTTTTGTTGTAATAACACATCCTTATATTGTCGTATTGACAACAGATTGGCCCCAGTACATCGAGTAAAAGCGACTGGTAGAAGATTCAAAGTATGCTATCGCTTGAGTCATGGCAGTTCGCGTGGTATAAATCATAGTTGTATTCATTGGACATTTCTTCAACAGCATGGCGGCAAACAATGTTCAGAACCCGAGAATGAGTTTCATTTGCCAATGCATGGTGGCTTCAACTTCTTTCCCGAACCGACAAGAAATATACCCTCGGTTAACATGAACAATTGAACGAGCTCCTCTTCTTTCTGATGGCGAGTAGGTGGGCATGCGCAGAAAATCGTTCCATACATGAACAAAGATATAATTGATAAACAAGCTTCTGGGATTTTCCTGGACTCAGAGGACATGCAGTTTACTGCTACGATGTATAAAAACTAACAACAATAAGCAGAGCTGTCTTTGGAATATTCAACTCGGTCATAGTTACGATTTGATTTTGCGACTACATGTCTAATATGGAATTGTGGTAAAGTATTGTTAAAGCTTACTGGACTTTTGTTTCTAGAGCGCCTTGAAATGATTTTCTACAATCTCAAAAGGAAAAAAGGATAAACGTCTCAATTCTTCTAGATTTCAGAGAAACAATGAATGTGGCATAACAACGAATTCGAATGGGAGGTCGGGATACTCGTCGTTTCATGCCACATATTTGAAGTGTCAGGTGACCATCAAAGCTAACGCGGGAAAGGTAAAGGCCATCTATCATGTGACTTTATTCTAAAGCATGTACATTCCCGTAACTATCTTATACGCGGTCTATTATGGAATCAAGTAGTATCTTAAGAAAATGGAAGGTTCGAGGTGAATACTTATAATTAATATTCGAACCCTCGTAAAGTTTATCAAGAAAAACTCTCTGAGAGGTAGATCGGCCATTTTCATACGGGTCACAATAGAATTGAGGTTACCGTAGCCTTTAGTTCTAAATTTGGCGAACACTTCATCTCAAATCAATCCACATCATCACTAACTGATCTTGATGCGAAACAACAAGGTTATCTGAATTTCAAACCTTGGTACTCATGATTCATCAGGAATACTTCGACAGTACTTGATGGCGGTAGAGAATGTCATTTATTCTCATGAGGCTGGGCCTCGAGAAGAGAATGGAGAGCAAGGCTTGAGGTCACCTGAGCAAGATAATGTTAAAAAACCGACCGCCCATCCGGCAAACAAAGACCTAAACCATTTTCCAATCGCAGAGATCCCAAAACAACTACAAAAACCCTCGCCGACTCCATATCTACAGAGTTCATTACCGTCTGATGTGTTTGTCAATGAGCCGCTCTCCAGGAATGCGAATGAAACCCCACTTGTGGTGCAAGATGGCAATAGGAATTCCGAGTCTTTCTATCATTCTGAGAACGTGACTTCTCAAGCAGAGGATAGTGGAATAGAGAGATTACCTCCACCGCAACCCATATCGAAAACACAACCTTCCCATGATCCTGATGTTATCCCTGAGGAAAGAGTTAAGAACCACCGGAAACCATCCTTGAAAGATATTGGGGAAGAAAAGGTTCTGAGATTATCAGCTGCGGAGATGACAGAGTTGACATCAGCTCCCGAGTCTTTACCAATGATCTCGCCAACCATCTCTTAACTTCTGATGCAAGCAAAGGTGACACAGAAGGACAAGGCCACAAAAGATCCGGTTCTGATGTACCTCGTGTGGATCCTGATGATCAACCGCCTAAATTGACAGGCCACCGGAATTTTGATACCTCAGAAATCAATGGTGACCGACAGTCTTCTGAGGGAGTCCAATCCAATACTGGAACAAAACGACCACCAATCTCGTCCTCTTCTCGTGCTTTTAGTGCTCAGCCACCTTCAACCCATTGGCCATCATACTCCAAATTAAATGCAGGTCCGACATCCCCAAAACGGAAAGCATTGCCTATTTCTCTCGTGGAACAGAACCATTGAATCTTAATCTTGAAGGGTTAGGTTCCCCACCGTGTTGAACGGAACGAGCAAGTCATCACAATTACCTGATATACCACCACCATCGCCAATACCTCAATCAATTCCTCTTCCTCCAATGTCAATTCCTACCTACCTCCAACTAGAGCTTTCCGCCACAAGGCCATCACCTTTGTACATATATCGTTCGGCTTCCACTGAGTTTCCTTATGAATCATCGAAAGTTAAATTTGAGCGTTTATTGAATTTCTTGTTACTACCGCCACAACTGGAACAAAGTCCTCTATTTTGGGTCTTTGGCATGTCTTGATGCATGGCTATATACTTTTACTATTTTACCACTGAGATTTTTCAAAGCTCTAGGGATTCTTATTTCATGGTGGGGTCATGTTCTAGCTAAGGAATGTCGTTTTATCACTGGATTTGTCTATCATGGCACAAGTCGTATGTGGCAAAGAAGAAATGAACGTCGTAGTGCAGAATCTCTTTCGCCCAATAGGAGCATGTCGCGTCCAGGTAGACCTTCGATGTCGGCCACAACATCGTATCAATCTCAAGCCGGAAGACCGTCCGAAGCATTTCGACGTAGCGGCACTGTAGAACCTACTCCTCGAGTAAATGGCGAGCGTAGATCCAGACAAGGTTGGGGTCGTAGGCATCGTCGCATGAAGTCTCAGCCTTCTTCATTATCTTCATACAACAAAGCCGATATTTTACAAGGAGCTGTCATAATTTTCAGTTCATTCTTCCTAATGAAGTTGGACGCAAGTAGAATGTATCATAGTATTAGAGCTCAATCAGCAATTAGACTGTATGTTATTTATAATCTTTTAGAGGTAAGTCAGAATATTTACCCCCTTCGAGCCGGTTACTGAGTCCCTTAGGTCTTCGATCGCCTTGCGGCAGCCTTAGGCCAGGACATTTTCGAATGTCTTTTCTCAGATGAAACATTGGAACGAGATAGTGATGGCAGGAGCAGAGTATTACGACCCCTTGGCATGTTCGTACTCGCTCTTATATACAATGTCGTTCATGCAGCAGCATTATTCACTCAAGTCGTTACCTTGAATGTTGCTGTAAACTCTTACTCAAATGCTCTCATTACACTATTACTGTCAAATCAATTCGTGGAAGTCAAAGGAACTGTATTTAAGAAGTTTGAAAAAGACAACCTTTTTCAACTCACTTGTGCAGATGTTGTGGAGCGATTTCAGCTTTGGCTTATGCTCACGATTATTGCACTGCGAAATATCGTCGAGATGGGTGGGTTCAGCAGCATGGCATCATCAGCTTCAGAAGCAACAAGTCCGCTACGAACGAGCTCAATGCTTCCCAACAGTTTTACCATTCTTCCAGTCTGGTCAGGCGAGGTCTTTTCGCCATTTTTCATAGTGATAGGGAGTGAGATGTTGGTGGATTGGATCAAACATGCATATATCAGCAAGTTTAATGGCGTTAAGCCAGCAATCTATCAAAGATTTCTCGACGTACTGGCCAAGGATTATTACACCAATGTAAGTACTCCAGTCAAACTTCTATCACTATATCTAACAAATTTAGGCTTTTGTCAACCAAAATCTTATCAAACGTCTGGGTCTACCAGTGATACCACTTTCATGCCTCTTCATTCGAGCTGCATTTCAAACATATCACATGTTTCTTGCTACTCACTTACCTCCTCCACTTCCATCGACTGCTACATCCTTATCTGTTGAGTCTTCTCCCGCCACAACAGCAGCCCTCGAACATTTTGATACCATAGTCCGCAAAGCACTCTCGGTCGCTCAACCTTTGGTTTACCAAACCCGGATTCTACCACACCTTGGTATCTGCCCAGTACTGATGATGTAATCGCATCACTGACAATGATTGTTTTCTTCCTTGGCGCATTTTTTGTTCTTCTCGCCTGCAAACTTGTGCTTGGTATGGTCTTACTAAAATTTGCACGTAATCGTTACCGAACCATGAAGAAGCGCGAACATCGAAGCTACGAGACAGGTGGGAAAAGAGTAGGTGGCTGGGGTATGGTGGAAGTAGACGATGATAAGAAACGATGGATTTATGATGATGATGATCCGGAGACGTTGAAGAAATTAAGAGACAAGGAAAGGCTGGCGAGAGATAAGGAAAAAGTGGGTGCCGTAAATGATTTCTCGAAAATCAGTAGATATGAGATGGCTGCGAAGAGAATATGGTAAAAATGTCTGATTGCATGTTACTCTAGAAGAAATAGACATCTAATTATGCACAGCCATTAGACACCGAGACGATGATTCTTGAACTAGGTGTAATTCCTTCCGTCATGCATGTACCAATTCTAGTCATCATAGTTCAAACTCTGAAAATCCTAGAATGTATGCGAATTACATCCAAGAAGAACTTGGGAATGTAGTGTTCGTTGCTTAAATGAAAATGTCAGATCTTGGATATATGGTTTTGGTGGAAAAACACCGGCTGCATCAATTTCTAAATATGATTTTAGACTTATGGCTTCTCGCGCCTTGTTGATATACCTTCTAGTGAACTCTGGTTCAAGGTAACTTAACATATCGCCTTGATTCTATTCTTCGTAATGTCTTTGAGTTGGGCATCTACTCATTCATCGAGTTTAAATCCATTAGACTTCGGATTCTGTTGCACTACACAACAGCAAGGACAAATTTGCCATTGGAGCATGGGACCCTTTACCAATTCCAGTCTTATTCTTTCCGCTAGCATCTTCAACCAATGGCAACAAGTAAAATAAAAAGCTTTGAAATGCCTGCTTGATTGTGCTCAAATGTGCATCGCGCATGTCCAGATACTCTAGTGAGGACCCACTTCCGGACAGTGGATTCTGGGAAACAATCAAGGAAAACTACTTCGTATAGTTTGATTTTGAGTGGAGGAAAAGCTTTTTATGTATGATTGAGCATGAACTGCATGATGTAAGTCACATGCTGCGGAAAGTATGCCTACGGGTCTTGTTAGTCTCTGTTTGAGAAATTGTTCCTAGAAAGAATTGAAAGCGACTAGAGAGCGTATATTTGATGCCGGGGAAGCAGCAATGAGAAATTTTTATAGAAACACGAACCCGCCACGATGCACCGTCTCGCCCTTGGCATTGTTGTCTTTAAGATTGCATGGTCGAATGACGATTCTGGAAAAAGCTTTTTAAGAGGTCACTTCTGGTCATAACAGTGGACTCGATGCCTATTGACACTCATGGCGAACTTTTGTCCATCAATCTGGATCTTCACGGCCGGTTCTAGAATATACTGAGAGATACCTCCTGAGTTCGAGGTGCGAAGAACTCAAGAACACTAAAGCCTGTCTTGAGAGCGCCGTTGGTTTCTAAGATATTCTCCAACAGGATATATTGGGTTTTTTGAAGACTACACTCACCAAGAACTGGAAGTTAAGATCTAGAAAGTCGGCATTAGAAAGAATCATGTTCGTGCCAAAGCTATATTAGGCCGGGTCAAATAAGGCTGAAGGCATGGATTCAACAACACTCAACGTGGATAGAAGCCAGAGTGCCTTTCGGAGGCTTAGGGCACAGCAGACTACTACCAAAAACTTCATCAGGGCAAGGGCAGAGGACGGATATGGAAAACAACGAAGGGATGAGATCTAGAAACAGCGAAGACTGTGATGAAGAACTCGACTTTTAAGATATTTACACTGGATTAGCAAAGAAACAAAGAAACAGAAAGAGAAAGAGAAAATGAAAATGAGAATGAAAATCGATTGATTATATATTTGAAGTCCAACAAAATAGATAGATCCATTTGAATTTGATCACTTCTTTTCTTTCGACCATGTGATTTATTATATTTTTTGGTGAATTTTCCCAAGATGTTCTTCTACTCCGTAGTTCTACGTCGTAGGCTTGGTTGGTTTTCAATAACGTGTTACGGCTCATCGGCTGCCGGGACTTTAGGGCGGGACACAGCGTTTTATCACGCCATTTGACAGGCCTGTGGAGAATGACAGCGCCTAAAGAAACTAATTCAAAATGTGGAACCTTCTCCACCTCTTTTTGCGGCGACGTGCAGATGATAGTTAGTCAACAGAACGCGCTGGCACCTTGCTTTTTCAATGTTATATGAAACCTCATATTTAGATCTTTTACCCCGGGTCAGCGTAGACCTTTATCACGATGAGAACGAAAGCCCTTGTCGTCGACCGTCCCGGCGGTGACTTCGTCTATCGCGACATAGAAGTCGATGACAACATTCGTGCCACCGAGGTATTGGTTGAGATTGTAGCGACGGGAGTCTGTCATACCGACCTCAGCTTTAGTCAAAATGATATTGAGGGAATGTTCCCGGCTATTTTGGGACATGAAGGTTAGTAGCTCTTCACTCTGCTATGATACTGTTGACGAATACGTGTCATAGGGGCTGGAATAATTTCCAAGGTCGGATCAAAAGTCACCGATGTGCAAGTCGGTGACCGTGTAATTCTTAGCTATACAAGTTGCGGGGAGTGCAATTATTGTGTGAGAAACCAAACAAGCTTTTGTAATGATTGGGAAATCGATAATTTTGGAATTGGTAGAGGTGGAGATGGAACCAAGGCTTATGGATTTCCAGCTGTTGAGGAGCTGACCAGGATACCGATGAAAGGGAAATCACAAGCCATTTTTTCGGTCAAAGCTGTGAGTGGTAGTCTAACTCGATGGTGCCAAGTTAACACTCAATAGCCTTCTCCAAATTTGCGGTGGCCGACGCAAGATGTTGCATTAAGGTTGGTGGGCCTGAAAGTGATGACGTGGATCTGTCATCGATAGCACCTCTAGGCTGCGGCATTCTGACAGGTGCTGGTGGTAAGTTCTTCCGACTGATTTACCTTGTAAACGAGAGGAATATTTCTGAACAAGGATTATAGCAATGCTTAACGTTCTCAAGCCATCACCAGAGGACATTGTATGTGTTGTTGGAGCTGGAGCTGTAGGGCTCGCAGCGATCATGGCACTTAACTTTCTGAATAAGAAGCCTAGACAAATCATCGTTGTAGACGTCGTTGAAGAAAGGCTAAGGCTTGCCAAGAAATATGGCGCAACGCATGTCGTGAATCCAACAACGGAGAGAGATTTGCCGGGTGCTCTGAAAAGAGTGACGAACTTTGAGGGTATTAATGGCTCTATTGATGCTACTGGAAGAACAGAAGTTATTAGAGACTTACTAGAGGCAACAGCGAAACTGGGAACAGTATGCAGTGTGGGTGTGGGAGAGGTGAGTTTCTCTTAGGATGTTTTCAACCCTCTGCTTACTATATATCTAGCTTGAGGCTGAAATTTCTATAAATATATTTAACGCAGTCAACAACGGACGGAAATATGTAGGTTCCTGCATGGGAAATTCATATCCGCCAGAGTTTGTTCCAAAACTTATCCAGGGATGGAAAGAAGGCATATTTCCATTCACGGACTTAATCAAGAAATATCGTGTGGAAGATATGGAGTTAGCCAAGTCGGACGTGTTGGGCGGAAGGGCCGTGAAAGCCGTGTTAGTCTGGGATTGATCCCAACATGTATGGAAGAGAGGAGAGAGCATAACCACCATCCAACCCATAAATCATAATCCTCCATCATCCAATCTACTCCCGGCAAATCAAAGGCAAACATCTGAAACTCGTGGGGGTAAATTGATAAGATGTAGGCTCACAAAGAACGTATGTGCTCGCTACAACGAACCCCCCCCTCCTCCCCCCTGGCTCACTTACTTCCAATTTCGGTAGAGCTACTTCCGAGATCAGCGTGTTACAGGCCGTCCTGCAGGCTTATCTTCCCCTTGCACAATGAAATAACCCCACTTGCCGGGAAATCAAGCCTATAACTAGCAAGCAATTCACTATCTTATCACTATGTGACGTCAAAAGAATGTTCCTATCAGCTCATTGCTCAATAAATGCACTTGATATTTAATATCATCCCCGATCTTCTTTAGCTTTTATTTTGCTTCCTTTCTTATATAATGAAAAATTGTCTAGTTTGTTGATTTCCAAATCATACATGTAAAATGGGTTTAATAACACCTTCCTCTAATGTCAGCTCGAGCTCAATCTCAAGCTCAATTTGCAGCTGTAGCTCTTCTCACCCCCCTTATTTCCTTCACTCTACCATCCTCCCAAGCTCGACCCCATCTATGAATCCTTTTACAATGCCCACCTCATTGATAGCCAAGTGGTACACCATCAACCTCTCCATATCTCACGTTCATCTTCTATTTTACTACCTGGGGCTTCTGATCCCTTACCCGTTGGCTCAATCTTCGATTTGAAGATTCCCCAAATGAGCAGTAAGAACTGTAAGCTACAAAATAAAAGAGAGGGAGACATTTGCATTGAAGAAGTGGAAAATATAGATGTAAGAGTATTTATACCAAAAGGAGAGAAACCCAAGGGAGGATGGCCTCTTTGCATGTATTTCCACGGTGGTGGGTGGTATTGGGCGGAATCGAGACGGAGAATACGGTTTGTACAAACTTGTGTTCCAGGGGTGAAGTGGTAATCATCAGTGTTGATTATCGGTATGCGTACATTTCTCCTTTAGTGCCAAAAAGAAATTCAGCTGAAATGATATAAAGCACAAACTCGCCTGTAAATGCACCTCACTCTAACACCCCCCCAGTCTTGCACCCGAGAACCCCTACCCCACGCCCTAAACGACTGTCAAACCGCACTCCTCTCCGTCCTCACCCACCCAACCCACTATTCCCTCCCCATAAACCCTTCCCTCCTCGCGCTTTCCGGTTCCTCCGCCGGCGGAAACATCGCAGCCGTCCTCTCGCACCGTTTCTCCTCTCTTCAAACCCCCATCCCAATTTACCTCCAAATTCTCATCGTGCCCGTAACAGATAATTCTGCGTCTGCAAAAACCTATGCGTCGTGGAGAGAAAACGAGTTTAGTCCTGCGCTACCTGCGGAGAAAATGCTGTGGTTTCGACAGCATTATTTGCCGAATGAAGAGAATTGGAAGGATGTTGATGCGAGTCCGTTGTTGAATGTTGGGGGGTGGGCAAAACAGCCTAGGACATTGGTTGTGGTGGGGAGATTGGATGTTTTGAGGGATGAAGGGGTCGTGTATGCGGAGAAAATTGAGAGAGCGGGGGGGAGTGTAGATTGGAGGTTATGAAGGGAATGCCGCATCCTTTTTGTAAGTTTGGGATAGGAAGGTGGTGGAAATTCCGAAGGTGAGGTACACATTGGCTAATTAATGGAATCCAGTGGCGATGGATGGAGTATTAAAACCGGGTGCGGATACAATTACGTATATGGTTGAGGAACTAAGGGATGTATTTTGGACAGGAAAACTTGGTGGCGAGGATAGGTTACTTGGTATCGCTTATGACCTGCGAAGAGAGGAAGGAATATAAGTTATAGAGAAATGCCTAATTAACATGTACGTACAAAACATTAAATAACAGACAAGAATACAGCCCCGATCATTACCCAACAAAAACTTCCCCAAATCAACCTCATCTCCCAGATTCAATTATTCCCCACCCAGGCAATCCTTTCTCCTTCACTTCTCCCTCCAAGTTAACCTCCCTTCCTCTACTCCTATCCCTCCAATCCACATACCCATTCGCATCTTTCGTCTCTCTCCAATCCTCCCAGCCTTGCTCAATCCTCCCCACCAACTGCGCTGTAGTAGGTCTAGCACTACTTCTAAAGCTCAGCATATCCGTCACGATCTCTCTAAGCGGACTCGTATAATTCTTATCACTCATTCTCGAGACTACCTCTTTGAAATCGAATTGCTGGGGTGGAGGAATCCCAGTCATCATCGTATAAACCGTTGCACCCAACGACCAAATTTCCGAAGCTGGACACCAACCTTCCGTCCCTGCAAGTTGTTCCTAAATCATCATTAGCCAAAGCCCCATCCACTCAAACAACGACAGACAAAAAAACCGGAGATTGAAACCACCACTCCATCCCCTCCTTTTTCTGACTCTTCGCGACCTTCCCCCCAGGAAATCCCGTAACCACCGCCTTCCCGAACCCCCCCAACTTACACTCCCCATACGTCGCCCCCCCACTCGTCCTCTTAAACCAAATTTGCTTCGGACTAACCTCCCGAATCAAAATCGGCTGCCAATCATCATCATGTTTCTGCCAATCATCTTTGGAATCCGTCTGCTTAACCCCACTATGCAACCACAACAAAGCCTTGTTAATGTTACCCAGAACATGCCAACACAAACTTTCGGGGAGGGAAAAGCGATTCGGGTTTGGCGTAGCGAGAGAGCGCGCCAGGCTGCGAGATCGGTGAACTTGGGATAGTTTTCAGGGCTGGGGAGAATAAGATCGAGGGAGCCTTGGTTCATGTCTTCGTAAACGGCTATATTGGCTGTGATGCCGGCGTTTTTGGTGGAGCCGGCTAGAGAGTCTGTGTGGATTATGTCGACAAGGGCGATGATGTTGGGATGATTGAGAATGCGGGAGATGGGGACACCAGCTGTAGGTAGAATGGCGGAGGCAAGACTTGTTTTCCATTCTGGGGTTTTGGGGTTTGAGACTTTGTTGTCGGGATGGGGAAACCTAGGAAGGATTCATTGTCTTTGATACGTATTAGTTGGATACTTTTGGTGTTCCGACGAACTTCCAGAGGATTGCGGAGGGTGTATTTTGGCTGGATGGGGGTGGAATGAACGGTGTTAGCTGCCATGATGTTGGCTGGGGCTTTGAAGTTGTGATTGATGGAATTGAACTAATATTGGAGGTTATACAGCTCGAGTTTCTTGACGGATATGATAAAGCTTCTAGATAAGCACAAAGGAATGTAATGAGCTATGCAGTTTCTCGTATATCGCTAGTACGTTTTGAATTAGGTGACCATATGATCAAAGGAGAATAAAGGGCACAAAGAAACTTGAGTTCATTTGCAAACAATTGTTTGACTTGCTTAACTAGAATAAGAATTTTTAGTAGCTGAAGTCTTCATAGCTTAGTTGCTTTCCTTTAAGCCATTCCACCAAAGTATTTCGAAAACTGGTCCCAGTACATAGATACCATCGATTTGCAGAATCCTCAGAAATATCACTTTTTTCAATCCTCCTTTCTTGTAAAGTAGCTCCAGATTCTCGTAATTTTTTGAGACAGATTGATTTATTCATGCCATCACAACCTCCTATTTCACCCGTGATGAACAATTTTGTATGACTTGCAAGATTGCGATATTTGTCAAAGGTGTCCAAAACCAGTCCTAAGTCAGCCAAACGAACAGCCCAGTAAATTTGAAATCGTAAAAAATCCAATTCAGGAACTTGAGCAAGAAGTGGCGTAATTCCCACACCCCCAGCAACAAAAGAAACTTCTCCTTCAGCACCTTGATCGATAAAGAATTCTCCTCCAAATCCATTGAGTGGTACTTCCAACTCTGATCTGATATTATGACGAAAGAGGAAATTGGTGACAATTCCAACCTTGCGGATTGTAATATCGAATTGATCATATGTATCTGTAGGATTCTTCGAAGAAGAGACGGTAAATGTACGTATGTAGTCATCGTTCAAACTCTTTGGATCATCATCACGCATGTGGCTATAGCCAATATCAAGTTCATTCTTGAAATCCAAAGCGACATATTGGCCAGGTTTCCAACGATTGGTTTTATCCGCATCTGAAATTTTAAACCGAAATCTCCCCACGTTTGGTGACAAGATCTTCTTCTCAATGAGTTTGGCATGCATTTTTCTGCCCGTATCTTTAACTCCAGCAGCAGCCTCAGAAGCTAAAAAGCGTACTGGTGGATTATAGGGCGAGCGTTCACCCTCTTCACCCCGGAAGCTTAATCCATCAGTTACATATCTAACACTTTCGACATAGATCTTGACTGCAAGATTTGTATGTGAAATTAGGTTGGTTGCTTTTTCCCCAGCGAGTATTTCCGTTCTCCCAGTTAGGTATACAACGTCTCCAGTATTGAAATCTGGGAAGACCAATCCTGCTTGAGGTGTCGTTGTAAGGTTGCCGAGTGTTTGATACAAACGATTGCCAGAATACTCAGGGTAAACAATTGTAAGCCCATTGGCATCATTTGACAAGATTCGCACAAACCCTTGTGGCCCACCCCTATGATTCGTATCCATATCCGAATCATGATTCGAGGACGAAATGAAGAACAAGTCAGATCGTGTTATCAAATCAGTCGCTTCTTTAGGAAGAGGTATTTTTGTGGAGGCCAGTGTAGGCTTTGGTAACCGAGGAATGATGTGCTTTTTGTTGAGGTACTTGGGACAATTACCTATAGCCCTGTTAGTATATGACAATGCCAGTAGCTTTTTAAAGGAACGAAAAGGTCACCTAAACTTTGCTCAATCTTGACTAACAATGATGCCTCTGCCACAGCATTCCCAGCAGTCTCTTTAAGTGCGCCTGCAGCCATCCTACCATATAACTTGACCCTTTTTCTAGATTCGAGGTCGATCGCGAGACCGCCAATCATTCTCCCAGGTGATTCTTCGCGTTTGACTTGTCCATTCGCATCCTTGCCCAACAAGACTTCAGACACGGGGTCATATTCAAGGTCAATCGTAGCTTTGACAGCAATAACAGACTGGGCGACCGGCCACGCGAATCCCGGCTCCCCACCCCATAATGTAGTCCATGGTCTACCGGATGAATCGAGCGTGCCAAGGGCAAGTAACGGTGATCGAGTCAAAAGGTTCGTAGCGAATGGTGAAAGGAATGGCGAGGTTGGGTTTTCGCCTTGAGGTACTCGTAAGCGTTTGTGCATTTCCTCCTCTCCAGCATGCCATTCTGTTGCCATCTGGAATGCCATTGCAATTTATTTAAAGTTGTATTAAGCTATCGCGCTGATCTGGCCTTCCTTTGAAAAGAGGAGTGTTTAAGGTGGGATAGGATGAAGGGGAAGATAAATATTTGAGGAAGAACTAGAATAAGTCGTCATTCTTGGACACATTCCGTAAGCCATGCTATAATTGTTGCTGGTTCTAAGAAGAAATCATCAACAAAGCTCTCGTGTCAAGGGCGGGGTAGTGAGGGTTACAAGGGGATTAGTAATCTGTATTTTGAAATGTGACCTACGACTCATGATCAGTGAGAAGTAAAATAATGTCGATGCACCTCCTTCGCTCTCAATATCAAACATGTATGGATTGTCTCAAGTTGTGTGATATTGGCGAAGTATTTAATTCGAGGTTCACTATCTCCAATATAAGCGCCGGTTCATATTTGTGAGAAGGATGTGCAGCTCAATTCGACACTTCCGAAGATGTTTTTTTGGTTAGGAAATTGATTATGGGATCTGGAAACTACTCGTGGGATGACTTTTATTGTTATATTTCAAGTTGAAACATCAAGAATAAGTATATCGAAGGATCTCCAGCTTCATTCGACACTTCCGAAAATCCCTTCTGGTTGGGAAATTGATTTATGGGATCTGAAAACCACTCGCGATCGTACAATGACTTCAATTGTTATGTTTCAAGTTGAAACCTCAAGAATGAGTATGGTGAAGGAGATTCAGCTACACTATATCTATCTATCTACATTTGCAGTTGTAATGGTAGAGGCCAGTGCCTTGATATAGGTATTATATATAGCCTTGATTGTAGCTTTTGTCAACAAGTAGGGTGCTCGAATGAGTTCATATCATAGGAGGGTCAATGTACTAGTTCTGTTGTGGGTTTTTATATTTGTATCTATAGATTCCATTCAAGTAATTGAACTAAATGATGACTCGGTTTTGTTCAAACTTGGATATCATGTTTTAGTGCCAGTTTAGGTTTGTATATTGGATCTCTACTCTATTTGAGGGCCAGATAAAATTTGAAAGATTCACCCCCTAATTGCCCTTTCTGTTCAATCTG
Organism: Monilinia fructigena; assembly: GCA_003260565.1. Lineage (NCBI taxonomy): Eukaryota > Fungi > Ascomycota > Leotiomycetes > Helotiales > Sclerotiniaceae > Monilinia > Monilinia fructigena. Next base: position 431,371 of record QKRW01000023.1, read on the forward strand.
TAAACCTTCAATCTCTAGCTCAATACTGAAGATTGAAATCTCAACAATGGCTCAATGCCTAAAGCCAAACATCAAACCACATCTACGTTCTTTCTAGTCTCTTTAACTTGCCTTGCCCTCTGTTGCAACTGCCCCACCCTGTGCTCAATGCCACCCGCACTGAAATGATGAATCAAACCTTGATACGTCTTCTCCATGTTTCTTTTCGCGATTTTGAACATCTGCTCTTCATATTCTCCAATGGCTTGTTTCAAACTTCCTTCTAAATCGATTTCAAAATTGTCTTTATGCTTCAATAAGGCTTGGGCAAGCAACATAGAATCAGCGAGGGCAACATTAACTCCTACACCGGCAAAAAGGTGTCATCAAATGAGCTGCATCTCCAAGGAGTGTAACACCAGGACGAGAAGACCATGTGAAACCAACCGGAAGCATGTGCAATGATCTAATGATAAGACTGTCGGATGCCTCGAAGATAAGTCTCTTCATATTGTCATGCACATCTTCGAAGTATCTTTCCGTGAGCTGTTTACGTGCCTCGATAGGATCTTTCCAATCAATACCACTATCCTTAATCCATGATTCGGGTTGGCGCAGCCCAGCATAGACACGGATTCCATCATAGCCATTTCTTTGACAAATCAGACTACGGCCTTCATCAAACATGAAGAAGCTGCCATTACCGACATAATCGGAAAGCCATTGCTTCTTACTGCTAACATTCAGAGCCATCATTTCGATCATAATGACCCCAGAGTACTCAGGAAGCTGGGAAGATACAAGAGGTCGAACTTTTGACCAAGCACCATCGGCTCCAATGACAAGATCAAATCCCTCTTTCAACACGATCCGCAAAATGAAGATCGAATTTTGCGGGATTGATCTGATTAGGCTCAACACGGGTAATCTTGCTGTTCCAGTGGATTGAGTCTGGCTCAATAGCATCCAAAAGAATGTCACGAAGCCTCGCACGATCAATCTCAGGACGATCCCGGCTTGACGTATTAGGTTCTTTTCCCCATCGTCTACATTTTCATCCCAAACAATAGTACCGTCAGCTTTTACCAATTTCATGTAGTCTGCTTCTGGCAAAGAGTGTTTCAGGAATTCCTCGAAGAGGCCGGCTTCACGAAGAGCCCTTTGGCCCATATCGGCATGCAAATCAATTATCCCGCCTTGTGAACGAGCATTTCGATCAAGATCAAGCTCAAATACGTGGCAATTTATTCCATTGTGTTGCAAAAGACGGGCTAATGTTAAGCCGCCAGGTCCTGCACCAGCAATGGCAATTCTAGGGACTGGCATGATTGGTCTTTAAGATGAAGTAGACAAATTTGATAGTTTTGACAGGATCTTTAGGGTGCGAGGTTATTTGCTGAAAATATTGAAAGAATTATATGAAAGTTATGAGAAATATGGTTTCTTGTTTGATATTATCATGATGGAGAATGAATCTTTTATATGCACCATATACGCAGATGGTAGTCCAGATGGTAGTCATGGAACCGAAGGCTAACAAGGAAAGAAAGCCCTTGCTATTTCCGCTCTACAACGACATCTCGCTTTAAAAAGTTACATCTTGCGATATATCAGTGGAGAGAGATCAATTTTGCGTGCGACAACGATAAATCCCGACAGACCTAAAAGGTTTTCATTTGTTGCTGCGCAAGATATGACTGTCTTGAGAAACCGGGGCTGGAACCACTAATCAATCACAATGGAGATTGGTGTATTCATTTGCGCCACGATGACAACGCCACGATGACAACGCCACAATTCCGGACTCTCCACGGATCCTCCATAAGCAATCCCTACTACATACAACCTTCCCTCAAAATTTTCAGAGTATTTTGTTCTCGACGTAATCTCTAGCGAATTTCTAAGCAAATTGTCCTCGATCTATTTGCCTGGTTACCTTCATGGGTCTCCAAAATGGTTGGAGTATCAACAAGTAAGCGATGTGATAACTGTCGAAAGAGGAAGAAGAAGGTTAGTCTTCGACCAAACGCAGCTCTGAGTGGTAGGATACACGTACTAACTACTCGACAATTGAAGTGTGGAGAGCAGCGTCCATCTTGCGCAGAATGTATCCGTAGTGGTTGGGGTTGTCCAGGGTATGCAGCCCGTTGGAAGTTCATGGATGAAACCCCCAGACTGGCGAAGCTATATTCGCAAACAAGATACGTTTATGATACGGATTGCACAAGCACAGATTCTATCAGCCCAGATGAAACCAATTTCAATTTCATGAGAAATGGCTCAGAAGCGTTTGCTTTAGAAAACTTTTCAGACGCCCCACTCAAAATATATCGATTCCATGACAGCAATCCTTTGGCCACTACATTGGTGTATTGCCTAGGCTGTAAAGTAAAAGGAGATCTGGTACCTCTGTGGTTAATCGGGTCATTCTTCCAATATACACCTTCTAGATTAGGCCATAACTGTGCTCTCGACGATGCAATATCATGCATTTGTAGCCTATATTGCGACAGATCTTCAAACGGATGCACCAAATCCAAGATCATCTACCAGAATTATATCCGGGCCTTGTATTCATTACGAAAAAGCTTGGCCCACGAACATCTCCGTTTTCAGTCAGAAACATTATGTGCATCTCTTTTACTACAGATGTGCGAAGTGAGTCTCATATCACACCTTATATTAAGCCCAGAATACTAATGAGGAAATAGCTCGCTGTGAATGTCGACAAAGGCAAATGGGGCGATCTCGCTCGTGGAACCGCTCAACTAATTCAAGCGCGTGGTGTGTATCGGTATACGGATCCGTTTGATCTTGGAATACTGGAATCTCAGTTGAGTTACATCGTATGCGATTCCTTCTAACCTGTCCCATAAATAAACACTCTCTCTGACATGTGGCTCATAAACAGGTTGTACAATCCGCCAAGTCGGAAGAAGACTGTTTTTCTTCACCAACCAGAATGGCGTGTGTTGCTTGCTATTACATCTTCATGGCCCGGAAATGCAATCACTCCGACTGAACTCAAGTCCCTGAAGCTACGTGTTGAATTGTGTCGTCAGTTATTCGAACTACCTAGCATTCTCAAGGAAGCTTCATCGTACAACAACAGACCTAGCGGATCAACATCCAGAATTGATCCTATATTAACAAACAAAACATATAGAATGTATTCAAACATGAAAACATGGCTCCATCACGCAGTTGAGCCATATCTTCTTTCAACACCATTCAACACAACCCACAATACCATTCAATACCCTGACATAATCGCAGGTGTTGTAGATTGCGTCGCCAATACCACGCTTCTCACACTCGATAAAACTACTTTGTTTGCTATACCATGGAAACATATCAACACATCCAATCAACACATTCGCTAGTCCAGAAACGGTAGAGAGCTGGTATCGTCGTGCATCAACAGCATTCGAGTTCGTTCAAACAGAATCAACTTTCGCTGCTAAACCTCTAGGGGTCGGGATGAGTCAATTCCAATCTTCTATCCCGAAGCCTCTTGCGATGATGAACGCTTGAATGAATCCGAGGTAAAACGCCGAGGTCTCATCGTTATGAATCCACTCGAGCAAGAATTCTATTTTCACGAGATGCACACTGTATGTATCATGAATCCCAAAGAATAACACCAGAACTTGAATGCCGTCGGGGTTCGAGAACACACTCTTTCTCTCATCCATAAACCCATCGCATTAACAAAATCCCAACATTCAAACATTCAACACAAACAACCATTCGTTCCGACAAGGAAAAAACTAGATCCCCAAGCATCTTACTACATACCTACCTATACATAGATAGACGGCATCACCCACCAAAATCCCTTGCATGAATCAAATCCCAACACATAAACCAAAACGTCTATACTATTTTCATAACATAGCGTACCATCTGCTTTCGTTACCGAACTAAGTCTAGAGATAGAAGCGTGAAGGACGCGACATATCATAGAAAGAGAGAAAGAAAGAAATAGATGGATAGATGGATGTAAGCTGCAAGAGATCTTTAATTACAACTCGTAAAGCGGGTATTATAGTTAATGATTTTATCCATACATCAAGTCCTAGAATTTCATCTCACCTCCTCAAGCATGAACGGAATAATCTCAATGTCAAACAAACACCTCGGCCCTTGAATGTCCACTCCCATTCTTGTGCTTGAACATCATCTATTCTTTTGATATTTAGCGGGCAGTGGGATTTATGTCGTATATGTAGGATAATGATTATCATTGAGAATGTCAGTATCAAAAAACCATCACATCAACCCATCCTTCTCTCAAGGAACTTCATCAAGAGCAAGACAAGTGGCCCAACCCTTTCTCCATCATCACTTGTCATCGATGTCGGTGAGATCTGCAACTCTGTAAACATATTCGCTTTAGATATTAAGCGTTTGGAGCCATAGGCATTCCGAGATAGGATAGGTAAATGTATGAATAAAATAAGCGCGACCGATTATGTGTTGAGAAGTACTACTTTGATCAATTCTCTGGTTCACGTGTAAGGTTATCGAGCGCAATTCTCTGGGTGTGCCATGAACTGAACTCTCGGATTGTGATTTATAATTATTGAGAGACTTTAATCCGATGATGAGTTTTGAATGTAATTTTTGTACGTAAGGAAAGGAGGATGTTTGGTGGATTAATTATGAGGTTGTGATCATGAGGAGAGTGTTGGAGATTTGGTTGCTTTCTCTTGGTCTATATCTATAATTTTACCTGTGATTGGAAGAGGATGGAGCACGTGAAGTAAATCAAGATGTTGTTAGTTCTAGTGAGTTGAAATTCCACGTAAAGCCATCGGTGGAACCATTTGGAGCTACTTTTTCTTCCCGTTTGATTAAAAGGAATGTTAGGCTCCGATACATCGTTTGCGAATGCGAAAGATATCAATCGTGAACTACAATAGACATCAGTACCTAGTATTCCGAGACATTGGAGGAGGTTCTGCCCATGAGTCTGGCGTCTCTCTAGGTAACCTTATAATTAGGCGACGGCATGATTCAGGAACCTATCTATGTCTGGTTCCTTATCACTGGTTTTATACGACTTGCAAAACCAAGCACCAGTAGAACTCAACCTCATGCACATGCTCATCATCATTGCTGCAACCGATACCAACATCTATCTCATTTCGATCGTGGATGTCTTTACAATGGTTGCTCGGTACCTCGTACGTACTTGGATACCACAACCATGACCCCGTAATGCTTTCTGCTTTGTCCGGTATGATGTCTCCATGAACTTAACCCATGAACTCAACCAAATGCATTGATAATGGTCCACAAATCCAAGAATTCACAACTGCCGTGTAAAGCATGCACTGTCCTGTCGCCTTATTATACATTATATAAGAAAATTCAATTTCCAAGGCCAAGCTAACCTTACACTCCCTCCTTTCCTTGTACAGTAAACTTGTCATTGCGTTGGATGTTTCGGCAAATATGTCTAGTGCAACTGCCGATTCTCTCGATTCTTTGTTCAACCACCATACTACATTCGAGACTTGAGTAGACTGACCCCGTGACATGATAAACTTACTCTTCCCCGCAGAAAATTGATTTCTCCACCTTCTCCTCACTCCATACCGGCAAGATGACATTGGTTACCAGACATATCGGTCGGTACATGCATCTATCCATCATTCTGGGATCTATTGATCTTCCCTTTGAGTTATTTTATCCGTGTAACCTCACATACAATTCTAGTCTCGGTAGTTCGAATTCAATACTTGGGCCCAATGTTTTTAAAAGACTAATGGCTGACCTACAGCATCACTGATTACACTCGATACTACGTGCATCGTATAGCGAAATACAGTAGTACAAGTATATGCATACCTACATATACGTGTACGAATCATCGACCTTGCTTGTGAGTTTCGTATCACCCAAAACATGAGTTCAAAGAAGCAATCATCCCAATTCTTCAATCTTCCAAGGACTTCCCATCCCGTTCTTAATTGCCGTTCATGTTGAATACTACTTAATCAAGTTCCCTGACGGCGGGATGTAAGGAATGATCCGAGAATTGGCGCAATGCAATGTGGATGAAGAGACTTGGTACCATGGTTTCGAGCAGTTTGTAAGTGCTAGTATCGTGGAACGAGATCTCGGCGTGGGCAAATGTTTTTCAGAGTGGCGTATATTTGGAGGTTTGAGTTTGAAGACTGTAGTATCTTCTAGCCTATGTTTGAAAAGACTCTCATTGGCGCGTCAAAGATGCCGTGTTACTTCGAACGGTCTAGGGATATACAACGGCAAATGGTTCAATGCAAGGCATTTATTTGCGTGTTCGTGCTCGCTCTTTCCCATATTGTACGAATATTGCACTTCAACTATGATCTATGTCTGACCTCATCCATGGAATTGTTGGAAACATCTTGAATTCCAGCATTGTGCTTTTCTTCACATGTTTTTCTATAAACCTTTTTGTCTTTAATTATCAATAAAGCTTCTAGTAAAGCTGCAGTAAACAGTACTATCTTCCTAAGGCTTGCTTCCACTCTTAAGCCTTCATAGTTTCTGAAGTTGAACTCAATTTACTTCGACATCCAGGTTCTCCACAATATTGAGTTTTTATCCCGTGTCGAAGATATTTTCTCCAAAGTCCTATCAACATAAATTAATTCAATCATCGTTCATTGGGTTGAAGTTGAAGTCTACCGTAAGAGGTTAATATCTTCTAGTTTTCAATATCTTAAGAACGCGAATAAAATGATTACGGATACACTTCTCACTTTGTTCATTCAACATTGGCTTTCACTATTCATCGTTGGAATTGCAATTCACATTGTTAGAAATCGATTCCATCGGGGTCTAAATAAATATCCTGGACCGATTCTTGCCTCTTTTACTAATTGGTGGAGGTTCTATGATGTATATAAACGTCGCCCGGAAGTTACCCATCAAAAGTTACATGCCAAACATGGAGATGTAGTCCGTCTTGGTCCCAACTATCTTTCGTTTGCGGATCCAAAGGCGTTAAAGACTATCTATGGATTAAACAAAGGTTTTGTTAAGGTATTTTAAGATGCCAGAACTTTCTCAACAATACAATATACTGATATAATAAAGTCTGAATTTTATCCTGTCCAACAATCAGTATCCAATGGCCATCGACTCCCATCACTGTTCAGTGCTACCTCCGAATCTTTTCATGCACAACTAAGACGCTCCGTCAACTCTGCGTTTAGTATGTCCTCCTTGGTACAATATGAGCCACTAGTCACTCGTACTACTGAAATATTCCTCACTCGCACCGCCAATCTCTTCATTTCATCAAGCGGTCCCTCCTCATGTGACTTCGCAAAGTGGTTGCAGTTTTACGCATTCGATGTGATTGGTGAAATGACGTACTCCAAACGTCATGGATTCATCGAGGAAAACCAAGACGTAGATGGTATCATATCCTATCTCGGAAAACTTTTTGACTACGTTGCACCAGTGGGGCAAATACCCATCCTCGATCTATTTTTCCTCAAGAATCCTCTATATCTCATAGCTGCAAAATATGGTATCATAGATGCCACGTTCCCCGTAGCCAGATTCGCAGCGCAAAGAGTTCAGGAACGATATCCTAGGATGGATGAAAAAGGAATTTTGCCCATCACAGACGCAGAAGTGAAGACAAATAGATCACAACCTGATCTATTATCAAAGTTTATTCAGGCTAAACATGATAGACCTGAATTCATGACTGATCAACTTGTGATGACTATGGCTGTTTCCATGGCTTTCGCTGGTTCTGAAACGACAGCTATTTCTCTCAGTGCTGTTTTTTATTATTTGTTGAAAAATGGAAGATGTATGGAAAAGTTGATGCAGGAAATCGAAGGGAAAGAACAAGAAGGATATTTTGAGGATGAAGAGAAGGGATTGGTGAGTTGGACGGAAAGTCAAGGGTTACCATATCTTGATGCTTGTATCAAAGAAGCATTTCGATTACATCCAGCAGGTGGGTTACCTCTAGAACGAGTTGTCCCGGAACAAGGAATGGAAATTGCGGGGGAGTGGGTAAAGGGTGGGACAATTGTGGGATGTAGCGCCTGGGTACTTCATCATAGGAAAGAGGTATTTGGCGATGATGTTGAGGTTTTTAGACCAGAGAGATGGCTGGTAAGTGAAGAAAAAGGAACGGATAGAGAAACAGAGGAAAAGAGGATCAAGGAAATGAATGGGACAATGTTACATTTTGGAATGGGAGCAAGGACATGCATTGGAAAGAACATAAGTCTCTTGGAGATTTACAAGTTAGTGCCAAGTATGCTGCGTAGATTCGAGGTACGTCTTTTCTTTTGATCGCGGCGAGATTTGAGATAAGACGACGAGATCAACAAGCGAGATCCTAACATCGTATCCCACAGATCAAAACTCGAACACCGCGAAAAGGAATGGAAATTGCACAACGCATGGTTTGTGCGACAACTAGATTTCAGAACAACGTTTCGCGAAAGAGTCCTGGTAACGTCTCATATTTAATGCTTATCATGCGTCATTGGTGCGATGTATATACCTTGCTTGCTATGTAGTATCCGAGCATTGAAATTGGAGCGTTGATCGTTTTCCCCGAGTGTTTGATTTATCGGACTTTTGTATTTTCTGTTGCACCTGCATAACTTTACCTGTATCTGCATAATCGTGGATATGATCTTGGGAACCTTTCCAATTAAATTAATACTCTTGAGGTAGCGTAGGGTGCAGGTTGAGTCTGAGATGGAGGAATGTATTATTTGGTACAGAACATCCATTGTGTATATCGGCCGTATCGCGAGTATATAGGATGAGTAATTATGAGATGCAGATACGTACAGATACAGATATAGATAGATACTCGCCTAAATAAACTCATGAATTCTGATCTTGAAATCTTATCATCATGTGATTGTATTTTATATTTTATATTCTAAAGAGAGGTGTTTTGTTTTTTGCTTTGTTTGGATTAGCTGGGGGAGATGAGGTAAGATGATGGGGTTAACTACTTACTAACTTATGAGGTACCTAGTAGGTAGGTAGGTCAGCTAAGATACCCCGCCGTCAGACTACGCCATCGGGTTTGTTCGTCAGCCCAACCTCGTCTTATTCTATGGTTTGTGTTGTGTTGTGGGTTGTTATGTTTACTGGAGGTTGGGTTTTGCAATTGCTAGGTACTGTGGACTTTGATTGGGTTTAGATGATGGCGGAGCTGATCATGAGCTGGGTTTCTTGGTGGTGTAGTTGGATCTTTTGATGGAAGAGAGAGGGGCGGGGGCTTGGGAATTGCTCGTGCGGTGAGTGCTGTGGATGTGGATGTGGTGTGGTGTGGTGTATTTACAGATATACCTGCATCAAAAGCCAACTGATTGTGTCTTGTGGCTGTGTAATCTATTGGTAGAAAGGTAGGTAGGTAGGTAGGTAGGTAGGTAGGTAGGTATGTTATACTCTTCAAAGTTTATATGCGTGAATACTTGAATGAGAGGAAATAGAGAAATGGAAATGAGATTGAGATTGAGATTAAGATTGGGGCATTATCTTTTCGTGGGCTGTGATTGATGTTCATGGGGACCGATTATTGATGGCTGGTGCGTGATGTGTTGGTGAATGGATGTTGTATTTAATACCTCCGTAGTTGGTAGGTATTCAAGATTACAAGGAAATTGCCCAGGTGTGCGGAGTTCGTAATTACCCAGTGATGTTTTTGCGGAAAGGCGAAGTGCCGGATCGTGGAAGGTTACTGGTCTACTGGCGGTAGGTAATATATAATACCTAATAAGTAATACCCAGCACATCCAAAATTAGCAGCGTGGCGCTGCGGCACGGTACGTTGCGATTTCGGTTTGCATCCAGGGAGCAAGAGTACAGCCCCCGGTGTAACCCCTGTGCATGCGGGCGAAGCATCGAATCACCCGGCTGGACGCGGGTGAATGTTTGGGGAACAACTGTTTGTAAGGCTGAGTTCCTGATCGGGGAGCCGGGATGCGGGATTGAGAGGTTATAAAGGTCGTAGGATTGACGCGGGGAGGTTGGCTTTACGATATCAACTTCTACTTTACATACAACTTTAACTTTGTCCTGAGCAACTTCTTGATTTACGATTATCTTCCATCTTTCTCCAATAACTTCTTGATCTATTTACCACTCAACTTCAATACCATAACCAATCGCAAAGATGCAGAAATCTATCATCTCCCTCTTTGCATTTGCTTCTGTTGCCATGGCAGCTACTTACAGCATCAATGTTGGTGGAAATGGACTTACCTTTGTTCGCAATAACTTGCATGCCCAAGTTGGCGACGTGTACGTTGTTCCTCATCTGCTCTTGATATCGTCACTAACGTGGATATAGAGTTGAGTTTATCTTCAACGGCAAGCACAGTGTTGCACAGAGCACCTACGACAACCCATGTGTTCCCTCCGACCATTCTCCTATCTTCTCCGGTGTCATCACTGGCCCTTCCGCTGACACATGATCCTGTATGTGCTCTGCTCTTCCATTCCCAAATACTAGAGATATGCTAATTCGTGTTTCATCAGATGCCTCATTGGACTATGCCCCTCTTGACTAATGAGACCTTGTGGCTTTACTGCTCCGTTGAGGATCATTGCCAAAAGGGTATGTCCATGTCCATCGTCGTTGGCAACAACCCCGATGCCGATCAAACCCTCGAGAAATACCAAGCTGCTGCCGCCAATGTCGCCGTCGCATCTGCTCCTACCACGACTATTGTGGAACCCTCGTTCTCCCATCTGCTACTAGTGCTGCCTCCGGCTCTGCTTATGGAACTGGCATTGCCCCTGGTAATTCCACAGCAGTTTACGAGCAAGGGCTCCACAGTTACCGCCACCAGGTCTGGTAGCGCTAGCGGCTCTGCTTCAGCTACTTCATCTGGCACGGCGGTTACTGCTTCAGGTGCCGCTGGACAGATCAAAGTCCCAGTTGCCCTTGGTTTCGCCGGTATCGCTGGTGGATTGGCTGCCTTTATGATTTAGGTTTATGAATTCTGATCATATTCGTTAAATATACATGGTCGGATTTTGGGCATTTTCAGTCGTCGGGTCATTCATCTATTGATGATATGTACTATGAATATACGATGGATGCATACGTAGGGTGATGATGCATGATAATGGGTGTTTTTGGCGTTGATAACTACAAGGCTTTAGTGAACAATGGGTGGTAGATAGGATGTGTTTAATGCATAGCTACTAGGTAATATCATAATCGATTCTTGCATGAAATGTTGAAGGTGTACTTGGTGTTGAAATATGTGATGTATGACTTACATTCTTGAGTTAATGTATAGAATTTGACTGTCTGGGTGATCAGTGATTTTGATTCTGAGCTTTGATTAGATGTCTAGGTTTAGTTATCGCGACTCATTCCTTCAATCATGGAATCCTGTTACTACCTCCTTCTTTCTATGACTATTTCTCTAACTAATGGCATCTAAGTCTTTCCCCCAAGCTATTGTGAATCCATTATAGTGAGAAGTTCATTGGGTGTTGTAGGAGTTGAGCACTATAAGAGCAATATGGACTATGGCCATATAGTCTAATACAAGTTAAGGTCGTGCGTTGGAGATGGGTTATATAACTAGACTTTTATAGCTTGTACTAACCAAACCTCCAGAGCCACTACTTTGTAGAAAGGGGGTTTTATCATTTGTCGCCATTATCGACTCACCATCGATATCAACCACAAATTTAAATACCATCTCCCTCGAGCTCTCCCTCCCCACCAATCTCCTCGTTCTTCTGCTCCATCGCCTCCTTTGACATCGAAGCCGTCATTTCGGGTGGCCCTGTTCGTCACTAGGCTATGTTCACTCGGATAATAGCAGCCCATTTATTGTCGGGAAGGATTGTCTACTAGGTACCTAGGAGATGTCTGGTATGGGAGAGGGAATCGACGTATGAACTGTGTCTAGTGCCGCCTTAGTCTATACACACGTGACCCTCAAATACAAATCTCGAAGTTAGATCCTTTCCTGCAAGGTTATTATGCTGCCGCTTTAAATTTATGAATTCAGTCATAATTTCCACTGTGGTCTGTGAGTCAACAAAGTCAACCCCGCCAAATTTATCCCACCACCATATTTTGCAAAATAAATATCCTCAACCCCCACTCATCATTCACCACCTTCTGATTGTTCAATTCATAAAAAGAACAAAACAATATCACAATCATGGCGACTGCACCAGAAACCACAGCTAAGCTTCTTGATGAGGTGACTGGGGAGTTTGTCTCCAAGACTGAATTGAAGAAGAGACAGAAGCAAAGACAAAAGGATGAAGAAAAGGCAAAGAAGGCTGCTGCTGCACCTCCAAAGCCTGTCGTAGTCAAAAAGAGTAATGCAGAGGCTGATGAGAAGGAATTGAATCCAAATGTATTATCTCGCATATCATTTTTCCATCAGGATTTTTGATCACTAACTGTAAGCCAATACAGCAATATTTCGAAATTCGTTCCCGTAATATCAACAAGATGATTTCAACTCAATCGCCAAATCCTTATCCACACAAGTTCCAGGCCAATTACGATCTGAGGAACTTTGTTAAGGATCACGGCCATTTGAAGTCAGGAGAGCACAAGAAGGATGTGGAGGTTTCGCTTTGGAGCAAGAATATACAACAAGCGTGCTTCTGGCAACAAGTTGGTTTTCTATGATGTAAAGGATGAGGGAGTCAAGGTTCAGGTCATGTGCCAACTCCAGGAATCTACCACCAGGGAAGGAGCACAAACATTCGGAGAACAGCATGAATCTTTACGTCGTGGTGATATTGTTGGCATTGTTGGATACCCCGGAAGAACTGCACCAAAGAACAAGATTGAGAAGGGAGAGGAGGGAGAACTTTCCATCTTTGCTACAGAGGTTATCCTTCTTTCACCTTGTCTGCACCAACTTCCAGATGAGTACTACGGTTTCAAGGATCAAGAAAAGAGACATCGATGGAGAGATCTGGATATGATCATGAATCCTTCTAACACAAAACATGTTCCGCACTCGTCATAAGATTGTCGACTATCTTCGCAGATACTTGAACGATCTGGATTTCATCGAAGTCGAAACTCCAATGATGAACGCAATTGCTGGAGGTGCTACCGCCAAGCCATTCAAGACTCACCACAATGACCTTAAGATGGACATGTTTATGCGTATTGCCCCAGAACTTTACCTCAAGAGACTCATAGTTGGTGGTATTAACCGTGTTTACGAGTTGGGACGTCAATTCCGTAACGAGGACATTGATCTTACACATAACCCCGAATTCACAACCTGTGAATTCTATATGGCATATGCCGATGTCTATGATCTCATGAAGATGACTGAAGAATTGGTTTCTGGTCTTGTCAAGCGCATTACTGGAGGAACCACTACCAAGTTCCATACTCAACATGGAGAAGAATATGAAGTCAATTGGGCTGCACCTTGGAGACGTGTTGAGATGATTCCAGCTCTCGAAGAAGCAACTGGAGAGAAGTTCCCACCTTCAGATCAATTGCACACTGAAGAGACCAACGAATTCCTCAAGAAAGTTCTCAAGAAGATGAATGTCGAGTGCTCGCCCCTCTTACTAACGCCCGTATGCTCGATACGCTTACTGGTGAATTTATTGAAGAGACATGCATCAACCCAACTTTCATCACTGAGCACCCACAAATGATGTCACCACTCGCAAAGTCCCATCGCAGCAAGCCTGGCTTGTGTGAACGTTTCGAGGCATTCGTTTGCAAGAAGGAAATTGTCAACGCATATACAGAGTTGAACGATCCATTTGATCAGCGTCTCAGATTCGAGGAGCAAGCTAGACAAAAGGCTCAAGGTGATGATGAAAGCTCAAATGGTTGACGAGGAATTCTGCAGATCTTTAGAGTTAGGTTTACCACCAACTGCTGGTTGGGTATGGGAATTGATCGTTTGGTCATGTTCTTGAGTGATAACTACAGCATCAAGGAGGTTCTTGCTTTCCCAATGATGAAGGATAACACACAGAACACACATAAGCAACAGTTGGCGGCAGAAGTAGTCGATGTTGAACCAACACCAGTTGAGGGCATTGCACACAAGTAGATAGGGTTTGAGGTGAAATGAATTAGATGATACCACTATTCTGGGTTCACATACATTTTACGAAATTTTATGTGAGTGAGTGTATATAAAACTTCAAACAGAATATTTTTGGCCCAAAAGGGAACTCTCTCGTCTAATATTTTCTTCAACTTGATTAAGTTAATTCTCAGTTTGTTACTAAGTATTCACTTTCCCCTTGACAATTTAATCAATGTTTCTCACTTCGATCTCTACACGTCAACAACAAATCCCATTTACTTGATATTAATTCATGTTTTTCATTCCCCTCTCAATTCAAAGCTAAATGTTACCAGAACTTTTCTCCCAACAGGAAGTCTTTCGCCTGCCTGCCTACTTTGCTTGCTTGCTTGCTTGCTTACCTGCCATCTTCCTTGCCCGTTCACTTCCGACCCGACAAACTTGAATAACTAACTTACTTACCTTTGGTGGACTTCTTTGTTTCTTTCTTGATTTCTTGCTTGGATCTTATATTGCATACCTAGCTTGGTACGGTAGAGATACCTACTGTATTGAAGGGGTATATTTATGGTTGGATAGGACGGGGTTTTTGTGAGAAGTTGAGGTACAGGAAGTTTAATTATAAGATACGACAACAAATTCAATGACACGATTTGCTTTTGAAGATTTCATGATGGAGAACCAGGTGGAGACACGGTTGGAGACTTGTTGGCCGGTGGTTGATTATATTGGGTTGGTTGAGGAGGTGGGTTTGTTTGTTTTCTTTCTTTTGTTTTGTTTTGGGTTGGTTTTGGTTTTGGTTTATTGGGGAGGGGGTGTCACAGATAGGGGTTGACGAGGGTTTTTCCTGTTGATTGGGAAGGGAGTTGGGCTGGATGGAGATGGGATTTGTTCCACTTTGAAAGTTCGATCTAAGACTCTACCGATCTTATTTTGGTCTGGAAATCGAAGGGGATGACGATGGTTATTCTTTCATCTGACTGCTAAGTCTAAAGGTCTTTTCAAGTCCCAAGATGAGATGAATGGAATTCTTCCTCGGCATGATGTTTATTCTTTCATCTGCTCTTTGATCTAATGGTTCATTCGAATCTGGAGATGAGAGATTTTTTTGATTGGAAAGGTGTTACTGACTGGTTTCTAGATTAATGCCGAATATAAACGTTCTGATGAGCCTTTGCATGCGGGGATTTGCTATCAGAAATGCGAGGACTTGCTTGCGTTTATTCCGGAACATGGATATTTTTGTGAGTGGGATTTTCTTTCTGAGCTTGATACTCAGCTTCTTCTGCCCCTCTTTCACCAATTTCCAGTCCCGATTCTCACCTAACTCTCCCTCTTCGTTCTCAGAACCCCCTCCTCAACCTCCTTCCCCAAATCCTACTAATAATATCTAGTCATCGCACACACCCACCTAATCCTCGCCCTCCTGAAAGACCCCAAAGACCAAAACTCCACTTTAACACACATCCATCGCGCCTCCGTCCAACTCCGCACCATCCAATCCCTCCCCCAAAACGCACATCGCGCTAACGTCCTCGATCACTTCAGCAACAATCTCTACCCCGACATTGCCCTTCTCCATCAATACCACGCCCTCATCACCTCCATCTACAACGAACACGCACAATTCTACTCGCACCAAAAATGGAACGAATTGAGCAGCAACAACAAAATCGGCAAGGATATTACCGAGAAATTCAAGATGCAGATCTATGCACTCCCGGTCTTGGATAAGAATGTGAGTGCACGGGACAGATGCGAAAATTCAAGGAACCGATTTTTACCCCTGGTGGAGAAGACCGAGGCGGAGATTTATAGGGATAGGTGCGAGACTATGGATAATTTTGGAGATATATGTGTCGGGAGTTGATGAAGGGGGTGGATGGAAGGGATGTTAGACAGCTTGGGGGCGCGCAGTTGGTGGGGCTTGGTGGGAGGGGTGTTTTTGAGTTCTGGGCGGAGGTTAAGGAGATGTGGTTTAAGGGTTTTCGGGATATGGTGGAGTGGGTGAAAAGGGTGGTTCGGAAGCTTCGAAGGAGAAATTGTTCGGATTGTTACTGTGGGCCTTGTATGGAACAGGCTTGGTCCCAGGGAAGGTTTTGAGGAAGGCTGGGAGGTTAGGGGGGAGGAGCGCCAGTTTGTGGGGTTTGCTGATACGAATAGCTGTGGTTATAGTGGGATTTTTGAAAGGGCTTGGGGGTGGTTGTGCATGAGAGTGTGGAGAATTGTGAGTGGGAATTAGGTGTGGATAGAGGAGAGTGCATCTGCGGTGAAAATGTATCCAAGATGATCATTAGATGAATGGATGGATAGGTATGAAGGTTGTTTCATAAAAGTAATACAGTACATGGCAAGAAATGTTGTCTCTTAGCTAGACCTTTCATACCAAATGATACATAAAGATATACCATTTCAACCAGCACCTTCAAAGTTTGGCAAGTAGTGACTCCCTTGGCATCTACTTGTACACAGGAATTCAATAACTATCTCAACCACTAGATTCCAGATATTTTGCCTGAACTAAGTAATAAAAGCAGATATCAAAAAGATGTACAGACTTTATCTCACTCGAGTTAAGGTTTACTTGAGCTAAGATTTTACTTAAACAAAAAGACAATTTTACGGCCAGAAAAATCATCCATCAACCAGGCCAGAACCTACAAATGATACTCCAATTCAGCGTACAGTCCATTATCAAATCTACCAATCAGCTCTTACAACAAAACTCAAAGGGGTAATCCCAAAAGGGCCAGCTTCAACCACGCATCGGGAATCATGTCCCGGAAGATTATTTATCTGGAAAAAATGACGTATCTTATAGTCTGCGCAAAAAATTGTTGGCCGCTAGTGATGTGTGCTAAGTGGGTTAGATGATTTTGTTGAAGAGAAATTGGGGGAGGGTACTTACGCCGATTGCTTCTATAGTGAGGAGTTGGGCGTCTTTGAGTTTGGGGGCCCAGGTTTTGCTGCTGTGGAGGGGAGCGGATGTTAGGTTCGAGGACTAAAGATAAAGGAGGAAAGGGGGGTTGGAGACAGGGAGGCAAGGAGCAAGAGATCTAGCTCACTACTTAATAGGCGTTGCCGGATCCAAAATATTACTGACGAACAAAATAGGATTTTTTGTATCGAGCAGGGATATATGGCAAGCTATGCACATACTTCATCAGACGTCCATTGCTTGGTCAAATTGCCAGTTTTGTATATTGCTAGGTGAAGCTGAAGTGGTAACGGAAGAGATACCAAGCACAACCAGAGTGTGGATAGTATGTATGTAATAATTCATGATTGATATTTGAGCCAAAATTGTGTGATACTGATGCTCGTTTCAGTCACGAATGGATGGTTGTGCAATGAGAGGTTGAAGTCTTCGATCAAGGCTGACCATCAAACAACCGTCAAGTATCTCCATGCCGTGTAGAGAGAAGGGGTGTTGGAGATTAAACCCACACCGATAGAGGTATATACTATGCCTCAGATCCACTCACATCGATGTCTGAGAGGTGCACCAGAGCATAGCATGATGATGGACAGCAATTACGATGTCACCAACGAAATACCAGCAAAGTAGGAGCCGCTCAATCAGCATCCAAAGAATGGAACATGCTATGTCCCGTGCTCACCTATTTTAATCATGATTCCTTGAGGCATGGCAGGAAAATGTGTGACAAAGAACATCAATCGCGACACGATCAATAGAAAAGCCGTTATGATGACATACATGTGGAGTCTCAAAATCTGGCTTTGAATAAGTTTCTACCGTCGCCCATATTGGCGTGCCATAGATGGTTAGAGTTGAGTACCGATCAAATTTCATGAAGGGATGATGACAAGGTTGAGTGGAGATTACTCAGAGTTTCCGTGATTTTGGTCAGGTCACGTGCTAAAAACAACTTTTTCCCGCCTGCGTCCCTTTGGGAAGTGATCCACCAATCTCTCATGTGGAGCCATCAAATCCAAGAGAACGTCTCGCACATGGTCAGGCTTATGCAAAGAGACCCGAGACTTTGCCCTTTGAATTCTTGCGTATGATAATCAATATTGTGAAACCAGTAAAAGGTACATCATATTTCAGTGGAATAATCCAGAACACTATAGCTAGTGATCTTAGGCTTCTACTTCACCAGACTTCACACCATAATCCGTGAAAAATCGCATCATGACCTTATTTCCTCTCCGCACAGCCGTTTCAAGAGCCCCGGAGTCTTCTAACTTTGCACCATGCTTCAGCAACAACTCTGCCGCTCTAGAATCGTGATAGAAAGCAGCTACAGATACCAACGGAAGAGGGGCAGTATCGGGATCTTGATTTGGATCCGCCCCTGCCTTCAATAGGAATTTCCAGAAACTCAACCGGCTGCTTGCTCATACATGCTAAAGCAATAGGTGTGCCTCGCCTATCGAATTGGTGGGTTGATGACTGTGGAATCCTTGGAAAGGAGGGCTGAAAAGAGGTCTATCGATGATGAGTAGATAGCTGCGCGGATGGTTTCTTCGGGAAGCGGAACGGAAGGATGTTTCGATAGAAGGAAGACGACAGTTGATGTTTGCGATTTCCATGCTGCTGCGTTTAGCAAATCTTGGATGGTTTCTTCTTGGATTGTGCCTTCGAGAAGTTGTTCTAGTACATCAATTTCGCCATTGGAGGCGGCTTCAATCAATCTTTTTAAATTATCTGGGTCCATTCTTTCGAGTTTGATATGCGAAGTTGAAGTTCTTCAGGGGAATAAATGCCAGAATGAGTTTTGGAGATTGGTTTTGTTTTGTTGTCGGTTTTGGGGTGATCTTCACTCAAAGTCCGCTGGGGAAAGGCAGTTCTCTATCAAGATTGAAAAGTTGCAAAAAGTTTTTGAACTTCCAGGTTGTCAAAGATGCGGGCTTCCGAGCCTACCGATCTCATGAAACAAGCGAAGGTGTTTATTGGTCAGCCTCATACGGCGCATTTATGTCCAGCCTCATATTCCATCGCACAAAGACATATAATCCTAATATCTTAAAATGAGTTTAATCTAAAATAAGAAATTCCCGAATATACAAGCATAATGTAAGTGTTACGCTTTATTTTACGTCGTTGTCTATGGTCATCACTTGAAAGTTCTTGGATTATCCCACTCCGATATATAATTGTGGCACGGCTTAGAAGGAAGCACTTCAACGTCAAATTCAGGATTTCGTTCAGCTATAGATGTCTCAGGATTGGCAAGCATTGTTTACATAAATGTACTCCGGAAATGGTTGAGATTGAAAACACGAAACATTATTCTGTCGAACAAGGTAGAATTGAGGGAATATGAAGCTCCAGCGGCGGAATTCTCCTCGTCATCATCGTTGCGATCTCTCTGTTGGTGACTATTATTGACTCCCAAGGAGATGCTGCGCGCTGCGCCTTCTTTTTGGAGAGTTTCCAAAATCAGAATACTGTTCTTGAGTTTCATATGATAGCTTTTTTGCAGGCCTACTAGGAGCTATTTGTGCCGCATTTTCATGTTGTGGAGAGTAAGCGTGAGTTGAAACTTTTTTCAATCAATATAGGCAAGGTGATTTCAAGATGAGGATAGGAATTTCAGTATATAATCCAGAAGCTCGCCTCCCAATTCTACTATAACAGGACCATCCAGTTATCACTTACTTCAAAATATTCTATACTATCATCATAAACGATACCTACACATACATTAATCATGAAGTTCTTGACTGCATTTACCGCTGTCATCACCCTCATCTCCTCAGTTGCTGCAGCCCCGACAATCTCTTCTGGTCTCGAAACTCGGGCGAAAGAATGCCCTAGTGTAGAAACCATCGAGAACTGGGTTAAAACACACACCAATGTAGGTGCCAAAACAGTCTTCTACACTGGAACAACTGCCAGCAATCAAAACGCAAAGGACTACGCCGCTACAGTTGGTGGAGAGTACTGGGGTTCCGTCTATCCAACAAACCAATTTCTAGACTGGATTGATGAATGTGGCGAGGGCGTTGAACAGAATAAGCTTGTTCCTCGCATGGCTCAAGCTTTGGCCCAGGCAACTACAGGCCAAGCGTACATTTTGTTACGTAAAGGAGAAGTTCTTGCACCCGGTAGTGTTTGGAGTAAGTCATTTTCTATGGTAGCGTTCACCGATTAGAAGCTTCTAGCACTTGGTAAGAATAGCTCTCAGAGTTATCCAAGATGGATTGGCTCAATAAAGCACTTGATTTTATATCCAAGCGGCGGTTACGTTGATTGCTAACTTTCCCAACAGTGCAAATTGAGTGGCCAGCTCTTCAAGGTAGAGTCCCAGTGACCGCTGTTAACGTATTGCGCGTCAGTGAGACGTTGGCGAACTGGACTCCCAATAGTCATTTCAAGCGTGATTCCGTATTGGATGAGACTAGTGACTAGTATAATCCTTCTTCTTTTTCAACAGGCTTCGAGTGGATTTCAGATGTGTGTGGATTTAGATGTTTGATCTCGCTAGTTTATTTGCTTTTGTATTCTTTTCGATCTTTTGATACATTTCGCTCATTTAGTTTATGGATATTGGAAGGTCTACAGCTATGATAGATTAGGTATAAATGCTATCTCAGTCTAGCGCATTATTTGATTCCAATCTTGACTTATCAAATTGACCGAACATCATGAATTCCATGATAACTCAGTACTGACTAGGGAAATATAGAAGCTCAAAATTATAGCAATGAAAAACGTTACAATATCGTGAAAAACCATCTGAATGTATATATTCTGATAGTATTCGTTATAGTGACAGAACGACAAATAGAAACCAATTCATGTGAATACTTTAACGGTTTTTGATAAGTGTCAGTGCTAGGAGTATTGAAATATGGCTATTTGCCTCTGAATTCCAAAAATATAGAAATCATTTGTTTATATGCCACCCCAAATCACATTAATTGATATTTGTCACGGCTGTGAATGCTACAAGTGGTCATGATGGCTGTATATCATGATTTAACAAAAAGCCTGGGTGCTAGATATAAATAAAAAGTTACCACCTACTATTTGATTTTAAGGTTAACAAGATTCAACATCCTCTGTATTATAGTGAGATGCGCAATGCACCTTTGTTAGCTTACGCCGAGAACCGATGGAGCATTGGAAAAGTCGGGGGTATAAACGAAGATAAATCCGGTGAGACGGCGCGGCATATATGATGAGGTGGAAAGAAATGTTCTGGTTGCCTCTAAGAACGCCACGAACCTCCCCAATTGAATAGCGGAAATTTGTTTTTTGAAACAAACGAATTCTGACAATAACTCCGAAGACCGCAATCCAATTTACTCTAGGATTGTCTTCCTGGACCTGATATCAATATCAAATGTGCCGCAGAGCAGTCTATAAATTATACGCGTTACTTCAGCCCAAGTTATATATTGACATACTATCATTAAGCTAAAGCAACACCAATTGGAGATAAAGACAGCTTTACATTAAAGGGTTGTCTCAAATCTCTCCAAATTGACAGGACCTGTGATATTCCGTCGAGGCAGGAATTATGCGCTCATGATGATACGACAATGACCATCATTTGAAGAACTGTTTTCTACTCCAAAGCTATCAAAGAAATCACATAAACCAGAATGACTAGTGACAAGTGTATTTTCGGAGCATAGAACAGAAAAAAAGAGAGAGAATAAGCAAGGGAGGTAGAATGAAAAAGTATTCGCCTTCCCTACCGATATTATCTGACTTATCCGAGATTCTGAAGCTCAGGAGACGAACCATCAAATTAATTTGATTCTAATTTATCATATATCAGCATACAAGGTTTCATACTAGCCATACAGGACCTACTACAAAAGCTATTTTAGGTCCCCATGCATACTACTTAGTTCATGAAATATACTCTACCTCTCAGTTGATGTATGAAGGGCTAGCAATTTATTCCTACATCGAATGAGATGAAACCATTTCAGATGTTTAAAGTGAATGGAATGAGCCAGTTTCTCTCATTTCTACATGAATTAAGCGCTATTAGCTATGGTTAAACTGTGCCTCGACGCCCAAATGATAGGATCATAAACTCTGAGCCGCCCTATGATGGTCTTAGAGGTAAAAGGTGCCATCTATGTACGTAGATAAAAATGCTGTTCATCACTTACCCATGAAATGATGATAAATCCTTAAACATCAAGGTCGCATTCGTCCCATTTTGCTACGGCTGATTGTATTGAGGCAATTTTCGTTTGTTGTTGTCAAGGTGGTTTTACATGAAGATGATGTCTGGAAATCAATGTATGAAGGATCATTCATAGGATTTAGAACATCTTGGAACTCTAATGTTGACAATGAGGTCAGAAAGTTCTAAATTTGCCTGATTTGTACGTTTGATGAACAGCCTATAGACATATATAAAGACCTCACCTTCGTTGGAAAATAGCTTTAACACCCATCAACAACAATAACAACTTCTATCTACTTCTAACTGTAATCATTCAACAACCACACAAATACTTTCCATCTCACGAACTGTCTTCAAATTTCAAATATTCAAAATGGTTCAATTATCTATCATTACCCTTGCCGTTGCCTCCCTACTCTCAGGGCTAGCAGCTGCTAAAAGCTGCAAGACCGGTGGCATCTACTGCGGTACCGATCTTCTCAGAAGAGGTAAGTGACACTCTCACAGAGACGCTCTCCCCAGCTACATAATTTCTAGCCCGAAAGACTACCAAATCAAATATACTAACAATGCAACTTCACACAGGCGACTACATCACCAAGGTTAACACTAACTTGCTCGCAAACAACCTCCCTACCTCAAACCTCTACGTACAACAATCACTCTGGGCTTGTATTGAACATGGAGATATCAGATTCATTCAATTCTGTGCCTCCGGCTGCGTCGGCGGTGATAGCAAGGATGATTACTGCACGGGAAGTGATGCTCCTGCTGGCAAAAGAGACGAGATTGAGGGAGATGTTGTTGATAGAGACGTTGCTATTGAGTGGGAAGCTTAAACGAGTCGTGATTAAATGCGGGTTTATCCTATTTTGGATTCGCTTGATCTTTTTCTAGAGTATGTCTATTTTGAAGGCAAGTGAGGAGGGAAGATTTTGAAGTAGGGGAGATGGTGTTTTCTTCTATTGGGCGGTTGTGGTATGCAGTTCTTTGATTTTGTATAATCTCTGGTCTCTGTATGCGATTCTTATTACTTTTTATCTTCTATTTCAACTTAAAATGACAATGAGTCCTGCACTCTCTTTTATCTTTCGAAAAGATAATCTTCGACTTCTTCGTAAGATCTCTAATGAACGTTGGATGTGATTATGATTGGTCTAACAAGTGCATAAACTGAACAAACGGTTCAAACCTGGGTTAAAAGTCCCATTACACGCTCATGACTACGGCTCACTTGCTTAAGCGAGCGTCAATTGATAGGGGTATATATTGTCAGCAGGTAAGCCGAAACAGGAGCAAAGTGTGGTGGACGCGGAAATGCTGACCCAACGCTCTGTTTATAGAAACCAGGTAAGATTAATGTCGCAAGCACGACATCAGCAGCAGTCAATAATACATGTAATAAGCCTATGTAATTATCTGAAAGTGGTCAGTTTTCCTGATGCGTGATGTATGCGGCGCGAATAGGCTTGATTATGTATCATTCTGAAGTAAGCACACGTGGCTTTTTGAGCCTATGTACCTCATAAAAGGTTTTCAACGTTATAAGATGAAAAGTACATCCAGTCCCATGATTTTCAAGTTGTAGTGATTGATTGATTGAATTTATTAACGTCCGTTTTCAGTCCACGACTATATAGGACGGCTAGGCCCGATGGGCCTAGCCGGTAACTTTTTAATTTACAAAATTGAATATGATCTAATTGGGGAAGTGAAAGCAAATACTGTGGACCAGTGCCCGCTTTTTCAAGTTGTAGAGGCTGATGCTAGGAACGAGAAATTAAGTCGTGTAAGTATTTGTCAAGTTATAATCAAGTTCCAAGAAAGATCTATTGAACTTACAATGATTGGTATAATGATATTACAAAACGGTCCCAGGTGTGCTTTTAAGGTTCTTACCAATGTGATAAAAGACATGAGAATACTTGTAAGAAAACTCTCCTAACCGCCATAACAACCCAAGAAGAAGTATTGGCAATCCAAATATTGATTCTTCATATCAATGCTACCTCTGCGTTTCTCTTCACAGCTCTCTCCTAATATGAAAACAACAAAGAAGAATCCACGTATATAAGTTAGTTTAAACGCGCTCTCAATCGATACATACGCGGAACATTTTAATAAAATTCGAAAGCTAACAATTTTGAAGTTGGAGAACATGAAGAGTGCTCATAAATTTAATGCAAAGATAGTTCTGGTTAAAATCGTAGCTTCAGTGACGACAGCCAGCAAAGTTTTACTTAATTCAGAGCCACGTCACGAGTTTGAAGGTTTAAAAAGGCGGCGATGCCGTTTCTCAGCTTCTCTAACTAGTCTTCAGATGATTGATATATCTTCTTTTGGTATTATTATTTAGTCTCTGGCTTTCTAGTAAGAGTTTCTTCCTAGATTTTAAATTCCATTACACCTGAGTTCGTCTTACCGCCATCGACCAACAGCCCCATCTAGACAAACCAGCTTTGCTAGAGGCGATTAGCGTATAACTATTTCAATAAATTACTCTCATCCTGAAATCCTGACCTCACCTGGTGCATAATTTATATGGTATTGCCTTAGCATGATTACTATTTGGCATGGTGAACTCTTTCTCAGGAATCGGGAATTAACCAGCTTGATATACGAGTCTGGAAGCTGATACTATTTGACTGTTGACCAGAAAGAGTTGTCAAAATGCGTTAGTGCACCATTTTTTTAAGATTGTTGACAGAGAATTTGTAGATCGTATATTCCAAAAATAGGAATATACCTCAGACCTCTCATTACCAGAGTCGATATTATCGCAAATATGATTTTTGCACCAAGATAAAAAAAACCATTGTAAACATCTTGTGACGTATTGTTTGAAACTAGAAAATTAAAAAGGGCAATTCTGGAAGCCACGATTACTATTAAGGCTCAATCAACACCATTATAGTCACTAAAGCTGATGAGATATATTTCTTGATTTTAGAATCCACATGAGGATCAGTTTGTACTACTCGCGCGGCCAGATAGTATTCAAATCAGTATACTAGTATGATAAGACCCAGCAGAGTAGATTTTGCAAAGATCTCTACTGGTGTATTTGTTTATCGAGAATGGAACTTTCGAAAAATGGTAATGTAATCGGCCTTTCCCTTGACCTTAGAGTATTGGTTTGGATAATGCCTGGCGATACGAATATTGAATTTCAATTCCAAGAAGATTGTAATAGTGGAGTTTCAGCCGAGCTGAAAGACTTTGCTCTAGTCAGTATCCTTTGACCTGTCGAATATCTTCATGCTTTCAATGATTACTACGGGAGTACCTTGATGTCAAACTATCTTCGTAACAATCGCCGTTGTATGAGAGACTATATATCAGCGCAGTCGAAAAAACTAAAGTGATCAACGCGGGAAGATTTCGAAGCTAGCCCGTTAATTTCAGGGGTATCGGGCCTTTTGATAAGTAATAAAGCTGAGATATTCAATCTGAATCATATACTTCTTGAGTACTTTGAAGTCATACATGATGGAATTGCTTATGACACGTACTGGTCTTATAGACAGAAATGATCGCTATGTGTGATCAAATGATGAACAGTAGATCGAAGCATAATCAAAGCTGTAAACAAGTTTGATAAAGTAAAACATATCACAACGGTAGATCGAATCGAGAATATCAGTTCGGATCTACTTCATCGAAATTGAATATTTCGATGCATGTCACTGATAGAAAGAGAGAGGAGATACATACAAATAAACTTTTGAGACAACTCCTGCAATATCCATAATAAGAAGAAAAGGAACAGATATATTTCCACAACTTTGGGAAAGTTGAATACTCGTTTTCACTGGGAGCATCGTGTTAAATTTAGGACGTCTAAACAATCGCGTGTCAAGTATAAAGTCAAAGGATATTCAACTCTTCTCCGCTAGTAGAATAACTAGCTAAAATTTGGATTCATATAGATTGCATTCTTCACAAGGGCTAAAACATGCGTTAGTTGATTCTTTCAATATATTATTCGAATTTTCCAGTAGCAACATAGAAGAAGCGATGGTGAAGTACAGCCCTAGCATGTAACATAAGTTTCACGTAAATAACGTATAATAAAAATGTAAGATATGAAGCGAAGACGGAAGAACTACAACGCAAGAATCTGTCCTTCAAATATATAGCAATATGCTTCGATGTTCAACTCTATTGACTTGGATCCTCGCCAACCTTTGGAACACTTGATTAAACTTCAACTAGGCAGATTTGAGATGAGTTGTATTTGAATTGAACGGCCTAGAAATATCTTGAGCGTATATGAGGTAGTATTGGAATAAAGTTCAAGTTCAGCCTGAATATCAAAACAATATAACCGAAACTTTTCTGAATGAGATCATGTTATCTATTGTCGGGAAATGGATCATGTGGCTTTTGGGCTGCTGTACGAATAATACGTCTAACTGTATTGGGCGTACTAGCACCTCGAGGACGTCTATAAAGTCGTCCTCCATTCCATAGATTACATAGAGAATAACAACGACGATTATTACAACAAGAGATTTAAGTACTTACACTTTAACTGACCAAGTTAATACCATCATCTATATTTAACTCTAACAGAATTTAAATGTCTAGAAGTTCTATAAGGCGAGGAAAAAGCATCGTGTGGGAGGGCACAGGATTTATATTACGATATAAGTTAAGCACAAATATGATAATATAGTATTGGAAGACTTAGTTATGTTGTTGGTAGGAATGATCGAATAACGGAGTGAAAAATGAAGAATGAATTGTCGAACTATATACCTATTCTAGGATTTCTGTTTTATTCACTTGATTCACTTGATTCACTTGAGGTTTTCTTGGAAGAATATCCTCATATTTATACACCTTGATAGCATTCTAGTAGTTTCCATTGTATTTGTAAGATCCGTTTAAACCGAATCTTACGATCTGTAGTAATCGCCGAAGAACAAACTTAATCGAAATATATGCGAAAATTCTGCATTACTAAAGGTTCCCACATCGTTGCGGATCACGTTACTTTGTCACGCACGTTCCACATCTTATATTCCACATCACGTTTATCGTTACGTGAATTAGTAGATCTATTAGAATTCAACACATCGTATAAGATCGAATTCAAACATATTCCATATAATATCAGATGAGAATGTTTCGAATGCTTAATTCATCTTGAATTTTAGAACGATAGAGTGAGATAGACCGGGACTGTAAGTACCGTATTCACCTATGAAATCCAGGTTCAATAAAGAGAGGTATCTTGTCTTGGTATAGCGAAATTAGGATCAAATACTGGCTGGTATGACTTACAATAGTCTATTTGTGATTAAGAAAACAATTCCTTCCCCATGGGCATTTTAAGGTTCAAGATTAATGAAACAACCTTAAATCGAAACCCTACTCAGCAAAACTGAATTTCTTAATGAATTAAACATAACAGTCTTCTGATATCATAATTTGACTAGATAACGATTTCTGCCACGAGCCAACTGCATAATTACCTATACAGCTCTTGTTCGTTTAGCAAGCATTTAATGGGAATATTTGACTCCTGAACCCCATTATTATGTTCTTGTGCTTTTCAATACTTGAAGGTCGACATTTCAGGTCCAAAGCTTGACAGAATGTTCAATAATCGGATCTGAACGCAAAACAAGTTCTAGGAGGGAAACCGCAATTTAACTTGCTTCGAATGGCTGAGGAGTGTTGTGGCATTAGCTTCTACAAAATACTCTATGCAGAGCTCATATAATGCTGTAGCTTGACATAGTCTGAATCATGGATAAAAATGTTGCCTGGGATATCCCAACCCATGAGGGTTCTCGCTACAACTTTCAGCCTCCCACAGTACCTCTGAAATTGCCATGTGGCGAACTTTTCATTGAGGCTGGATTATTCAAGAAATCAAATATAAAATTCGATAATCCAAGTCCTATAGAATCGAGTTTTAAGATTACCTATGTTGTAACTGACATCAACACTATGGCAAATATCATCCGGTGAACCTTGTCGCTCATTTTCCATGAATTCGGGTGGAGTCCCTTTATATTAGAGTTTGACGTGCCTTGGAGAGTACTGTACTGTATTATATTGCCGATCCAAACGCTACCAGCCGTCCTGTAAGGTTAGCGAAGCGGCCTTGCATAGTGAGCCGGCTTCTAGAATCTAGTTCTCACCCGCTCTGAGCTAGCTTTTCCATTCGTTAATCCCCACCGGTTTTCAATGAGGTTATCCTATAGAGTAACAGAAATGCTTTGTCTGAGCGGGATCCTCCGCTTAAGTAATGGAGGTTATTGGAATTTCAATAATATACTTTCTTTGACATAGCTACTGGTACTCGGCATCTGAATGCTACAATAAGGGGCTGTACAGTAGTGTTAGTACCTTTGTATGTCAAGAAAAAATACCCGATTAACTAGTTGGATCCGTTCGGGAAAGTCATTCCCAGCATAATTGATCAAGTGGGCAGCCGGTAGCCCCAGTAGTTAGTCGGAATGTGTAAGCTTCTGGGTCAGATCGACGACGTGACCAATCAACCGGGAAGGAAGACCACGTCAATGCTATCGATATCTAACATGCTTATCCCAAGTGTATTAGATCCTGATGATTATTAAAGTGGTATACAATTCAACAAGTGGGGGCGGAAATTACGTGTACATTCAAATCACGTGACTCTACAGTGGCGTTCTCTGGACTTTGCTTGGAATTTTTACCCGTGTGATCCTAACCATCGCAACACGAATCGATATCTGTATTGCCTCACAAGAAGCATCATGCGCGTATCTGGGACAGATTATGATACTCCCATCGTCAATATTCATAGTCCAATAGACTGTGATGCATCATTAGATCTGTACTCACTACTTGATATCTGTCTTCATCCCTTAGACGGGGTCAGTAATAGGTTTTCTTTGAAAACTCTCTTATCTGTATCAAACCACAATCAGATTTCGGATTTCGAATATACTTTGTTACTTCGCATCTTTATAAGGAAAGAGTTGAGAGAGCTTTAATGATGTTTGAACTTCTTGGTTTTTGATTGGAGAGGCCATGGCGTTCATAGTCTGAGCAGATAACCCAGAGTAGATAATCCGGCTGTGCACCAATGCTATTGTATCCAAGTCCCGTCTCTTGGCAGACTATATAAAGCTTCCTTGAATCGTACTAATTTTACAGACTAAGCATATAACTTCCAACTTTCTCTCAATGTGAACAAGCACTTATCCTTGTGGTATACGAGAAAGCTGCCTCCAACATCACAACTTGCGTTAGCACAAGGATAACATTGAAACATACAATACCGTTTCCGTAACTTCTCGACGGCCTTTTAGCCTCGTTAGGCATCACCTCGCTTCTCGTTACCATTCTGTTGGTTGGATTCCGCTATCCCATTGCCATGTATAGTTTCATTTCCATGGCCCTAGGTAATCCCCGTGTAAGGATTTCCCCAACTGTAGATCTCCCGGAAATTTCTCACGGGGACTTTTCAACATATGGGAATGTCTCATAGATTGTTCCAGCACCCCCAACGTTAGTTCATCTCAAGGGCAATCTGTTCGACAAGAACAAGTGGTTCCATTCTAACTGGCTAGCCGAGGGATTCTGCACCTTTCTACCAACTTTTGTATATCAAATTGTGGACGCATGAATGAAAAGTTCGCCTGAACTACACAAAAATTCTGGGAGGCGAGTCAGGGGTTTTTCTACAATCAAGTGATTGCATATCCTTTCATACTTTTTCATCTATTTATCGATCACAATTCTCTGATTTCTCAAGGCTTGGGGTACTCACTAGGAAGGATTTCTGCTCTACTTGTGGCTCAGGGCGTTGATTCATCCTGATTCTGTTTCAAGAAATCTTAATTTCACAGTATAGCATGTACTCAGAAACGAAACACTGTGATCACTGATCTCAATTAGGGTTTTCGTTGGGTCTTCTGAATTTTGACATTAGGATAGATCAAAAAGGTTTTTACTTTCCTCCCGGAACCGCACAGCCCTGAGCCTTATATCCTCAACGACATTCATCATTGTACGATCATTATTATCTCATCTTGTCCTCATTTTGCCTTTCTATTTCGGACTTTATTTGATTTAATTATTTCATTGAGCTCCACCCAGCAATGATCTTGACGTCGGAGAAGAATTTACAATATCAATCATTACCATGCTTACATTACTATCTTCAAACTATGTACCACAACCGACCTCTCACGGCGACTTGGCTATAGCATCAATTGCATTCGGATGGACTCTAGGGTTTGGATGGTTAACAACATGGACGGCATATAAGCAAACAAAACGAGTTCGAGAGCGCTATGGGATTACTCGAGTTCATACTCCATATGTGGTGATGATTTGGTCTGAGATTATTGTCTGTCTGAGCTTTGCCATCATATGCTGGCTTCATTTGTTTGGCAGCATTCCTCCCAGGTATTTCTCATAGTGTTCATAATTATTTACCCTATCCACCTAACACAATATAGTTTCGCATTTTTCTTTTGTATCTTGACCCTCTGGGCACTCCAAGTTCAGTTTCTTCTTCAGATTATCGTAAATCGAATCAGTATTCTGTTCACCACCAAGCGCAAAGCTATGCATCTTAAGATCACTGTTGCAGTATGCATTACATTGATAAATATATCCGTCTATTGCATTTGGATACCTGCCAGACTTCAAATCTCGGAGAGATATATTCACCTAAACAATATCTGGGACCGATGCGAGAAAAGCATTTACTTGGCAGTTGATGCATGGTTGAACTTTTATTTCATGAAGACGGTGCATAGCAAACTAGTGGGCAATGGGCTAAAGAAATATAAGACATTAATCAAGTTTAATGCTTTACTGGTAGCATTTTCACTGAGTATGGATGTTCTGATTATTGGCATGATGAGTTTGAAAAACTCTTTTGTGTAAGTGACTCCTGATTTTTATCCGCAGTCCTAATCTGACACTTACCCATCACCCCTATTCCTCAATTTGTTCGTAACCCCTCTTCAAATCTACAACTAACACCACCACCAGATATATGCAATTCCATCCTCTCGCCTACCTCGTCAAGCTCAACATTGAAATGTCCATGGCCGAACTTATCGCCAAGGTTTCCGTCCTCCCATCCAATTACTTACCACCTAAACACCGAATCCCACTACAAATTGGTATCCAAACAGATATCTCAATCAAACACGATGACGTGTCTCTGAAATGGACACACTGGAATTGGAAGAATCGAATAGGGATAGTAATCCGACGCCTAAAATTAGCAAAAAATTTGATCATGGGAGACCGGTTATATTTTGTTGGGGAAGACTACGAAAACACCAGGGCGATGAGATCAGAAATTGATCCGAGAGTAAAGGGCGGAGGCTGGTCAAATGCTTAAACATTCGCGTTGATTAATTCGTTATGGCTGCCACAGCGCAGGTGAATGTTTGTTATATACATGCGTTATAATACAGCACGGATGAATTAAAGCACTGGAAATTAGTTCTCTGGCTTAAATGAGAGTTGAGGATTTGATTGTTTACTATGATAAAGGATTAGTGATTGCGCTTAAGGACAAGCTCCCAATAATAATAAAAAGTAAAAAAATATTCCCCTCACTCTCTAATGAAGAAGAAAGATCTACCTTTTCGTCATGTTCTCGCGCCGCATTAAACCCCGCGGTTTCTGCATTGATTGATCCCACCATCTTCCCTTTAGGGCTGGACGCACTCCATTAGGTCTCGTTTCACCACACACGTAATACAGCACAGGCGTGGGTGATTTCCGATCGTCACTTCACATCACTTCACAGCGCTACTCACAAAGTGGCATTTGTGGTGTTACAGTCCCGTCTTGTGACTAGGACGCTGGTGGTAGCATAGCTTGGAACTACGGATAACGTTATACTTTGATGTGCTTTGACCAGTGGCTTGGCATGTCCGCACCATTTTTGGGCGCTGGGAATTTAACGTCGGTGGTCATTAGGGTGAGGGATGGGTTTCTTCCTGTATTGATTATACTGTGCCTTGATATAGAGTTCTGCCGGTATGTAAAAGTCCCAGGCCGTGGAGAGAGTTATATATTATTGATTGAAATACTCTAGAAATTGATGTTGTTTCATTCATTACTCAATACCATGACAAAATTCGTGAATGATCTCTAGTTATTGGATTTCTACGGCAATGAGCAGTGCTCATTCCTAAGTCATCTCACAAAACGTATTTGTTGGTATTAATGTGGTGGTTTTGAAGTTATAGGCACTTGAATCTTTTGTTGGTATAACCATCGTTGTCATTCTCTATGTAATTTATGGAATGGAAGACTTTATAATATTCCTCGAGGAGCTAGTACGCCTAATACGGTTAGACGTCTTATTCGTACAGCAGCCCAAAAGTCACATGTTCCATTTCCCGACAGTATTGAATCTATCTGTTAATACCTAGGTATTAAATGCATAGATTGTTTGGTGCCTAATTGCCTTTGTTTTTCTGTCTTCAGTGTTGATATAAATAATCTTCACTTTAAATCTCCGATTCTTCAAAATGGCTTCTTTTACAGAACGATACTGTTTCCCTTTTCTTTGGACGGAGACTGGATATAGTGACAGAATGGAAGATAGAGGATTAGATCTAGTGAAAGGCTTCTCTCTCTTTCTGATTTAATACTGGTTTATTTTGATGTAGAATGCTTTCTTCATCCACTGGTTGCCGAAAGGACAGTTGACTTGAGAAATATTACCTGAAGAAGGGAGCAAGATCTCATATATGTGATCATAGATAAAAAGAGATAGACCTTTTACGTGTCAGAGTTGATTCACTTTTATTGCCTTTCATGTCCATTGATGCTCTTATTGATACTTTGAAATGGCTGATTGGTGAGAACTACTTGCCTTGGTTAGGTGTATTACTTCTTATCAATCAGTGTTGTATTAAATGAAAGATTGAACAAAAAGATGTGGCTTGGCCCACCTTCATAACATAGTTCTTTTCACGCCAGAATATTAACCTAGCTCATAATCAAGCTTGGGACAAGCTACATCCGTCCGCGCATGTTCTTGACCTCCTTCAATCTCAGTTCATATCATGTAACCGATATAAGAATAATTATCAGCAGTAAATATAGAAGCAAAAAACCACATATCGGATTAACACTACACAAGGTTACAATACCTCTGAGGATGATGTTCTCTCAAGGCTGCATCCTGATATCGTTATTAGAGCCAGAAGATACTCAGAAGGTGCCTTGGCACGAATCAGAAGTAAGAGGAGTCGATATTGATAGATAGACAGGAGAGTCACCTTGCAACCTCTCACTCGTGAGAAGGAAACTGGTTCCAGACCTGAAAGCTTCGATAGCGGTACCTCTAGGTCTTGTGGTGATGATTGGAAGAGCGATACTGAGAAAAGTGGCATCTAATGCGGTTCTCATCAGCTCATTTGTATTAACTAACCTAACTAACCTAATAATCCCTGGTTTTTGCATTTCGATGGATATTTCACGGATCCTTATGTAGCTCTTTCATATACTTGGAGAAATAGAAAGAATGATTAGACGGAGAGTCATAAGATATCATTCTTCGAGTCTGTCTTTTAGTAATGCCTCATCTTTAGGATGTCGAAAAAGATGATCCTCCAACTGCGGAATATATCAACCAGCCGTGTAACAAGAGAACAATCTCAAGGTTGGACTAATAAATCACTTTATAACATCGCGAAGCACATTATCATTTCCTTACATCCTCCAGACGATGATGTCCAAGCTAGATATGTTTTCTCTTTGGGTTTAACGAGAAATTTATATTTCTAATTAACGAACATATCCCTAAGTGGCATGAGTTTGTATAGTATCATAACTAATTCCGCTCCCTGAAGACTATCATAAAGCATGATATACTGCTAATCATTCAATTTACTAATCATATCTCAAGTAAGTTATAATTTGTTCAGAAGATTAAAAAATCAAAAAGAATACTAATTCTTTTGTCTACTCCGCAATCGGTTCCTAATTATTTCCTTACTTATAACTGACTACCTCACCATATTATTCCTCAAATACAACCCCCCCTCCCCCTAACTTCAATACAATAAGTTAAAATAGCTGATTTTTGATCGTTTTTGGTGTAAAATAGTGGCCCAAATAAGGGGGTGGCCCGAATGTGGGGTAGTAGACTTATATAATGGATCAGAGGGTTCATACGTATATACTATTATTTATTTATTTATTATGTTTAACGTCTATATGAGCTAGCTAGGCTCTTGACCTCCCGAGGGGTACTAGAGACGGGTGATACACTAGTGGGTCGAAGACCCAAGAGCTCACCACTTAGGTACGTGTCGTACGACGTCGCTAGGTTGAAGCACTGAGGCCGCCTCCTCCCGGCGGTCTCTCACAACTCTAGCTCTGTTGGGCAGCCTCCTTCTGCTGTTTGAGGGAGCGTCCTGCATTGAAGGGATTAGCCTTTGCTTGTTATATCTAAAAAGAGTGAATGTCGGGCTGTATGGCAATCGCATTGGTAGGGAGTGCTAAAAGGGCAGTTTTTACGTTAGGATGCAGCCTTTGTATCTTCGTATAGAGTGTTGTGCCGCGCTCTATGGTCGCGCCTCAGATTAGGCTCCGAGGTGAAGCGGGGAGAAGGGGGGGGGAGGGTGTGGCGCTAGGTCGAGCGCTGTTTGGGATGCCGTTAGGCTCTCGGTTGCAAAACGTAAAGTATCGCGTTGTTGTGACAAAGCGCTCGAACTCTTGTGGAGAGAGCAAGAAGCCGTTGTATATAGTCATGCCCTTCCCGGGCGGTTGTCGGTGGGCGAACAGGTTTTAGCGGCCACGAGTGGAACCTCCTAACCGAGATCTCACAGAAAACAAGGTGCTCCGGGGTCTTAGCTTTACCGCATGGACAGTGAGTCTCTGCGTCTTCATGCTTGAAACGTTTATGGTAAGCCTCGAAGTCGCCGTGCCTGGATCGCAGCGCAAGTAGTCGATGCAGAGTTGGCCTAGAGAGTTTGAGTTCCATAGGCTCCTTCAAAGCGTAGTCTAGTTGCCATTTGCGATACCCCCCTGACAACGTTGGCTCGTTTTTGCGCCACCATCCACTTGTAACGTTGTGAGCCAGGCTTCGTGCTATCGATCCTATACCACTGATCGTAGGTTGCGCAGTAGGCCCTGGATCCACTATATCGCTCTTGGCTCCTGCGTCTGCTAGGCTATCCGCTGCCTCGTTGCCGGTTATACCCTGGTGCCCAGGGGACCACCGTATATTGACCGCATGCCGATCGATTAGTCGATGGCTTTCTAGGAACGCCCATTGAGAAGTGTCCGAAGCATTCGCGCGTTTACACCATATCACAGAGGTACTATCGATACATAGCCATCGTTGTGTATCCGCATTGGATGGTAGCGTAAAGCGCTTTCTGAAGCCCTTTCAGAGCCCCTATCGCTTCTGCGTCAAAGACATGCGAGAGCGTGTTAATCGCATCCTTTCCGGTAGCTACAAGCGCTTGTCCCTGGTAGATCGCGTAGCCGTAGCCCACGTGCTTACCAGCGTCGTCATACGATTTCGGATCCATCGGAGAAGATGGTAACCGTGTTGGGAGGCAAAGCATTCCACCAATCATTGAAGCTAGCCGCCGCCGTTTCTTTTTGTCTATCCCCTGTGTAGGGTCCGTCCTACACCCGGGGGGTGTAGTGCGGGGGGGATAGGATCGGGCGTGGTGCTCCCGGTAGCAACCGGTCCGCTGATCGCAGTCTCATACCGTTCTGCGTACGGTGGCCCGGTGCGGTCAGTCGCATGGTCAGCGGATGGCGTACGTCAAGTCTTCGGAGTCGAAGAGCCATATTGATGCGGATATGCTCTAGAGCCACTTCGCAGGGAGGGAGGCCCGCGTCCCGTAGGTTGGCTACAATGGGCGTGGTCCTCCAGACCGGTAGTACCCCCTTTGTTGCGAGGTTGATCACTTTGTCAGCCTTCGCTATGCGTGACCCCATTCGAGTGCTCACTATGGTGCCTCGTAGATGGCCTCCGCCTGTACTTAGCCGCGTTTCGTCCCGGATACCACGCTTCTGCCCCGTAAAGTAGCGAGGGCATTACGCATGTGATCGTGGCTTTCCGTAGGGAGGCCGCAGGGGGCCATGCACGGTATTGGCAAGGTGCTTGGTATGCAATGCCACTTTCCGTGCCTTCTCTACTCGTTCAGCGATATGTCTTTGAAAGTAAGTTTGCGATCGAGCCATACTCCCAACCATCGAAGCGCCGGCTGCTTTGTGTCACCTGGTGCGCTTGTTGTAGGTTGTATGGTTAGTGTAGGGGAGATGACAGCTTCCGGGGCATGTGCGTGACGCCTACGAGTGAAGTGCATCATCTCTAGCTTCTCTGGTGCGAAAGCGACTTTATTGGCTAGTCCAGGAATTGTATATAAAAAGGGGTTAAAAGATCAACGTTCTATTAAGATATAAAGCTTAAAAGATTTTATAGTTTTATTATATTACTATATATTTCAATATACATTAAATTGAATTTTAGATTAATATTTTATTAATTCGAATTATTAGAAATTTTTAAAGTGGTTATATATAATAGTTAAAAAAAACGTGCAAGAGTCAGGGACGTGCACGATACAGGAGCTCGTTTAGTCTGTGGAATGGGGGACAACTTTATGGACGTCCTTAAGATGCTGGTACGTCTAATACAGTTAATTCTATGATTCGTACAACAACTCAAAAGTCACATGATCCATTTTCCCGACAACTATTGATTGGGTATTTATCAATAACTTTCCCTCCGCCCCACCCCCTCCTTTTTTTTGACTTTAATCGTGGCCTGTAGGTAGGGAGGTCGATATGTCTCCTAAATGTAAGGGTTTGGTTAAGCGAGAGGTGTTTATTAATATTAGCCCTAGAGGTAGTTGCTAGTTATTTTCAGTCACGTAATGCGATGATCTGTTAGCTCGATCATGATTTCATTGTCGTTTTATTGTTGTGGTTGGAAAACTAGATTAGATTAGATCAGATCAGATTTGATTTGATTTATGCCAATTTTTTTTTTCATTGTATAATTATTCGATGGAGATGTGAATATGAATATAGATATTATTATCTTAAGTGTATCTAGATACTCTAATATCTTAACGAGAACTTTATGGTTAATCAGATTTAGAAAGGGACTTGGGGAGTTGGAGTTGGGAGTGGGATTACTTTATTAGGCGGCGGAGAAACTTCAAAGGTTGGAGATTGCAAGGTAATTAAAAAGTGAGATTTAGGAAGTATTACGAAAGTGAAGCGATATACGAGCACACGGTGTCATGGTATGGGTAAAGACTTATATTGTACCATAAGGGTGGAAGGTTTATGGAAGAGTGAGGCCCTACTTATAAGAAGCAGAGCACGCTAATGGTCTATGCCTGAGGCACGAAGGCAACTACAGATCATGTAGTTGGCGCCGTGACAACAATAATATGGCATATTGCCATATTTCTGGTACCCTAGGGTAACCACATAAGATAATACAATATATACAATATAACATAAATCCATCTAATAACCCCAACACACCCTCCTACAATCCTTTCCCACCTGTCAAGGTACGGGTAAAGACTTATATTGTACCATAAAGGGTAAAAGGGCTATGGAGGAGTGAGGGCCTACTTATAGGAAGTAAGGCGCGCTAGTGGTCTGTGCCTAAGGCACCAAGGCAACTACAGAACATGTAGTTGGCGCCGTGACACCACCGCATCATCGATATATCTACCATTCCATCTCTCCCCTTTAATCATACAAAAAACCAATCACATTCAATCCATGCCTCGACTTCCCAACTTCCCTCTCCCATCATCCAAAACCCATACAAAAGACTGCCGCCACGGCAGTGGCCCCCGGAGGGCCAGCGGAGCGTCATTTTTAATCATTTTTGTTTTTGTCTCGTTTATTTCTTGTCGTTTGTTTTCTTCTCGTTTGTTTCTTCTCGTTTATTTCATTTATTAAATTCTATATAAATTCTCAAATACGTACACACACACACACACATAAATATAAATAAAAACATGGGGGCAAGCCCCCAAACCCCTTAGCTCGCTACGCTCGAATTCTTTTTTCGCGGATAATTAGGGGGTTTATTTCTAATGTAATTATATATATATATATGTATACCGTTTTGTCTTATTAAAAGAAGATAATTATTCATAGGGTGAGTGGTAAGTAGGTAGGTGGTTTGAATATTGAGGTATATGGGGCATAATTAGGGTTTAGGAAAAAGAAAAGGAAGGTTTGGGATGTGGGGATGGGATGGTTGTTGTGTGTGTATATATATATGTATGTATGCGTACCTAGGTTGGTAGGTAGGTATGGATGTTGATGTTGATGTTGATCCTCGATTTCTAGATATTGTGTTGATGATATGAGTTTGGGAGTATGTAGGTTATAATCATTTGATGGTTGTTTGATAGATAGATAGAGAGAGAGAGAGAGTACTCATCAACATCTTCGCACCACCCCTCTATATTAAAGAATTATTAGAAACTCCCTTCCTCCTCCCTCCCACCTCCCTTAGAGAATAAGAACAAGAAAAGAAAAGAAAAGAAAAGAAAAAATCAAACAACGGCGGTAGGTAATGATTAAATTGTAGGATTCAAAATTAAAACTCATTACTTGGTATTCTTATTATTATTCTCTAGCACTGTAGTTTGGTGGATTAGATACTTACTACCT
Source organism: Monilinia fructigena (assembly GCA_003260565.1). Classification (NCBI taxonomy): domain Eukaryota; kingdom Fungi; phylum Ascomycota; class Leotiomycetes; order Helotiales; family Sclerotiniaceae; genus Monilinia; species Monilinia fructigena. The sequence continues at coordinate 470,174 of QKRW01000023.1, forward strand.
ATGTGGGGGTGGGTTCTCTCTTCTTTTTTTTTTCTTTTTTATTAAAAAAATTCACGTGGTTGATGGAATTTTTCTGGTATTGTAATTATAAGTATTATAATGGATTCCGTATTTTTTCCCATTTAAGGTTTGTGGATGAAACGGGTCGAGGGGATGGGGGTTGGATGTTTGAGTGGTTTATGCTGGGTGGTTAGTTGGTTGGCTGTTGATTTGGTTCGAGGGGAAGGGGAAGAAAGTGAATGTTACAGAGTGGGTGGGTGTGTTTTGGAGAATGAAGGAGACGAAAAAGCAGATGAAGAGAAGAGAGGGAGGAGTAGAAGTAGGAGTAGGAGTAATGATAAAAGTGGTAGAAATAATAAAAGTGGTAGAAATAATAAAAGTGGTGGAAATAATAAAAGTGGTAGAAATAATAAAAGTGGTAGAAATAATAAAAGTGGTAGAAATAATAAAAGTGGTAAAAGTAGAAGTAGACGTAATAATAAAAGTAGTAGGAATAACAAAAGTAGTAGAAGTAGAAGTAGAAGTAAAAGTAGAAGTAGAAGTAGAAGTAATAATAAAAGTGGTAGAAATAATAACAGCAATAGAAATAACAAAAGTAGTAAAAGTAGTAAAAGGATTATTTGATTATTTTAATTATTCTTTCTAGTATACGAAGTACGGAGTATAAACTTTCCCAACTCCAAAGTTACATAACACAACTAATAAAGCTAGAAGAGTATAATTGATTAATTTGATTGATTGATTGATTGGTTGGTTAATTAAATAATGTCCATATCGAGCGATTAATATCCATGGATTCTTATTGTGCAGACCTTGGAAAGTACTGTACCTATGGCTTCCTGGAGGAGATGATCTACTTTGCAAGGTTATCTCCTACTTATCTACTGTGTACCTATCTATTCCGTATAGATACTTATTACTGTATGGATGTATGCTATTACTCCTCCGTAGGCACTTTCCATCTGTCTGTGCATGTTATCATGTTATTCGGTTATCGTGCTGTTCAGTTATCGTGTTTATCAAGTCATCATGTTATTCTGTTACCCTGTTATCTTGGACTGGGGAAATCCTTTGAGTCGTGAATGGAGGGTGGAGGGTGGAGGGTGGAGGGTGGAGGATGGAGGATGGGGGAGTCAAGTGAAAAGAATTGATGGATTTGATAAGGAAGGATTTGTAGATGATATGAGATGGGTTGAAGTGCTTTTCCGAGGATTTGTTATGAGGTTAGATTACAAAGGGAGTTGGGTGATGGGTAGGTAGGTGGGTAGAGAGAGATATATGGAGATGAGTGGATGGATATACATGATATACATGCGTTGATGGTTGAGACGGGCTTGGAATCATTTGGAATCACTCCTTTTATTTGTTATCATTCATCTATATCGGTAGGGGAGAGATACGATCCATGGATGGATGCTTTCAATCAATGCCAATAGCTATTTACTTGTATATTTATAGATCATTTATATATATTCCTCCATACGTTATCCATATATCATCCATATTTCTTTATACGTTATCCATATATCATCCATATATCATCCCATATATCATCCATATATCATCCATACATCCATATCATCCATACATCCATACTTCATCCCCATACCATATCCATACATCCATACATCCATCATCCATACTTCATCCCCATACATACATCCATACATCCATACATCCATACATCCATACATCCATACATCCATACATCCATCTTCAAACGCGCTTGTCCTTTCACCTTTCTGTCTTGGCGCATCACCCTGCATTGCATATAATCCCTTGGTACCTTTTTTCCCCTCATCATCAGCCACTCAAGACGAATCAACAGCCACAAAATGGTACGAGCGCATTGAGTAAGTTGAGACATGGATCCTTTTCCTTTTCCTCTTCCTCTTCACCTTTACCTTAAACGTGTTCTCATTATTATTATTATTATTATTATTATTTATTATTATTATTATTATTATTATTATTTTTCTTCTTCTTCTTCTTCATTCATTCACTTTGTGTGTTTATTCGTCGTTGATTGGTTGATTCGTCGTTTATTCATCCATCCATTCATTCATTCGTCGTTCATCCATCCACTCATCCACCCACTCATTCACTCCACCCCCATTTTATCCACATCCATATCCACCTGCACTCACTTCCACTATCAATTACCTATGGAGTGAGGAGCTAATTAGTAATCCATCCCTACCTTCCTTGTATGATCTTTTACTCCGTACGCAAAGAAAGATACGACGACGTCAATTGGTTGAATGATTAATTGTTCATGTCATCATTGGTATTGTGGTTGCATTGTTACTGTTACATTGTTACATTGTTGCATTGTTGGGGTTGGAGTTGAGTTGGTTGCTTCATCATGTGTTTTTATCTATTGTATTACTTGGTTGGCAATCACTCCTTCATTCATTTCACCTGTGATCAACCACTCATGATCAATCACTCCCTCACTCCCTCACTCCCTCACTCCCTCACTCCCTCACTCCCTCACTCCCTCACTCCCTCCCTCCCTCACTCCCTCCCTCCCTCACCTAATATTCATACATATCAAACCTTCATTCGTTTCTATTCGTCAAACATTCATCCAAGCTCATAATCCTTCAAGATCCAAGATCAATTGGAAACCAAGACTGTCCTAGCTTTCTTGATCCCTGCAACAAATCAATATCTTATCGTGCATTGAGAATAGTTCAAAGGAGAGGATCAAAGTTATTATACTCTATACTCTATACTCAACTTATTCCTCTCGCTCAATCTTCATTTTGATTGCAGTACTTGTATCTTTGGTCGTTCGTTTCATCACCAATATACCTTCCGATTGAATTCAACTCATCAACTCATCAACTCATCAACTCATCAACTCATCAACTCATCAACTCATCAACTCATCAACTCTCCATCATATACATACCTCGATCGAGTATCACAACCTCAAAGGTCGATCAAACCCGCGCGCTTCACAGTAACACAATTTAGAAAGATATCTTACACTCACATTCATTCTCATACTCACATTCATTCTCATCCTCACTCATTCTCACCCTCATTCTCCCTACTGAAGAGAAATCAAGAAATCTCAATTGGATCTTCAATTAAGAAAGATTCTGTCTGATACTAACAAGGTTAATTGTTATTGTCTTGGGATCGCCGCTTCATAATAGCATGAAGAGTGAATGAATGAATATCTTTTTGGTCACGTTCAACTTGGACTTCAATTTCTCGTGAATTGTCAAATATCAATCATCAATCCAATCAATCAATCAATCAATCAATCAATCAATCAATCAAAATGATCCAACATAGGAACCTTGGAACAATCACTTTTCATTTCTTCTATTGTCAAATTTAACCCACGGTCGACCCGAAAAGATTTATATCCACACTCCAACTATCATTGACGTCTATACCGGTACAAATTATTCGACCTTCACAACAAGACTAATCGTTGTCTTACCTCCATTTTCCAACCCAATTTCTTATTGCATACCACAAAGTAACAATTCAATCTATACTAACATATCAATTGTACATCACCCTCATTCAACCCGTACCGTCGATACTTCGCAGGCCGAGAACGACAAGTGCATCAATATACTCTGAGATTCCTTGTATAGGATTGAATCTCTTGACGAATACTCACCATTCTTTTCCATTCAGTTTCCTTTCTTTCTAGCCAGGTGCTTCGAATTATACCAAATTGTCATCGTGGCAGAGCCAAACGAATTTAATTAAATATATACCCAGATTTACAGGTCAAAAATGGGTTGTTTTTCAAGACGTGCAAAGGTGGATGATTTACGTCCTGAGCAGAAATGGGATTTTATTGTAAGGTTGGATGAATGTGGGAAGAGTAAAGACTAATCATCCTGTAGAGTCTCAACGATTTTAAATCAACTTCTTGTCTGACTCCTTTCGCATACGCATATCTTTGGATCTCGTTGGGGATATCAACTGCCGTCTATGGCGTGGATACCTTCACGGCGGTTAACCTTTTAGCTTTCAATCGTTGGTCGGGGCGAAATTCAACCCAAATTCCTCTCAATGTTTCAAAATGGATCTTCTCTGGGTGTATCATTGGCCTCATGGATCAATCTCGGATTTGAACATTTACGAGCGTGGAGGGTTATGCGACGAGGTGCGGTTGCTGAAAGTTATCTGGATAATCTTGCGGTCCGACTTGAGAGCGTGAAAATGGGAAGGAATGGTCGAGGTTGGAGAAGATTCTTGGTCTTTGCCGAATTAACCAAATCTAAGAAAGGAACGGAATATGTTGCACTTTTTACGTACTTTGCTTTTCAGTGTATGTCGCATCAAATTCCATATCAATTCTTTACTGACCTTCATAGCTTGGATTCGTGTCGTTTTTTGTCAAGGACTCGTCAAGTCAATCAACGCTTTGACATTGTATTCCGTCTTTCAAGCTAAACTAGATCCTACCGAGTCAAACGATGTTGGAGATGCTCTATTGACATTTTTTAAAAAATGTTGGAATTCTTGCAGAGCAAACAACATCAACAGGCAGTTATCTTGTCTGGTATGATCTTTACCTTGGTTGTTTGGATCTTCTCCGCCTTGAGTCTTATTCTCGCCATCTTATTTACCTACTATTTTTATGGCATTATATCCCAAACCAAGATGGTGGACTTACAGGATTTTTGTGAGCGAAAGATCAATGGTCGTTTGACAAAGATTGTTAGTGCCAAGGTCAATAAAGCTATCGAAGAAGAGGAAAGGAAGAGAGCCAAAGCAGATCAAAAAGCGGAAAGAAGGGGGAAAAAGTTGGGGGACGTCAAGCAACTATCCCAACGCTATTTGATCCACATGATGGCGATAAACTTCCAGGTATGCCTACGCTGAATAGAGCAGATACGATGGCAACACTACCACAGTACACATCTCGGCCAGGTACACCCAGTGGCAATGTTCTACAAACGGCTACTTTCGAACTTGAGAAGTTGGATCAACAACGACCACCACTTGGAAGATTTGGTACAGGAACGAGTTATTCTTCCAATGCCTCCACTTGTGAATAATGCAGGTGAAATGGGGGAGGTTACCTGATTTACCACCACTTGATACTGATCTTCCATTCTCTCGTCCGCAAAGAACTAATACTGGAGGATTCCAAGGTAGTCAATGGCAACGCGGCTCACCACAAGGTATTCCTCAAGGTCCACCGAAAATGCCATCTGCAATGAGTGATGGTGGATTTACAGCAAGTCCACTTTCTTATGCTGATGGCCGAAATACACCTGGGTTCCCTGGACCACAAAGACAAAATACTATGGATTCTTATGGGAGACAAATTCCAAGATCTCATACACCAATGGGTCCTGGACCGGCTCCATCGATGGGAAGACGTACACCATTTAATCCTACCATGCAAAATTCTCCAAATCGCATAATGTCACCGGCATCAGAATATGGAAGGCAAACACCATTTAATCCGGGATTTTCCAAATCAAGGACGTTCATCACCAGGTCCTGGATCTGAGTTTGGTGGATCTAGATCAGTATTTAATTATAATGATCAAGGAAGATCTTCACCAGGTCCTGGATTTGATTTTGGTCGTAGAACACCATTTGACCCATCTTTACAGAATGATGGACAATTTTTCTCAATCTTCATCAAATATGGGTCAAGGGTATGGTCAAAATCCTAGACGTCCACCACCTACAAGTCAGGGTGGATATAAAGCATTTAGCCCAAGTCCCATGAACTCAAATTCGATTTTACCACCTGATCAAAGAGAACAGAATGGCGGTTTTGATTTTGGTACATTGAGTCCAGCTCAAGTTGGAAGGTTACCGGAACCCATTGCAAGAGCTGCAACTTCTGGTCCAATGAGATCAAATGGAAATAGAAATGAGAATTATGGTGATGAGAAAATGGGGTCGATACAAGCACCAAGGAGAGCAGCAACAGAAGTTGGAGGATTTAATGCAAGTGGAAGACCTCAACAAAATCAAGGTCATCAAAGATATGGATCAGGATCGGGATCAGGGTCTGGGACCATGGGGAGGTTACAGGTGAGGAGTTTACTTGGTGAGGAGTTTGACATGATGTGGAGTTTGATTCAAGATGAGGATATTTTAAAAATTCTGGGAAATCTTAAACTGGAGTATGAGGATTTGGTTGTATATCCGGGTGTAGATATTCCCGACGAATTATCTTCAATATAACGGAGGGAGTGTTTTTTCGGTGGTTCTAAGGTTTATAGGAGATTTACTTTCCTAATGAAGATGAAGATGAAGATGAAACCCAATACTTCATGATCTATATGACTTTTATTACGATGAGTGGATTGATGGCTCCAGGCAAATATATTATATCATATCATATCATCGAGGAAATTGCATGTATAATAATAAGTGACGGAAATGGATAATATATAAGTCCCCTACCCTACATTCTGCCACCATTTTATACTAAAAACAGCTATTTCGATTTATTAATAACTTTATAACAAATGAAGCTATTAAATTAAACATTAAAATATAAGTTTATAATAGAATCATTAATAGATTTCAAAAGGATTCGAAGTTTTGTGAGTTTTATATATATAAATGAAAAACTAGAGATTTTATTCTTTTATAACTTTTTATTAGAAAAAAAAATCGCAGAAATTTAATTCCTTTTGAAATTTATTGATGATTATATATATATTATATCTATGATTTAATTTTTATATTATCATACTCAATATCAATAACGTTATAAATACGAAAAACGGCTATCTTTGGTGGTGAAAGTGGCCCGAATGTGGGGTAATCAGGGGACTTATTCTGCAACGCTACATATTACTTGGTTAAAACTATCTGCGATTCCACGGGTCGGTGTGTCCCAAAATCTCCATGTATCCAAAGTAAGTACTAATACATGACCTCGGTGTGTAATGCGCTTAGCCAGTTGTCACTTGGTACTTACCCGGGGCTCAGATCTCGAATTGAGCGCGTAATCACGAATTTTCGAGGCTAGTTCACTTCTTGTATAGTTACAGCTGCCGTTTTCAAAAACCGTCACGCTGCAGTCAGTGATGACCCATATGCGTTTGCCTTCACATTTATATCGTTGGTAGAATTGCATGCATGAGAAGATTAAGTAGAAAGGAGTAATGCTTTTTTTCCTAAGGATGTTGGGTTATATCCAGCATCCATCCCAACCAATTTGTTTTCCTCTTGTATATATATATATCATTCCCTAGTCCCATATCGGATTTCTACATTTCATCGTCTATCTACACAAATGCAGCTTTTTGGTAAACAACATATATGCCAAGTAATTAAAGCTCTACAGAAATCCATTCCCCGCATTCTTTTACCCCGGTTCCAAGTCCAAGTTCCATTTCGTCTCGTGCTTGGGGTTTCCAATATTTCAGAACACTCTGATGCAACCCGATTCCCGCTCGCACTCCTTCCAATGACCCGAATCCACCGAACTTGCTACCTGCAACTATCTCCCGACCAATACGCGTGCGCGCATACCAGTGAAATAATCACAGAAGACGCCAATTGCAACGGTTCACGTCAAATGGCCTTTGGCTTTTTGATGTACGTTCTCTGATAGATCATACCTTCACGCGCGACGATAGGTAATTCATTAAGAACGGGAACGCACCAACCAGCGCAAAGGATTGCACAACCTCCAACTTGGCGTCGTCCGCCCATCAGCCTCAACTGAATCCGAAGCTGCAATTCTTGGCCTCTTGCCGCTCACTAAAGCTGTGTGTATGGGATATACGTGCACGGCATTATGGCCGAGAGAGCAGGTTGTAGCGTGGTTTAAACTTAAGTCATATTTCAAGAAGTGTTTTTTTTTTTTTTTTTTTTTTTTTTTTTTTTTTTTTTGACATGACGCAAAGTCAGGTAGTGTGTTAGACTTTGGCTGTTAAGTTAACGTAGACAAGAAGTCTGTGTCTTTCGAGGAAGCGAGATCGGTTTTGGGCTCAGATGCAGCGGCGGCTTTTATGTATAATAGAACTTCTATTATGCTAAATGCTGGTGATATTTGCCTGTAGGTGTTGAATTATGACTATTTTTGAAGTCGGTTTTGAGATGGTTCAAAGATATTTTTGAGTTGACTTTCTTGCTGGTCATGATCGGTTAGAATGCGGTTGAATTACTGAATATATCATTGTTGTTGTTGTTGTTGTTGTTGTGTTGTTGTTGTTGTTGTTGTTGTTGTTGTTGTTGTTGTTGTTGTTGTTGTTGTTGTTGTTGTTGTTGTTGTTGTTGTGTTGTTGTTGTTGTTGTTGTTGTTGTTGTTGTTGTTTGTTGTTGTTTTGTTGTTGTTACCATCGTCATCATTCATACATCGAACCTAGGCCTAGGATTTATGATTGATTCGGACACTTGTCACTCACTCATGCGTGGCTATCTTCGAGACTCTTCTGGCCACATTCTAATCATCGCGACTGGTTCTATTTGCCGTACTAATAACGTTTCTCTTAATTGTATCTTATGTGAGGTAAAACATTAACCCCCTTTCCAAATGAATATTGTGAGAAACACCAAGTTCCAGTTCATCTAAATCTCATACCAAAAATAACCAGCAGCTAGCCATATGAACATGGCCGCCTCAATTCCAGGACTTGACAAAACTGTGGCCACATCATCAAAGATGTATACTATGCCGTAGGGCCAATATTCCACGCGTTGTTTCTCGACTAATCGACCCCCTTGATGAGTTCGTCGCTTGAAAGCGAGCTGGAGATCTGGCGGAGCCATCAAGTGGGGCAAGTACGACAAAAGATGTGGGTTCTGAAGTTTGTCCTGTGATAGGCAGACCGCATACATAGTGTTGAGAAGCAAGTAAAAGAGCTTGGAGGCCAACTGGGTCAGTGCTACTATGGTGCATTCTAATGGGGATGGTGTTGAATTCTAATAGATCTACTAATTCACGTAACGATAAACGTGATATGGAATATAAGATGTGGAACGTGCGTGACAAGTAACGTGATCCGCAACGATGTGGGAACCTTTAGTAATGCAGAATTTTCGCATATATTCGATGAAGTTTGTTCTTCGGCGATTACTACAGATCGGTAAGATTCGGTTTAAACTGATCTTACAAATACAATGGAAACTGCTAGAATGCTATTAAGGTGTATAAGTATGAGGATATTCTTTAAAGAAAACCTGAGGATATTCTTTAAGAAAAACCTCAAGTGAATCAAGTGAATCAAACAGAAATCCTAGAATAGGTATATAGTTCGACAATTCATTCTTCATTTTCACTCCGTTATTCGATCATTCCTACCAACAACATAACTAAGTCTTCCAATACTATATTGTCATATTTGTGCTTAACTTATATATCGTAATATAAATCTGTGCCCTCCCACAGATGGATTACCTGGCCGTTCTCATGTGAACTCTCATCAAAATTGTCATGATATAGAATGAGCCATAATTAGATTCTTCGTTGACTATAACTAATACTTCTCAGGGACAAGCTGTCTTGGACGATTAATGCTCCAACATGTAAATCGGAGTCATGATATGAGCGGTTTTTTCTGGCCCGCATGAACGACGAGGGAGATTGACTGCCAACTTCTCCTTTTGTAACAAGGTAGTAGGCTTGGAATGATATTCAATTTAGCTAATAATCTTTTAGGGTTCCTAAGATCCTTTGAGTCTGACTTCTCTCAGGATTTGTAGGGAAAATGTCCAGGTTTATATACAAGTTCAGATGCAAGGTGTGACAGCTCATTACGCATAAGAGTGTGACGAGACCTTATTCATCCAATATACCCGGAGTCTAGTCCGGAACCATTCTTCCGTACAACACCTTTACGTTTGGCATTATTTAGACAACTACTATCTTTGAAGTTGTAAACAGATTGGATGCTACAATGGAGGCACAATAGGTCTGTTGACAATCAGTCTGATATATCATTCGAAGATTCTGAAAATGCCTCCTGCTCTAGAGCTTGAGTGGACGCCTTTAGGGCGTCATGGAGTTTTGTTTCAACACTACTTGCACTGTTCTAACCCTGTCACTACAAGTCGCGGCCTATATTACCACAGAAACCCTTCTTATCGAACGTTTCATTGTAAATATACATATATTCATGAGAAACGTGAACATTCCATCATCACCAGAAAGATCCGTGACTTACGTGACCAGAAAAATAAAGGTCTCTCTCATGCTAACAAGGCATTCATTGATGTTCTGATTTATTATGCAATGGTAACAGAAACGGAGGAGATTGATGTGAATTTGTTTGTTGTAAATTGACTCTTTAGGCACTTTTACTCATGACTTTCTCTCAATATCAAATGACAACGAAGTTTGGCTGTAATTGATTGCAAAGCCAGAACTCGGTTGAAGGGTGCGTTCGGATCGATTTTTTGAAAGATATTAGACTATATTTGCCCAATATTTTAGCGTTATATTGAACTTAATGTTCAAAAAAATAAATAAAAATAAAGTGATTTGAATGCAATATTGAATATAAGAAATATTAGGTCTTCAAATGTGGTTAAATATATATTTGAGCAGATGTTTGAGATTTTTCTCATACAGTGGTTGATAGCAAACTTTCTCGTCGATATGCCAAGAGAATGACTAGGCTTGTAGAATTCTCAAAATGCTGAGATAGCCCTACTTCGGAAACAGCCCTCTGATGCTCAGGAAGTAATTGAGACTCGAAAGAAGAGAACTAAAGGCAAAAGAGTCAAATTACAAGGTCAATCTGTCTTTAGTACTAAGGAAGTATTGAAAATGATACCTAAGGCGGAGGAAAAAACCGAAGGAGAAAAAAGCCACGAGGACGGCCACGCAAACGCCCAATTGGAAGAATCAGAAGGAGAGATTGAAGAAGAAGAGCTAGAGAATAGTTCAAGTGATTCAGAATTTGGAATTGGAGGATTGTGTGGCTCGTAGAACAAGATCGCGTGTAGAATAATTGAAAAAGTGTCCGAGTTCCCCATACGTTACGTTACTAGTGACAAATATATTTTAATAAAATCTTCATTTTGACCCTTTTTGCCACTTTGTCAAATATAATCTCACATTTATATTTATTTCAATATTTTTACTATTTCAAAAAATCGATCCGAACGCACCCTAAATATATGGCGGCTCGGATTAGGAAATTGTTTAGCGAAGGCTCATTTTCTTAGCGAACATATAAAATTTGTACAACGCAATGAGAACCCACAAATTTGTATGGATGGTTACCGGTCTCATGGTAAGGATAGCGGAGCCTCTGGGAGTTCATTGGGGTGGCTCGCATTTCCCAAGTCTCACTCTGTACGAAATTGAGATTTGTTTGTTGGATTTACGAGCATCAGAAGACCAAGACGGTAGTTTCTAGATAAAATTCTCATTTAATATAGATAAGACTTACCTGAACCATAATACCAAGTGAATGCCCTCAGAGCATCAGTGAGTAACAATATGATCTCTGCCTCTTGGTGTCTGGTGCACTAGCCCGTATAGTGTTATCCATGATAAGACTAGTTCTCCCTTTCCCTACGCCCTTCTCTTCACCTAGCGAGAACTCTCAGAGGAAACTCGAACTAAACTATTCGATTCTGCCATCGAGGCGGAAGAGTAAAGCTATGCTCTTACCTTTGAGAACGAGTGCCATCATGGGAATAGCTCATTTAGACTTGTAGGCATCGTAATTGATACGCGATAATTGGCATTCTACTCGAAACTCCGCAACGTCAGTAATTTCCTGATAGAGTGAGCCTGAGTCTCCCCTTAATTATAGGGAATGCTTGATTCCTCGACAGTTATTCAATCAATCCGAAAGAGATAAAACCCCCCAGAAAACCCTATAAACAAGGCCGGTAAGATTGGAAAACTGAGCGAGAATCCATGGTCGGCGATAGAGTTAGAGATACATGATATTCCAATACCGTTACATTTACCGGCTAGCCCATCGTCACATTACCGGTACCTTGTGAGGGAAAAAGCGCCAATACACTTCACGAACAGTCGTTTAAACGATTCGCCACGACCCAGTAGGCAGAAGGTCCTGATTAATGGCGTCAAGAAAAACCTATATAGGGTCTCGGCCATGTCTCGGCATATAATGAAGGGTACTTGCATACATCAATTCGACCATGACACAGTTAACTATCCCAGTAGAATGCGCCTAATATCAAGAATGATAAATCTCAAAACTCTCAGACTTCAATAGGATTAGAGCTGGATGTAAGACTATTCAACATTACATTCAATACAATCCCGCTGGATTGGAAGGTTGGTCAAACTGCAGGCTCAGTTGTTGTGCCATCTACCTGGAACAATTTTGATTCGTTAACTGATCCTTTCGATGATATAGACGTAAAAACTACCTTGGATACGCATTTGATTTGGCACAAGTAGATCGAATCCGCAAAATCCATTGAACCGTGAGAGAAGAAAGATGAATAAATATTCTTCCATTTCCTCGCGAATGCCAACCTTGCCATCGCGACCAAATTCATTTCCCTATTTCCACCCCTCAATCCCAAATAAGCAACCCCAGAACCAACGAGTAAGATTTCTATCCGATGCTTCATAGACTCACTGATTAGGACTCCGACTATCGAGGCGTGGATTTAATGATTGAATGTTGATTCTCTTCATAGTGCTACATACGCCCTTCCACTCCAAACTCCAGCATCTAAACAATGAGTTATTGTTTCGCATATCCCCCTTTCATCTTTGGCAACAGACTCCATATAAATCAACATTAAAGCAGTCGCAGCCGCAACCCAATGCAAAACCCCAATCCCTCACCTCATCCCCCCCCAAACCATTATAACCCACCCTCCTCTTCCTACCCTAACCCTCCCATCCGATAACATCACTCCTCCACCCTCCAATCCTCACCCACACGGAGTCCCCAAAAACAAAAAAATAAAAATAAAAAAAACTCCACATCCCACATCCCTTTCATCAACCTAATACCCACAAGAAACAAATACGTATATCACGTGAGACGATACAGAAACCGCCAGTTCAGGGTCTTAAGCGAGGAGTTGGAGGATTTTAAGTTATAATTTAGTTTTGGGTTTTGGTTGGTTGGTTGGTTGGTTGACAAGTGAAAGGGGGAAAAAAAAAAAAATAAAAAATAAAAAAAAAGAAGAAGAAGAAAATGAAGGTAAAAGGGAAGAACAGGAAAGAAAAGAGAAAATCGTGTTTAGGGGATTAATTACTTATTTACAGACAGTATAGAACGGGGGATCAATTATTTTTGGTTTCTGGTTGTTTGAGAATTTGATTGCGCGAAATGACGCGGGGAGAGGAGAGGGGGGGATTTATATGGATTGATAAGAAATGAATGGGTTGGGTATATCGTATCCACACAATGCAATCCCACCTAGAGCACAATCCGCACCACAACGAACATCACACAAGCCACGAGACGACTCTTTTCATAGCTTCTACGTCTACATCAATACCTATATCTTCAGGTCCTCTTCCTTTTACATTCAAATGACAAACAAACAACTCACAGACCCCTTATATACATACCTAATTTCCCATAGTGTCGCCGCACCATTATCAGCGGCGATTAGGTTGCTTCTCGTAGAGGCAGAGAGCGGGGTATTAATAATATATTAGTAAGATCTAGAATTATACACTGGGACAGGGTTCATATGGCGGGGAAAATATTCTAGGGTTTGGGATGGATTTTGGGGGTGGGAAGTATATGATTTAGGTAAGGTTGGAGGGGAATATGATTGAGAGGATGGAGAGAGGAGGTCGCTGATGGATGTGGCGGTGGAGATGTATATGGGGTGTTTGAAGGTTCTGGGGATATGGGGTTAGTTGTGATGGGTATTTGTATGGGAGAATGATATTGCAGGTAGTATTAAGTGAAAGGGGATGATTGAGGAGGTGCATGGAAATGGAGAGAGAAGGGAGAGAGGAGCCGGACATGGAATACAGGGTTTATAAACCCCAAGACATGGATTTGCAGTGAGAGGGAATTTTGATGATCCCGAGGAGAGGGCATGTTTGGAGGATTTGATGAATCAGGATATGGATTTGACTTGCGGTAGAGAGGTACTTGGATGTTAAGTGAGAATTTTTCATGCGGGGTAATTCGATTTGAATGCTTTGTTTTTTGGGCATATTTTGATTCTGAAATACTCCCAGGGTATTTGTAATACGCATCAAGTTGTGTTGTACAATGAGAATAACCTGACTTATTTTCATCTTCAGCGGATTTTTGTTTTTCAGAGGTGTATGTTAAGGAATTGGTCGTGAAACCTGAACCAAATGGTCGTAGGAGAATTTCCTCGCTAATTAAGAGAACGCCGGACGTGTGTGCATATGACAGGTTTGCAACTGTGTGCGATAAATTCCCATTTGCTATTCCAATTGCGCTGATCGAGGATAATTCAAAAGCAATTGAACCAATGATCATTTTGACGAAAACAGACCATGAACAGTAGCACTTGCTATCATAAGTGGCCTCTTCCATATACAAGGAGCATCTCAATTCTGATTGGCAATATGTTTTTGGAAGTAATTGAAAGTGTTGAATGATACATCCTGTAATCAAAAAGTCGATATCTTGCGTTCATGCGTTCATAAAATATGGGTATAATCGGACAAATATTCGAACATCAACAAGACTAGCTTCATGTTTTTACACTTCCATATCTAAAGGTCATCTTAACCTGAATCCATCCCAATCATCTTCATCGTCGTCATCTTCTTCATCTTCGTCTTCCAATGTAGCATCGGGTGCTGGGTTTTCAATTGGCACTGTGGTTGTAGCTGTTGCGCCCACCTCTTTTTCTTTCGACCTTAGCGCTTCTCGTTTCTCCCGTAAACGCTTCACTCTCTGTTCTAAACCTTCCATTTCTTCGAATTCCTCCAGTAACTTCCTATCCGCATCTTCCTTGTCACCCTCTAGCTCAGCTTCCAATCTTTTCTTTCCTCTGCTTCTTCTCTTCTTCTTGCTGATCGAGCTTCCAATTCCGCTGTAGTCATTGCAGGTGCAGATATGATGGCTTCCGACTCGACTTTTGCTGGAATATCTGCCGCAGCAATATCTGCTTCAAATGCGGCCCATTCATCTTCATCCACTGTAGCGTGTTTGTTTGGAGGGGCGATTTTGCTGGTTTTGCTGGTGTTGCGGGACGAGAAGGAATTTGCATATCATGAGGTATTGCGGATTTCGAAGGTGGTTCGGATCTGCCTTGTGATGTATCTGTAGCTGGTACAAAGAATCCTTCCAATGCAGTAGGGGTAGTTTTACTACGCTTCTTCAGTGGTATCGTTATCTATATCTTCCTCCTCGTCATCCGCTTTTCTCTTTTTATTACTTCCTTCACTACCATTTGTATTCCCCGTAACATTGCGCGCTCCCGTTCTGCCTCTTGCCGTTTTGATAATCGCATGATATGCCCTGGTGATCTCAAATGTCCCTCCCCATAACGATTCACTCTTCATTTGCAAATGACAAACAAGACACATCAAACTACCTGCAGTTGAATAACCGGCATGTTTATGCTGGATGCGACGAGCAGCTCGTTCGTTTTGAGAAGTGAACGAACATCGGCCATGATTATTGTGATTATTATTGATTATTAAGAGATTTGAACCGAGAATACCATTCGAGAAAGGTAAATGAAGAATGGGTGTTAGTTTGATTAGCTAGGTAGGTTCGGTAAGTCGGTAGGTAGGTAGGTAGGTAGGTTCAGTTGGCCAAGTGGTATCGTACGGTGTATCCAAATGTTGCCCAGGCGGTTGAAGCTCCTTGATATTTCCAATTCCACCGCCCGTGCAGTTTAAGATGCAAACCTGGCCCAGTCTAGTCCAGCTACCTGACTAACTATGCTCTGCCAAGGCGCTAGTGCTTGACAGACTTCCATTCATGCATTCAGTACGAGGTTAGTAAGATCATTGCATTCATTCATAGCTTCCTCCTCTCATCCATCCACCATCGGATCTAATAAGCACCGACATCACATGATTACCCCCGCAACCTTGGGGAATTTCAATTCTAAGCCTTGCCATTTTCCTTGCCATTTCCTTGCCATTTTCCTTGCCATTTCTTGCCTTGGCTCTTCTACATCTTCTTGCCTCTTCTTGCCTTGTCTCTTGCCATACTTGCCATACTTTACCCTTACCTTACCCCTACCCGCACAATTGTTCATTTATCTCTTTCTCTTCGGTCCACGGTCGTAATAAGGATAACCAGGTGAAAATCAATCAATCGCCGCCTCCCCTTCTTCCCTTCATCTCTTGTTATTCCTCCATACTCCGTACACATGCAACCAACAGAACAGAATTGAACCGTCAGCTACTTGGTCTCGAATTCAAAAACATACCAAACCAAACCAAACCCTCCCATACATATAAACATACCTACCTATCTACCTACCTACCTACCCATTGCCTGTCTAAACAACATATACAACAAAGTTCAAGATATCAATCAAGGGCTTCCTTCCATTGTCACCCCATCGCATATCGGCACATCGAAATAGACCGTCCCATCATTCAAACCATACTTCAACATCAAAGGTGGCGACACAGGCACACTTCTAATAAGTTGTTAAAATCTATTTGCGCATTCATACACGCGACCGAATCTTTTGAAGCTTTATCCTGGATACCAACCAAGAAAAACAAAAAACAAAACAAAACAAACAAACAAAAGAGAATATCGCGATTTGATTTTTGTACTGGGCGGGATTACAAAAAAAAAGAAGAAGCTTTTTCATTATCTGTCGATAGCTTCTATTATCTCTTCTACATATTACCTTTTCTTCAAACATCCCCATAGCTTTTCGTAGAGCCAGTGATCGCGTGAAATCAATTCATCAGCGCGTACTTTGAAATCAGCTCCAAGGCGCATATACATCCCTTGTAATAATCAAATCAATCCACATTCACAAAAGCTTTGAATCCTTGTATCATTGATAAATCCTTACTATGGCCGGTAAGTAATGCAAACTTCATCGCATGCCATCCCACTTGCTTCGCGCGAGGAATTGGCAGTGCGTTACACCTCAATACGATTCATACGAGTAGATTGCTAACAAGGATTCTCACAGATGTTAGGAAAGTCGTCGCGAGCGACAAAGGGACAGACTCCCAAAGCTCATGAACTCGATCAACCTATCGAATAAAAAAGAAAGGAAAGAAAGGTGGAAAGAAGACTACCGTTCAGGAAGAAGAAGTCGAGGTGATACGTTGTGTTTGTTGGAGTTACTTCGACTACCGACGATGACGAAGATGCCTGGATCGCCTGTGATAATTCGCGCAGTTTGGCAACATAACGTTTGTGGGAGTGAGTCGTTTGAGGAGATACACCAGATAAATACCTTTTGTGAAAAATGTGCGCCAAATGCTCACAAGGAACTCTTGGATGGAATTGCTAGAGTGAACAGCCATGGATCGCAAGACAGGAAAAGTACGAGAGGAGAGGCCGAGCAGAGAGAAAAAGTGCAAGGAGGCAGCGAGGAAGAAGGGAAAGAAGGGAAAGAAGACAAAGTGATCAGAAACGCGACGTGACTCCTGTGAATGGAAAGGTTCAATCCCCCTCGGTTTCAAGCAAAAAAGGAAACGCAGAAAGATTCCCCGGTGAAGCCTCCAGTCAAAAACGCAAGGCAAGAGATGAGTCCCATGACAAAGAAATTGCTAAAAGTAAGTCTTGGCTCAAGTGAATAGGATGAATTGTGCTCATTGCATTTTAGGAATCTTCATCAAGGTCCGAAACTCAGCTCGTCCCACACCTAGAGCATCTCCACCTTCAGACTTGCCTAGCAAGATCACAGAGCTGGAAATGAACAACAAGGCCAAGCGACGTTGATCAAGAAAGGTTTACTTCAATCCATCCCACATGCTAAGAAGAACGTTATTATACCTTACGGCCTGATGATACCATTGAAGCCAAAGCAGAACGACTCGCTATCCAATGAAGTAGCTGTTTCGACCACACATCCCAATAAGTCAGCCTCCATCAAACAAATTCGTTCGATATTTCTCACTTGAAGCAAAATCAAGAACTATGCAATGTATTGACCCAGTCATTAACACCACAGGCGTTGGCGGTTATGACAACGGATGATATGGCGAGCAAAGAGTTTGAAGCGTGAAACTCAATCATGAAGGCACGACCGACAAAACAATCGATTATGATTACGGATGATGGACCTCGAATTCGAAGAACTCACAAGGGCGAGGAAATTATCGAAGGAGATAGTAACCCTAATGATTATTTCTGACATTCCAATGTCGGCAGCACGTCGAAGAGAAATGTTGGATCCAAATGCTGGGCTAGGTGATAGATCTAGGTCACGTTCACCGAAAATGAGGTCGAATTACCAGAGGAAGATAGCGATGACTATTCATCTCGAGATAAGATCCGCTCTTCGTCAATGTCTAAAGTACCTTTGAACATTGATACTAAGCAGCCCGCTTGAGAAAGGGCTCCACACAAGGTTCTGCGACTGGAAGTTTCGACATCAAACAAAGTCTTTTCAAGTGTTCAGTCTCCTCATCCTACAAATAAACGCGTTAGTGTGGATCATTACAGGAGAATGTCTGGAAACGCGCCACCAGTGAATGGGCCAGGAGATGATCCTGATGTAGATAAGATGCTTCAAGATGATAACGAGTCCCCGCCCTACTCTCCAGTTGAAGATAATCCAGACCCAGATATTGTTTGGAGAGGAACAGTGAGTATGGATGCTGTAGCAAAATTTCCAGCCTACGCTAAACAAGTCGCTGGTCCTGACTTGAGTCAAAATCGCATGCAAACGCCTTGGTCGGAGCTCCTCCATAAAGATCTCAAGGTTCATGGCAGAATTTGATGCAGACAAAGCGAACGAGTATTTATGTGGCCTTCGATATAGTCCACCATCTGATGTCATCATCATAAACATTACACCAAGCTTCCGAGTCGCAAGACTTCCTTGGTTTATATAATTACTTCTATGACAAGAAACGTTATGGAGTACTGACCAACAAGGGCCCTGGAAATGTGCGAGATACATATTTAGTTCCAGTACCTCCTGGACCTGGCAATATTCCCGACTTCGTTGTTAACCTTCTAGAACACAATTTGCCAGAAGATCGCCCAGAACCTTCGATACTAGTGACATTGGTTGTACGCAATGGATGGGAACAACCTTCACGAATTCAATCCTTTGACGGTGCATCCGATCCTCACAGTCCCGCTTACTGCTGGTGGTGTCGCTCAACGTCAGATGTCGATAAATCATCCGGGTCCAGCTATGTCTCCCAGTCCAGTTGTTCATTCAGGTGGTTTCCACTCGCCGTCCCTGCCGTCCCTAAACCTGATGAAAGATATCAGCATCAGAATTTTGAAGAACAAAGGCGAATCGCGCAGGCTGAAGGTGAAGCCGTTGCGTTGAGGATACTAGGCGAGTATTCAAGGGCTCCCACCGTCAGCTTCTTGATGCGCAAGCATATCAGATGAGAGATTTTAGAATGGCAAGCCATTAGGAGTATTTTGGAAAGAGATGAAAAGGCACAAAATGACTTGAAACACTTAAGCGAGGTTCTAGCAAGGACTGGGCCATAATCATGTTGAAAGAGTCTATTAAAGCCATTGTACTGGAATAAAATATTGATGAAATAGAAAGGAAATGCAGTCTAGTCGAGACAGCGGTGGTTGGGGAGGGTACACTTCGTCGGCGTTTGGAAGATGCAACATGATGGACCATGTGGAGTTTTTCTTCTTGTTTTATGTATATTTTCCTTTTTGCCCTCTTCTTTCTCCTTCTCTTTCATTTTTTGGGTAAAATTCCCTCCTATACAATACCTTGATTAGATTCCATGGCTAGATTTTTCTTAGGCCATACCAATATGTATTGTGGGTGGTAACCCTTTAGCGCATCCTAGATACAAATGTACGCTTACATACAAGATACCAATATTCAATGAATAGCTTCTCGGTTCGTTTACACTCCCTCACCTTGATTTCTCCAGCATGAAATACTATGTATGTGTTCATGATTTCTGAAGTACATCTGGAGGTAGCGGCTTCGTACCTGTGTTTCAACGTGCTGGTTAGTGGTGTGGTTTGTGTGTGGCCTGTGATTATTTTCGCCTATTGATTGACACTTTTTTTTTCTATCGTTGTATAGGTAAGTTTAGGGAGGTATGTGGGTGGGTTAATGGGTTGGTTGGTGAGTGTGTTTGATAATATAATCATAATCATAATCCTGATCTACCTACCTTCCAATCTATCTTCATTCTATCTTCATTCTATCTTCATTTTATCTTCATGCCTTTGTAATACTTTAGTCCCCCCCCCCTTTGCCCCCTTTTACCAAATCTTACAATCCTTGAGTGATCATATAATATAATATAATATTTTATTACAGCAATGCCAAATAGAGGCGAGTAGTATATTTAGTCATTGGGTAGCAGCTGTTTATTTGCTTGCTTACTTGTCTTTCTTGCTTGTTTTGTTTTCGTAAGGGATTATGGTGGGAGATGGTATTTGAGGTTTATTGGGGGGGAGGGAGGTGGTTTGAGAGATTTGATCGAAAGGATGGAATGGGATGGGAGGGTGTGAAACATTGATGGCGATCCCTTTTTCGGGGGTGTATTTATTTATTTATTTATATACAGTTTAACGTCTCCGTGTAGAATGGCTAGTTCTGACCTCTGAAGGGTATTTAGCGACGGGCCCGCGACGGAGGCATGGTCTCCCCGCGCGCCTCCCGTGTATAACCTATTGCTATACTTGATGGTACTCCTAGCGCTTTGTTCTTTAGTCCCTATACCTAGGCAATGCCGTTTCCCTTTATTTCTGCGGTCCTTCTTCCTCCATTTGGAGAAGCACTTCCGCTCTCTCTCTTCTTTATCCTACACATCTGTAGATCAGTGCTTATATAAGCGAACTTACCTTTTAATTGTAACGGATTGTATATAAAATATAAGCGCTATACTAGAAGCATATGTGCATATAGGGGGCACTTTATTTCTGCCGGTTCTTACGTTAGGGCGGTGCCTTTCGGGGGGTGTATGAGAGAGAGAGAGAGAGGTGTATAGATTGGTTCTGCTGCGTGGTGTGGTTTGTTGCTGGGTATGGAGGGGTGGTATTAAACATGGAAAAGGAACATCGGAGCTTTGAATCTTTGAATGAAAAGAGAGTGTATGGCAGTTGAAGTTAGAGAATTAGAAAATGTATGGAATTTGATGGATATTTTTGTAAGATTTATATCTTTTGTTTTCAAGATGAATGCAGCGAGCTATATATAACTACCAGAAACTAAAAAATGTATTTTCATAGATAACTGAACTAACTTTCACGAAAGAAAATCACCAAGTTCCCAATTTATTCGCCAATCCACATTACCCAATCCCCAAAACCCCAAAACGAATCTTCGAATCTGCACCGCCTTATCATACTGCTCATTCGTATGCCCTCTCATCCTTCCAAATACCTATTAAACTCACTTACCGTCTTAATCACGAACTCCACATGGCAAAACATCAATCTTTCCTTCTTATACAGCGCCAATTGTCTCGCCGTCGTGATTTCATTGCGGATCTCTCCCTCCCTCATTTCATGGCGTGCTAGATCTTCAATATTGTCTTCAAGATCTTCAATGTCAATATCACCGTCAATATTTTTGAACATACGTGTGAAATTGCGCCAGATTTTTCGACGGCCACTTTCGGTCAGAGTAGTGTAGTGGATGGCGAGTTCGATGCATCATTTAAAGGCTTCGCCGAGTGTTCCGACGCGATTACTGGTGAGGATGAATATTCCCGAATAAAATTCTATGACGCGAAGTGATATTTTTAGATGGGTTAGTGGGAGATATTGATGTGTATTGGAAGAACTGTAAACCTGAGACAAGGCCGTTTCTCTGCAAGTCTGATAAACTTCTTTCTTCAAGAAAGACGTCTGCTTCTTCTAGGAGAACCACTGGTACTATTTGTTATGAGATAGGTTGCTGACAGCTTTGTTGACTTTGGACATGGCACAGCCCCCAGTTTTACCAATATAGAGGATACTTTTGAAAATACTGCAGCTTTTTAATACAAACCCTTCACTGCGAATTATATCTTACTTTTTCAACATCTTCAGGGCTTGTGCTAATATCTCCACACGTCACTCTATAAAATGGTCTTTCCGTAATCTCAGCAATACTATTACCCAAGTATCAATAACTTCTTTCAGATAACCAGCAAAAAAAAACAAATAGTATCTAATGAGATGTTACACACCTCTCAGCCATAAGTGTCTTTCCAGTCCCAGGACTTTTATAGAAAGAGGCAGGATTGGTAAAAATATAAGTCCAGGATAACAGTATCTAGTAGAACATGCTCATGTAGGAGAATAAATGGACCATTTCTTTATCACTACTATAGTCCATAGATCGATTTCCAGAAACCTGAGTACTAACAAGTGCTCTGATTAGCTCTTTCTTCTCAGGCTTCAGAATTAGTGGATCAAACGAATGTGTGTTCCATTGATTGGCGGCATCTGGGCAGCATTGTGCTTTACTATTGCCTATCTCAGTATAGTATACTTGACAATAGTTGTAGAAAGATCCACCCCATGTCTTTTCTTCGGTATTGAATCCTGATATGGTTGGGGGTGACGGAAGAGGGAATACAGGGTTTTTAAGCTTATCTGCGCCGAATATATCTGCCTCTATATCATCTCTTTTCTGATCACCTAGGAAGCTCGAGGCTTTAGGGTGCATCTTCCGATACGTGAGAGCATCGATGATCATGATGAATCGAGTATTGATCTACCGTAAGTAGTGCTCTTTCACTACTATCTGTGAGCTCAAGCTTGTCATACTTTCGCTTGGATGATTTTGCAGTTTGCTACAGTCCCATCCGTGGTAGTAAGTCAAGAAGTTTGCGAGGCGGTAGAAATTCAAAACCTTTATCGAGTCACTTGAAGTCAGCTTTGGCTTAGCACAGACTGGAAAAATAATTCCCGTGAAATGTCCTACTCAAAACTCTGAAGGGGCAGGGTAGTAATGCGAATTAGTCTTTTCAGGAAGCTTTCGAAGTCAAACCTTGGGATCGAGAACTGTATGGGTGGCAAATTCTGAAAACATGTTCGATACATATGTTTGAATTGATTGAATTTATTAACGTCCGTTTTCAGTCCACGACTATATAGCAGGTAACTTTTTCATTTACAAAATTGAATATGATCTAATTGGGGAAGTGAAAACAAATACTGGGGACCAAGTGCCCGTAATTCGATACATATGTGACGGTTATTGGAGAGAATGGTTGACATTGGTGATCTTCTTGTATCGTTTGTAGGTTGAAATAAAGATATCTACAAGCGCGATCATAGGCCTATATAGCCTTAGATTCTTAGTTTTTTTTGAATCACAGTATTGAAGTATCAACCTGATGCGTTATCATGTATGTGGTACGTATACCCGGTCATCAGATTTTCCTATTCTCAAGCTGTGAAACTCTGAACTAGAATCTCTTTCTCACTTGAACCCCTACTCTTATTCGCGAAAGGCTTGGCTATAGATCTATAGTCAACCATGAAATTCAACCAAAATGAAAGTTCTAGAACGGATGTACAATTAAAATTACATTTCAACAAGCGTGTAGTCCAACCCCTTGAACTCGCCTATTTGTTATTCCACCAGTGATACCACTCTTTATCTTTCTCTACATACCATGCGAAAGAAATCCACAACAAGAGCTTAATCTCCTCCAAAGAGATCAATCGTAACACAAAGTCTTTTCTTCAAGACCATTATAATACAGGTGAAAGGTTTGACATAATCCCACATGAGATTTGCTTACATCCGCCATGCCATCCATATGGCCAAGAAACCGAAGTTTTTGCATCATGGAGTACATCGAGAAGAGAAATATTTACATCTCTCATACTCGTATACCTCGAATTCTCTCGAGATAATGATACTTCGATTAGATATATATGCCTGATTCCCAAACCGAATCTCTATGCTCCAAAAATTCAAAAAATACGATATTTATTTCCAAGAATTCAAAGTCTTCAACTAAATGCCCTACGATGACTAATTCTACAGTAATGGTGTGCAGTAAGGTCAACTAAAGATTTATATTTTCCTTGCAGTGTTCAAGACGTTTTTTCAATAATAGGAGGGGCTTCATGTATTCGCTATTTGCTTTCACCAGGATTCGCAGACGAGAATATCTCCCTCTTGTATGATTCGAATGGATACCATCAACATCGTTGCTCTATACTGAAATTAGTTTCGACGATGTCAATCACCTAATTATAGACATAGCATAGTGTTGGAAACCCAGATTGCGACGTCTCTGGCGCTAAGATAAGGTCAGGGAGTCACTGCTAGTGTAGATTCAGGCTAAGCCTCCCTTGTGAGTTGTAGAGGCTGGTGAAGATTTTCAAACTCTCACAATTTCCTCACTCATCAAAATATGTACATATTCATATCAACACTACCACGATGAATAGTTTCTAGATCTTTGCCAGAAAACAATTCTGATTCATACGAAAATAGATTCTTATTCATGCTACAAAGTTCGAACTTATACACTGGAGACGCTGTGAGGATGTCATCGAGTAACGCTATATATCAATCTTTATGCGTCACCGTCACCACCGTCAGAGACGTCCATCTAGCCTGCCTCTCTCAATTGACTTCTTCTACTTTAATGATATTCGCGTTGTGATCAAGAGCCAACTTCTTCTTTTCGAGAGACGCTTTTCTTTGGGTTCTTGGCACGGAAAATGTCATCCAATTCTTCGAGCTAAATAGCAGGATCAGATATTTGATTATTACATGGCAGAATTTCGAACTCAACTTACTGTGCGATTCTTAGTCTCTGGAATAAAGAAGTATATGACAAGAGCTTGAATTGGACACCAAATCACAAAGACAAGATAAGTCTTCCATTTAACCTTCTCTAGGGCCACAGGGTATGCAAATTGATTCACAAGAATGGCTATCAATAATTGTTAGTCCGTCTGACAGAATTTAGGAGAGCAATCAAATGAGAACATACCCGCTGATACAGCAAAGTTGCTGAAGGCCATTCCTTTGGCTCTCATCTCGAAACTGAGAACCTCGACAGGGTACAAGGCTTGCAATGGTGTGAAGCCTATGCTAAAGATGGCATCGAAGAGGAAGATCATGGCAACAACAGCAGATCCACTGCTCTTACTGCCTGTATTTGCATTGATGGAAGACGAAACTGTGGCTCCAATCCACACAACAGCGCACCCAATGTTGGCGAATAAAAGTAATGGACGACGGCCAACTTTATCCACAAGAGAGGCACCGAATAGAGCAAGCGCAAACTGCATAATGTTGAGGCCCAGATTCAGGTTGAGTTGTGTTATGGAGTCTGTGATTCCTGCTGTGTCAAGGACGGCAGAAATAAAGTACGAAATGGGGCCTTAGCATCCAGTCAGTATACTACATGGAAGATATGGAGTAGTCGCAGTACCATTGCCAGCCCATTGTCCAAAAATTGAGATGGTGCAGTTACAGGCCAAACGATAGATTGAAGCTCTGTCTTTGAATAAGGCACGATAATCCCACCATCGTTTATCGGCACCATCCATCTCCAGATACTCTTCATATTCTCGAAGTTGCATTTCAACCCAAATACTATCAGGGTTTCCTTCGCCATGATATTGTGTAAGCATCGCTCTCGCTTTATCTCGTTGTCCATGCACGTATTGCCAACGTGGACTCTCGGGGAGAGCCCATACCAGGATGATGCAGAGTCCTGGAAATGCCATCTGGAGCCATACTGGAACTTGCCAAGCCAGGTTCCCTACTAAACTGGCGCTTCCTCTTGCAGAGCCCGAAGCAAGGATTGAGCCGATAAACCTTAAGCAAATCAGCTATTGAAATATTGGGTAAAAGAAGGAAATTTTCTATTTCATAGTTCCAGATAATATGGTGATGTATGACGAGGTGTACGAACCAAAACGTATTATAGAACTTTCAGGCCAGTCAGTTTCCTTCTTCGGAATTCGAGGATATACTTTCAACTTACAGCAGTGACGACACCACGATGAGCAGGGTGTGATGTTTCAACAACATACCTAATGGTGTGTTAGCCATCGAATGCTTTACCTTGGTATCAGGATTTCACCGCTACCCACATTGGTCCAGCAGATGCAACTATTCCCACACCAAATCCAAGCAAGAATCTGCCACCCATAAATTGACCAATTGCGTTATCCGAGTGAAGCGTGGTGGACTGGATTATTGTTCCTACCACAATCGACGTGGCTCCAATATAAATGCCGACCTTTCTTCCCCAAGTATCACATGCCGGTCCAATAAATGGGATACTAACAACACCTCCGATAGAATACATAGATGTAACGATACCAGTCCAGGCACCATCGTTGGCCACGTTGAAGTATTTCTTAAATTGCTCCATTGCGAGAAGAGAGTTGAACATGGATCCATCGAATCCATTGCAGGTGCTGCAAAAGAAAGCTACCAAAGCACATGCGTATAGTACAAAGGATCTTCTTGACCATGTTTTCGGGGGTTCCTTCAACATTGCTTGCGCAAAAGCTTCATCCCCTTTCACCACCTTCACTTGATTCACATCTCTCTTGAGGTTCTACACTCTGTCCATCAGCTCAGCCGGTTTCTCATTTGCGATACTACCTACGTGTTCTTGGTGTGTCGCCATACCTACTTTCTCTTCGGCAGACATAATGAAACCGATTCCCTTTTCTAGCAGCGACCCTCTGAGGCCATGAACGATGGAATTATTACATCAAGCTTTAGGGATGGGGTCCTGGGTGGTTTATATACAGTCTGAAATATTTTTCCAAAATTAAGTTTCTCTATATAGTATTTTACGACTAGCATAACACTACCTACATCCAGCGGAACCAAACTTATCAAAGAAGTAACGGAATGAGGAATCTCCGCATCTAATCGAAATCTCGAATCGTACAAATCCCAAACAATCAGTTTCAAAACACAAAATTTGACAGTTCCTGAACATGGTTTATTTTGGATCTAGGAAATCTGGCTCAATTCGAATTGAGGGGAAGATGCACATCTCTTGGTCGTAGCTCGCCTACAGGGCTAGCCATTGGATGATCATATTGTGCGATCTGGGGTAAAGTTAAACCTAGAGCTTTGCCTAGTCTCTCATGTGATTTGCTCGTATATCTGATTTTGTTCACGGAAGTACGTGGCCCGCATTGTGGCGAGCCGCTTCTTGGTGAGTCTGGATCTGTAGTCAAGTATGCACATTCTTATCTAGCTCAACTCAACATACTGCACGATCTTCGTAGGGGATAAAAGTCTTAAATCAAGGAAGATTCGATCTAGTTTGCTACTGTACTCCGTACTGTATTGTAATGTTTACTCCGCTCCATTCTTAATTTTCCGGCAAGGCCCGGGCTTCTTACCTAAAGCCTAAAGTTTGCCATTCATACGATGTACATAATATGCAGGTTTGTGGATTTAGTGGACTGTCTAACAGCCAACAAATTCCTGCTTCAAAGACACTGAAGAGTATGAAAATCGAACCATCAACTCTAACGGCGATCAGCATGTTCAAGAAAATGAATCAGCTTATCGCTTATGGTCACTGGTAAACATCTTACTAGAGCTACGCAGGGGTTGAGTAACCGGCTACATGGAATGAAGAGATTTGGTATTCGATTTCTGGCAATGAAAGTCACAAATAGCATTTAACATGCCTGTTGTTACATGAAATTCCCAACAGAAGATTCAATGATAGATAGATCATGACTTAGCAGCTTCTCTACTACAAGTTCTCGCGTTTTTGACTTTGTTCACTATTCTTTTTGAAACGGTTACGATTTTCGGGCATCGGCACGAATATGCAAGCTTTTTTTTACAGGGCTTAACCTTATATAAACTTAGGGTGCAGTCCAGTTTTCATGCATTTTATCGTTCCCTGAACGTTTAAATTCCACATCAGATTGTTTCAGACGCGTACGTCGTTTCTCTCTCGCTCTCGAATTTGAGGATAAAAATCACTGATTTAATGCTCACTTTGAACTTGGGCATCACTGAGCTGTAGTTTGTTTTTATTTTTCTTTTTTTCTCTGAAAGGAGTAACATGGGTTGTCAATGGACTCGATTTGCGAAGTCGCTTCAGGCATCGGTAGGTTCGAAGTGGTGCGATTTGGCTTGTTCACAGCTAAAGAATCGTTTAGTCTGACTGATATGTGACGGGGATATTGAACTGTAGCCTGCTCCTGATAAAGGTGTGGACATTCAAAGTTTTATTCGCCTGAGATTTTGAACTTCATCCAAAAGTGGCAGCTCGCACATAGAAGATCTTATTCTGCAGCAACCCCTTGTATTCCAAAAATTTCATTGGATGGAGAACATGGGAGTCAGCTTAATATACAACCACATCAATTATTTCCTCTTTCTTGGCACTAGTACCTGCAGTAAGCTGAGTAGACCTCTGTTGAAGATAATTATGCGGATATCACCGTCAGGAGTTACTTAAATGAGTACATTCTCTCTGGTCTTCACCTCTGCATTTCGTTCTCTTCTCACATCTGCTTTCGATTATCGACAAGATGAAAAGGATACAGAAGATGGCGTCTCATAAGATGTTATTTCTCCTCTTTCCATTTTTCTGTGCGATATCGGCACAGAAAGCTAGGAAATCCACTTGCAAAGCGCTGCCTGGGGACCGTTCATGGCCATCTACAGCAGAGTGGAATAGTCTCAATCATACAGTTGACGGTAGATTAATAGCTACAGTACCTATTGCGAGCCCTTGCCATGACCCCAATTATGATTCAGCGGAATGTGCATATTTACAAGCCAATTGGGGAAATCCAAGTCTTCAGTGAGTTACCTTTGATATGACTAGTGATAAACCGACAACGCTGACGTCTATTTAGCTTTAACTCATCTTCCTCATTGATGTCGCCATACTTTACCATCCTTGGAAACCAGAGTTGCACTCCTTATTCTTCCGAATCAAGCCCCTGTCTCATAGGAAACTATGTTGACTTTGCTGTCAACGTATCAAAGCCCGAGGACATCATTTCTGCTATTCAGTTTGCAAAAACTCATAACATTCGGTTTGTTATCCGAAACACTGGTCATGAGTAAGCTTCTCCCTCTTGCAAATTTTAGGATACGGTTTTGCTAATGTTTGATAGTTATCTAGGAAAGTCAACGGGCGCAGGAGCATTGGCGGTTTGGACTCATCACCTGAAGAATATATCATTCTCAGACTGGTCATCTGACTATTACACCGGCAAAGCAATGACAATCGGGGCTGGCACTCAAGGATTTGAAGCTCTCGAGGCTGCACATGACGCAGGATTTGTCCACTGTAGGTGGTGAATGTCCTACGGTTGGAGTTGCTGGAGGCTACACTCAAGGAGGTGGTCACTCGGCCCTCTCCAGCAACTTTGGTATGGGTGCTGATCAAACACTCTCCTGGGAAGTTGTGACGGCTGGTGGAGAACTGGTTACTGCCTCACGAACCGAAAACACAGATTTTTATTGGGCTTTAAGTGGAGGCGGAGGAGGCACTTATGGAGTTGTCGTATCTCTTACCGTGAGAGTACATCCTGATACAACCGTCAGTGGTGCATCTCTGTCATTTCCAACATACAGCGGTAACTCAACAAACGAAACATTCTGGACTGCAGTCGAAGCTTTTCATTCTCATCTTCCGGCAATAGTTGATGCAGGCACTATGGTTGGCTATGGTGTATCTCTTGAAGGTTTCAGCATCATTGGCCTACATGCATATAACAAAACTCAAGCTGACGTCCAAGATATATTGAGCAACTTCATGAACGTACTAACGACTCTGGGTATTAACTATACAGTAGTATATACAGAGCACCCAACATATCTTGATCACTACAATCACTATTTCGGGCCTCTTCCATACGGTCCTTCAGGTGGTATATTCGGGGTAGGAATTAACACCGGTGGCGGGGCGATTAATACCGAGAAGTGTTATCCAGGAGGACAACAAAGCCTACGTTGCTACCATTCGTAACGTTGTAAATTCCAATGTGCCCTACACCGGAGTAGCTGTTAACGTTTCATCTCCTCATATCACCTCCACTATCGACAATGCATTACTCCCCGCCTGGCGAGATGCCATCATCCACGTTATCATGGCAACACCATGGAACTATTCCGCGCCAGTATCTGAAATGGTCGCCGATCAATACTGGATGGTGAATGATATCATCCCGCAATTCGAAGCACTCACACCCGGTGGAGGATCATATATGAATGAAGCTAATTTCAGGCAACCTAATTGGCAGGAGGCTTTCTTTGGGAAGAATTATGACAGGTTGCTTGGGATCAAGAATAAGTGGGACCCAGACCATCTGTTTTATGCCACAACTGCAGTGGGGAGTGAAGCGTGGAGTGTAGCGGAGGATGGCAGATTGTGTAGAACTGGTAACACAACTATTTCAGAACGTGGGGCACGAAAAAAAGTGGTAATCCGTCCATTCGGGGCGCTAAATAATTTTCGTTTCGAATCGGGTTCTTTTGAGCCCGAAAGACAGGTACTTGACGATTATTGTTATCCAATGAGGAACAATTTTTAACACTGCATGTTAGAACTAGAATTAGATAGTGATTCAGTTAGCAGTAAGAATTGTTTATTATATATGCTATTGACATACGAATATGGGTATACTTTAGTCGTTATTTGCTCCGTCAATCCATGTTGAGAGTTCATACTATTCTCAACTCAAGTTCCCATGGTCATTATTTCCTACACCATCCGTCAGCAATCCCCTGGTAACACTCAAAAGCGACCAGAAAACCATACCGCACATCTCTTCAAAACCCTCTTCACTATTCCATTTTTCTTCTTCTCCCTAACCTCCATCCCATCATCTTCCTTTTTCCGCCTCGCATCCCTCAATATTCTCTCTTGCTCCCGCCCAACCACAATCTTCCTAATCAAATTCTCAACCAACCCCTCGCAATTCTCCCCCTCCTTCGCCGAACATTCCGAGAATCCACAATTCAACCTCTCCGCCAATGCTTTCCCATCCTCCGTCTTCACACTTCTCTTCTCCCACATATCACTCATCGTCCCAACAATATCAACATAAACCCCCCTTTTCTCCGGAACCTTCACCCGTTTCACCGTCGTCCATAAAGATTCCAAGCACGCCAAATGACTCCGGGGAACAGATCGAATACATTAGTATGACGCCATCGCATCCTCGGATGTAGTGTTCCAGCGTACGGGCTGCTTGTGCAGAATCCGTTTCCATGATGTCCACGATACATTCTTCGGAATCAATCGTCATGGATTTGCGATGGCTGTCTTCGAGAGTGGGGTCGTAAGTCATGTGCTGCTGCATCTCGTTGTATATTATCTGGGTCTGATTAATGATTTTTATTCTCGATCGCTACAGGAGGGTTTAAACATACCCGGTTCCTCATGCTGGCTTTCCCTGTCCCGGCATTTCCTAGGAATAGAATGCTGTATTGTTTGCGTCGTGGTGGTGGTTGGTATGACGTCCTTTCTTGTGGACGACTCATTTTAAGGTCGGTTCGGTTCGGGACCGGGAACTTGGACCTGCAAGTTTGGAGATTGGAGATTGGAGATTGGTGAAGATATCCATTGTTGAAAGATGTTTGGATCTGAAGATTATTATCTATTATCTATCATCTATGTTCCCTTATCTAGTCTCCGCGAACTTGGCGACGCGGAGATGAAGAAGTAGGCGCAGTATCGTGGCTGTGGGGTTGGGGTTGGTGATTGTATGCGGGTGAGGGTGTTGGTAGTTCTAAGTGGGGCCATAGCCACAATCCTTCCTCGTATCGGTAGATTGATTCTTGTGTTCTCTTATATTAATGGTTGTCTTGTTTCTATCTTTGGATTTTGGCTGTTTTGGTATCGCTTTTGGGGGTTGGCTGAAGAACCCTAGGGTGTGGTTTGTAATTACTTGGTGGTCTTTTGCGTATTTGCTAGTTCTATCTTTTCGACCCCAATTATGTTGCGGGAGGATTTTTGGCTTATATCATGCAGAGCCTATTTCTCGTTACATCTTATGGTTGGTGGAATGGATTTCCAATTTCTCCTTTTGATTTCAAGATTGAACTACGACTGTCATCAATGCAGTATTATGAAGGGTTCCGAAGTCTAAGTCTCTTTGCTTTCGTTACTACGGACTTTTGGGCCAGTTTCACCTGCAACACATTCCCTGTCCTCTCGTATTGCTTATTTGAAGATGTTATACTTATGAGTATTCTTATTGTTAGCTTGATCCAGTCTCAGTATATATTTGAGAAGTATCTCATTGCTCACGTTGAGTTCACCTGAATTACCAGAGAGACAGATATATTAACGGTATCCAGCATTTCCTTCGCACAAATTTTCATTTACTACATGATCCAATGTTTTTGAAAACAGCTTTGATATGGCCATACTGTTGCCTAGTCATTAATATTATAGCTAGATCAGATATACATAATCAATGGCATAGGTAGTTGTTGATAAGAAGTTCAAACAATATCAAGAGCCCCCAAATTTTTAACTACCAGTGTCGAACAAGAATGATGTTTGGCGAGAATGTCGAAGATACAGAAGAGATGGGAACGTTTTGGGGATGATTGCCTTCTTGAACACGGCCCCAATCCAAATAACGAGACCAGGTAGAGGACCATCGAGTGACATGTGACAACCGATTAACTGAACAAAAGATTCGAAGACTGATGCAAGAAGCATCCCAAGGTAGTAAAAAGTTCTGAGGAGCTCGAAGTGTTAATTTACAAATTACCTTGGAAATGAACCCTTGACGCGATTTAGGATTATGACAAAACCCATGGTTACCGAAAACTCTATTCGGAACAAGAACCGGCGGCAAAGCCTGGCAAGCTGGCATTGGGAATCAATAGATCTAACCAAGAGTCCAAATCGGCAGAGTACCCACCTGTCCTGGAACTGGAGATGAAAGAAACAATTCAAAGGTAGACTCTATGAGATGTTATTACGAAGTGTTACGAACTTGGTGTGAATAGCAAGAGATATTCGCGTGAATCAGTTAATTATTATTGTACCCATTATTGTATAAGACACTTCAAAGATGTATGACTAGAAGAATTAGAAAAACAATCCAGAGAAGCTGCGTCACGACAACTTGTATCTGCCCATCCGGCGTCAAGATCAAATCAAGATCCAGTTTGAAGATCCAGAGCATCATGGACATGAGAGAAATTCTGGGAGAATCTCAGCTGATATAAATTACAGCGCTCATTTAGTACATCCAAAAATTATCCATAATCGTCTTCAAAAAAACAGAAATTCAACCACGTGATTCCTCTATCTCAGCTGCGACCTCTTACATAAGTAGATAGGGACAGAAAAGCCTGATCGGACGAACAATACCCAAACCAGTAACTCGAATACACTCAAATCAGGCAATGTACTAGAAAACACCAAGAAAGAACCTTCCCAATATCTCAAAAATCTCAATACAAAATATCCCACAAATAATATATCGGCAGTTACAAGTAGTACTTAGAACTATTCTCAACAGAAAATAGCTCAAAAATCCTCTTTGAAATTTCTTCAAAAAGGTCCCCTTATCCCTTACGAGCAATTCCAAAAACAACAGGATTCTTTCTCTAAAATCCAGATAAGCGGGATGGTCGCAGAAGAGATCAAAATGTTGGTCATCGACAGGGACTTGAGAATGGGCAGAGGAGGCGGGATCCGGATAACCCTTTTGGTCGGTATAGTAGGCAATAAATGGGATTGGGCTGGTGGTGTCGGTGTATCTGTATACAATGCCATGGTTTGCCACGAAGTTTGTTTGGGAGTTTGGATATTAGCGTAGAACTACGGATCTCATAGATGATAGCCTAGTTCTATTGGTAAAGCAGGATACTCGGATAGTCATTCATTCTTCTATTTGATTTTTCACGCTTTTTTATTATTTTGTGGTTGATTTTTATCATCATTTATGGTGCTCAATTTAACACCTTCTATTGCTAATTCTAATCGCTATTCATCATGTAACTATCGCCTTCACCTATATATTCGGACTTACTGTCCATCACACCCATCCGCACATCAACAAGACTACAATATCCGCCTCGCTAAGCTTACCCCTGACTTTTTGATCAATGATTACGTCACGTTGAAGCTATGTTGTTTTTTCCTGCCCCCTCCAGAAAAGTGCTGATACGTTAAGAGCTCTGTTTGTCTCAATCTTATATACATTTCTCTATTCTCTTCACCAACAATCGAAACTATTTTAATCATGCTGTTTCACTAACTCCACGTGTATTAATTCGCTCGCCTCTACTTTTGCAGGCTTTCAGAGGCCCAACTGCTACCCC
Organism: Monilinia fructigena; assembly: GCA_003260565.1. NCBI lineage: Eukaryota > Fungi > Ascomycota > Leotiomycetes > Helotiales > Sclerotiniaceae > Monilinia > Monilinia fructigena. Next base: position 504,446 of record QKRW01000023.1, read on the forward strand.
TCTATCGCAACGCTTCCTCGTCAAGATTTCTTTACCTGGACAGTCCCGCTTGGGACTTGATTTACAGGGTATTTTGATCCATTTTGGATTTTTAACAAAAGCTTGGTTCTCTGCAAGCCATCACCAAAAGTCAATAAAGCCTTTTCTTATTCGTCAGACTTCTAGCCTAGAACAGGTAAATGTAGATTGATTTCCACAAGTTTATCCGTAAACAATAAGGCATTCTATTCTCACCCCACAAATTTCACTATGTCAATGACTTAGCTTGATTCTTTTGCGAAGTTGAAATGTGAATCTTTGAAGAGGTTAGATAGTTCAAGTCTTATTTGAAGATTGCGAATTTTGGAAAGTATATTTTTTGTCTTGTCTATTGTCACGACTTACTACCACTCATTTCATTGTAATAGTAAATTAGATTATTAGCAATTGCTACCATGAGAGCCCCGGAAGCTTTCCACAGAATCGACGTACCATAACCATATTCGTCACTTGCTGTATCTCCAGCAATTGACAATTGTTCCCGGTACTGGCCGTACAAAAACCAAGACGCAAAAAGAGAAACTATCCTCTCATCTTTGAACACCACCAATGTCTATCTTGAATGCAGCCCGCCGCTCATTGTTTGCCTCTTTCTTGCCGGAGAAACCAGAATTACAGAATCGATATCAGGAGGGGTAACAGATTCACTAAGAGAATTTCCAGCAAGTGATATCCATAAATCATGTGGGTGGTCCATCGCTCCAGAGCTCCAGCGGCGAGTTTCGCAGCACCCCTTTAAGCCCCCTACCCATGAATACACAGGTATTGAGACTAATATAAATGCTTTTAATTTGAACAATGGGCTCTGTATCGAATGCTATATCTTATCAACTTTTCTTGATCAAACATTCGTGACGTAGAGGTTCTTACTGCAGACAGGAACGATACTGGTATTGCCTATGACGGTCTTTGATAAAATATCTGTCTCTCGCCTTGATCTCATCACAGCTCCCCTTCATTTAAGCCCCTTTGTCTTCCATGTTATCGACAAAAAACAAAAAAAACAATTGATATTATATCATCAAAGCGTTATGCGCTGACCAGATCTTTTCCCTCAATAATCAATCTTAAAAGATATAAAATCGCACATCCAACTATTTCAATAGCAGAGCTACTAAACATGCCCATAAGGGGGAGGCAGGTGGGAAAACCGCACCGTACTCTCTCTTGAACGGCCATCTATCCTAGCACATGGTTGAGGGACCGCCATGGCGAAGTGAACAGGATTGGTTATATCAGTCGGGGAGGCTGAGTTAAAACTTTGATACTCAGGAGGTGAGCTCGGAACTTGATGGTATGGAGGAGGGCATGACATTTTGGCCCGTCGGATTTCGAGAAACAGTGCCGCGAGCAGCAATTTCATCGATGGTCGCCAATAAGCTTGCTGAAGCTGCAGCTGCAGCTGCGAGGCCCGATATGTTGCTTGTTGGTAAAATATCCGAACTGGAAGATTCATCTTCGAGATCATGAGGTTTAGTAGGCCGTCCACCAAATATTGCGCGAAAGCAATACAAAAGGGCGTTGACAATCCAGCACACAGCAATCCAGATAAGCGCAAAAAATACCGACCACTAAAGCGAAAACGCCGCTAATAACAATACTGACCAAAGCAAAGCAAAGCACAGTTCTAAGATACCTTTGATACACATCGCTATATAACTAGGGATAATGTTGGTTGATGATTTTCGGATCGGAAATGGCTGAAAAGGAACTTGCCAAGAGTTGGTGTAATGATTTTGAGGTTGTTTTTCAGGTCTGGGGATTGCGACGTATTCTCTAACAGTGTCAAGACATATAAACCCTTTTTGACCTGCAAAAAAAATGTTGGAACTTAAGAACTGAAAGAAGATATGATAAAGTATTTGGCACCTCTCAGAGAAAATCTACCTTAAGTAGAATATCAAATACCGAGAATCGTGAATCACTATTCAAATTTAATATCTAGAAATTACCACAATGACTGCGGTGAACTTCAGCCGTAAATACTGGTTGTAGCCAATGAATCTATAACTCATCTTTGTAATGGTAATTCATGGTTCATCGTTCTGGAAGACTGTTGTTTGAGTGGATTCCCAAAGCTGTGTTTGATCAAGTTCAAACTATCACACTTTCCAAATTCTGGACTGTTTGTGGTGACACCAAGCAAAATTGTGTTCTCTCTCATCGGATCTCTACATTTGCCACTGTTCTTGGCCAGAATTTGTCATTGAAATTGTTGAAATATGCAAAATTCTCAAATTTTCTCAGTCCTGTTTTCGCAAGAACAAGCCCGCAAAAAGTTCCTGGCGAAGGTTTCACTCTTCCACGAATTGAGTCCCTGGTGGGAGTGCCCAATAATGGATATTCTCAGATGGCGCTTCAATCATAGAATCTGGATAACAATAACCCATTACTCGCTCATCTGCACCTAGATTGCCTATGGCTTGGAATGGTAGAAGAACTTCATGATGATATGTGTAGGTGTATTCGTCAAACTCTCATGCAATTTCGAAATTTAACAGCAAGACAAATCCCAGACATAATAACGAGACGACCCTCAGGGAAAAAGTCAAAACCCAAAATGAGGAGAATACCAATTCTCAGAATTCATGATTCAGCCTATCCTACTGACGAATTCGAGTCTGAAGCCGGACCTACAGCCGACAGATGCAATTCTAATCCCAACATTGAGATCCAGTCCAGGACCAAAGTGCGCGATCAAGTCCAAGACCCAGGTTAACTACAACACTGCTCACTTGAAGTCTCTAGATACTTGACACCCACCCACTGAACATGACGATGCCAAACCAAACGCCATGCCAGACTCCGTTCTAATATTCAAGAACATCTGCTTTTATAAGCTTCTATATCATGCTAGCTGTGTGCGCCCTCATTGCACTTTTTTATTATCCTGGTCTCTTATTGTAGCATCTTTGGGATCTGAGTATTCCAACGGGTGGAGCACAGTGCGTGGCGACGTCGAAAGTACCATGACCGAAAGCATTTGGTATATGCAATTTCCCTACACTTAAGGGATACCAAAATTCTCTTCGAAGTGACTCTTGTAATGCTTGCATCACAAGTTAGAGGAGACACAATGCCTAGGCTAGAATCCTCGTATTTTCATTAATATACACCATTTTCTATCCAACCCCTATATCTAACAGCTTATACAATTGCGCAATTTCCAAACCTAATCTTTCATCACCTCAACCTCTCGATAGGTCTCCCCTCTCTTATCCGTCCCATCAAGAACCAACCACAGCTAGCCCAACACATGGCAAATCCAATCCAACTGTAAGCTGGCATCTTGAATCCCGCCATAATAGGCAGTAAGAATGCGGCTCTTGGAACGAATAAGAAGCTCGTAGTAAGTGGACTAGTAGCCCTAGTCAATGCAATTGTGCACCAAAACACCGCCCACGATCCTGTCCCCCCGCAAAGAATCATTAACCAATGGAAAAACACATCCATGAAGTAGCAATTGCGATAGACGTTCCCCAGTTCGCCTGATAGAAGTAGGACGGGGATGAAGATGAGGATGGAAAGAAGGGATGTGTAGTGTGGAGCAAACGCCAATACGCTCGGTTTTCTTCCCGAGAACCGGAAAAATCAGAAAGGCTGTTACTAGAAGTAAAACCACCTATGAGGTCACCTTGGGGTACAAGTTGAGCGACGAGTGCTTTGTATGTACGTTGAATCTGAACTGGGTATAATGCGACAAAAATTGACGAAAAGACCCCGGCAACAATACTTTCCCAGGGTGCACGAATGCCAACTTTCATTGTGCCGAGTAATAGGAAAAGAGAGGCGATCAAGGCTGATGAGATGGTCGATGCAGAGTGTTGCTGTTGTCCAAGAAGTGCCGTAAATAGCAAGGAAAATGGCACAATCCCAATTCTAGCCATAACGTATATAGGCAATTGGGCGTATGCGAAAGAAATATTGCTCAATATAACCTTCACCACGAAAATGATGGCGAGGGGTAAGACTTGCCGAGCAACGGCTCCATCAAATTCGAATAACCCACCACCAGCGATACCTCCGGAACTTGCAGATGATAACCTCCCGAAAGTCGAGAGTACCCCTTGTTTCTTTCCATCTCCTCTGAAGCCAGGTGAATTAGAATTCTGGAAGGGGGTACTTGGCGCAACCGCACTTGATACACCTGCAGTAATACACACTGGACTCGCCAATCTCGTAAGGAATGCCGAAAGCCATATAAAACCGTGTGTAATTAATAATTCGATAAACGTAGTCGTCATAGGCCAGGGAAACTTATAAACTCCAGCTATCAAGATCATAAGCTTAGTATGTGAAGTGTAGTTTGCTTGGAGGTACCCACTCCAGAGAATGATCCTGTTCATGACAGTAAGACCTATGCCGCAGCCCCCAAGCCAGAAGACCAAAACACCAACGTAAAATTGCCAGCCTCTTGTCGTATTAAAAAGGAATTGACCTAGTCCTCCACTGTAAAGTAACCATCGCCAGCCGGTATATTTCGGCTCTTCTTGTGATAGGAAAGGTCGCCTAGATGATGTGCCCCAATTCTCATATTCTTCATCGCTATCTGATGTAGGGGACGAACCTTCTCTTGGACGATAAGGGGAAGGACTTCGAGATATATTTATGAGGGGAATGGATGGGTGAAGTTCAGATGAGGTTGTTACATTTCGAGAAGACATTTCGTCGCCACTCTCCCCATCTGAATCTAAACTACTAGCTGAATGACTTCTTCGACGATTCGAAAGTGTTCGTGGTAGATTCGTATTAGCAGTATTGATAAGATACTGAAGAGCTGGTCGAAAAGGAATGGGATGATCGGTATTGCGAGCTGAGAACATGGTATTAATTAATAAGATATGCAAAAAGGGAGATAAATGTTGCTGCATGCCTAAAGGATGAAGTGAGAACTGTATGACTTGAATATCATTTAAAAGTCATCAAGTTATACAATATACGTACTTCGTTGAGATATTCCAATTTATATTATGGTCTAGACATGACACGAACTCCTTTTTAGATGGGAGTCGTTGCCCTTCCTTGCTGTTGTCGTACTCGGTATTTCGAATTTGCTGACGATTTGGGATAATAAGTTTGGATTATCTGGTTCAATTGAACCCAACCTTGAAGACCCTTGTTGTCGATCAATTTGGGATCAATTTAGGAATTTATGTTTCCAACCAAGAGTTTCCTTCAGCATTCACCGCCTTTGAGTCGGGATGGAAAAACGTTTCGCCAGGTTCCGGCCGGAATTCTCGTGTCCTCCGATGACTGAGAGATAATCCACAATTCACCGAGATCTAAGGAATAATATGATTATGATTAGGTATGATATGATTAGATCCATGGAATATATCCGACCATGCCACTTTCTTCTCTCTGTCTAGTTTTTTGTTTTCTTGACATCGCTTCTTGATCAATGGCTTCAATCTTACCAGGACTGCGTAAAGGGGTCCCTAGGTTATCTAGGGACTTTTTTATATGTCATCAATGTTTAAAACAACCCAGACCAACATTACGAGCAACAAAACTCCCCTCCAAATCCATACCATCACGCACTATACGATTCAACAGCAATACTGCTGCATTTTCTGAATCTGCAAATGGACCCTCTCCGCTGCGCTCACTTGCTGATTCATTGAGTAAATCAAGTCAAACGATCAACAAAGCATCCTCTTCTAGTAGATTTCCAGAAACAAGTTCGAAATCAGTCGGTTATTGGCTATTGGGAAGTGCTGCGAGTGTGTTCGGAATTGTGGTATTTGGAGGCCTTACACGGTTAACTGAGTCTGGGTATGTGGTATTTGATTGAGGGTCCCCCTTGATGACTCAGTTTGTTCTTGCGGTCTGCCAATTCCTTCATATATATCATCTTACTGACTCCCTCCAAGTCTTAGTATTACCGAATGGAAACCTGTTACTGGATCTCTTTTCCTCTCTCCGCTGCGGATTGGGAGAGTGAATTTGAATTATATCGAGCATCGCCAGAATTTAAACTCCTGAATCCACATATGACAATGGAAGAATTCAAGAAGATATATTTTATGGAATGGTTCCATCGATTGTGGGGACGTTTCATTGGACTGTCCTTCGTTATCCCAGCCGTATACTTTGTTGCCCGTCGTAAAGTATCCAAGCCTATGGCTCTTCGTCTCTACTTGGAATATCTGGACTTATTGGCTTCCAAGGAGCTATTGGGTGGTGGATGGTTAAGTCAGGATTGAAGGACGACCTTTTTGCCCCCGGTTCCCATCCTCGTGTATCTCAATATAGACTTACCACACATCTCGGTACTGCGTTCATATGCTACACCGCGATGCTTTGGAACGGTCTTTCAATTCTTCGCGATCGTCGTTTATTATTCAATTCTACACCCGCTAAAGCTCATGCGCAACTTCATCGCTTATCTTCGCCCTCCTTGTCTGTCTTCCGTAAATCGGTTGCTGGCCTTGCGCTTCTAGTTTTCACAACAGCTATGTCAGGTGGATTGGTAGCGGGACTTGATGCAGGTCTCATTTACAACGAGTTCCCTCGAATGGGTGCCGGACTCACACCACCAAAATCTGAACTCTTTTCGGTATTTTACTCTAGACGACCAGATCATAGTGATCTATGGTGGCGTAATATGCTCGAAAATCCCTCGACAGTACAACTTGACCATCGCATACTAGCCACTACATCTTTTAGTGCCATTTTAGCCCTCTGGGCATATTCACGTTTCAATCCCAGAGTCAAAGCCGCCCTTCCCAAGACTGCAGCAAAGGGAATGATGGGTGTAGTGCATCTTTTGATGGTACAAGTTACTTTGGGTATTAGCACTTTGATCTACTTAGTGCCCACTCCGCTTGCATCTGCCCACCAAGCTGGAAGTCTGGCGTTGTTGACAGGTGTGATGGTGTTGGGAAGCAGAGTCTGGGTACCTAAGAGGACGATGGCTATTTTGAAGAAAAAATTAGCAGCTCGTAGTCCACGAACTTCTCGTATCGTGCATTCTGCAGGTCATAGTGCACCACTTGCTGCAAAAACTTCTTGATGCTGAAGCTTTCTACTGTACATTCAAAAGCATAGACGGAAGGGTGTTATGGGTGAAATGCGCCCAGTTACACTTACCTCATGTATATACTATCTACTTCCCAACTCTCTATATCAATATAATCATTTTTGTATACCCGACCCATTTTCGCCACGATTTCCTCCCATACCTAATCAAAGGTTGCAAAAAAATGGCCTTCTTCGCTTCCTAACCATCTTTTCTGAGGGATATCAAGAGCGATGGCACAGAAACTCATCATTGTTAGAACTTAATGAAAAATTACCCAGAATCAAAAGTAAGAGAAAATGCTTGTCATTTGTCGAATCGACAAGCGTTTCACAATGGAGCAACAACTACATTTTTCATTACCACAATATCAAATCCTGCCCACAAGAAGAAGTATCATTGTCCATATCCCCCACCATTAACCTAACTGCTCTACTCACTTAACCGTTCCTCGCCCTTCTTCCTCTATTTATCATGAGACTTATAATATCCTCGTTTCACCGAAATGTATTACCATGTTTTTGTGTATCCGCTGATGGGGTATCATCCTTGAAGAATTCTTGAAAGGCTTTCTTATTTCTGGTTCTGGTTCGATATTGGTGTTGATGAATCCTCGAGTAATTCATGATCATACATCACATCGCATCTCTAAATTTACATACTATTCCGATAAAAGCACAGCTCAAGTGTCTTCTCAAGCAGCAAACCAAGCCGTTCGGTCATTCCAGATGCACCACTCAAGCAGAAATATTCGCCGAGTATGTTATGGCTATCTCAAGCAGAATATTTGGAGTCAATATGGCAGCGCTGAGAGAACTCCTCATTCTACAATACTCGATATACTGTACATTATATAGATGCATATTTGAACTTTGAGGACTGCTGTATAGAGTTCGGAATCTGTATCACGAATATATGTGGTATTGTTGAGCAGATTCTAGAACCTTGTTTCATGTATAGTGGGTTTGGATATGCTTTTAACATTCAGGCTTCTTAGTTTGCTTCCTCTTGCGTGTATATGAGCGCAATGTATCTGCACTTCTCAAACTTTTCATTCGAAATCTTCGAAAGAAAATACTTGTTGTAAGGAAGGTTCCTCTCTTCTGGTATCTGATTCAATTATCCAGAATTAACTTGAGCCTCCTACACACGATTTCAGTTCTCCTCTACGCTATAAATTCTTTTATGTTCACACATATTAAAGATATTATAGCTCCAATTGTCCTTAAAACTATTGTCATTTATGACATGCAGCTTGGTGAAAAGAGCACATTAAGTCATGTTACACATAGCTTCGGCCCGAGCCTCGGTAATTATTCTATGATCGTTTTACCGGCGACGTACCGCTTGGTGATTTTAATCTCTTCCGGGGTAAAGGGCAGCCGAGTTCGAAATCATATATTAACCGAAACCCTAGACCAAATCCCGGGCTAAATTCCCTTGGGTAAGTATCCACCTAGCTACCTCCACATTCTCCGCCCTGAACCATACTTGTTGAAGCCGATTGTGGGTCGTCCGTTTTTGGGTGTGCTTATATTCATGGGTATTCTTGTGCTTTTTAGTAATGGTAGAAGGGTGTTTCGTGGATAGGTGAGCTGAGACGGAATAAATGATATGGTGATGCATCTTGAGTACATGTATAGTGGTAGTAGTCTAGAAATGTCGGTTTACAATAGGTACAATATTCCGCTCGCCTAGCATGAAGCAGTGGTATCTCAGGTACAGTCAGAGTGAATGTCATATATATAGAGTGGCTTCCTGACACATTAACATATAGAACTCATCTCAAACATCTACACTGACCACGGAGACGGTTTCCTTATCGTTAACCTTAGCGGGGTACAGAACGCTCTCATCGATCCTGCACTGCGTCCAGCAGTTGATCTTTGAACCCCTGCTTCCCAACTGCCGTACGGAGCTACACAAATATTTACCGATGAACGATCACTCAGCCAAAACCAACCTCAGCCCAGCGGGTTGCCGAAAATAGGAGATGGACGATTTCCAGCTTACCCTGCATCTACCAGTTAAATATGCAAAGAGGAAGTTGCCAAGACCTATATCTCTTGGCGTTTTGGAGGCTAGGTTTTTATAGGAAGGTGAGATTATTTCTCGATATTCATATCAGGTGAATGAAAGATGGGGATTAGGTTACTGGATTTAGGTATTAGTTTATATGATGAGGCAAGGAGAAAATTCTACATTTGGGAAACTCTGAAGACGGAAGAACCTTTGAAGAATTTGAAGTTTGTTGAAAATGTTGACAAGTCGCTCTAACAAGCAATATTCTTCGTATTTTTTTATCTCGTTGGTGTTTTATTATCGCGGTCATTACTACGCTTGTGTACTTCCTACGGATATATTCTTCGTCTGTTTTCTCCTCTGCGTTGTCATCATATTCCTCGAATTCTAATTCTCCAATCCCCAAATCCCTTAACCCTTCCGCTTTCGCGTCTAAGACTGTTGTGTTTGCTGAACATCCGTCTTATGAAAATCTTTCGCATGTCTATGATTCTCTCTGGGATGATTTGTTGCCTTCCAATAAAGGGTTTTGGGAAGTAGTAGAGGAGAGCGAGGACGAGAGAGGGAGGGTAAAGCGGGAGAAACATAAGTATGGGATTACGATGTTTCATTCGCTTCATTGTTTGGGGAATTATGAGGGGGGGTGTACAGGAGTTGTTTAGGGAGATGGAGGAGTTGAAGATCGAGGCTGAGGGGTTGAAGGGGGGTATAGAAGGGATGGTGTGAGGGGACATAGAGATGGGAAGATGCGAGGGAATGAGAAGGAGAAGAAAGGAGGGACAGGGCATGATTTTGGACATGCGGAGCATGGGGATCCGCTGCATTGGTTACATTGTTTTGATTATTTGAGACAGGTATGTTTGGGTGTTCTTTTCGTTTTCAAGTATTGTATGCCCACTGTATATGCTGTTTTTTGTACCTTGGATGATATGTATCATTGATGGGGAAGGAGGCTTGACTACCGCTAATTCTGGGCGGCGAATTCATAGACGATTTTGTGTAATGCAGATGGAACGCTTGAGCCTCCAAGGGTTGATTCGAGGGGGAAGGAGAATGTTGATGGGATGGGAGAGAGGCAATGTAGGGATCCAGAGGAATTGTGGAGGTTGAGTCTTGAGTCTTTTGGTGGGTGATTGGAATGTTTTTGAGGAAGGGTGCGGGAAAGAGACTGGGAGTAAAATATGAGTTGGAAACTGCATAGATATTAAGGTGAAATATAATAATATTTTGGCATCTGCCGTGAGTTGAAGGCGCATAATACCCGATTTAGTCTTCGGATACAATTGAAATAACAAAAGTACCACAAAATAGATATTGATTGAAAATGACGCCAAAAACGTTCTGGATTCGCATCTTCTGCCATCGCACCAAGGTATTTAAGCAATCCCCAAATAATTGGCCGGATACCTATGCTCTCCTGTTCACTTCGAAAAGCACCCCCGATCTCTACACGTATGAGTGATTCCCCATCAATCAACCATAAAAGAGCTTTTCTATCCGCAATCGCCATCGCCTATTCAATAGTAATATGTTCTGAAGAAATCATCACTTGTCCTAAATAGTCAAAACAATTGTCTATGTGCTCTTTGTTTTATTCTTGGGCTGTCACCTCAGGAAGGTCTTCATCAACGTAGATGTGAGAGCTTTGACAGAGGAGAGCGGAGTTGTAGGATTCATGCAGCATGACCTGGATAGGTTGTATTAGATGAGAGATGCAGAGGAAAATGGAGAATTGGAAAATGGGAATCGAAACGAGATGGAATATAATAGGCAATGCAGTTGACGAAATACGGAGACGGAAGAGCGATCTGGCCCTGTTAATGATAGTAATACAGCTTTAAGACCACACTTTTCAGGTTCTTCAACGAGAAGAAAACTTGCATAGCAGTCAAGGCAAGACATAATATACACGAGTGTCCCGTTGTTGGTCAAAAGACCTGATACGAAATATTGATGATATACGTCGTCAAGTATCGAGACCACCAAAACTCTAGGTTGGATATATATATACACTACGACACGTACGTATACATCGATTTGAAGCTTTGGAGTCAAGATCACTTGGCCTGAGAACTCCAACGTTCAGTAGCATGCATATTCATACCTATATACCATATGCATTCAGGTGATCAAAGAATATAAGTTTCAAGGTTGTGTTAAACAACAGGAGAGAGACAGAAGGGATGTCGACATGGAAATCTTATGATAATTAGTCACGTGTGTGTGTTTTTTTGGCGCTAGTGGCTGTATAACATCCAAGGCTACATGCAGAATCTAATGTTTTCAAATAACTCCTCCCCAGCCAACCATTTTCTGACCTTCACAAATCTCAAAGCCGTGATAGTCACGACAGACTGATGTCCATGATACGAAGGAATCAGGAATGATCAATTGCATGGATCATGAAATGAACAATGATTCACCGGGTCAGTTCGAGGAAAAACTGTTTTCACCTCATTCTCTTTGATCAATAGACCATTCTTCACATTTTCAAATTGGAAATTCACTAAGCAACATGATAACAATAATAAATTATCAAAACGCCATTTGGGCCCAGACTTCTTCACATCAAGGTCTCCAGATGTCTCCCTGGAATTGGCTCTGAGACAACTTGATATTAAATCGACCCCGACCAAAGTTAGTTTGAAACCAGTTTCTATTTCACCAACTGAGAGTTATACCAAAACTTCCTTACTCACTTGGCTCAAGTCACAACCTGGCAATGGATTCCTTCAGCCAAGTCTCGAACCAGAGAACCTTCAATTTCATGAGCCTCCAAGTCGAAGAAAAGTCCCAAAGTCGAAATTTAAGAACCAAGAAAATATCTCCGAGAAGCAGGAAAACACTTTCATGGTAACAAATGACAAAGTTATCATTTTATGGGATCTTGATAACAAAGTGCCAAGAGATCCGTACAATGCAACAATGTTGTTAACAAGATTTGCCAGACTATTCGGTAGAGATGTCAAGATATCAGCCTTTGGTAATTCGAGCACGTGGTCTAGCCTTCCTCGATCCATTAAAAATGAACGAATAGCGCTTCAAAAGCGTTATAAGCTCGAAGAGCAAGGTATAATTGCGCCCTCTGAACCCTATATCTGTGGCGTTTGCGACAAGCAGTATAAATTTCGAAAGGACTTGCAGACTCATTTCGAATTACATGAGCATGAGTACAATGAAATAATGGATCGAATCAGCTCTTCAAAAAGTCGCCCGCAAAAACTATGCCAATTTCTAGCATATGAAAAGCAAATTAAGAATTATCGAGAGGCTTCCAGACATGAAAGCATTGCAGGGCTTGGAGTAGGATTAGTTGACGAACTCGGAAGAGCTGGTGTGGTCGTTCATTGCGTGCGGGATATATCTCAGGCTGCAGATCGAGCTTTAGAGCGTGCATGGGAACTGCACGGCTCTAGGAACAAAGGCCCGTATGACTGGTTGTTCCTGGTCTCAGATGATAAGGATTTTTGCAAGATGCTGGACAAGGCAAGGAAAAGGGGAGTTGGGATCGTGACAGTGTGTAACAAGGGTGTAATGAGCACGATGGGCGATTTCTGGATACCATGGACTTTGTTGAGAGATGGAAATCAAACCTTGGACTGTATGGCTAGATTTGTTCTGAACCGTACAAGCGAGAACAATCGTGTAGGGGGAAACATGATTTCAACTCAGATCTGTGACAATGATGGAGGGCAAGAAGTCGTGTTGATTGAAGAGAAGAGATTAGAAATAGAAGATGAATCGATAGAAGAAAGATTTGAGAGAGCATTAGAAGAGCAAAGGGTAACGAAGAAGCAGTTGAAGAAGAGCGAAAAGATATTAAAGAAAGAGAGGAAGTTAGAGAGAAACCGGCAATTAATGGAAGGATGGAAATCAATGGAAGAAAAATTATCTATGGACATCATATCTGATGAAGAATTATTGCTGAGATTAAATGATTCGGATTTTATCAAAGTGTTGAAGAGAATGGCGAACTACCCGGACGAACAAAAAAGAAATCCGGAGAATCGCAACTCGAACAAAGACCATCTGAATAAACGCAAGTGGAGGAAACCCCATGTAGTAAACCAGCGACGTGCTGCTGCTGAAGCCGCCAAGCATCGTCGTCGGACTGGACAGACTGGAAGTCTTCCATTGGATCAACGCAGCGATGCTAAAGACATAAAGATATCACCACCGCAGATGAACTCTGCAATGTAGACTCTCGATGTATCTACATCTTCAGATTCAAGAGTTCATTAATGTTATGAAGTCAATTTGAGTGGTAATGAAATATGAATTTTATATTCCTGTTCATTTTCTCAGATAATATTGGTGATTGATAAATGATATCTAACCATCCATTCATGATGATCGGTGTGCACGTAGTTTCAGATCTCGCCATGATGAATTTAGATTATGGTTTAATTTAAAGGGCACGTTCATTAACAAACAAAACCGGCGTCGTGACGGAGTGGTTAACGTGATTGACTAGAAATCAATTCCTTTCGGGGCGCATGTTCGAATCATGCCGACGTCGAATTAACCCTGATTTTGCATTCTTTTTTTCTTCATTTTCCTAGGATTTTGTATATTGTTTTGCCATGACTCCTGGTGTAATTATTGAAAAGGAAGAAGATATTTGACTGCCGTAATCTGGAGTCCTGATGTGTACTTTAGTGGAGTTTGTTAAGGTGGATAGCTGAATGGATGAGTGTGTGTTTAGCCGGTGATTAGGCGTGGGATTTTAGTTTTGGTATTGTGGTATGGTGGTATGGTGGCCATGGGTGAAGGAGGGGTACAGTGTTTGGGATGATGGAGGAATATTCCTGCAGACGATGCATGTTGTTGTGTATTTGATTAATTAGTGGATTAGTTCTTGATGTCGAGGGTAATGTCAAAATGACTTAATTCAACTCAACTCCCCTTCAAAATCCTTACCCTATAGCTACGTACGTACCCTACTATATATGCCCTCTTCCTACAACTCCTCATATCCGTTATTTGTTGTTTCGTTGTTCGTTGTTCGCTATTCGACATGTATCGATGTGGAACGGGGATCATTCTCTTATATACTTACTCGTTTATTTGTTTCTATATTTGTTTCGTGTGTTAAGTGGACTAGCGGGGTATGAAGGATTAAATACGGGCCGCGTTGAATGGTTGTAATATTTGCATACATTAGTTTTTTGCGTGGGTGGGATTCATAGAGGGACTGGGATAGGGAGACGGGTGATGGAATTCTGTTTTTGGTATGCTGGGTAGATGGATGGTGTGTGATGAGATGGTGGGAGGGACAGAAATTAAGAGGCGCACAACTGATATGATTGGGGATGGCAATAAGGATGACGGGAGAAGGATGTTGTAGAGGTGGTTTTCTCAGTCTGATGTATAATACTGTTTCTTTGAAGATTTACGATATAGGTTGGGCGAAATATCTTGATTTATCATCATTCCTCATTCATCTACTTATATATTGATATATTGACCGTGCGAGCATGGCATAGAATCAGGAGAAGTTGATGTTTGAACTAACTAGACTGTCTATCGGCAAAGCTCGAATGATTGATCTATGAGTTATATAGGATAGCATAGTTATTCCAAATGAATGAAAGATATACCAGAACAAAGATGTAAAGTTAAAGTTATCAAATTAATCTAATCATGTTCATCTATGTCAATTCCACTTCATCAAAGGATGCTGATCATACCCAGCATACCAATCCGCTCAATACCAATCCACACGATATTGCTAAAATTGAAAGAAATTAAACCGAATACAACATTACAAAATTGATAACATCAGGAAATGTCTCCAGCTTCAATGTGCTCTTCTCCTCCTTGATATTACACAATACGTTCCTCATTCAGATTCTTTGGTCGGCTTCTATGCACTTTTTGGAGTTGGCTGAAACTCTGGGGATGTTCGATCGTCGATGAAGGTGAAGATGATGTGGTGTCGATAGTGTGTGAAGAGAGAACGAACGATGACGATTAAGCGATAGATAGGGAGAGGACGATAGTTGAGGAACTAGAAGATGGGAGCAGAAGCGTTGAGACAGAAGCCGACAACGATTCATTTGAAGCGCTTGCAAGGCTAGAATAAGATGCTGTGGGAGAAGAATCTGGGATACTGTTTGTTGTTGTTGTTTTTGTCAAAATTTGGATGAAAGTAGTGGTGGTGGTGATGGTAGAGAAAACTAGACTGGAGGCTGGACATATTCCGTCGAACGGGATGATGGAAGGGTGGGGGGTGGTCAGGACGCCGGTACAGTGTTTGCATGGGGGTTTGGCGGTGGGGGTGAATCCGGGGTCGGGGATTTTTGAGCTGAGTGTTATGGGGATAAGTGTTGATGTCAGGGCTGGGGTGTGTGAAAATAGATGTGACGATAGATCCTGGGATTGTGATTATGGAGGTTGACCCTGGGATGGTGGTTTGAACGATTTCACCGGTTTTTGGTTATCTCTATTGTGCTAGCTGAGATGGTTTTGGTGATTGTGGTGGCGGTCAATACGGTGGTGTAGATGTTTGATGTGTAAGTTACATACAAGGTGGTTGGGGGATAAGTAGAAGTGACGATGTGTCCGGATTCTGTCAAGGTAATTGTAGATACGGGATGAGTAGTCTTGATTATTGTCCCTGATTGGGTTACTGTGATTGTTGAATCGCATGGAATTACAGTTACTTCGGTACTTGGAGCGATTGTATTCGTGATGGTAACCACTGATCCGGGAATACTTGAGCTAATAATTGAACCGGGTATGGTGGTGGTGATGACAGACCCAGGCACTGAAAATTGGTTAAATAAATGACAAAATTATGAGATTTCAAAGTCGGAAAAGTATCCATACCTGTTGTAATTATGGGAGTTCCAAGTACAGAAGTAACAGTCAGAACAGGAGATTGCCTGGGTGTTATAGTGGTAGTTAGAATAATGACAGTGCCTGAGGTCATGATCGCTTGAGTAACAGTTTCGCAAGGAATTGTGCTTTGGGATGAGGCTTGACTAGGACTGATAGTGCTGATGACAATAACCTCACTACCTGAGATAGTGGTAGTCTTGGTTACTATTTCGCTTGGAGTAGTAGGGGGAGTAGGAATAACGATTTCTGACGAGGATATTTCTGGCGGGCTGGTACTAGGGCTTGGAGTGATATCTGCCGACGGAGTAAATTCATGACTGATGGTTCTCGTAATGGTGATGGTTTTAATAGGAGTGGCTGTAATGGTAGTGTAGGAAGTGACAGCTGGACGACAGTTGGAAGGTGGACAAATGCAAGTCTCTCCAACCCATGATCCGCCTGTAACAGGTTTACTTAGAGACGATCCAGATAGAGCAAGCACTGCCAAAGCAGCTAGATTTCGGCTTCCAAACATGATGGAAATGCAGAATATCAGAAGTCAATATTGATATGTAGAGGAATGGATATAAAGTAATCAGAACGATGGACAAAAGAATGAAGACCCTCGTAATCGGACAGAATGAATAAATGAATGAGTGAGTAAATGACTAGGAGGATACGATGAATTCGCTGATGAGAAAGTTTACAGGAAGAGAAATTGTTTCCTTATAACCGTCGTATCATTATGCATCCAGAGCTTTCCTTTGAGTATATCGGATACATTTTAAAGTAAATGGCCGATCAATATATTGTGCTGCCTTGCAGGTATTCAACAGATTGAGGTTGTAAATAAGGGAGATAATTATCATAGAAGAAAAGCTGGGTAAAGTTAGGCAATTCCAACTGAAGGGGTTTTAGCAAGGTAAAGTTGCAACTAAGCAAGGGTGAGAATGTCGTCGAGTAAAGGTACAGAAAGACATATACAGAGAAACCAAAGGGAAAGAGCAAGGATAACAGAGTAAGGAACTTCTCAAGAACATGTTTCTTCTATATTGACGGAACGATTAAATAATGGAAATAGACTTGTAAGTTTGAAGTTCAATCATCATGAGCCGTGTCTGGGTTTGTGGGTGGGAATGTTCCTGAAAGTTGTTGTCACACTAGAGAAAGATGTCTGTCTGAGATTGTAAATGGAGTGGAAATATTCGACAAGTTAATGTAAGGTCAATCATCATTGGAACTGTTGAGATAGACTTCCTCAAAGTATTCCTTCATTGCTGAAACTGTAAGTTATTGTTGATGGTATTTTCTGTATCAATGCATATGAATTAAACAAATTGTGAAGATACTACAGAGGGAGAATATATCATATATATTGAAGGGATACCAATCTAGATGAAGGGATGATGATATATACGAATTCTAATGATTAGTTTTACCTATCCATGGATATCTATGTATTGCAATTGATTGAATAGATAGTAGATGATATGTAATACGTATCATTTTCGGAAAGGTATACCAGAAAGATCTAATTGAATGACGCTCCACTAGGCCACTGCCGTGGGGCTTTTTCGCTTCGCTCTAGGAGAAGAAGAAGACTTGAAGAGAGGACCTCGGGATTGGTTAATAATCAATTAATAATAAAAAGGGGTTAATTATTAAGCACGTGATTATTATTAAAGTGAAGTCTATTTGTAGTGATGTCAGATTTATCGAATGTCTCTGTATAAAGCACTAAATTCCTTGACCGTAATTTAGCCGGGAAGCTTGAAGGTGGCTCCAGTCCAATTTCAATAATAATAATAACTTTCTTATCGAAACTCACTCATAACCTCAAAACCTCAAAACCTCAAGGAATGCTTCTTTGAATTCATTTGACATTCATCACCTTGCTTTCGCAACAACAATTTAATACCATTATAGTTGTCGCATATCTGGATACTATAGATCAATTCAACTTTTGATCCTTACATTTCATGTCGATGATTGATTGTAGGTAATACGGCTGGTGTTGTTTGTATATGGGATCCATTTTATTTATCCCTAGGTCGGAAGATAGGATAGAGAATAGAGAGAATAGAGAATTTGGTGAAAATGGGTAATTGTTCTTCCTGTTTTGGGCGGGATCGCGATCAAGATTCATCAGATGAGGTTTGAAAATACTTTGATACATACAAAATAAAGCTGTCGCTGACGAGTTTGTGGGTAGGACGAAAACCAGAGATTACTTTTTGATGATGCACACCCACATTATGATAGTTTCGCAGAACGTAATTCAAATACCACTCACGCAGATCCACAAGAAGTTCAAAGGGAGACGGAAGCCTTGCAAAACGTCGTAGCGCAGACGTCCAAGTACGTATGCTTTAAACATTCCTCCCACTTCCATTTCCATACCTCGCAGCACACAAGCTGTACATCGCCGGAACCAACTGCTCCATTGCAATGATGATATTTTCAACTAACTTGAGTGTCAGTCATCTTGTCGATATCTTTGCTATGATCCCTGAAAATGTTCCTCGCGCACCCGTCACTATGTTCACTGGTCAAGATGCAAGACTATTGCGGTATCAAGATGTCCTAGCCAAGATGCCAACACAGGATGAATCGAACAATACAAAACAAACCCCCGTCGAAGGTACCCACCCAATTTCTGATGGTTGGATGTCGGATGATGAAGATGTGGAAGAAACAACGAAATACAGGCCGGTCAAACCAGAAGACGTGGGACCATTATTAGGAGGGTTTGCGGATGCAGAGTCGGCCATGGAGTAGAACATGGATTTGGACTTGTACGGGCATCTTTGTGTTCCACGGCGTATTGGAGTTGGGAAGGTCGTTACAATATCCTCATACCACGGCCCATCATGCTGCCGCAATTTCCCAGGAGGAGTATCGGGATTCGAATTTTGACTGGACCAGCTAAGCGTAATTTGACTATGCGTTGTATCATTCAAGCATTTCCTTTGTCAAAAGCGCCTGCCTACTGGCTACTTGATCATGAATCAGAGCCTATCACGTCTCTTTCTCATACTCTGCAGTCAGGCTGCACAGATATCCATTGAGGATTAGCCACGTTACAATTTGCTACTACACTGAAGTTCATTCAGTTTGAATTTTCATAAAAGAAGGGGAGGATCCAGTTGAGGTTTTTTTTCTTGAAAGCGGTTTTCGACTTCTTTCCCTCTCCTTACCATATATAATTTGTTGTCTGTACCTTTATTTGCATCTTTTGAAGAAAACTGACTAGTGATGACAAACCTGCCAATCAGGTGTGTATGGATGAGTATGCATAATAGGCTAATTACAATAGAAAAGCTTTACACAACATCACAACACATAACTACAGACGATACCTCGCTACATACATATACATGTACATGTATAGGTATATATATATATTATATATACATAACCACACGTAGCGACCCACAGCAAGGAACAATAACTTGGGGCCTCCGTCTTTCGCGTTGGAATATTGATCATCATCAACGGCAAAATTCCCCGACGGATCTTTTGAAATGATCTCCTTTTATGATCTCGGATGATGTCTCGTTTTCCCGCACATTCAGGCAAACTTATATTTGGTTCGCATATACCAATTTCCGGAGCCGCCCGATTTCTTCATCTAAGCGCCCCGGTCAACAAGGGATGACCCCCTCCATTTTTGACTGGATTGAATTGAAAAGTACAACAATATTCACAGTTCATTGGCAATTTATTGGCAATTTTCATGAAATTGTTCAAAGGATCGTTTCATCGTTAAGTCGTGAGACTATCTAATTCAAAAAAAAACTTCCCTTCATCTGTTACCAGAGACCAATCATTCCCAATATCCCTTAAATGAAAGATTTCTCTCTTGTTCCGTCAATTCACTCCATCAAAAGAAAGATAACCCTATGAGAAAAGTTTGAAACGCGAAAAAAAAACGTTCGCTCGTCCTCCACCTTGTTGTGTGGAAAGTTTCACTGAGAAGAGATCAGTATCAAATATCACAACTCAATCAAGCGATTGGTCTCTTACCTTTCACAGAGCTAAGGCATTTTGACTGCGTTGCCATTCGAGATTATTGACCTCTTGTTGCAGATCACGGATCTTTTCCTCTGACGCTTCGATCGAGTGCTGACGACTCTTTCCATTTTCCTTCTTCCACCGAAGCACACGCTCTTGCTCCTTTTGGATACGGCCCCATTTTGTCTCGATCTTTGTGCAAATCTTGCACTTCTCATGACTCTGATATGTGGTCATGACCAACTTCATACCACAGGTCTCGCCTGTACGGTATTCTTTGGCGCAATGTTGTCGAAAGTGGCCCCACTTGTAGTCACCACAGACAAATTGGCACTGGTCGAAAAAAAACACATGTTGATGGTAGCTGTGTGTAACCATTCACATTAGCCTGAATTCTATACGATACTGCACATGAAACAAGAAAAGAGTCCATGGTTCAAACTCACTGGTTATGGTATGGAGATGCTGTCAATGGATTGATTGAGGTGGGATTGATCAGAGACAATGTGCGATGGCGTCTCGAGTGAGAATGCTGGAGTGAATGGTGATGAAGCTTTGAGGTTGAAGCAAGAGTTGAAAGATTCTTTATTGAGATGTGTTAAGGGATGTTGTTGATTGATGATGAGAGTGATTAGACATTTGAGGACATACAGAGGACTATTTATACACGACTTGAACAGAATTCTCCATTGTCCGAACACCACGCCGTCACAATCCTTCCAGTCTGGTCCTGCGTGTTTCTCTACTAGCCCCCTCGAGTTCTTCATCCTTCTATTCGAGCCAACAAACGAAGTGCATATTGTGTGCCTTTCTCACCAAGACATACATGATACTAATCACATCCTTGGCCTGACTGCCAGAAGAACTGGCACCTATCGTATTCTGCCACTCTGCCGATGCTTGGAACAAATTTTCTCGCGTTCAGTTACCTCACTCGCCTCGCCAGGGTGGACACTTCATCATGTTGGAATTGCTGCACCGGTAATCACAGTCCGTTGCAACATCGTGTGCCCCCCCCTTGCCGAGTGTAGAAGCTTACGCTATGGGAATCACGTTATGAATTTCTTGTCCCATCATTTCCTTGCTTTTACTGATTGCCACCGTTCTCCCCCGATTACTGGATCATCCGTTCTCTGCTTGCAACGAAAGACCCGCTAGACCCAAGGACGGACCGCAACAACCTTCTTTGTGGAGAGACATCAACCCAAACCTATCACACAATTGCCGGCTACTTCTTACTTCAAACCAACCGGAGTCCATTTCAATGGATGATCGGTCGATCCTCATCATGCTCAAGAAATGGCTGTTGTAGAAGATTGCCATTGGGTGTTAACTTTTCTTCTAGTCCTTTCTCTAATCTATATCCTTGATATTGGGATGGTAAATCCAGCATCTTTCGGTCTGAATTCTATCACATGTTGACACCTCCCTGCCTTTCTGACCGAAATGGCGTCGATTCATATCTGCCTGAAAGGAAGTGCTTGATAACAGGACATATTTTTACAGTCTGCTGATTGAAAGCCACCTGGAATGCTGGTTATATTTTCTGCAACATTGGCATGGTCGCAGATTGTGCTGAAGACGGCCTCGATGTGCATACTGACTCGACAGTCAGTTCCGTCTTGCCGAGATCAAGGTGGTCAGGAATCGATGTGTTGTCAGATACAGACGAAGCCTCGATGTGAAAGATCATCTATACAATGCGTTTGCAAACCAACATACCCCGATTTGCTTAGCTATAATATGTCACAGATTCTCGCCACCCACGTTGCATCTCACACCTACGATACTTTGGCTAGGCTGTTGGTTAACACGATGCACCGCGCACGTAGCTTGGAAGGGAGAAGGTCCCAATGGGGGCCTCCGGATGGCCACTGACGTGGCGACCTAAGTTTGGCCGAACAAGTTGCAGCTAGATTGCATATCGAAGTTTCCAAACAACGGCTTTGTCGGGCTGCAATCTTGTAATTTCGCAAGGTTACACATACCACATTTTTTGTTTTCACTCACATTTTTCTTACCGGAGAATAATTCTGTCATATTCTGTAGGGAATATGCTGCCTCACTTTTCAATTCCTTCCGATTCTCGATCTTATTACATCCCTTCTCATTGAAGTAAAGATTTGCCGGTGATCCTTCAAATTACCCCTGAATGGCCATTCGAGGACAGACCCGATGTTGCAGATGATAATCATTCTTGTTGCTTTCTTTGATTTGAGATGGGCTGTATTGGCACCGTCAGCATGCAGATTGGCAAAATGTAATATCTTCGAGGCGTCAAGGACAAGTCAGTATGGAGCGAGTGCGTTGCTTGTGATGGTGGCAAAATCCAATGCAATAAAGTCGTCACACCAACGGTATGTGATTATAGAGATCCGATGTGCATCTTAGAGGCGAAAGCTATTTGCTATGTCTGTCATGTTTGCATGGCAGGTGTCAGCCAACCCACAGGCAAGCTAGAAATGCAAATATCACAGACATAGAGTGAAAGCTGAGTGGCCATCTTATCAAGTTTGCCTTAACCTGCGTTCTACTTGCGTGGATCAGGGTTGAGTATCTCAACGTTTATACGGTGTATACCAATCTCATGAGTCATTATCATATGATATCAGGATGTTCTCTAATGGTGAGCCATTTGTTCTCTCTATCGGGGGATGATTAGAGGGAAAGGCATTCTAGTGAGGCAGATTCTATTCGAGGATTGTCATATTCGAACATATCTTATCCATTCATGGCACACCGAGCAGATGAAAACGAGGGGTTGAGAGTCAGGAGCCAGCTGAGTTTGTCTAAAGTGATGAAATCAAGTTAATTCTGGGGTTATTGAAAAGCCCAGTGAGGGAAATCATGCATAATTAGATGATAGCAACGGTCTTTCGATTGTTGATGGCGAAAAGATGGCTGGTGTCGGTGTTTACCTTCTAGGAAGCTCCTTTTGGCCCCCTTTTCTTATGGATGATAAAGTTAACAATAAACAAAGGCCCCTCAATGGGTCTACAAGCGAGAAATTTAGCGTTCTGCGCCCCCAAGAAAACAATAAACATAAATAAACGGCAATCAACATCAAATTCATGCGAATTTTGTCATGAATTGGGACTTTTGTAAAATTTTGGACGTCGTGAAATTTTGCGCGCAATGATAAAAGCGCGAATACTAATTACCTTACTGTCGGGTCTGGATTGAATCATGTGCTGAATTGGTGATGCGGAATCGCAGTAAGGGGCAGGTCAATCTGGCCAATTGGACAAACTTTCAAAACTTGAATACACCCAATTGGCAATATCCACTGGTAAAAAAAGGGAAGAGGGTAAATTGGAAAGCATGATTGGCTAGATCACCGCGGGAGAGGCGGTTCCTTAGTTATTGGCTGTCAGAGGTTCTGCATGGAAACCTCTGGAAACTAGAACCAATAAAGCAGTAATGGCTTAACTCATGAATCGAGCAATTGCAAGAACGATGTGTGATAGTGCTTACTTGATTTGCATGTAGTCTTGTTGAAGGTAGTCAGATAGCCAGGTGAAATGCCTGATCCTCGAATCGCACTAATCGTCAAGCCAGCCATGTCCATGACCCGAAGTATTCCCCATGTCATGCAAGCCCAAGTTTACGAGCTGAGATTCATGTCAAGATTGGAGATGTGTCGGTGATGGGTGGATGTATGTATGTATGTAGATGTATGTGATGTATGTGATGTTCGAAATAGATTTGAGGACATGGTATGGAATGCTGTTAGGTATGGTTCAACGTGTGCAGCTGCATATGTAGGTCATCTTTGGGGTCTACATGTCAGGTTCTGCCTTGTACGTTATTACATTGCACTCTTTGCCAAGTTGTTGCAACGGTGATGCGGTACGACGTGCTTTTTGGGCCTACTTTTTTTTTGTGCATTGCTATGTATGATGTATGTATGTAGGCAGATTGTGGACTTCGGACCTGAGGGTTTGGACCGGTGGGTGGACCGATTGGGGGAGCGAATGGGAGGTCGGTTAGTGTGATGGATGGACGCCTTGTCTTGTGCTGCTGTGTTGAGGTTGGTTCATGTTACGGGGGGAGCTCATTGGTGCGGTTTGTTTGGGTGGGGAGTATAGGTTGTGGGATTAGGGTGGCGAGGCAAATAAGGCTTGTCAGATTTAGATGGGTAGTTTGACGCTTAGAAAGGTAGATAGGTAGATGGATGAATGTACGTATCTTTTGACATGGTATACAGGTCCTCGAATCGAGTTGATACTGTGAAATTCTAAGTGGATGGATATGAATGGGACATTTACGGTATAGTAAAGTTTAGTAGTATAGTATAGTACGAATACATGCAGACCACATTCCGGGTCTACGAGCTATGATATGAATGGAGTGTTCAGATATTGTATCAGAAAACTACGGTATAAATCCAAAGGTTCGCTGTTTTTCCCTCCTTCCATTTTGGCAAACATAGAAGAGGGAACAAATGGACTCGGGCCGTCGTGGAGCTAGTGGCAAGTATGTGTGTTTTGTAACTTTTGATAGGGTGAGGGGTGGTGGTACGTGATGATGGGGTCGGGACCTGGAGGTCGCGGCCTAGAGTTAGGTTTGGTTTTTTGGTTTTTCGGGTTTTAGGTTTGAGAAAAGTGCTGCGTGGTTAGGTGTGACGTGAGGGAAGGAAGATATTGAGTTGTCGCCTTGTATTGATAACGTGCGGATGTATTGGATGGGAAATAGAGGATTGATTGCTCGTTTGGAGTGCTAGGCGTGGTGATTGCTAGGTCGCTTCCGTAGTGTTGGGCTTCTTTGGGATGACGGAAAGTTGTTGGGATTGTTTGGATTGGAGTTTGGGCTTGAGGGTTACGGATATCGCAAATAAGATCTTGGTGTTATGTAGAATGTATACTTGAGCGATCATCGAGCGACTGATGGTGCTGTGAGTTACTGTACTCGGAGTACGGCTGTCACTAGAACGCCTTATTATTGATATATTCTTTGATAATTGTACTATTTCATACTAAGATATTATTCGCAATCATTGTGTACATCCATATGTTATCTCTATGTTAATATAAGTGAATTTTCATTTGATGTGGATAGTATAATGGCACGATTATGATGTACTGTGCATATATAAGCCTTACATGAATTGATGTGTATGTATATGTATGGGGACTTCATACACGCTACAGTAGAACATGATACCATGCACCTAGTCACCATGCCCTTTGCACGCACCATAGACGTACAACGGAGATAGTGTGTTATTTGGGAAGAGGCTATCTGTACTCCAGTATGCAGGGCTGATGAAGCAGTGATGGTTGGTGCTGGATTGCAGGATTGCTGGTGTGTTTTCTTTGGAAGATGTGTTGGCGGGTCGGCCGGCGGGTCGGTCCTGTTTGTAGTGTACTGTAAGGTTACCGATAAATTGTCTACTAGTCCGCTTGCTTGCCTTACGAGCCCTAAAATGCTAAAGATGTAGGAATGGAAAAAAGGATAATGAATCGCGGCTCTTTGAAGACGAGGAGGACCGGTTTGTGGGACGTGTAGAGGGGATCATGTGTTTAATGGGCTTTTCTCGTGTTGCGGGAGGTGCTGAGTTACGAGAAATGGGAGGTAGAGAAACGTGCGTGAGAAAGTAGAAGGTCGGTCGTGTTGGGGGTCGCAGGAGCAAGCAGCGTGTTAAACATGGGTACAGTTGCTGATGACGAGTGGTGAAGATGATTGCTTGCTGTAACTTCTCATAGAGTTTGATATGAATGATAGAGTGGCAGAAGAGAGTATGCATCATGATAGTAAAGCGATCAAGGGGAGCATGAATGAGGGTTGCATTTTTTGAAGTGATCATCTTTTACATATGTAATGCGTTATGTTCTTGAGTGCATGAGCTCAACGGGGGGCTAAAGAATGACAATATATTATTGCATTATGACCTCAAAATAGAATTTCGCTGTTTGCATTCTTTCTTAACTTTTTAACAATACGAATTCGAGGGTGAAGGTGTATTGCTAAGTGAAAGGCAAATGAAGGGGTCTGAGCGAGAAAACTAGAGCAAAAGCCCCTTTTCCATTCTCGACATCTAAACTTCATGAAAACTTTCATGAAATTAACATCTTCAATGACTGTGATACTTCACCAGTTTTGTGACATTGTCGCTTCTGTAAGTACCAAAGTAAGTTGCTGTTGTGATCTTCCTCGTTTATTAGAAACGCTCATTCTTTGTCTCGGAATGTCTCAGATACCTCCGCCGTGACGAGATTTGCTATACATTGATTGAACCCCGCAATTTCCGGGCAACGACGATGACATCTACCATATGGCAACATCAATTCAATGGATTTTGTTATCAATCTATCACAAATTGACTGAAAGATTTATCATCTAATTCAATATTTCATGGAAATGACTTCGCAGGACGATGAAAGGGGCACTGCCGAAATGGCAGATAGCTCTATACTACGATGCGAGAATGAGAGCGATAACGATAGCAGGAATAGCACCTTATCTCAATTTCCAGATGAATTGATTCTGGAGATCCTCTCATATCTAGATGTCAACGACCTGTTGATTGCTTCACGGGTATGTTAATAGTTTTGTTTTCATCGCATTCATAAATCATCCCACTCAATTTCCTTGTTCTATATTCCATCCCTAAAGAGGCAGTAACTAACATCCCTTCGCAGCTATCTCACCATCTTCGAACCCTCTCCCTTGATCCTCTCCTCCATGTCCATCGTCTACACCATGCATCTCATGCCCTCTCTCTTCGTCTCTCTCACCGAGCACCTCTCACAGATCTCATGAGTCAGCGAATATATATAACGCGTACCTCGCTCGTAGCACGCAGTCTGGGCCGAAATCTCATAAAGATAAAGTTGAACAGGCAGCTTGGACAAAGACCCTCCGTTGAGACATTAGTAGAGAAGAACGTGCTACCGAAAGAATGTTATGGGCATGGGAAGGTAGCACCGGGGCTAGTAGAAGTTAAGAGGAGAGTGGAGAAAGAGAGGGTGAAGGATGGATTGAGAGCCTGGGTTGAAGGGTGGAGGGGAAGGGTGGGAGAGAAAGAAAGGGAGGTTGAGGGAACAAATGAGGGAAAGATTGAGGTTAGGTGGTTGGTGAGAAGATTCGGTGGTAAAGGTGGGGATGAGAGTAATGTAGGGAGAGGTGCTTGGGGGAAGAAGGTTGAGCGTAGAGAAATGCCACCGAGGGCGAAGGTTCTCGGGCTAAGGAGATTTTGGGAAAGGGTTGGGAGAGAAGGAGTTGGTCCCACTAGAAATGGTTTGGAGTATATTTGAAATTACTGTTTAACCTTTGTGTTCCTTTTGTTTGGTTTGAAATATTTTGCAATGGGGCGAGATATTCTTGGCCAAATTCATTAAGTTGTTCTAGTATGAGTCTTCTATATCAAGTGATACCACTACCAATGGTAGCATATTGTTCCTTTATTTATACATATTTATTTGATAAAGACATGAAATCATTGAAGACCCAATTCTCAATTCTAGAAATTAGATACCTCTGGTGCATTGGACAATTGATGTATTGTCAGAAGGTATTTTAACAGTACGAGTTAACAGTCATTTGTTATTCTTGATATGAGCAGTTTCACAATTGTTCATTAGAATTGCAATTTGAAGAGAGCTATGTTACATTCATCATCTTCCAATCCTCTTCCAATCCTCTTTTCGATATTCCGATCCTGATTAATGCACAACTCCAAGATATTCCAACATTAGTCCAATATCATCATATCCACTTATAGCATTACCCAACAACTGCTGACGTACCGTGCCTCATTGTCAAGTGGTTATAATTGGACAATGCGCCCATTCTCTACTCATTGGAATTTCTCGTGTAACCAATTTGATCATTGACAGATATCAATATACTGTAAAATGGCGAGCGCAATACCTTCTATCTCCAATCGCATGAGCAATATCATTCAGGCTCTTCTTCACGCCGTTGCAACAGGTACCGCTGATCGTGCTGAGCCAGATCCTGAAGTGGCCAATCTATCCTTGGCTGATAACTATCTTCTACGAGCAGAGTTACTAGAAATTTGTAGGAATGATATCACACTAGATCTAACTACAGAGGTGAGTTGATGGTTGTATCCAAAGAATAAGATTCACTCGAACTGATGAATTTGCAATCAGATATTAAATTACCCCTTGAATCTTGGAGGAGGATGGAGGCTCTATCTACCCTTTTGAACACATATTTCAAAACTGCCGTCACAATGACGCCTGACCATTCTGTCACGGCATCTGGCGCTGGTTTCTGTCTTGATGCCCTCATTTCCAGTATTTGCGAGCCAAAATATTTTATTCTTGTACCCGGTCCCTGCTGGATATTGTCCCCTGCACAACTTCTGTGAGAAGTTCCACTGACTGATCTTGAAGGATAGCGTAGGTGCCTACCTTTACTGTCACGCCGGAGCTACAATGGTCCCCGTATCGCCAATTCCTTTCTCTAATGTCCTAATATCGAAAACAGTTCTTCCTGCGCTCGAGGCCGCGTACAACTCGTTTTATGATCTAAAAAATATCAAGGGCCTGCTGATTTTTAACCCCCGTGCGCCGTTTGCACAATACTATTCCAAAGCTGTGTTGCAGCAGTGCAAACAAGGGCTTACACTATATTTCCGATGAATTATATGCAGGCTTGGAATTCGGAACGCATGAGAAAGCTGATCGATTCATCTCTGCCCTCTCGCTGTGAGATGGCTCGATGGGCTCAGAGCGAAGATTGACTGGAGCAAGATCCATGTTCTTTGGAGCGCGAGCAAAAATGTTCGGCTTGCCTGGTCTCAAACTGGTGAGTAGCACAGCAGCACTTGCCTCTTAACGGGAATCATATTTACAGAAATACAGGGCTGCCTAATAACCCAATCCAACCCCATGTTGCGCATCGGTTCTATGATCCCATAATACAATCAAAAAATCCTCTCTCTCCATTCTTTTCCTCACACACCTCCTCAACCCAAATCTACTTCCCTCCTTACTGGATAAAGATAATGCCATACTTTCTAAAAATTACGCACTCCTCGTCACCACATTGCAAGAGCTCGCAATCGATTTCCTGCCCTCAAGCACGGGGTTCGTGGTCTTTGCTAAAGTGGCTAAGAATGCGAAGACGTGGAAGGAAGAGGAGGCGATTGTCAAGAAGTTGGAGCAGGAGAAGGTATTGGTTGCTCCGGAGAGGATTTTTTGGTTGTGCGGAGCATGAGAGAGGTTGGGCTAGGATTGCGGTTTCGGTCCCGGATGAGGTGTTTGTTTGGGGGTGGGGGTGGAGAGGATCAAGGAGGTTTTGCTTGAGGGGTAATTTTGAGGGGGAACCGGTGTTTAGTTCTTTTTTGGGGGTGGATGCTGGGTGTGGTGTTGGATTTTATAGAATCAGTGATTGTAGATAATTTTGGCATAGCTAAAGAGAGCTCTTTGTAGTACTCTGATACAGCCAGCACGTGTCTCTATTTATTTATTTTTCATGCTGTGCTCCTCGTCTAGGAACCAATACTCCGTTACTCAGGTTCCTCAATTCTTCCATCACATTGATTCTTCTTCCCTTTTCCTTACCCCCATTCCTGAATTTGGTCACCGTGGCTAATTCCAATTCTATAAAGGAGTCTCGTATTCTAAGCTGAAAGGACAGATACTTTCACTTTACACCCAAAAAAATCATAGATGATTCATTTAATAAGTATTGTATGCCACGCATGAGCAGTATTCACTAAAAAATCAGATAACAAAAAGTTGTTTGATCAATATAAATTCTTATCTTCCAAAAATCCTTATACCATCCCTCCTCCAACAGTCCACTTTCACACCATCATCAAACCCCCTCCAATATTGATACAAGAATCTATACAAGACAAACTAATTCCACATAACTAATAAGAAAATAGTTCCGATTTGGAGAGGAAGATTGAGGAGGTGAGAGCCGATGGATATTTTGCCTCCATGCTTGTTGTTCTCTCGATGTTGGAATTGATGGAATAGCCACAATCGGCCTTGAATTTCTTTGCTGAGAATTTTTGACGAAAGGATTGAGGAGTTGAGAGCCGACAGATCCTTCTTACGAGTAAAGAACATGTGCCGCCATGCTCGTTGTTCTCTCGATGTTGGCATCGATGAAGTTGCCACAATCGGCTCTCAACTCCTCAACTTTCGTCAAAAACACTCAGCGAGGCGTTTTTCATTTCAAAATGTTTTGAATCCGCTACCATAATCGCAATCGTTTTCCTGGTCAATTCGTTATCCCGGGGGCCATAATTGTATGGGAACACGGCAGGCATCCACGCACGTAAACCCATTTCGAAATCTTGGTGGCCCCGGACGGTCTGTTGAATGTGGTCCATCCGAGTGAGACAAATTGTGGGTATCTCCAACGGTATGAGACACCCTCTTCTGTTGGTCTTCAGTTCCACAGGATAGTTTAATCTCTCAGTGCCTATTTTGGGCCGTTCCCCTGGAGAGACTGCATCTGAAGATGTTCTCATGGGAGAACGACCCAGAGAGGCTCCGGATAGAGGCATTCATCATTCGTATGAGATCCCGTCGTCTCTTAACCCCTGTCTTCCTTATCTGGGCCTTCATCCGTTGTTTTTTCTCATGGAAGACTCAATGAGAATGACCAGGCCAAGGTCCAAATGCCATGCGCGTACTTTGCGTGTCAGGCCCTTGGCTCTCTCCAAAATTGGTTTCGTGGGTCTCTTCGCCTGGGGTCGTTGGTGGTAACACTATCCGGGAATGACCGCGAATCGAACCCTTGACACTTCTGCCAAGGTCTCAAGGGCGGTCACACCTTGGAAGGGTGGTCTTTCACCGCGGATACTAGATGCTTAGCGGTTGCCAGGCCGTACTTTAGCGAGTTGATGCCGGATTTAAATTGGAGCCATGTGCTGCTTCTTTATCTTCATGCCGGTCTCTTCTTTAGTAGAAAAAATCTTCTGTCAATGCGCTCGCTTTCCAAAATCCGGAGAGTTAAAGAGGTGGTGCCGAGGGAGGCGAGTAGGTGGTTTGGGGATAGTTGCGAGAGAAAGGGGTAGAAGGGGGAGGAGCGGCACACCAAGACCTGCCTTCTTCTTTGCCTCCTCGGCCTTCTCCAGTGCAATTTGTAACTATACGGAATTATAATTTATTTTTAGGCATGATGGTTTCTAACATACCTTAACCGCCAGTTCAGTCAGGGTTGCGAGCTAGTCGCAGTTCGCGCGGCAAAGGACCGGAAGCTGATTATTTGGTGCAATTGTGGGTTCTGGGGAAGACACAGAGAAGCTTAGAGATGGACAATGAAAGCGACAGCCAAGGACTTGAAGCTAAATATTTAAGGTCACGTATTAGTAAAACGGCTGTGTTAAGAATGAATATGTCACTTACCATAACGAGCGGTACCAACCCGTGTTGAACTCTCTGGCATAGGTAGAGTTGAATTTGATACCCTGGAGTTCCGTCCAACGTCGAAAATAGCATCAGGTGTGAGCTGGTCTACAGCATTGATATGGGTAGCATCGAATTGATAAATGTCTAGAATTCCTCGTCAAACTGCGGAGCCCCACTCCGCCTCTCTGACCTCGTTGCCGACGAACACCGAATAAAATAGTGGGCATGACCACTTTCCCACCATCAACATGGCTGACCATGTTGTGTGCGAATGTTAAGGTAGTCATGCCCCATCCGCCAAATACTTGGAAGGTATCGAACCGATATAACTAGAATTATATTCTCAGAAACTAACACCAAACGTGCGAACTAGTTGATTGATATCGTCTTGAGACTTTAAAATGTACTTGCAAAAGATTCGTACATGGTCTGAGGTTGATGAGAAGGAGTTCACGTTGGATGTAGCAAAATCAAGGCCGACTTTGAATGGGTATTGGGTGGGCATGACGTGATGAATATTTTTTCAATTTAAAAGGTTCCTTGAGAGATTGGTGATAGAGGTCGAGAAAGATCCGTAGAGAAAAGTTTCTTATACGTTGTCGGAAGCAGTCGAACCTAACATTTCGAATTAGTATTGTCCTTCATTGAGCAATGGAATTGATAAAGGTGCAGAAGCTCTTACCTAGATATTTTGAACTGTTTGCATTTGCTTGAAGAGAATCAAGAAAACAAGCTTCACGGGTTGAGCCAGAAGAGGCACGCCGAAGCGGCTTGAGGTAAAGAAGTATATTACTACAAGATCTGAAAGTACAATCCCGCATCCAACCTCGCCGTTTGTGCTCATCTTTACAAGGTTGATGGTGCAAATGGTGGCGTCTCTTAGATTTCAATGAGCTCATTCAAAGCCCCCAAGTTTAGGTCAGCATTCTCGTCTTCAATCCGCTCTTGCAATCTAGGATAAGGTATCCTCCATCCGCCGAAAGTGATTTTCAAAATTGGAAGCCGAAAGTGATGCCAACTGCATCAATACAACCAGGTGAATGACGGCTGATAAATTAAGTTAGTACTGCAAGTGCATTCAATCGATTAGAGCAGGATCATATTGCTTACCTCCACGATGGTGTTTACGCCAACTGTTGTCTTTGCACCTTGGTGCCCCGTTGAACGCCATTGAATGAAGCTAGGCCGAATACAAACTGTGTATCTTGAACACCTTCAGCAATGGCGTTGAAACTGAGTGTAAGATTCATGAGAGTAGCTTGGTGAGCTACAAGCTTTGTGACCTGGCCATGGCAGCTCCCTTCAAGTTGTTGGTTGCTCATTTAGCGTTCTTTCAGAGATTTAGTAGGTTTGCCAAGCTAGCAGTATCACAGCCATGCTTCAGGAAGCCGTGCATCAAGAGTGTATCTGCAGATATTCAGCCTCGAAATTGTCAAAGGAAGGACGATATACATTGGTGTGAGTTTGCATTGCTCGAGGAGAGGAACTTGACTGCCTGTGGCTGCGTCTTCTTTTCCATTTCTATTTTGTTTTGAGAATGCCAGCCAGTTGAATCAAAACGCACAAGTGGACAGATATACATACAGGAGGCATCGATTCGCTTGTGATCAGCTATATCTGAATCCGATTTCTCTGGTGACTCCAGGCTTGTTTCGTAGCGAGCAGAAACGGTGATTAGAACTAACAGAACAATTTGGAGCGAGAACCTATTTTCATGCGCCCTTCAACCGCGGTAGTTATCGCTCCCTCTTCAACCGTGGATTCCGCGTTCCAACTGCAAACCTGGATTTAGTTAAATCAGGTCTCATAGGAAATAAAAGTAAGATCGAGTATAAGGAAGAGTACATACGGAAGCAGGGCAAACAAAGGGAAGAGCGATGGTAGTAGAATCATGACTACTACCACGATACATTGATGGGAACCCTTTAGTTTTGTTATATCAAGATTGAACGGACTGTAAAAGGTCGGAGATAGTTAGCTTGGCTAGTACTACCATTGGTTTTAACCCACGGTTGATCCCATATTTAGTCTATGGATCAACCGCACCAGTGTTGAAAAATATATGGTGCTTGAACTTATGAAGATGAACAGCTGGATTGAGGAAAAGTTGGAGATTGATGGTACTGATTGTACTCACCCAATTTTAATAGCTTGCAAAGATCAGGAAGAGCAACGTCTCTCCAACGCGGAAAATCGATTGAATGCTCCAGTGTCCAATGGACAGGGCAAGGCAGTTACTGGAGCTTGAATGATTATGAGACTCTCTGAGGGCCTTTGATCTCCCGCAGTCTTCAGCCCTTCCATCACGAGAAAGTAGAAATACAAAGTAATAAACGAGTGAAGTGTTTGAGCACTAGGTATTGTGAAAGGAAGTTGGGAATTGATGGAAGGAAGAAAAGGGAGGTGGTTGAAGAGATTAAGATCGAAGTTGTAAGGGAGTTATAAGGAATTTGAAAAGAATCAAGAAGTGGGAAATCAAAAGTTCAGTTGTGGGAAGTTCTATCATTCGGCCCGTTCATGCCAATGCGGCAGAATCGAGGTTGAAAAACCAAAAGTCTGAATAGACATACAATCACGAATTTACATGGAAAAAAACAATTTCTGATTAGATAGAAAAAATGATTGGAATTGTGTTGTTGTAGGAAGTACAACGAATAAATATATCTTTGTCTTCTTTGGCAAGTCGTGGAGTGATTATTTTGTCTTCCTTCAAACCTCCTCGAGATCGCCGCACTGGTCTCTAAGTTTGCACAAAGGTAGTTCAGAAAACTTTCCAAGCTAGCAATATACTTTGAATCTACCAATGAGAAGCTTTAAACTCGAGGAAGATAATCTCTTATGTTCTCTCAGTTGGACCTACTGTTTCCTTGTCAGTCAAGCTTCTCGAGGAGGTAGCTATAGAATGCTCTTCTCGATGGCTATTTTGTGCAACTCAAACTTGATCATACACTCTATTTTCAGATTGATAGTCACAAGAGAGAATTAAAGTTATTTATACACTGGCTTTAGAGTGATGTGGTGTCTTTTGACCCAACTACGCCAAAATACATTCCCCAGATTTTCATCATTACCTCCATATACTCTGTTAGATCCATCACTTCACTTGCTAACTATACTCCTCTTCAATGTAACATAGCAGGCTATTTGATTAGACGTTCAAATAGTCAGTCAGGAGAACAATAGCAGGCAGGTATAGTTGGTAGATAGTATACTATAGTCCTAGTATGATATACATAAAGTAGCCAAGCGATATAGATACCACGTCCGCATCCAACCCCTCGAGATAATTATATCATCTTTTCCGCATGTTCTCTTAGTTTACCGCCTACTTCCTCTCATAAGAATTTTTAGGAAGTGAATGATGTCCCTGACATACATATAATGCAGTACGCGTAGTCAGATATAGACTAGTGTTCACATGTATTTACAGAAGTGCATCTGATTGAGGCGGATCACGTCTAGAAGAGGCGATTTGGCAATAGGAGAACCATGCGGGTGATGTAGAGGGTGAAGTTCAATGATTTGGATACTATATTGCATTCCCAAAGCAAGTTCACAGCTTGAACCACTCTATTGAAACTGCTCATTTCATGTAGTATCAGTTGCTTCTCAAAAAATGGCTATTTGATACCACTCGTAGAGGATTATGATTTTGGATGGGTCCAGAGCACAAGATCATTCTGGCAGATATCATGATGTCATGGTTATCCTCATGTATCGACATTCAACGTCACTTGAGTTGAGAGTCGAGACTCGAGCCAGCGTATATGCCTCGAATGATAGCTGATAATAGAAACCTAGATGTCGGCAAGAAAAAAAAACAAGTGGATAGTTTGATGAAGTTTTAACGATATCGATCCACAATGAATAGTAGTATAATACCTAGTCAAAAAGATGCTCCAGGCCATATTGGCGCTTATACATCATTAATTATAATAAAAGCTCTAGAGATCTAAAATTGTCGACTTCATCATTAACAGCATTGTTAATACTAGAGTCAAAGGAGAAGGCAATCCTTCCTGCTTGCAAACGATCGACAGCTATTTAAAGAGATGTTAGTGTTAATGAAGACAAAAATCGCTGAATGTTAATGCCTACCGGAGTCTACAAAGTATTTTTGGTATTTTTGACCGAAGCTACTTGAGCTGTTACCATTGTTGTTTCCAGAGTTTCCACCGTAGCTGCCAGAGTTTTCCACTGTTCCAGATTTCCACCGTTTCCAGAGTTTCCCCGCCATAGTTGTCATCATTTCCGCCATAGTTGTCCAGAGTTTCACCGTAGTTGTCATCATTTCCAGAGTTTCCACCGTAGCTGCCAGAGTTTCCACTGTTTCCAGAGTTTCCACCGTTTCCAGAGTTTCCGCCATAGTTGTCATCATTTCCAGAGTTTCCACCGTAGTTGCCACTGTTGTTTCCCCGTAGTTTGTCATCATTCCAGAGTTTCCACCGTAGCTGCCAGAGTTTCCACTGTTTTCCAGAGTTTCCGCATAGTTGTCATCATTCCAGAGTTTCCACCAGTTGCACTGTTTCCAGAGTTTCCACCTAGTTTCATCGTTTCCAGAGTTGCCACTGTTTCCAGAGTTTCCACCGTAGTTGTCATCATTTCCAGAGTTTCCACCGTAGCTGCCAGAGTTTCCACTGTTTCCAGAGTTTCCGCCGTAGTTGTCGTCGTTTCCAGAGTTTCCACTGTTTCCACCGAAGCTTCCACCTCGCTGGATTGCGCTCTCTCCGAACTCCTT
Organism: Monilinia fructigena; assembly: GCA_003260565.1. NCBI lineage: Eukaryota > Fungi > Ascomycota > Leotiomycetes > Helotiales > Sclerotiniaceae > Monilinia > Monilinia fructigena. The sequence continues at coordinate 540,444 of QKRW01000023.1, forward strand.
AATATCTTGTCCGAAACCCATGATGATTGATTGAGGTGGTTTTGATTTGTAGGTCTAGATTATTTACCATATGTAGAGGAGGAACATAGGCAACCCGTACAACAGGGAGCTTACCTAGTATTTACTTGAGATGTTGTATTAGAAATGATGTGTTGATGTCTGTGTTGATATCGGGACGAATTCGAAAAGAGAGATCTGGACAGGAACTAAGGCTTCTTATATAGCTGTCTCCTTCCATGAGATGATTGACTCCAAGCTCTAGTATTGCATCACTTTGATACATTATGGTGCAATACTTTGATTTCCTTATTGAGTTCCTCAACCAATATGATACGCATACTTGCATCCCACGATTGAAAAATAATCACCGAACAATCTGTAATTATGGATCTTTTGACAGATTTTCTAATGCTTCTACACTATACAGTACAGAGTAGGCTTGCAATACCCCCCTAGACAAAGTTATTTGATGAGTACAATCCACAAATTGGTGATCAAAATGATCTGAAATGGTCAAAATCCCTTGTCTCAGCTGAGCCAGGGTTGATATCTAGCTACAGTAGATTTGAAAAAAGAAGATGCGAAATTCTTCCTTAATGATAAGGGCCGATGTAGTATTCAACACTTATGCTTAAGGGTGGAGAGAATATCTATCTAACGAAAGTCTGGATTAGTTCCATGAACTACAACAAATACGCCGTTCTCGCCCGAGGACCCCTGCCCCTGATCAGCCGAACAGGGCTCGGATGTGAGTGGGTAGGATGCCACTCTTATCGCGTGGCAGTACAAGATTACAATAATTTTGTTGCATGAGTCCCCTACCCCACATCCGCCACCCCCCATTCCGCCACCTTATAAAAATACTATATCCTTTTGAACCTTAATAATTCAACAATTATTCAATTTCAATACAATCCTTGTATCATCACTTTCTATAGTAGTATCAGATTCAATTTCTTCAATTTTCGATCTCCAGCTTCAATTTGAGCTTTCTAATTGCCCTAATCCCTGAAATTTTCGAATTTGGACTAGTATTAACTTTACGTCTTTTTCTAGATGTTATTTCGATTTATTTGATATTCCAATTGTTTTATTCGAAGCTCTGCTTGAACTAGTTTTATAGTCCTTGAGATCGAATCCTTTTGCAATCTTCGAAAAAGTAATCTACGAGTTGGAAGATCGACCCCTCTCGTGGTATAATATATTCGCATATGATCGAATATCAGATGCTTTCTAAAAGTATTCCAGTGAATAAATGATGATTTTGTATTCCATTCGAATGTGAGGATCATCATCTGATAAAAAGATTATGATTTATAAACCTTTTTGTTGCTGTTTTCGATCAAAAGTTGGCTCAAAAGAGGTTGGCCATATGCTTCGATCAAAGGCTTAATGCTCTTCATCCAGCTTTTATATTATAAGCTGTTAATCCTCTATTCTGGCTATATAATAGCAAGAAAGAAAATTCTGCTTCAATTGGGGTAGAATCCTTAAAAGACTCATTGGTTGAGTTAATGCCGGTATTCGTTTTTGAAACTTGAAATACAACTAAATTGTTGGTTTATCTTGGTGCAGTTTGAAAGTCAATAATGGTATATCATAAATACGTTGTTATTGCTCTGAAGGATCACTATCTAAAAGCTATGGATCGACGACTATATAGAATGCCGAGGCGTTAGCGCGAAGCCTAGCGCGTCCTGTGATTATCCCGACATAAATCAAATGGTTGTAGTACGTATAATGTATGTAGCAGTAGAAATAAAAATATATATTATTTTCGAAGCATTCTTTCATGAATTCGGTAGTTTCATGATTACTATGTCTATTCAAAATGAGTAATCTGGGTTCGGAAGGGTTTAGAAGGGGTAGTGAAGGTATAAATACCTTTTCAACTATTCTAATTCTATTGAATCCGTAATTCATTCATTTTCAGTAACCATAAAAGCTTTATCCTTTATATAAAAGTAAAATTTGTAGGAAACCATTACTATTAAACGCTTTTGCCCTTGAAATAACAAATGGATTATAGCTTTTCCAGTAGCCGAAATACATTCGATAATGTCACGGGTTCGACAGCGTGGTCGCGTGGATGCCTTAGGCATACACGTTCTATATAGTCGGCGCTCATCCAGCGCCTTCTTCCATCCTTGTAGAATATCATATATCTTACCCAGACCTATCCCTTGCGCCGCGATAGATAAACAAAATCCAAACTTTCGATCTAGGCAGTTTTTTCTGAATAAATTGACAATTGGAGCTTCCTACAACTAGGCTATTAAGACCCTAACCCTCTATACTACCAGCTTCATCTATATTCCACCTGTTTTCAGGTTTAATAGTTCATATCCAGTAGATCAAATTTTCGAAACTATACTTTAATAATATCCGTTGTAGCATCTACAACTCTTGCAGAATCGATCCTGTATTGCCTTTTGGTCTTAATAATAGGATTCCGTTTTAAAAGTTTGTATGACCAACGCTTTCCTAATGAAGGACCTTCGTTTCGTATATTGAGAATAGCTTAACAATTTTATGTATTTGTTAATGCGTAGGGCAAATACCTAAGGCTTCCTATACTAATATCCACTCTGCTAAACGTTTTTCCTAACTCGGAGCTATCTTTTGCTGAATTTGAGCATCTATTTTATAAGACGAATAACCATTTATTCGATCTCGAAGTGTACTATATAGTATACCGTAACCTGCAACGACTTTCGGTATTTTAACACCATTTGCGATCGCGTTTAAGGCCATTGCTATATCATCTTCAGTATATGACTTCATTCTCATATAAATAGTGTGATTTATAAATTTAAAAAGAATGGAATAAAGGGCTGTTGAGTTATTAACATCTAAATGATATAAGTTGCGTCGAGTAATGTGTTTTTATGAGGTGGCGGAATGTGGGGTAGGGGACTATTCTAAAAGAAGCATCAAAAATCCTCTCCGCCAAGATGATTGATTGTCTATCTTCTCTAATACTAGATGGTTCTGATGTTGACATTCATGTTGAAACGTCCTTTGCAGGAGAGATGAGCACCACGTGATCTGCAAAGCCCAAACCCATTGCTCGTAATGCCAAGCCAAGCCACCTTTTACGATAAGAGTCCCTATAGGAACCTGTCGATAAGGAACCTGTCGATAAGCATCCTCCAGCTGCCCAGGTGCTTGAGGTCGCCATTCATCAAGGAAACAAACATCTTCACCTGCTGACCCTTTTCTTCTATTTGCGGCTTGTATTCATACCTAACTACCTATGCAGAAACTGTACAATATATCTCATTATCAGCAGTGACACTTGTAGTCTCCAAATTGCACAGCACAATATATATTGAACTTATCGACTCCTCTCAATTTCATCTCCAGCTTGTGTACGAACGAACACTCTATCCTTAGATACCTACTACCTACCCTCACATCAAAATGGATCACAAAATGGAATGCCGACAACCTTTACAATCATCATTCGAGGAGAAACAATCCTTACCAACGTTCTCTCAAAAGATAACTCCTCGCATTATCATTCATGGTGGTGCGGGTAATATTTACTGCTAACCTTCCACCCCAAAATACAAGCTATATCATGACTCTCTCCTGCGCAACTATCCAATACTCACTACTTCCTCACATCGTTCATCATCCTTTCCTCTCCAAAAAACCTCTTCTTCTACCACAACTGCTCTCGATGCTGTTACATTTGCGGTTGCACAATTGGAGGATAACCCTTTGTTCAACAGTGGTCATGGCGCAGTTTTCACACGCGATGGAATCAATGAACTCGAGGCATCTATAATGTTTCAAGTGGGAAGAAGAAGAGAGGTGTAGGACTCATGGGGCTGCAGCATGTAAAGAATCCTATAAAGCTTGCTCGCGAAATGTTAATACGAGGCGAGCAAGACCTAGAAGGGGGGAATGGAGAACATAGAGGACCTATGAGTGTTGAAGAGGAAACATTTCGAAAGATCCATGGCGCGCAGGACATTCTCAGCTACATAAGTACTCGGCGGGAGAGTTGGCAAAAGAATGGGGATTAGAGATTGTAGACGAAAAAATACTTCTTCGTTCAGGCCAGGTGGGATGAACAATATCGGGATGAAGAAGGAGAAAGACGGAAAAGGAGATGCGTCTTGGGATGCGACTGAGTTCATACCACAAGGTAATGCGGTGCTGTTTTTGATCTGATGGTGTTTGTGTGCTGGTACAAGTACTGGTGGTATGACGATAAATTGGCCGAAGAATCGGAGACACGCCAACACTGGGTGGTTCTGGCTGAGGAATGGGAAGATGCATCAAAACTCGTGCGGGGTGGAAGATTTGCATCACTCCGTCGAACGATGCGAAATCAAGGACCTTATTGAATTGGGTATCAGTTGAAGGGATGATGGCAGACTGTTTTCCGGCTTAAATCTGAGGACTTGATCCTATCTCCCAAGAATGGCTTGAAGAAGAAGCTTGAGTGCTAGATTAAGCTCCCGAAAGCACTTAAGATCAACCGCCATGTCAGGTACTGGAAATGGAGATTCTTTCCTTCGTCTCGCCGCTGTAACAAGTGCTTCACGATTGCTAGATATCGCCCTAACACCTCTCTCCAAACTGCAATCACAGAAATCACTGGTCCGGGTGGAGAATTGGTCAAACTGCTGGGGACAGATGGAAAAGACAGGTGAAGGTGAAGGAGGTACATTGGTATTGAGCTCGAAGTTGTTGTTGATAAAATGGCCGGAAGATAGATGCAGTGAGTCATGTAGTTCTGATTATAATTGTGGAGGTATGTTCCGCGCAGCTATTAACGAAAACGGAAAAGGCCATAAGAGAGTAGGAGACCTGGTCAGTATAATGGCTTGAGATATATGAAGATGAGGGAAGGGAGTATGATATTGCAGAATGGTTGATCAAATAGGGCCTTGCTATATTAATCTTCAGGCTAGTATTATTAATCACAACATGAATCATGGAATGAATACTATATGTTCTCAGTCAGTTGTTTTGGGGAGGACATCTTTATGGTACGTTCAGTGAGGTTAGTTGAAGGGACAGCAAGATTGTTTCATGGTCGAGAATTCTAAGCACATGAATCTCATCGCAATTGACGATCCACTCGACCAGTTGCATCACTTCCTCGTAAATGATCTCCCCATCAAGAAAAAGACGCACCAAATATGCTCATTTTGCCCACGCCTTTTCTCTATTTGGCACGTCAGTTGATGTCAGCTCTTTCCAGATCCTTTAATGACTACTTGTTTTTAAGAATGTTTCAAGTAAAGGTTCTGCAAGCCCGTGCTGAAATACAGCTCTGATGGACCCAAGCTCTCAAAAATGATCGCTTATCAACGTGTTCTGTGCCAAGGATTATACAGAAGAATCAGATCGAGATCCGCACTGTGATCTTCTTGTTTTCGAAGTTCCTACTCCTTCTCAATGGCCAGAGAACATATTGCTCAATTTCTGCAATTGCGTCTATGACCCGAATAAGCATGGTTGATAATTCAAGGAGTTCGTGTCAGGACTCTTGGCCAAGTAGTCGTTGAATCACATCGGTCACAGCAAGTGATTTAGAAAGACTTTTGTCCCGTTTCGAGACTTCTTTTAATTCCGTATCGTAACTGTAATCTGAAGGTGATTTGACATTTTAAAAAATGATCAGCGGAAAATTTCTCTTTCAGGAATAAGGCTATGGTTGTTCACAGCGGTGTTCTGCTCAGTGTCAGAATTATAAATCTACGTACGAGCGATCTGGCCTAGTCATATATAATTCTTCATCTTTACGGCAGCCAGATAGCCGTTGGGTGACTTGTCACACATTTCATATAAGTCATCTCAAAAATTTAATTCATGTTTTGAAAGCGATGGCAGGCTTTTGGGTTGTCAAATGGTTTTCTAGCTGGCTCATTTTATGTTTGTGCAGTATCTGCATCTCGGCACCAGTGACCATCCTGACTGGTAACGAACGATCAATCAGCCATGAACCACTATCGTGATATGGCTTTATTTGCATGTGATGCCTAATTACTTCACAAATGCGTTTTGTGTTTTGCAATGATCTACTGCTTGAAATTATACCGTTGCTGTAGTCTGATAGGGCTGGGAATGTCATGATGGGGCCAGCACAGTGAATTCAGACGTCATTGATAGGCCACCTGATATAGTTATCACTTATTTGATCACACATATCCGGTCAAATTTCAAGTGCAGGAAATCTCCTTAGTATCACTTATGTTTGTATATAAATACGTCACTCTGATAGCAGGCTCGTCAGGCATCTAAATACAGCCTATCTTGTCACTCAGCGCTGATTTTTCATCAGACCATTTGTTCATGGAATAATGTGGTATTCCTTTTTTTGCATCTTGAATAGCTCTTTTAGCTTGATACTGTATTCCTTGTGATATATCTTTGAAGTTCATCTTTTGAGCTTGACCCCTCACAGAATGAGGGTCATAATCTAGGTAGGGCTAATGATGTCGGTTGGATGACTAGGTGCGATGCTGTCTTGCTAGATGGAGGCGAGAGGAGAGATGAGTAGTATACAACAAGAGGAGATATCAGAAAGAAGCGGTGATGGCGAACCTCATAGCATCGTCAACATGAAAGGTATACTTTTGAGGTTGTTGCTAGTTCTCTTGGCAAAGCCACCGACTAATACTCTTTTCGACCTGGTAGCACTCTAATTCCAAGACAGGGCTGTATATTTCCAGGAAATTTGAGGTGCTCTCGAACAAGTCAAGCGTGGGAATCAGCTTTTTCACAATCGCAATAATGTTGCCAACGTAGAATATAATAAGTAGGTCAGTTATTGCTGACGCACAGGGCCCTCTCAAACTGGATTTGAATTAAAAATTATCAAAGCATAGGTCAAATCAATCATACTAAACAGTATGTTAGGGACTGTTGGAAGCGAAGAAGCGCTGACCTTACGGAAAGCACTTTCATGCGACGTCCAATCATCAAGGTCGTTGCAGATAATTTATCGTCTCAATGTTGCATTTGAAAAGCGCTGGAAAAGTCAGAATTGTCAAATCTCGAAATCGAAAGCTGCTCCATAGCTAACATTGCGCCAAAGTTTGTGAGATGTTTATGTTGGTCAGATTATACATGAAATCCCAAGAAGTAGTAAATGACTTTGTCCGTTTTACAGTTGCATGGATACAATAGAAGGTAGTACGTTCCTTCAAGTTAGTACTCCACATTCAATGCGGGTAGTTGTCCTGATACATTCAAACTTTGGTTTGTAAATGTGCATTCGTTACAAAATGATTGGTATGGCCACTAACAACTTCTCATTCAATATCAGTATATTACCATTATGGCTCAGAGAAGATTGCTTCTATCAGTGTTTATTCATCGCCAACTTCACCCCAAACTCCGTCTAAAGTATTGGCTGCATCCAAAACACTCCTACTTCTTCCCCTCCCTTTCCCAAATTAATTATCTGGCCCTTATCTCCTCGTCGCATCCATCAAGTTGCTCTCATATCGCTCCAAGAAAACCTCTGGCGGAACGAATTCTTTCGAGGAGATCTGCCGCACTTCTCACCCAGTTATCAAGCTCTGATAGCCAAAGTGGAAACAAAGCTGGAGTAGTACTGGTCTCGGGGAATCTGGCATTCAATCTCTGAACGGCTTGAATGACATTCAGGGAATCCTGATCTGGTTTTCGAAAATTGTCAAGTTCCTGTCTTGTGGGTCGGGGAAAAGCCCGTATGGGCCAAGTCCTTGGTGGTTGGGCGCTTTGAGATGATGACATTTTTGGATGGAGGAATCAAATTTCTTATTTCAATGGATACTTGGCAGTCCGTAAAATCGGCGGTAGAGTTTTTCTCCAAAGGAATTGAGTTTGGTTCTCGCATTTTATACTTCAGGTAGAGGCGATATTGTTTCCACAAGACTCCGGTTAGCATGCAGTTGAACAAATGACCAACATAATTCATACTAGGCTGTCAGTAGCAAATAGTCACAGATCAGGTGCGAGGAGTATGTGGATAACTGATTGCTATGATCATTCACCGAGCTCTTCGCTGACTTTTACCAATACTTAAAACATATATCTCATTCGTGCAGCCAATTTGAAGTGGCGACTCATCATCGACTGACCTCAATGAGCGACTGCATATTTTTAAACCCCCTTCACGAGGGCTCGGATGGTATTAGCATAACAGATAACTAATAAGAAAAATAATTTTCATTCTGTGGCGATCATTTTGCCAGTAGAGTAGAGAGAGATATTGGCAATGTTTGAATTGAGGTAAAAGTCAGGAGCAAAAAGATCTTGTTGTTAGTTGTCAACTCAAATATTAAAAGAACTTCAGAAATGGCCATAGCTGGTGGTCCCCATATGCTTCCTTGCAAGCTCTTCATCTACCATCTTTCCCTTCCTAGTTTGTTCACGAACGCTAATCTCATGCTTTTTCTCTCCCTTCTCGCATAATAATACCGCCTTCCTTCCCTCAATACTGTTGACTGCATCTTTATGGTACCAATTAGTCGTAAAAGCTTTTGCAACATGCCTGGCTTTCATCTTCCATCTTTGCATATCTTGTGTTTATTATCGTACTCTTTAATATTTGCATGATCAAAAACTCCATCTTTGTGATTGGCTATAATAAGATGTTTGGTCTGTGAGAAGTAAAGCTGGGGCATCCACTTGACCCGATTTGGAGAGCTGTTCATTTTTGCAGTCTTGACTTCCAATATGGGGAGAGCCGAGATTGGAGTTGCCGTTTTCAGTATTTTTATGTTTTGTAAGTTGATTCTCGATCTCTGAACCGATTCCTAGGGTTTGTAGACTCTGCGAAAGTCCCTCTATGCTTTGCGTGTCATAACATCCATCAACCTCGAACCTCACCATCCACTTCATCCCACCAATCTATAGTTAGCAATACGATGATGCTCACTACTACCTTCAGGACTCCGGATACTTTAAGAATGCCTCCTCAAATTGGAATCCATATCCATTAGAAAGTGTAACTACCAACAGATGCAACGTTTTTTCAAAGATCATTGTATTTTGAATTATTTCAACATCAATTCTCCATACCTGGCCCACCTTTCCATTAACAAAGTCTAGCAGTTGCGTAGAGTGTTACGATCGGTGATGAGATCCGTAGATGAAAGAGTAGATTGATCCGATGCTAGCCGAAATAGCAGCAAGTACTGGGGCCATCGATACCTGTGTTTGATATTCTGCTTTCCCTATCAAAGTTCTGTTGTATCTTTTAGTTTTATTGGCAAAGTAGGCGGCGACCATATTGGTGGAGAGCCAGGAACCATGATAGAAAGGGACTTTGTCCACAAGAGATTGTAGGACGCAATATTCGAAGTCTTCAATCCTAATATACTCATCGGTGTCAAGAGTAAGGTTATCGAGGGATAAAAGTGTGATAGTAGTAATGACCTGCCTGCATTTCGAGTAATTTTGTGCGGCGAACCTCGTTGTGGCTTTGGAGATTTCATGTTTTGGTTATCTGTCCATGACAATCAGTACCCATCCCGGATCAACAAAATACATAAATAAACGCCAAGAATCAGAGCTACCTCATTTGGGGATGTAATCTTGGATATTGATAACCGTCTAAAGCCTTAAAAACATGACTTACTTGAGGTATGCTATCCTCATTCAGCTCAGTTGAATATAGAACTGGCAATCAATACCTCTTTTGCAATTTCCCCTGCGCCAGAAATGGCACGTTTTTCATGCCCTGTATTCATCATATTTACTATTTCTTTGATTACCGAGGGATACAATGATTATAATCATCCACGGGTCCACGGGTTCTCAAGATAATGCTGATAACGTATATGGAATTGCATTAAGTTGGAAAAGGATCCGGAGCTTACGCGAAGATATCATTGCAAACGAAAGACGGTGGGATTCCCAGCCACCTCCGCACATCAGCCTCAATAGCCTTTCAATTCTTGACACCACATTTCTCTGACCTCCACACAGATCATACAGCATGAAAGTCTCTAATTTTGCTTTTCCATTGCTCCAATACCTCAATTTTCACAGAAAGGGGGATGAAGCGAATGTCAAGTGTAGACGCCGGAATATACGCTCATCGATACGTATAAGTTTACTGTGTACGATGTAAGATGAAACTTTGAGGATTTTGGTCATCTTCGTAATTTGTTCAATTCTTTCCCTTGCTGATATATATGTTTGCGATGAATTAAATAGCACTCCTCTCATTGACTGCTTAATTTCGTGTGGAAACTGGAAGAATGTAGAGGTAATATAATTAACTCGACTCATGACCCCCGGGACGGTAGCAGGATGCTAACCTTGAGTATTTCCCCCTGGTTTGATCCTGGCGAAACGCACATGTGTATCATTTCTTGCGATGAAGTTATATCCACCAGAGACCCAAAAGTCAAGATGTATCGTACGCAGCACTTACATATGAGGTTACAGCATGGAGCTTTTGCGCCTTCATTTTCTGGTAATAATAATCACGTGATCATATATCAGATCCACCCCGCATCGTTCCAAATACATTCAAAAACTAGCGATAAAGCTCCATGTGAAGGAGTTTGGCATATATATGGCCATGGTCAGGAGTACTGACTAACTGATTCATCACAACGAATTATCGCGTGTAGAGCTCATTGTGTCTTTTTTTTTAGGTTCATCTATTGAATCTAATCCTTTAATCTTTATCTAATCTCTTATACTGTAAAGAAAAGAAAAAAAAAAAAAAAAAAAAGGACCATATCTTCTAAATAACATCTAGTCTATCTACTTCTCGGTTAACTTCTCAGTAGAGAATTCAGCTAGACTGTTGAGAGATTTCTGGTTGCTCAGAAGATCAAGGAAAGGAATATCGACCTTGAAAGCCCCCCAGATCCAAGTTCGGAACTCTGCCGCAATCATACTGTCCATACCAAACTGCGCTAAAGGTTTGGTATCATCGATTTGGTCCACTGGCATAAGAATTGCACTGAGAATCGTTTTGCGCATAACTCTCAAGACGCTTCTATGAGTGAAGGAGCGTCCACTTCAGAAACAAGCGTCTTAGCTGCAGTTGTTAGAGATCTCCTTCAGCCACGAGGGTGCATTTGCTAAACCTGCTTGGGAAATACCTGCATCACCGGAGTCACCTATTTCCCAACAATGCTGATGATAAAATTGCAGAACGAGGATCTTGCATGTTTCCAATTGTCGTGACATCAAAACCTTGGTCCATGAGGCTTCGCAGTCCAAGTGGCTCCAATCCGGTCAACATGTGTGCAGAGTCCACATTTGGTGCTCGCTCAGTAGCCTCAAATCACCACCTGCTCCGCTCAGAGATAGATCGATGACCTGCAAGAACTCTTCTTCTTTCAGGGGCTGGATGCCTTTTCTCAAGAGAAGAGCTTCTATCTCCGGATTTTCGTGGAGATAGCCGACTTCAGAGATCATGCCTAGACCAACTGAAACAGCTTTCTTGCCTTGTGTGCGGCGCCATTTTGCAAAGGCATCAAGGAATCCATTTGCTGAACAGTAGTTACTCTCCTTGCGGTTGCCACACTACCTGAAACCGAAGATGTCAGGAGGAAAAAGTCGAGAGCTTCATCATTTCCCTCGAGTACGTTGTGTAGATTCCATGTTCCTGCCCATTTGGGTTGAATACCTGTATGCCATCCTTCATGAGTCCATGCGGGTGAATAGAGCTTCTTGGAGACCCATGGCCGCCTGTACAACACCTCCAATTGGCTTTCCGGTAGCTTTAACAGGCCTCCACGGCCGCTTTAATATCGGCCAGTTGAAGGACATCTCCTCTGATTACTGTAACGTGAGCTCCTTCGTTTTCGAGTCGAGAAACTAGCTCCCTTGCGCTGGGCTTGTCGCAACCTGACCTTCCGACGAAGACGAAGTGTCTTGCACCCCGAGCCATCATCCAACGACTCAAACTACGAACCTAGTCCTCCGAGACAACCAATGAGAAGATATACCTTTTCGGGGTCGAGGACTGTAAGGTATTTTGAAGGTGCAACCTGTTAACACATTAGACTTACTTTTTTTGAAAAATAAATGCCACAACTTACTGGGACTTGACTTTCTGGATTTTCCAGAGATACAACAACTTTTCCAATTCTGTCTCGTAAAGAGAAGTGGCGGAAATGCTTGAGAGATTTCTGAAACATCAAACTTGGCGATGGGACCCGGCTTTGCATGGCCAGAGCGATACAATTGTAGCGCCTCTTTAGAGATTCTATGTTGTGTAAGCTGGTGGTTCAAAATTCTAGTTTTATGATAGTAACACTAACCGTATCCAGACATCCTTATAAAACTGATCAGAATGGTAATACAACTCGGACAAGTCGAAGGCTGTAAAGGTTGTGTTTCTCAAGAACATGTGCACTTAGTGATCGCAAGTTAGTTTCAGATTTCCTTCTCGAGTCACAAGGTTGGATGAAAAATGCTTACTTTCGAGTTTCCCAGCGTCGACAAGCTCGCGCTTTCCTATCTCGATGAAGCGCCCAAAGTTGGCTAGACAATCCCAACTCGCATGCATTAAATCTCCAATGAGTGAGTTGACTACTAAATCTACCCCTCGACCGTTTGTAGCGGACTTGATACCATCTACAAAAGAGGCATCCCGAGAGTTGAAAATGTTCTCGGCTGGTACACCTAGGTCATTGACTAATAGTCTCGTTTGACCTGAGAGCTTGTAGTAGTATAGACGGTTGCTCCAATTCGCATCGCCAAAGTAATAGCCGCAGTGCCGACTGCACCTGCACCTGAATGGATGAGAACAGACTCGCCAGCTCTCAGATTTCCTCGGTCAAGTAATGCATAGATAGCTGTAGAGTAAGCTATAGGAATTGTGCAAAGAACACTATCTTCTTCTTCTTGTAGCATCTTCTGAGCAGCCCATGCCGGTACTCTTTTCTGTTGTGCCGAAATAATTTGGTGCCAATAACCAGAACCCTATCACCGAGTTCAACGTTATCAACATTGGGGCCGACAGCCGTCACAACACCACAAAATTCCAAGGAACAGGTTCCTCCCTTTGTCTCGACATGTCCACTCATTGTATAAATATCTTTGGCATTGAGACTAACGGCCTTGATAGCGACGTCAATAAACCCCGCTGGAGGTGTTGTCGATGGCTCACGGATCTGTTTGAAATGTAATGAGTCGGTAACACCAGGCTTTCCTATGCTTAATTTTGCCGGTCCAACTGTAGAAAGTGCCGTGTTTTCAATTGGGTCTTGTTCTCCAATCTGTCTTCTAAATTCGGCGTTTATTCCGAAATCTGGCCCAAAGCGACTGGTGTAAAGAAGGCCATGGGCTTGAATGAACTCTTTATCATCACAATCCTCATACACAGTAAGAATTCTTTCAATATATGAAAAGGTAGATGTTGTGTTCAAAAGGCCCACAGGTCCAACATCGTATACCGTGAAACGCAGTGATGGCTGCTCAAGCATGAGGGCTCGAGACAGACATTTGAGAGCGTCAGTCTAGGATCAGGGGTAGTTAACATCCCCGAGCCAGTTAGCCATAACAACTCAGTGGCGACGTCGGTACATAGACGAAGTCGGTTCATATCTTCCGGACTCATCGTAGCTAGAAATTCTTGTTCCAATTCGAGAATAGATATGCATACCGTCTTCGATGTGATGGAAACTTGGTTCAAGTTGGCAATGGGAACATCATTGACTTGAGCTGCACCTGCTGTCTGCTTCAAGTAGGTCGACAGAGACTTTGAAAATTTGGCTACTGCGGATGAAGGCTTATTGGCCGTCTATAAAGGGGTTAAATTCGGCTCACAATTAGGAAGGCTGCGATTGAGCAGAAAAACTTACGATAATCAATACATCCTTGCCTAATAAGGATTTGGATACTGGCGTTCTTACGGCCAAGATAATTTGCTTTCTAATCTCTACAATTGAGAATTTAGCAGCAGCTAAGCTGGAAAGCGCACTGTCAGTTTTGCGGGTGACAACAACACCATTTTGGCCAACGAGAGAAATGAGCTTCTCAGGAGTGTGTTTCCAGAGTTTCTGTGACTCGGATAGCTATACATATGTTAGTTTTGGGGATTTCAAACATCAAAGAAAGTTATTGTGACGAAACTCACCTTGCTGATTAGAAGAGTGTCGAAAGGACCTGATGCTCCATTGCTTACTGTCAAATCGCCGTTCTCAGCCAGACTACCAGTATTCCAGGATTGAATTCGTGGAAGAGCCGTTTCCTTATGAAGCAAAGACAACCAACTCTTTGGTCTACAATCGCAGTCTGGCCCAAGTTCAAGAACACGCATTCTCGGATTGTGGTGTCCTATGAGATCTAGTAGTGCTCCAATGACAGCTTGTGTCTCATTGTCGACTAAGTCAGGTTGCTGTTTGGATATAAAGGTACCAATGTATCTATCCATCTCGGATTCTGTACCCAGATGAGACTTAGAATATCAGGTCTCCAATTAACACGCAATGTTGGATGTCGCTCAGAGTGTATGTCATCATTGGTTTCTCCACTTCCCATCTTTCCAGTGTAGAGAGATAGACGAACATCTTTCATGTCAATAACAACACTACCTGAAGGTCCTAAGAGCGTAGCATCAATTCTCCTGGTCGCGAAACAGTTGTGGTCATTTTGGTATGAAATTGTGGCTTCTTCGTCATTTGTTTCTCCCAAGGACTGGATTCGACATTCTGAGATGAAGACTGGTAGGAAGGCCTTGAGAGTGCTTAAGTTACCGCCTGTACCGCCATTATGCCTGATTGCCTAGGTACGAGAGAATAGAGTCAGCCTTGCTATATCATCAAGGAGAGAGAAACATAACGACTGAGTGGTTTTTCAATAATGTTTGAAGTCTCAGAGTAAGACACTACTATAGGGGTTGGCCAAAGGGGATTTGGTGACTTACAAGCAAGCATCAACAGTAATTGGATGCACAAAATACTCAGTATCTGGTAATCTTTTCCGACCTTCTTCTTTAGGTTGGTCGTAGATAATGCATCAGATCTGATACGACTCCCGTCGGTGCTCAAGCTTGTCAATGACTGAAACTGTGGTCCAAAGAAAAGCCCACCTTCAGCAAGCTTCTTGTACCAAGGGTTCATAGACATTTCTCAAAGCCTTCTGTATTCTGAACTTCAATTGTGCTTTCGCTGCAATGGACCTCCGGTGCGAATACTTCTGAACAATGGAGTGTACTTTGCCGATTCCAGATGATATGAAAAATCACACAGTCAGTAGATTTACTATGGTAGATATTTTTCGCCATGAGAAGGCTGTATGGAGTTGACCTCTTTGACTCCTGTATCTTTCTCATCTTGAATGACAAAGCGGTGCTGATGCTCACATTTCGGAACTCGAAAGATGTGCTTGGTCACTGAATTTTCCTGATATCGCGCTTTTGAGACTTTAACTTGAGCAATTGCTTCCATTGCCATGCAAGATAGCCAGTAGCTGGGAAACAATCTGAGACTCACCTTGTGATCCATTAGCCAGCGGTTTCTTTTATCGTATAATATTTCGCAACTCCAATATTCATTAAGCCGTAGCTGGCGATCCAAAGCTCATGACGCACATGCTGTCGGTTTCGTAACTCGACAGAAGTCGAGACTCAGCCCAAAGGAGACCAGCTGAGTAGTCCCATGGATATGGTTGGACATCATTTATATACTTGATTCTGTTGGGCAAGTGATTGACATTCTGCCACTGCAATTCATGACCATGAAGGTAGAGACTCCCTGCTAATTTCATGAACACAATTCGGCATCTTGACTCATAAATGTGGAACTATATGGAAGAAAATTTTTGTCAACTTTGATTGAAGCCCGAACTTGCTGCACGGGTCCCTTTAGAGCTGGATGCGGACCGATCTCAATGAGGTGAATCTTTCATCACCATAAGATCTTGAAGTGCAGAGCTAAACTGAACTGAGTTTCTCGAGGTTGTCTCGCCAATACTCGCTTTCCTTGCTTGCTGGCGAGGTGTAGGTATTTACTGCTCTCATAACCACGGATGAAAACATAGTAACGTCGGAACTGTAAAGCTTCGGGTTTTCGTCCAAGTGGGGTGCAAGGAGACTTTCATAAAGAGGGCAATCTCCTTTACCAAGTGTGAATGGTAAGCTCTTCCGCCAGTCTCGATTTTTCGTGCGAATAATTTGTTCTTCTGCAGCTCTGCAAGGAGAATCTCTGCTCCCTCTTCGGATCCGCTGAGCGTACACTCTCGGGAGAATTGACACAAGCCACGCATACCTTTCCCGCAGTCCTTGTTCATCGATTAGTTGCTCTGCTTGCTCAGGGCTTATTCCAGCCGCGACCATGACTCCTCTTGATTTTAGCATTCCGACGCATACCCTCGAAAGTATGCTGAGAGAATGGCCTCTTTAGCGTCAAGTAATCCGGCAGCATAGGCTGCTGCAATCTCGCCCGATGAGTGTCCAACTACTGCTGATGGAGCAACACCCCAACTTTGCAATAGATTGACGAGGCCAATCTGAATGGCTGTGCAGATTGGCTGACTGCGAGTAACATGGTTGATTTGACTGGTAATGCGGCGGATCTAAAAGCGTTTGTTCTAATGTCATGTTGGAGCTGTCTTGGTTGATAGACTCTGCAATAATTGTCGAGTTCACGAATGGTGCTGCGAAAACTTTCGTTATTCTGGAGCAGCTGCTTGCCCATTTCGGGGTATTGCGCCCCTTGACCTGTGAAAATAAAGGCAAAAGGAAGGCCTGCTGATTTTGCATCAACAGTCTCAGATGACTTCAGGTTCTAGCAATTCGGAACTTCCATCACTCTTTGTCCTTGCCAAAAAGAAATCTCTTATTGCGCATGCTAGGGGATTTCTGGGTCAATGTGAAGGCGAGGCTCTGGGTTGTATCTGCGTCACCATGTTGGACAATCTCTTCGGTCTGTTTAAGACGATTTTCCAATGATTTCTTCGATGCGGCTGAAATTGGAAGTACAACTACCTGAGCTTTGCGATCAAATGGAATATGAACTTTCTCGCGGGGTTTGTTAAGGAAACTGTCGAGAGATTCGACAATTGCATGGGCATTTGCTCCACCATATCCGAATGAGTTAATACTCGCTCGGCGCACGTCTCGAGGCCATTCTCCTACATCCATGGCAATGCTCATATTCGCCCTTTCAAGATGAACTAATGTTTGCAAGGTCAGTGAAATTCTCTTATGCTGTTGCAAGACCAGAGGCTACTTACTCTTGGGATTTAGTTTTCTTGACACCATATGTTGGTGGAATTTGACCTTTGTCTAAAGCCAAAGCTACTTTTATCAATGAAGTGAGCCCACTAGCGGCTTCACTATGACCGAGATTCGCTTTGACCTGAATTTCACCGGTAGAATTAGATATTGAATTTCAAGGGGAAGAGGTGAGGTCAATGGAGGGAAGTATTCTAGAGTATACTTACTGATCCTATTTTCAAAGGCCATTCTCTAGGACCAAAACAGCTCTGAAGGCCATCGACTTCTATAGGATCTCCTACAGCTGTACCAGTTCCGTGGCACTCAATGTAGTCTGTTTCGTCGAAGTTTAAGTTAGCACTGGCATATGCCTTGCGTATCACGGCTTCCTGCAGCTTGGCACTCGGTAAGGTGATTCCAGGAGTTCTTCCATTTCTGTGGTACAGTTTGTTAGCTCATGGTTTTGGTTTGTGAGCATTATTAGATTATCAGACTCACGAGTTAATGGCCGTGCCACGAACAACACCCCAAATTTTGTTTCCGTCTCTGAGAGCGGAAGATAGAGACTTTAAGTACACTGAGTTTACAGCTTCGGCTCTCCCGTACCCATCAGCTGAAGCGTCAAATGTGTGGCACGTCGAGGTCGGTGAAAGAACCCCTCCCTTCATTGTCCCGAGATGCCTGTTCGGGGGCAGTAATCAAGTTGGCTGCTGCAACAATAGCCCCATCGCATTCTCCATTCTTTATGGCATTTACTGCATTATGGAGACAATAGATGGATGAAGAACACGCAGTGTCGATTGTGAAACTACAAACATTTGAGTACTTGCTGGAAGATTTTTACATGACGTCTGAGACTGCATGTCGAGAAAGGTACGTACCTTGGCCCATTGAGGTTAAATGCATGACTGATTCGATTAGACACTATAGGCGGTCAGTTTTTGAGTTTCTTGAATACGAGATGTAAATTCGGGGAGTCCTCAGGGATTTTGAGAGAAAATGTTGATGATTAGAACTTACTGATAGCTGTGCCAGATCCTGTGGCATTATATCGATGCATGTAATCAGGATCTCGAGCTTGCATGGTTAGGTAATCAACGTAAAGTTACCCACGTAAACTCCCGTATTAGTTCCGGAGATTTGCTCCATTGATAATCCTGCGCTTTCAAAGCATTCGAAAACTACTTCTAAAAGTTTTCGTTGTTGGGGATCCATATAAGTAGCCTCTAAGTTATTGATGCCAAAGAAGCTGTTCTCAAATAGGCGGACGTCCTCTTGTAGGAAGTATCCACCATCTGCATCCATGACTCCGGCTCGGCTGCCATCAGGATGATAAAATGCTTTGATGTTGAAACGCTCCTTTGGCACCTGACCTTGAGCAGAATCATTGCGGGATAAGAATTCCCAAAGATCTGAGGGGGATCTGATACCACCAGGTAGCCGACATGCTAGAAGTGTTAGTTAATTGGGCTTTCGAGTCTACTGGAAGGAAGTTTTACCCATTCCCACAATACATATGGGGTCTTCTTCATCGCTAGGTTTTCCTCCGTTTGCATAATTATTGGCATGCCCATTTGAATACCCGTTGGTATGCCCGTTGGTATGCCCATTCGTCTGTCCGCTGGAAGGCACTGCCTGAGGAGTATTGGTTCCATTGATCTTCCCTGCCATCTTGAAATTGGTGTGGGAAGGTAACTTCAAGAAAAAGATTACCAAAGTTTGAGCTAAGAATTGGGTATAAGAAGTTGAATGAAGTTGGAAAATATCTATAGTCTATGTTCAATCTTGATCTTCACACAGTCTTTCGAATAGATATCTGGGGCAAGTGTTTAATATATCTTGATTTCCCCAAAGACATACCAGAGGATGAATAGTAAGATGTGATTGGCGTATACTCCACATAGGTGTATCTGCCGGTAGGCAAGCAGTTGCTCCATCTAGAAAGAAGTGAGATTCTGGAGACTATACAACTTAGACTTTTCACAAGAATTATTTGTTCTAATTGGGGAATTTTGGCGTAAATTGTTATCTTCTGCCTTGTTTCATGAAGATTGTGAGCTGAATAGTTAATTCACTAAGCTTCAATGCCGAGACCCAATACACAATACACGATTAAAAAAAGGAGCTGTAGTAAGCAGATAAGATAGAGTAAGAAGATTCGCTGGCAAAGTGCCTAGTACCTATTTCCGTAAGCTTCAAGATGATGCAATCTACAGGCAGTGATATGTCTCTCACTCTATGTTACCCTATATCTTACACGAGCGTTTCATGGCAAAATATAATCATATGCACCTGAGCAGTTGAGGAGAATATCCGAAGCAACGATGCATGTATACGTAAAATGATGCCTGTCTACTGCATATTTCCTTTCATCAGATCAAATGGCGGTGAAGTGATAAGAATTTGCAAGAGAATTCCCAATATTTGGGGATCTTCAACCCGAGATAGCATATGATAATGCACACTTAGAGATTTTCTTCAAGCTCCGCAAGCACCACTATTTGTTCCCTCGCCCTTCTCGAATCAATTTCTCGGTCAAGCACTCACGATGTCAGAAAGACAGAAATATGCCTTGGTTACTGGGTATTATTCCAGATCACCTTGAGCATGTGGATTGCTAGCTAACCTACGTACTAGTTGTGGCCAAGGCGGAATCGGTGAGGCTCTTGTTCTTGAATACAAACGCCGTGGTCTGTATGCTATTGCTACACTCCTTCCACAAGAATCTAGCGAGCATCTTGACCAGGAGAAAATCACCTGGTTTCGACTGGATGTGACAAAAGACGAATCAATTCTCGAATTCAAAGAGAACTTATTTGATATCACCGGTGGATATCTTGATATATTGGTCAATAATGCGTAAATAAATCTGAAAACCGACATGCAGGTCCATGTTTGTACAAAGCTAATCTTGTGTATAGTGGCATCTGTAAGATACCTGCAATTCTTACATTCAGAATTTCAACTAAGGTCCTCCAGGTTATACTATGACCGCGGTCGATACCAATGTTAGCTCTGTGGAGCGAATGTTTGATGTCAATGTGTTTGGGCCAATGCGAATGGTACATCACTTCCATAGTATGTTGATTAAATCCTCGGGAACTATTGTAAGTATTGGCTCCATTGGAGGCATTGTACCGTATGTATATGGATGTAGGTTTGAACATTCGAGTTTCTCAGTATTAGTCTTGTGCTCTCGTTGATATGAACTGTAGCTTCATACAACGCTTCCAAAGCAGCCTTGCAGCATTGGACGAACACTCTCCGCCTTGAAATGGCCCCGTTTAAGTAAGATTCTCTACATCCACACTTCTCCTAATATCTTGTTACTATATGAGCTGACTCGGATCTATTCTCAGTGTCAAAGTACTCATGGTATAGCTTGCTTTTCCACGTGCCTTTTCTCGGAAAATTGATGTCTTCTTTTACAGATAATCTCGGGGGAAGTTGGGACCAATATTCTTAAGGGCGACCAAAACCGAGAGCTACCACCAGGTTAACATTTGTTTTTGCTCTCTAAATCAATCATGTTTCTAACAAGCTCTCCAGACTCACACTTTGCACCCCTTGCTTCAGAGTTCAAACAACACGTCCAAAGAAGTCCAAGTATCTATATCCATCCCTTATTAACTTCCCACTTATAGAAGAACTCCTCACTTACGACAATTCGCAGAAACTACGAGCCGCTTTATCTATGCCGGGAACGTCGTCACACAGAGCTTGAAGGCATCACCCCCTGCATGGTTTTGGACTGGAAGTGCAACACGAATTATTTGGTTCTTGGATACCTTCACTTTCCGTACTATATGGGTATGTATTTCGAGACAAAAAGGTAGTCTAGGGGAAACAGCTAACCCGGTCGTAGGATTACATCTTTTGGTCGGACTTTAATTTTGGAAAACTTCAGAAGGCCCATACATCGAAAGAGAGTGATAAAGCGCGTTAGATACTCACAGATAATGCCGTGGAAAGACTGGGAAAAATTAGATATCTGTATCGATAAAACTTGATATGAAAAATTGAATTCAATGCTTTGCTACTATTGTGTGCATTTTCTATTTGCAATTCTCATGCTCGAGCCTCTGGTGTTAAATGTGAGACTTAAGAATATATCACAATGCTAATAAATCTCAGTAATGAACTCCACAATAACACCTGAGTGCTAACTCCACTTGAAGTTATGTTTTGAAGCCAGGTTTCTATAACGTCAAATTCTTTGGATACGGACTGTATCCTCAGGCTTCTAAAAAGAATTCTATATATTCATATAGGATATAACTTCAAGGTCATGAATTAGAGTCACTGACTATATTAATCTCGCGCTGGCTGATATTTTGCTACTGTGTCACTTTCAATTAAATAGATTGAAAATCAATAGTCAACTTATTCTGACAAATATAATTAAATTTTTGTGTACTATGTTCAATGATAGTAAGCTCATCTCTCCGGCTCAAAGATTCTCTCACACTGGTAATCAATATAAGAATCTTAAAATTCGAGTACTTCTTTCATAAAATCCTCAATGTACTTGTTTGCCTCCTGAGGGAAGTGAATCAAGACCCAATGTGAGGCTCCCGGTATGACTTCTTTTCTCAGCCCCGGAGCAAAATACATCTCTTGGCCTGCAATCATAGATGGAGGTAGCGCGGGGTCTTCCCCAGCCATGACAATCATGCCCGGTATCTGAAATTTGAAGTCAGGCATCCTTTCGACAAGTGGAAGCTCTTCCCTGCTATTTATCGACATAGTGCGGTACCAGTTCATCGGTCCATGAAGACCACTGCGAGAATACTCCTCCACTAGGGTGAAAATAAACGATTAGCGTCTCATTTGTGAATTGGATTCAGAACCATGTACCATAGTGATCCAAGATTTCAGAAGTCATCAGTGGCGTGGAATGAATATTCTCAAGTCTTTCCCCAATTACCCCAGTAGAGATATCAAACCCAGGCAAGCCCTCAGAAGTGACACCCCCATACATAC
This sequence comes from Monilinia fructigena, assembly GCA_003260565.1. Taxonomy (NCBI): domain Eukaryota; kingdom Fungi; phylum Ascomycota; class Leotiomycetes; order Helotiales; family Sclerotiniaceae; genus Monilinia; species Monilinia fructigena. Next base: position 562,570 of record QKRW01000023.1, read on the forward strand.
TGCATAAGAAGCCCCTTAACGTAGCCTCTGACTTTCCACCTAGAGTCTCAGCAACTGGACTAGCAAGTTGTAATTGATATTTGAAGTCCGGAAGCTGCTCAACAAACTCCTCAAGCGTGATAACTCTCGGCTGAGGTGGAAAGAAGGGGATACAGAATGTGAAAATGCCTCGAATAAGGTTTGGGTAGTAGATAGCTATACGCCACGCAAGGAACGCTCCCCAATCATGACCGCCCAGTATTATGGGCTCAGTAGTCACCTCCCGGATGATGTGAGCTATATGACCCGATGTTGTCTTCATAGAGTATTCTTGAGGGGATGATGGTGATGAAGTTTGACCATATCCAAGCATGTCTGGAATGACAACTTGGAAACCCAAGGACATGAGATGGGGGACTTGGAAACGCCAGCCCATTCCTAGATCAGGCCTGAAATCCCAAATAATGTCAGAGATTATAACATCTTCTAGAGCTGAATATGAATCTTTCTCACCATCCATGAAGAAGTACGACGGTGGCAAGCGCTATTCCTTGCGGCTTTGCTAGCATATAGTGATATATGATTTCATCTCCAATATTAGAGTATCTGTGCTCGATCCGAGGGTCATTTGGAATGAGGGAATCTACCGCCATCCTCCTGCCTGTGAAAAAATGAAAGATGTTTGTGAGAAATAAGCGTCCAGGGAAATTGAATTCGAAGAAAATAGCAAGCTCGAACAAACTCGGGGCAATGAAATGCAGAAAAGGTGTTCCGCATTCTTAGAATGATCATCGGTTCATTAAAACCCCGATCTTACAAGGATTCTTCTGATGGATATCTCCCACACCGCTGATTTGATTTTCGACAGCGTTTGGGGTAAATATGAAGCTAATAGAGTAGGAGCTGAGGTCGTATTATGCTGGGTTAATGTACCACCATAAATCCTTGATCTATCAATCGATAAGCTTAAGCGATCCAAACGCCAGTTATCCGTAATGTCAGGGATCACGGCAGATAACGTTCAGACACATTAAAACCGGGCACCAAGGCTTGGCGTAATCATGTATCACTTGCATATGCATTACCCCTGAAGATTGACAATTAAGGCTTGCATCGAGTCTAAAGTGGTGTGCTTGATAACATCAGCTGACGCTCAGCAAGGACTTCTCTCGAAAGCCTCTTTAACACTTTCAAGCAGGCAGGTAGGCTGGCAATCTCATCTTGTAGAGGTACTGTCTCCATACTGGTCTTCATATACATCAAATGGCGCGTGTCAGACATCTTCACTTCAAGATAACTAGGTCATACTTGGCGGGAGAAAACGTAGATTAGACCCTACTCAGTTAGCCAAAAAGCTTGATTTGTTTCTTGGGTATCTGCTTCAACCTGATATCGTAATCTCGTAATTCTAATCATTAGAGATTTTAATCTGAATTTGGGTTTTAAGACGCAAAGTTTTTCCATTCACATTGGAAACTTTCAAAAGGCTGAGGTCAAACTCATTAGGACTCAGATATATTCACGCGAATAATACCATAGATAACTCTTCTGAGCTAATCATATTCTTGCGAATCCCCAATTTCTCACTCCAATAGGATCCAAGTTTTGCAAAAGCCACAAGTACAGGGTTGTGTTCAACGATATGCGTTCATTTATTCGATTATCTACCATTCAAAGAAATTGAAACATTGCAAAAGTAAGCTACATAGCAGTATGTGGGAGATGCTCTAAAGCGAAAACTATCAATCCTGGTATAACAGAGAAAGTGATAGGGCAAGACGAGTTGTAATACGCCCTATCTGATAATCCCGCAGCTCTCATCATTGTTTACCAGGGAAGTTCATTTCCATCAATGACATTGATGAATTTGCCTGAGTAGTTATCTCGAGTGGCTTCCTCAAGCTAGCAAGGGCTAATATTAGTAACCGTTTTTATCAACATCAAAGGTTACTTACTTTGGTAACTAGATTCAAGACACTATCATTGATAGTGGTAGGTGCTTGTTCCATTCCGATTTGACGAGCGATCCAGTTACCCGGACCAGTTTGGACAATACTGTTTTCTTATTAGGATTATTTCACTTCAAAGGCTTTTGGTGGAATTACCCGGGGTGGAAAGCAGCCGTAATCATCCATGGCTGACTGCAATGAATTGCCCTATACGGATAAGTCAATCTGGCTTCAGGGAAAAACTCAAACAGAGTGTTACACTTACCGAACGAGCCAATTCAAAGCGGCTTTTGAAGCACCGTACGCTGGAGTAAACCAGGTATCTAAAGTACCCATTGTACCAATCGAACCCCCAATCGATGAAATGGAAGCCCATTTCGGATTTTTGGATGCCTGAAGCAATGGTCTAAGTGCTTGGAAAAGTATTAAAGTACTAAGAGAGTTGGTTTGGAAGCTGGTAATCATATCCTCGCTGGAAACATTTTCAAGATCCACGACTGGTGGGCTACCTCCTGCATTGGCGAAGACGATATCGATGTGATCAATACCGGCGGCTTTGATATCGGTTATTGCTTTTTTGGCGTCATCGGGTAAAGTATTCTCGATATGCACGAGAAGAAGCTTGGAACCACTTGCAGGATCGGTTGACTTCAACTCTATGACGGCAGAACTGCCACTATTGCGGACACTTCCGATGACGGTATGGTTTGGTTTGAAAAGATAGTGCTCAGCTAATCCTTTACCGATTCCTAAACCACTCTCAGCTTCATAATACATATGAAAGCTCGAAAAGTTTCAGCTATTTACATACCTGAACTGACTCCAGAGATAAAGACTACAGTTTGTTCAGCCATGATAAGAAGTTCGTGTCGCTTGTTTAGAGAGTGATATCTTTGGATTTACGGGGTGGAGGCTTGGATTAGATAGAATTGTGTTGTATCGGGAGCAAGAACATCACTTTTGAGTGCTTTGGTTGATATAGGCTAGTTTATGAGAAATATATTGGGCAATTATTAAGTCCCTTCTGTCCGTTATGTCCGGATGCTTGGACGGCAGTCACGGATTCAACCGTACCGAAGGATTCCGGCCTGGAGGCTGAGCATGTATCCGTTCAGCCCCATTTGAAGGATCTGAAAACTCTATACTTCGCTTCTGCTCATATGAAGAGTATGGGTCTTACGCAAAAAGATATGCAGTGATCAACAAAAAAGGGCACGTACTGCTGCTTACATGATGGCAAGTGCCAAGGAGTGTTTCGTCACGATGACATTGTCTAATCCTATCTTGCGCTAGATTTAGAATTCGCGGTACTTTGGCACCGTTTAAGTTACTTTGATAATGGTATTTGATAAAAGATATCAGTGTAAGTTCGGGGATAGGACATCTTTAAGCGAGAGCGTATGGGAGGAGGTAAGCTGACAAGGCGGGATGTAGGGATCCTTTGTCTCACATGGGATAAGACCATCAACATAAGAAACACGAGCAAATAGAATGTGTCTTGGCACTTGAGACGGACAAATTGATTTATCCGAAGCACTCTCGGATATAGCGCAGTATACTTCCGAGGGTACTTTTGATGTTTGTAAATTCAGCGTGGCATAAGTTTTCACATGGACGTTTTCAGCCTATGAGACTTTGTATCTCTTACAGCCACCGCAGTAATCAGTGGCCAAGAGTATATGTTTGTTAAACTTTATGTATTTTTGATGCTATCGCTATGTTAAGAACAACGTAGCTAACACGTGTTACCTCGTTATCACGTGACTCAACATTGCGACAGTATTAGGTTGACAGATCTTCATAGGAGGCTTTCAATCAACGAGGTCTAAGTATATCCTCTGGTACCAACTATCCAAATTCAATTATAATCAGTTGCTCGAATTATGATTTCGAGAAGATATCTAGCAAATTCTAAGCAAGAATACCATGCAACTATCATTCAAGCTTTGACTTTGACGTTCTGGCCCAACTTACCTTCCCTTCTTTACCTTTGAAAGGAACAAAGCCAAGGATCTGGCCATGTCTAATCAAAAGCCAACTAACTAATGCCCCTCCCCAGAACTTCTCAATATCGATCCAAGGCAATACCCACTCATCCCAAAATCGACTAGTCCACCTCCTACTTGTAACATCCCTGATAATCTTGTACCCGTCACCCCAGATTTGTCTTGCCTCGCCCTCCCTCTCAGCTTGGTACCTTTTAAATGCATTCTCAATCGCTTTTATGTCCACTTCACTCTCCCCAGCACTAATTTTCGTAATCTCATTAGCCAGAGCAGCAGCAGAATGAAGACCACAGGTCAGCCCAAGCCCGTTAACACTAGTAGTCTTATGCGCCGCATCGCCTACCAAGACTATTCTCCCCCATGACCAATATTTCAAAATTCCCTCTTCCTGATTCAGTTTCCGTGCCTGTTTTTTTGTCCGCATATTCCCAAAGATCTCGAAATCTATGCCCAGGACACAGCGCCACATCGCCTATCTCTTCCGCATATCTCTCCATATCCACCGCTGTATAATGCATCCGTTTCGTAATCGGAGAATCCAATTCCTTTAATGTAACATAATAAACGATTGTGGGTGTCGCAACACATTGTATGACAACACCAGAGCCACGTGATTCAAAGACGACACCCTCTGGAAGACGCAGTTCCTTATTCGAAGCTGAGCCAAAAATGCCATGAAAACTGGCAACCATAGAATTTTCATCCATTGATGTGTCCAGTCCGAACTTGGATGCCACTTCATGCATCTTAAGTCGCGTTTGTGAATGTACTCCATCGGCTCCAATAACGATAGATCCTTTTTCAATATCTCCATTTTGAAGATGAACATCTACCCCGTTGTCATGGTGGGTTATATTGATCACTTTAGAGTTTACCCTTACTCGACTCTCCTTTTCCGGCAGATTCGCGTAGAGAATCTGGACTAGTTTCCCTCGTGGAAGGAGAAGAAATGGGTATGAATGACTAATGTGAAGAAAACGATGAGAAGATTTATCTCAGATGATTGGAGTGATAACTTACTTGTCTTTCATATCCTGCCAGAATCGCGTGCTAGTCATGACATGCCCATCGCCCCAAAAACTCTTTTCTTCTCATAAATCTCAACTCCTATCTCTTGGACTTTCCGTATACAAACCAATTTGATCTAAAAGCCGTACCGTCTGCGGCCACGTGAATATTAATTGACCACCAGTATTTTGGATTGAGGATTGTTGCTCCAGAACAATGAAAGGAATCGAAGCTAGGCTCAATGCATGTGCGAGATAAAGTCCCACTGGACCAGCGCCGACAATTATGATCGGAACTTGGAGTTTTCCATTGTGAAGCGTGGCTAGTAAAAAAATGTATTGAAGATTGGTATGTATGAGCGGGATAATATATGAGGTAATTGCAATGGCAAGGCTGGACATGCTTATATAGATCTCAATCAAGAATCCGAGGTTTCCTTCGGCCACGAATCTAAGTTGTACACCTTCATCTATAGGCCAGCCACTGTTTCACAAGATGACATGGTATTCCTCTTATTATTGCAATGCATAAAATATGCACTAGTTTCTCAAACCGAGTTCAATCAACGGGGAATGTTCATTCTGGATATGGCTTACCAATAACTAATAGGAAGCGTAATACCTCCGAGCGTACAGTAACACAGTTATCAAAATTTGCAAAATATAAAATCATAGATGGCAAAAATCATGGCTTGTAGAGCAGGAACTAAATTTAACTAGAAAAACATGAGAAGCGTTTTGAATACAAAGATACCCGTTGATGTCAGATTACCCCGTCCCAATTCTACAATGCAATATGAACCCCATTTCATCTCGACCACGCAAAATCGTTTTGGTATATTCCATCTTTTCCTAACGCCTCGAACCATGAAGTAATCAGACGGATATCCAAAATATCCATTTAATTACTCATATCTTTTACGATATCCGCAACATGTGCAAATGCCAGATCATCCATTGTTTCTTGCCAAAGCTGGCTGGCGATTCTTTTTCCTTGAGTCTTGTAGATAATTGGTGCCATTCTGTTCGTATAATGGTTAACTAAGTGATTCAGATAACTCGCAGTTAAGACTTACGGTTGGATCTTTCCATCTTCCAAATACTCTCCATGTGAATCCATGCCGTGCTTGACGGCAGCATCGGTGATGTTACGAGCACCAACATCTGGAGATCGACCGAGAACACGTTTAATAACACCGAAGATAAATCCAGGGACGGTTCCATTGGCTTCTCTGTTCAATTGCGATCCATGGCATAGACCTGGGCTGGCAGTATTAACAATAGCGACAGAGGCTGGAACACGTTTAGCTAATTCGGTGAGGAAAAATTGGCCTAGCAATTTGGAGGTAAAGTAACGATCTTGGGGGTCGAAATACTTTGGTTCGTTGAAAGAAGGAAGCAGAGGAACTGAGTTCTGCTCCTTAAACTTGGCCATAGCGGACGCGTCGGATCCTGTAATTACCAAGCGACCTGGCTGCAAAGGTGTATTCTTTGATCGGATAACAGGGAGTAAGAGAATCGTCAAAAGTGCAGTTGCAAGATAGTTGACCTGAATGATCTCATCGTGCCCAGTAGTAGGATTTATCTCCAACTTCATTTTCTGGATGCCAGCATTATGAACGAAGATGTCGAGGCGTTCCAAAGTCTTGGCGCGGTCAACAAGTGCGATAATCGAGTCGTAACTTGAGAGATCCAAGCTCCAAATCTCGATAATTTGTTTACCCGCGCGACGACCACTCAAGAGATTTTGTTTAGCCTCTTCGCCTTTTTTGGCGGAGCGCACAGCGAGAATTAGCTTGCTTACACCGACATCTAAAAGCTGGCGAGCTACTTCCAAGCCGATGCCGGTATTAGAGCCGGTAACGATAACAGTTTTTGCCGGTGAGGTCGACCTCCTTGATAGTAGCAACTGGTGGTGAGACCCAGAGTTGTCGTTTAAGGAGCTGGCGATGAGATGCTCTCTGCTCGGGAGTGAGATCAAATTTTGTGGGGCTCATGTTTGCAGATTGTTGAGAGGATATCTTTGAAATAGCAGGAAAGAAAGCTTGAGATTCTAGATGCGGTATCTGTAGCTATGTGGTTTGATGGTTTGATGGTTTAATGGTCTGTGATAAGAGGTTAAAGTGTTCGTTTGCAAGTCTGCGTCGCGGGTATAGGAATATTTCAGCCACGGGGATAGGAATCTCCAGCCACGGTGATAATAAATCCTTTGTCATCAACTGTTTCGGCTACGAACTTGATTCTGGAGGTTTGGAGTTTAATGGAGTTTAATGGAGTTTGGCCTTGATTAACTCCAGGTCGGTCTGAAGTATTGCGCCACCCGAACCTTTCAATCCTAATACCTTATCGACCCACCCCCGCAATTCACCCCAAGCTAGATTACTCCGAGCACTCCAATGAAATTCTCATATTCATTTAGCCATATTTACCCATCCCGGAGATAAACAAGCGAGTTATCAGCTTACGACCCGGCTATAATGGTATGCAACACCTGCTAACGTCATCATATAAGAGAAACCTCGCTTACGACTAGTCCCAATTAGGCCCAATGTATATTTGATGCAGGAAACTCTGTGTGACCTCAGATTGTTTACTTAACCAACATTCAATTATACAATAAATTCTCTCGAGTTCAGTACTCCACAGCAAAACAACACCTCCTTGCTAGAATAATTATCCTAGTTCTCAGTGTGACAGGCCGGCTTATCCTGGGGTGTTATTCTACTAATCAGTCAAGTGGCACTTCACTCTCAGCTTCTTCCTTGTCATTCTGTTTCTCTCTCCCCAAAAATATAGACTCAAAGATGGATATCACAGGTTCCGCTTTTGTGATAGGAGGTTAGTACTCCTCACCGTTCCCCATGGTTCTATTCCCATCAGCTTATTTATCTCAGCCAGTGGGATTGGACGTAGCTGTGCTATAGCCTTCGCCAAGGCCGGTGCTCGCAGTCTTATTCTTGCTGATATCAATCTTGAGTCTGCATTGGCCGTCGTAAAGGAATGCCAATCAATTTCCTCGAATCCAGAATTTCGTGCAGACGGTGTGGAGGTTGATGTTACGCTTGAAGATTCTGTTCAGGCTGTTATGAATCATGCAGTCAGCACGTTTGGACGCATTGATTACTGTGTAAATAGTGCCGGCGTAAGAAGGCCCCCAAATCTCGAGCATGAAGATGTCTCTGCTGACTTTATTGGTTCGGTATAGGTGGGGGTCAAGATTGCTTCCGAAACCGCCGATGCTAATATTGAGGAGTTCAATAATATGCTCAAGGTGAATACGACGGGGACATTTATTGTTACGCGCATCATGTCAGCAATTATGAAAGCCCAAGACTCGCATTCCGTCGATCCATCGTTCCCTGGCAGGGGAATAACCCGTGGATGCATTGTGAATCTTGGATCAGCATCATCCTTTGTGGCTACACCTAAGATGATTCAATATACCGCATCCAAGCATGCAGTCATCGGAATTACGAAAAATGCTGGTAAGAACCAATGAATTCATGATAGTATCGTGGGATTTACTGATAATTATGGTAGCGCTTGATAATGCGGCTTATGGTATTCGAGTCAATAGTGTTTGTCCATCCTGGGTTGATACACCTATGATAAGAAAAGCAATGGATAACATTCCTGATCTTGGGAAGATGATTGAATCTGCAAGTACCTCTTGGACGGATTGCAATGGTTGAAGAAGTTGCAGATGCAGTCATGTTCTTTTGTAGTCCCAAATCGAGCTATGCAACTGGTTGCAATTTAATACTTTGACGGTGGTACTACCCTAAGTAGTAATATTTAGATGCTTGAACATTTGGAGGACAATTATGGAAGAGAATTTGTTAGTCTTTAAACTTTATTTAGATGATCAAAATTAAAGATTCAAATCAACATACATAACTTTTAAATAAAGAACCTTACTTTATCGCGAAGATGACGTCAAAGGTTGCTAGTCAAATATTTATGCCCTCGCTTATTTTCATTCGCCCGCTCGGACTCAAAATTCTTAGCTCAGGGGACATCTTCAATTCGAAATTTATGAGTACATTTATCAACATATTCATGAAACTGCTATGCATGCCAAGAAAGCTGGAGTATATCAAGGATGTTTCATGGAAGAAGAGTCGAACCGGAGCTGGGAAGCCCTAAGCACAGAAACCCTTTTGAAGAGTATTTAAACTGTATATTCTTTCTAATCTCTTCCTTCTAAATCTTCTGAACTCGGATATATTCTCAAATCCCATCCCGTATTCTAAAATGGCAGACCCAGCTCAAGAAACATCCCCAGCCACACCTGTCGTAAGCGCCGGCTATGTATCCTCCTTCCCGGCACCCGGTCTGCGCCAAATATTTCGTCACATCACAGGTCATAATGATGACGGAAAATCTGTCTTCCTTTCTTCTGATAATGGGAGTCATCATCGTGTGATGGGTGAACAGCAAGCTATAGCAAACATCATGTATTCGACACAGGAAACACCAGTAGACCTGAATGATAATGTTGATATTGATAAGGCTGCTGCTGAAGAGGTAATTGTGCTTGAATTGATATGAGAACTATTCAACTCTTGTTTTCTTTCCTTGGGAAAAGATACTTTATGCTAATTTTTAAATGTCATATAGCCACCCCTTCACTATCACAATGGTTCTATAGTCCGTATGATTGATTTTGGACCCGGCGTCGAATCCCCCTTACATCGCGCCGTCTCCATTGACTACGGTGTTGTACTCGATGGTACTTTTGAATTGATCCTCGACTCCGGCGAAAAGCGTATCATGCGACAGGGAGATATCAGTGTGCAACGAGCAACAGCCCACAAATGGAAGAATATCTCTGGAGGTGGAACTGAGCCTGGGAGAATGATGTGGATTCTTTTAGATTGTAAGGATGTCTATGCAAAGGGTGTTAAGATGGAAGGATTCCTAGGCGACTTAGAAAAGGAATATGTGGGAAGGGGGGCTAGCAAGTAGATTGTTTTCAATTGAAGTGGGCTTAACGCTAGATCAGATCACATTCAAGACATATTCCCACCATCTCAAGCTGCAAAGAGTTCCAAAAACCTTAATGACATAAGGTGTAATTCACTTCATCCACTCGATATTTATATCTCAACACAAGTAACAGCCAGTTATGTAATACTTACACTGTAATATTTAGGCAGAAGACTGCGTTGCTCCGAGGCCATGGCTAAAGATACCAGTCCGCGGCATGACTGCCAGGACTGTAAGCTTTTAGGTGTTTGAATAAACGGTGAACTTAGCTAACAGCCGCTGGAACTTACCGGGCCACAAATAGTAAATTTCAGCCTTTCGCTTAGAATAGCGAGTTTGGGAGTTTCTATAGGATTGTAAACCGTGAATCCTAATTTTTTAGTGATTAAAATACCTGCAATCGTATGGCTTTTGACTCGTTTTCTTTATTACCTAAATTCTCATTTTGATCAGGGTTCCAACGTACTTCTCCGCTACCATTATTATTTTAAGATTAAACTCAAATTTGCACATGCTGAAATCTTGTTCCAAAATATGAGCAATATCAAGCCTCGTACCAGTCCCAATTCTGCAGATGATGTGAGAGAAAGTAATGAGTGATTCTATTTGGAACTGAAAGTCTACACCGATCCACCGATCCACCGAGTTCTATGTGAAACCAAAAACTTATAATAATACATCAAGAAAGATAATATATAGTTGCACAAAGAAATTACCCCCTAGTTCATCATCATTCTATTCACCAGTTACTTCATGCAGGAGTAATCGGGTTATAGTAGTTGAACTTCCCAGTAGGATCATACCGAGCCTTCAAGGAACGAAGCCTCGTTAGACCCTTTCCATATATCTCATTAAGGGGTTCGTCTCCAGCCGCATAATTAACATACGTTGCAGGCTCAAGGCCAGATCCTCTTGTTGATTAGATCCTTATTCTGGTTTGCCCACTCAGTAGCATAGGCATCAAGAGAAGAGTTGGGTGGGAAATTGATGGCAGTAACACTAAATGTTTTTTTCCGTCAGCACATAACCATTCATTAGCGCAAAGATACTTACGTCAGAAGAGCACGGTCACGCCAAGGGAAAGCAGATGTTCTTGAGTCAACAGCTCGTACACCAACTGTTGAGTAGTCTTCTAACATGACAATAGAGTCTCTCAATAAGGGTTGCTCGGTAATTTTACTTTGGAATAGATCGTAGACCTCTCGCAGGGTAGTAATATTCCATACGTTGAGGTAGTTGGTTGAGTGAACATGTTCATATCCCTTGGCACATAGTGGCTGATCCAGTCCGGTACCAGTTGCATCGGGGATCCCGCTATAAGGTACATTCCCGTCTTCGACGGATTCTGCTGGAATCCTATCGAAAGCCTCGAAGTACTTTTGGCATCTTTCTGGGGCCCAGCATATGTAAATGACCACCAGATAACCGCCTAAAAAAGTCAAAATTTGATCCATAATAAATTAGAGTTTTAGATAAATTACCTCAGTTGAGCTGATGCTTGCATTTACCCCATAAGTACCATAGTTGACAGCCAGCTCTCTAATATGGCTGGTATTACTGTGCAACTTGTTCAACTCTCCGAATAAAGTCTCGAGCTTGTCTTGCTTCCATACATAGTTCCTGTAGTACCATGTATCAACGAGACGAGGATAAATCTTGAGCTCAAAGCTGGTAACGATGCCAAAGTTGTGACCGGCACCCTTCATTGCCCAGAGCAAATCCGAGTGAGAATTCTCAGAGACAGTAATAGCTGAGCCGTCTGCTAAGACCACATTCAATTTGACAATGTTGTCGCTGATCATTTTTCCGTAGAATAGAATCCTTGGTAGCGACCATGACCGCCACCAAGACCCGGACCAAGCATACCAACACAAGCACAGCTTCCAGTAGCTACAAAAATTAGCTTTCACTTTCATTAGAGTGTTTTAGATAGAGTCAAATTACGCACTGGTGACGTAGCCTTTGTCCCAAAGATAATCGATAACTTGCCCATCAAAGGTTCCTCCTTGAAAAATAGCAGTCTTTCCTCCCCTTTGAATGTCGATATTTCTCAAGAGGCCCATATCAAGTTGAAGACCATTGAACCTTCCTAAAGTAGCAGTCAAGCCATGAGCTTTGTTGACCGTGAGAAATGGGATGCTATTGGCGTTTGGCATATTTGACCTGTAACATGGGCGTTAATGGCCTCTGTATCTAGTTTCGAAAGGCTATGTTATACTTACAATCTTGGGAATATCTGCTTCAGATCCGGGCTGAACGACCATTCTGATAACAGGTGGCTTATATGCTTGATATCTAGCTGTCTCATTGGCGAAACGAGGATCTTCAGGCCCAAAAATATTGGATCTGCGAGAAAGTTGCGGGCCTAGCTCACGAGAAACCTGCTGGGCAGTCAGGTTGCCACGGGTATAAGTACAAAAGACCATCAAGACATGCCTGTGGAGCAGCAGTCACCAAAGATTGGAGAAGGAGAAGGCCAAAGGCTGCGAAGTTGGTAAGTCTAGTCATGATTGCAGAAGTATAATTAGAACAGTGATATGTAATGAGCGATATTAAGCAGTGGGAACATGAAGATAATTTATAGTTCAACCTTCAAAGGCATCGTATGATTTCGGACCTCGGTGCAAATGTTGATTTTCAATTATAGAAAGAGTATATGTCGTGTTGACATGTTCTTCTTACTCAACATAGTAATATTGATCCCGTCGGCGTCGATGCTCACGAATCCTTTGAGCATATTTTAAAGAAATCTTTCCCAAAACATAAAGCATCTTTGGCTAGAGTCAGGCATAAGGGCAATGCATCAGCCTTACGAGGCTTGTCTGACCAAAGCTTCTTCCGTCTCATCTCATATAAAGTGCATATCACGCCGAAGAATCCCAAAAAAAGAGTCAGTGATAAGGATACGAGATCACGCCACATACCAAGTGATCTCATGTTTATATTAGATTGGCTGTAAGGTACATGACGCCCACGTTTCTAAACACGCAAGTCAAGGGTATTTGAGGCTCAGTCTCATCTCATTCCACGTGGGAAATCTTTCTTACTTTCTGACAGACGTCACTTCTTATATGGCCATTGGTGGGTTCAAGCAAGGCACCGAATCTGACAAGATTATTCAGCCTTGGTAAGAACTTCGCCTAGAATGTGCCACTCTTAAATGATTATGCTTTCTTGCTGAAGATCACATCTATTATTGTTCTTAACCTCATCAAGTGATGAGTATTTTGATGGCTTTTCTTAGAAATTTTGGTTCATGGTACTAATCCTACTCGTATCCTCGTTCGGTGAATTGGGTACTCAGTGACGGGATGTCCAGCTCTTCAGCATGTGTAAGGGTACGCATTTATCTATCGAATATTTGGGCCGGACTACTAGCATCTCGAATGGTCAATCAAAAAAGCAGCGATATAGTAAGCTGCAACGTTTACATAGCATGGGCAAAGATAAGATATTCCTCTCGGACATTCGACGGACTATTGATGAGTGTCAAAGTCCTTCAGCAGACTTGAAGCTGCTTCAACCTGGAAGCTACTGAGTCACTCAGCAGACTGCGCGATGTAGCGGCGGAGAAGTTCAAAGAGAAATTTTATTACATATAAAAGCCAAGCTTGCAACAGCTCTGCCAAAATCCACAACAAGATCGTGGTAACAAACTAATTTACTTCTACATTTCATAGTAGTCACAAAGATGCCTACATACTTATCTTTTGAGTTTTGCTTGTCTTTTGTTTGCTCGCAGTGTGTTTACCGCGGCAGTGAGCTATCCATCAGGACCCGTTGACCTAAAAAGCGCCCTCACTCAATCAAATATAAGATGGTCTCCACAGACTATACTCTCCTTCCCCGGCCAGCCAAGTTTCAGTAATGCCACTGAAAGATGGACAATTTTTTGATCCACCAACTTACTCGGCTTCTGTCACCGCCGCCGTAGGGAGCGAAGCAGATGTTGTTAATGCTGTAAGTCTTTTCGATTATGATATACCTTTAGAGCTTAAAGGAATTGACATTCTCTAGATTAGGTTATCAAAAATCGCTCAACATTCCATTCCTAGCTACTGGGGGTCGTCATGGATATGGTACGACGCTAGGGCGTCTTAAAAATGGACTCTCTATTGATCTAAGCCAGCTGAAAAGTGTTTCTATCAACAAACATGCCGCAACCATTGACAATTGGGGTGGTGTTCGATTTAGAGACATGGTTGATCCTTTGTTCGCAGCTGGCTTTCAAATACGTAAGATACTAAAAATTTCCAGAGTTTTTTCAACATATCTAAAGTTTTGTCAGAAACCGGAACATGCTCCTGTCCTGGCATGGTCGGAGTCTCTGTTGGAGCTGGAATAGGGCGCCTTCAGGGACTATACGGTTTATTAAGCGATGCTCTTATATCCGCAACAGTCGTAACTGCTTCTGGAAGAGTCTTGCAAGTTTCTGAAACTTCCAACTCCGACTTGTTCTGGGGTATTCGGGGAGCTGGCGCCAACTTCGGTGTCATTACTTCTGCAACATACAGGGTTCAACCACTCATTAACGGTGGTATCTTTACCAGTGTCGATTTGATCTTTCCGGCCAGCAAAAATGCCTCCTATTTCAATGCTTTAGCTTCGATGGGCAATGGCAATGGAACTTTCCCAGCCAAATTAGCTGCAATTAGCAACATTATCTACAATGCAACTAGCAAGGAAGTAAGTGCTTGAGATAATACTTCCATGATAAAGTTCTGCTCTAACATAAGCAAAGCCGGAAATCCTAGCCAATTGGGCATACGCAGGGCCTCGAGAAGAAGCCCTTCGTATAATCGCTCCTATCCTAAATCTGGAACCTGCGTTCACCAATATTACCGACGTGTTATGGAAAGATCTCAACACTGCAACAGGCTTTGGCCTCGATGCGGCTGTATGCGAGCCCAACCATATCAGAAATGTCTATGGTGCCAGTCTTCGTACTCTATCTGCACCTACCTACGTATCAGCTTTCAAGAAACTGGCAGATTTCTATGCAATGTACCCCGAGGCTCAAGGCTCTGCTGTTTCTCTCGAGAGCTTTCCGCCTCAGAAAGTGAGGGATACACCTGATAGTACATCAGCTTACCCATGGAGAGATGCAATTACTTACCTGTAAGAATTTATTCACGAAATTAGTATTTTATCACTAGAAAACGTTTGCTAATTATTACCTTTCACATCCAGACTTATAGAACTCACGTGGGAAAAAGTGGGAAGTAGCGTTGAGGGCCCATCAAATGCTCTAGCACTCGAGCTTCGAAAGGATTTCGCTGCTACTTCCGGATACCCTGATCTATCTGTGTATGTGAATTATGCACACGGGAGACGAAAAGATCGAACAGATCTATATGGTTCCAGGAAACTTCCACGTTTAAACAAAACTCAAGAAGACCTGGGATCCAGATAATGTCTTCGCATTCAACAACCCATTACCAACAAGTTATCCTTAGTCGGATCTAGGATGCTTATTTTTGGAGCTTTTATTTAGACGGATTATTTAGAATTCCATCTCACGATAAAGACATTGTGCTATTGATTTGGTATTGTAAGATTTCTCGGTTGCCAGATTGTTTGGATATCTGAATATACGCCTTCACTTTCATAGCTTTCTTTTCTGATATTCTCTTTACACTTTCCCTGCTTTCTGGCGTTCTTGTAAACTACCTTGTCTTCCCGTTCATTCTTCTGCGAGAACAATTTTAGAATAGATTTCCGGGACCTAATATGTACTCTGTTAGACTTCTAGATACTTTTCAAAGAAACAACGATTTTTGAAATGATCAGCCTGCTTGTGTCCCATAACTAATCCTTGACATTTTTAATTAGTCAGCTCAACAAGTATGAAATATTGTAAGACGGGTTCCTTTAAGACTTGATATGCTCAGAATTTCATGTTATTCCATAGAAAGATATGGCTTGGCTATGAAAACCATATTTTGAACATTGAGGCGTTGTATTGTTGCATTGTTGGCATAGTTAGTCCGAACGTTAACCTAGTGCGGACTTGTGGTTTGAAATCGTAATGATAGCTGAGCCATTGAACGCACTGAAAGTTATACCCTGTTGAGTAGCTACTTATCAACTTCCTATTTCGGAGTCAAAAAAAAGAGAAGCCGTTAACGATATTCACCTTAAGAGTAGCCACTGGCTTCGCTTAACACACATAACTCACAGATTGAGTCTATAACCCAATGCCAAATTTGTGGGTGAGTTATCAGCTCAGATAATTATAGAATCCAATGCCGTAGCCTAGTTGATTATTGTGCCTTTATGATAATAACCATCCCTTCTAAAATGATGTTCTATATCCTGCGAGAGCAAATAATAGTACAGATACCACTAAAGCAAAGGACGTGGCTGCCGTTTCAAGAAGATAAGAGTACGAGTAATATATGACACCGCATCTCCGAGTCTTCTGGAATACTGGAAAACCCCCCGAAAAGAAAATCTTTAGACATATCAAGCTGAAATATGACCCGAATGACATTTGATCCTGGTAGGGCTAAGAATTCAAACAGCGGTGGAAATCAAAGACGCCATTGTGTAACCTGAGTATAATCAAGTTCCCTCGACTGTTCTCATATGTTTTCCTAGCCGCAATGATGCAGCAAGATTTACGTGAGAGTGAGAATAAGCTGATTCTCACTCACCCTTCAAAGGGACACGAAGCCAATATTGTTTTGAAGGTACGCCCCGATTTATGTAGCATCTAGGTAAATTATGCATTTTGCAGGGAACAAATCTCTTCATTCCCGGTACCAGGCATCTTGATTAGATAAAATCGGCCGAGCATGGGAAAATGGAAATAACCATGTCTTATCCACCGCATCTTCATAACGCCGACAATGAGAGTAAAGGTTATAAGAATAGAGCTTGCCCATGCGTTTTAGTATATACAGCACTATTCTATGATATGATATATTGGTAGTAAAATACTTCTAACTTTACTCAATCCTTGAAAGTTATCAGCATATTTATGAAAGAAAAAATGGAATCCCACCCCCAAGAAAGTGTACCGTCCTCGTCGTTGGTGGCGGGGTCCCGCAGGCTCGTACTGTGCATCCGTTCTAGCTCGCGAAGGCATTGATACTGTTCTACTTGAAGCCGAGAAATTCCCGCGGTAAGTAACCACTTAGCACTTGTTAAGGTTTAGAATATATAACACATTACTTATTTTGGTATAGGTATCATGTGGGTGAGAGTATGCTGCCTCTCTATACGGCACTTCATGCGTTTTATCGGCTGTGATGAAAAGTTCGATGCTCATGGTTTTAGGATCAAGGTATGACGGAAGAGCGAAGTAATTGAGCTAGATCACTGACTTGTAGCATCAAAGAGGGGTGCCACTTTTAAGCTTAACTCTAAGCCACCAGGATGTTTGTTCAATTTGACCTTATAGAGAAATATCACTGATTAAACCAATAGCTACCAACTTCATTGCCGCGGGAGGCCCCCAAGGCTATGCCTACAATGTCGTACGCTCTGAATCTGACGAGATCTTATTTCGTCACGCTGGTGAAAGTGGTGCCCATATTTATGATGGTTTCAAAGTGAACTCGGTGGATTTCATTCCATCTGGGGTTCCTCAAAGCACCGATCCTGAATGCGTGATTCCTGACCCTGGCCGCCCGACTTCCGTCACGTGGGCAAGCAAGACTGGCGCTTCCGGTGTTGTGAGCTTCGACTACCTTGTGGATGCTAGTGGACGTCAGGGCCTCATGAGTACGAAATACCTGAAGAACCGTAAAATGAACCCTGGTGAGCAGCTTCAAAGCATTGCAAATTGGGGGTATTGGACCAATGGTGCCACATATGGTATAGGGACGGAACAAGAAGGATATCCTTACTTTGAGGCACTCCATGATGGAAGTGGATGGGCGTGGTTCATTCCTCTACACAACGGCCAGGTTTCCGTTGGTGTAGTCCGAAATCAGAAAGTTTTGGCACAAATGAAACGGGAGAGTGGACTTGACAGCAAGGCCATCTATGTTGATACTCTCAAGAATAACATGGGCATGCGTGACCTCCTTTCAGCAGCGACATTAGTCAGCGATGTAAAATCAGCTTCGGACTGGTCTTACAATGCGCCAGCTTATGCAAGCCCATATGTCCGCATCGCCGGTGATGCTGGCTGCTTCGTGGACCCATTTTTCTCTTCCGGTGTTCACCTCGCTCTCAATGCTGGCCTCTCGGCGGCGACCACCATCTGCGCTTCTCTCAAGGGTCAAGTGTCAGAGTTGGCAGCAGCTACATGGCATTCGAAGAAGGTTGCTGCTTCCTACACGCGCTTTTTAGTAGTGGTTTCTAGTGCTTTGAAACAAATTCTCGAGGGAGAAGAGCCTGTTATTGCAGATTTTGACGAACAATCATTTGATCGGGCTTTCCAACATTTCCGTCCAGGTAAGTTACATGACCTTTGGCACTTCTTTTAACGCTCGCGGTTGAAATGTAAAATTGTATACTAACTATAGTTTGCTTGGTCTATAGTCATCCAAGGCTCCGTAGATGTGAGCGTCAATCTCTCAAAAGCCGAAGTGATGCGAACGCTCAATTTCTGTATGGGTGCACTGGCATCTAACGAAGTGCCAGGAAACAAGGCACTCTTGGAGAATATGCATTCACTTGCTGTTGGCGACTCGGAGGATATTTCAGACGAAAAGTATAGAAACATTGTGAAGGAAGCCGAGACGGTCTTGACAGCCGAGCAATTAGACTACCTGAACTCCATCCGCAAAAATGAAACCTTGAGTACTGATGAGATAATGAATCTCGATAGCACTGGGTTCGATGTACTTGATGGGTGGTCAGCGAACCTTATCAAAGGACAGCTCGGCCTTGTACAGCCAAAATGGCTTTCCTAATTGCCTCTGTTGTCCACAGCGTTGGACATGGAAATTACTGTTATTTACCATTCCATAGATTAGTAAATTGGTCATGAGATTATAGGAGAGATCGAGATCTCCACTTGTCGAATTCAAAATCCAAGCCCCTATCTTGATCATGAGTGCTCTAGAGCCCTTTATGCTTTTGCATTTCATAAATCGAAATCCTACCATCTTAAGCAAATGTATTCGTCGCCGTATCCTATTTCATGTTCCGCCATGGCATCGCAAGACTAAAATTTGTCTCTTGTCAAGGAAGTCGGATTGCATTCGTGTTGTCGCGTTTGAAGAGGAGGGGGGAAAGCAATTACAGTAAAAGTTTAAGTGTAACGGGTGCCATATTACCGGAACCGCCGGGGTAAAGTGGCTAATTCACACTAACTTTGATAGAAATGCTTGGCGTTCTGAGATCTACAATCTCTCAACCAACAAGCTCATCGTCTCTACATCCATACTATTTATATCTTCAAAATTCTTCCAGCAAAGCTTTCAGTTATATGGATTTATCTACCAAGTTGGGGATGTCCTCTTCGTCAGTCAATGCTGCTCTCAAATCTTTGAAAGAAACGAAATTGCAATAAATGACTGAATAAATGGAGAATAAATAATCTCAGAGCTTTTGATCGATTTTGATTCCATGCAATTTCCGTAAGATGGGTTAGCAAAAGTCCGGACTTTATCGATGCTCGTTCACCGAAATCAGGAATTCATAAAGGCAATATGAGATGTCTCAACGACTCATGTAATGCAAATGGTTCCTTGAAGCTTCTGCTATCGTCCCCCTATACTCTCTTCTGTCATCAACCTTTTCGATTCTGGAATCCTCAACCTCGTACTCGCATATTTGTCTTTCATTCCACAGCAGCAATTGGAGTTAAGGTTAATCTAAGCTACAAACTGGGGCCTAATACTTCCAATAGGCCTCGACAAGGTTACTCTGAGCAATTGGCATTTGCTTTAGTAATATAGCCGCCTGAGAGCCAAGAAACTAAGAATACACGCACAACTTCAACTACAATTAACTATGGAACATTTGCTCGAATTACGATCTAATCTACCTCTCAAAATTAAGGATTCCCCACAGCTTGTGGTTTGCGTGTTTATACTGATGTTTCTAACGCGTCGAAGGCTTACACGCCCGACCCCAATGAAGACTTTGATATATTGAGTCAAGGTAATCCTCATGGTATCAATTCAGGACTGAAACCTAGCAATGGATTTATAATTTGGATGAGGTTCTGGAATATGAGCTTGGTGGATAATCTCAGAGAAAAAGTCATTGATTGTAGGTCCACTTGTGGTTGATCAGCAAATTTCTGCAGAAATAACAGAGAATATAGACTTTGTTTGGCACATACCATTAACGCTCATGGCTCATGGCTCATTGATCCAGCTTCTCCGGTTGCTGTTCAATACTCTAACTAAAGCAGGTATCTAAACCAGGCTGTAGTGGACAGCCCTTAGATACGCCGACTTCAATTGAGGGGAATCTCTCCAGAATGACAATAGTATAGCAAGCACTCTTCCATCACCATTTAAAACTAAAGAAAAAGTCTTGATCGCCTTCGGGAACTCAATATCATCCCTATAGTTAGTAAATATGTCAGTCTCAAATCCTCCTCTTATACCACCGGCCATATACCACGTTCAGATGCTACTTTGAGTCAATTCAACAAATTAGCTCGGTCTATCAACCCTATGTGTCCCGCAAATCTATATCTATCCAATCTTACCAATCAAGGGCCGCTTTGAAAACAAAGCAGCAACTTCATCTAGCTAAGGGGAAAGTAAGCAAGTTTGAGGAGCAATCTTGCTGTCTATTTAACACATCTGTTCGATTTAGCTGTTGTAAACTGTGAATTTGGTGGGATCAGATAGTGATCATTACTTTGTGAAATAGGAGGGGTGAAAGCTGTTTGGAGGACATCATATTCTGTATTTCATTCTGATCACAGCTATGCATATACTGAGTACGGAGCAGAAGGGCTCGAATAAATACAATCCAGGCAGTCATTGCATATGCATAAACCTTCCGCTTTCTCTGGATAGCCTAGATATCTAAGGGGGCGAGTGTAGATCTGGAGCAATCTGATGATGCAAATATGGTGTATATGTTCAGGAGTTGGGGACAGGGGAAAATTGGCTTTTATCGATTCATTTGATGAAGCAAAGAGAGGTGATGGCTCCTATTAATCTGGGACTGTCTCCTCTTGTCCCTTCTCTAAATTTCTCTTCTTGCTGATGGACACCAGGCAAAAATTGCTCAAGGTACTGCAGTCTATCATCCTGTCTAGAATTTACATCATCTATCTATCATTGCTTGTATCGTTGATAGAAGTACTTTTCTCTCATATTACTACTCTTCTTTCGCGCCCAAAATGGCAGCTTGGAAACTAGTACATTCCGTCTAAGTTTCTGAATAAACTTAAAACGCTGATGAAACCTGCCCGCACTTCGAAAACTTCAGCTTTTTCTTCTCATTCATCGATCGATTGTGAAAATCTAGAAACCAAAGATACAACGGTGGGAGGGCTTCCTAGTTAAATAGCCGAGGGTCTCGCGGATCTTGCGGCTTAGATCGCGATTGGATGTTGGGGTTTTCCTTTGCAAGCATAGAGCTGGTAATTGGGGCTCTTGTGAAAATTCACAGTGGTTAATCATTCTAGCACCACTCGAGTAGGATATTTGAAATGCTGTACTTGTGATTGAAGGTTTCATGGTAAAGATTCTAACCGAACCTGATCATATGTAGTAAAAGAGTATTCAAATTGACAGCTACTAGCTTCTACCTGTTTATGACGGCTATTTGAGCACCAAGAGCCTTAGATCTATTAGTCATGTGAACATCATGACACAAGGCGGGAGGTCTGGCGGAAGGAGAAAGGGAGATGGATGGAGCGGAAAAAGAGTGTATGGTGTTAGAGTTAGGAAATATCTCATGACTTTGTCAGAGAATGGTGTAATCATAAAAACCATATGTTCGGTAAAGCTCATGATACTTCCCATTGCAGTAAATGGAGTCGGTATCCCAACTTTGGCATATACCTCTTCCAGAACCTCATAGCTAAGTCGTGCCAATCGCATTGCTTATCCAACACTTTTCGTCTCCCAGATGGCATACTAACAACTCCACTCTTAGTGAACTAAGAAGGCGCAGCGAATTTTTTGCCGCTTCTTCCTTTCACAAAATATACATTTCTTCTTACCCCATTGAAATTGTAGATTGTAACGTATGTTGTGTTGGGAATTATTGGGTGATGCTGATTCCATTGGTTCGACCATCCAGTCTGAAAAGTTATCATGAATCTTTTGGGCTTCATGTCCAAAAAAATTTCGATTTTCAAGTACGTACAATGTAGCCAAGAAAGATCGAATCAAGCTTTTCCTGATCCCTACATCTCATCGAACATATATTTGCTAGTCCTTCTATGATGACCATTGTTAATTTGTCATTGGAAGTTTTCCCTACCGAAAAACTTAGACATTTACATGGATTAATATTGTTGTTCAATGTGGGATCTGTATAAATTTCACCTCGATCCTCAAAATTAACATATCCGCACAATTATCTGATGATCCGTAAAGTGTTATGCTTTACACCATCGTCCAATTGCCCATCATGGACCAGCTATTACTGACATGTAGCACCAGCAGCCCCTATCTTCTGGACCCTCTTCAAGTCAATATCTCCACAATCTCCGCTTGTCTTCGTTCAGCAGTGAAAGTCATAAGATCACGCTCTGGGACAATGCAATTGAACGATGTGGGGTCCAATTCTTGCAAGATCATTAGATGATACGATTTTGTTTTATGGTAGAATCATGGGACTGGAGGGGAGGGTAGGAGTAGAGGGTCTTCTTCCATGCGTCCTTCCATGATCTGTCGCATGCAGACTCGAATGAAAAAGCAAGCTGGGGAATAGTACAGTGAAACTGACGAAGGCGGAGTAGGGCGGGAAATTATTAATGGAGATGCATATGGAGCTGGGGAAGAGGTTGGAGGTGTGGTTTTGTGTTACAGTAATAGTGAGGCGAGGAAGGAGAATGGGATGGAATGGCATGGGTTTGGAAGACAGGAGGAGTACGTATGTTAGAAAAAAAAAAATTTGAGGCTTGGTCGCTTTGGTTGGTTGTTGACTTTTTGTGGGGGAGCACCAGAGCCAGTTAGTGGAGGGACTTGTACTTCTTAAGGGGAAATGGTCGGATCGGATATGTGCGGATATGTAAATGACAACGCTGCACCATGACGGGGGATGGATTAACTTACACACTTTGTGCGGAAGCACAATACAAGTATTCCGGATGGATGGGATGGATGGGATGGGATGGATGAGCTTAACAATATACCGGAAGATTGGATTTGTTATATTTATTATACATTTTATTATACATTTATTATATATTTATTATATATTTATTATATATTTATTATATATTTATTATATATTTATTATATATTTATTATATATTTATTATATATTTATTATGATTATATGCAGGTAGGCATCATGAGGTATTTTTCACTGTACAATTGTGCCCACTACAGTACAGTCAGTAGAGTAGGGAGTATCTCCTCGCACAATATCATCTAATTTGGAATCAACGTCGTCTCCGTCTCTCACAGTAGAACTAACTGCCTCGCTAAGATTGCTTACAGCAATGGCTAATCGTTAATGTCTTGAATCAACAGTTGAATGTTGAATGCTCAATTACAATTACAATTACAATTACATCATACTTTTTTTCTCGCTACTTACCAATAACTCATTCATGCTATGTTGTGTTATTTCCAAGCCTTTTATATGGGCCCTTCCAACCCAAGAATAAGGACGCCAACCTGGATCTCATAAATCCCCACGGAGATTTATGTTCAACCGCTCAGGTACCATATGTTGCATATGTTGACACCCATGGAGTGATATTTACCTAGTATCTACCTACTTTTTACCTGCTATCTGGCTTAATCATCCAGATCCTCCCTCCATCAATGCACGGTTAAATCTCCTAAGTCAACTTTGGTTTTAGTATCGGAAAAGTCTCGGCGTCATTATGTATTTTCATTTTTTCGTTGGATTCGGAAGACGGCATGTAGAGGTGAGTTACAATGGTTCAATATATCCCTCTACTGTATTCGTATTGGAATAAATACATAAGAATATATATGAGGCCAACTTGTCGCTTATCGATTATCATCTCATTGCTTCTTGCTTGAAAAGGGTACGGTGAGAACATTGTCGTTTTGAATCTTCTATCTCATATATCCCTTTTCACTCTTGGTGATTGATTCCCTATCATTTCCACCGCCCGTTTTGACATACCATATCCTCATTGCATACACGACACAAAATCTTCAAGATGTCGACTCAACGCCCCAATCGACTCAGTGACAGCACACGAACTTATTCTACCCAATGCCCTTGAATCCCAAATCGATAACTCTTGCAAAGAGAGCACCGATGCTCCCGATACCGGAAACGAATTGTTAACAATGGTCAATAATGAGAACATTACCTTCTGGATGAGGGTCCAGCATTTCACTTGGGCATGGTATACTCTTACCATGAGCACGGGAGGAATCGCCCTTTTGATCGCCAACACACCCCATAGGTTCAATGGATTGACCGTCCTTGGGGATATCGTCTTCCTATTCGACATACTTCTCTTTATACTCATCTCTGCCGGCATGTTAGCACGATTCATCTTAAACCCCACACACACTTTCAGCATCATTACAAAATCCCGCCGAAGCACTCTTCTTTCCCACATTCTGGCTCTCGATCCTCAACATCTTAGCCAACGTCCAAGAATACGGCGGTCCGCACTGCGGACCATGGCTCCCCGCGACCCTCCGAGTCCTCTTCTGGATGTACGTCGCTTTCACCTTCACCGTCGCCGTAGCCCAATACAGCTACCTTTTCAACGCGAAACAACAAACGCTCCAAACCATGACGCCCGCCTGGATCCTTCCCATCTTCCCCGTCATGCTCAGCGGCACCTTTGCCTCGGTCATCTCGGGCACGCAAACCCCCAACAACGCCCTCCCGATCCTCGTCACGGGCATCACCTTCCAGGGCCTGGGCATGCTCGTCGCCATCTTCATGTACGGCCCATACATGGCTCGCTTGATGATCCACGGGTTGCCAGACCCCAACGCTCGACCCGGCATGTTCATTGCAGTTGGACCGCCAAGCTTTACCGGCTTGGCTTTACTTGGCATGAGTCAGAATTTTGGGGATATTTACCCGGCGTACACGACGATCTCGGGCGTGGCACACCCCGGAGATCATCGCGGATGTCTTTCGCTTGGTAACGGTTTCTGCCGCCGTGTTCTTGTGGGCCACGGCATTTTGGTTCTTTTTGCGTAGCCCTTGTTTCGGTCTTGCGAGGAGCGAAGGAGATGGAGAGTTTTCATATGTCTTGGTACGCGTTTGTTTTCCCAAACGTGGGATTTACTATCGTTATTATAAATCTTGGGAAGGCGTTTCAGAGTGAGGGGATCCTTTGGGTGGGGAGCGTGATGACGGTTATCTTGGTCGTGGTTTGGTTGTCGGTTTTTTGTGATGCATGTTCGGGCGGTGATTTTGAAGCGAATTTTGTGGCCGAAGCCAGTCGAGGAGAAGAGGGAGAGAGATGATTGAGAGGTTTGAATGAGATTGGGATTGAATTTTGTATTTTGGACGTGGCAATTGAAGAACTGAGATCTGCGGATTTGAGGGATGGGTTTGGGCTTGGCAGCATAAAACATTACGATTGGCGGAAGTAAATGGAAGACAACACAACAATTCGATCTATGCATCAAAGAATTCCCACCTCATCATTCCACATCGCATCGCCAAGCCGAACCACAATTTTCCACTATCTCGGATTGTTAGAAAGAACAACAATATCTAAGACCGTCGTTACACTCAACGAGAACCGTCGAAAATCAAACATCCCCAAGATCATCCTATTCTTGCTCAAAGCACTGTCAACCTTACTCCCACCACCCTTATACCATTTATCACCGGTACCCTCAACCTCTCATCCCAGTCATCCCTCAAATACAGAACGATCCATCACCGCCTCGAAAGAGAACAAACAAGCAAAACTACCATCTCTTAACAAGCACCTCAAACCTCACACACCCTCAAAAACCAAACACCCTCACCCAACCTCACTCCCACCTCCGAACCATTCCTCAAATCTAAAATCCTCTCTTCCTCTCTTCCGCCTCTCCTGGCTCCCCATCATCCACCCATTCAGATACTGGAGATCCCGCCATCAACTACAACGACGATAAGTACATGGACAACATGTCGTGATTTCATCACGTTTTGGGATCTCGCGTTGAAGGATGTCGATGTCGAGTGGGAGGAGTAGATTGGTGGTACTGTGACTGTAACTATGACTGTGATTGGGAATGGAGTTGAGAATGGGGCTTCTGTATTATTCCTCCTCTTACATAGGGCGTTGGCTTGGTGTGTATATTTTACCTTTTCATTTGGTGGCTCTGGAGTCTTGGCTTTTGGTGGGGGTGAGGATGAGGATTCTGGGGTTGGGAGTTGGAGGATGAAAGGGTTCATGGTTTTCCTAAGGGGGGTTAGTAGATGATGATATATGATTGATTGATATGAGGAAGATAAAAAATAGAAGGATGGAGATGGGTATGGACATGTGATGGTGTTGGTGTTGGTTTCTATATAGTATCTACCGAATAGATGGATGGATATATAGATGTATATCTATATCGGTATATACAGGAATGTATGGAGAATGAATAGATACCTTCAGCTACCTAAAAGCAAATATCAAACATGGATATTAATGATAAGCATTTACATCATCATCATCATCAGTGTCTAATATCCAATTCTCCTTCCTCTCCTCTCTCGCCGCTTCTCCATCTTGTCAACTCATCCCACACCAAACACAGCACAGTAGAGCAAACCTATAGTATTCATTCATTTCATCTTATTCCATAAATACCAATACATACATATATATATATATAAAAATACATCAAACACCATAAACTAACCCTACCTAGGTAGCCCTAACCTCTCATCACAAATCTCTCATCACCACACTTATCAAAATGTTTTTGTATCAAGATGGCAGGTCATTTTTATTTCATATCATCTTGATATTCAAGCAGCTATGCAGATACAGGATGAAGATTGATAGTCGGTGAGATTACGTTTGTTGTTATTCTGATTTTTACCCTTGTCCTTATGCGCGTTTTTGGATGCCGAAGTGATATAGCGATTGAGGATGATGATTTTGTTTCGTTGATATCTCTATCAATTTTCGGGTTTGGGCTGGGATGGATGGATGGTAGGGAGGTGGGAGGTGGGAGATGCGAGATGCGAGATGCGAGATAGGAAATGAAGGGGTAGAGGGGAAAAGGGGTTACGAGATGATTGTAAGATGCAAGGAATTATAGTAGGTAGGTAGTGATTAGTTGCCTGGATTAGTTAGATTGGCCGATTGGTGTGTTTATGTATATGGATGTATGTATGAGTATACGTGTGTGTATGAATGTACGTATATGGATGTATGCATGAGTATACGTGTGTGTATGAGTGTACGTATATGGATGTATATGTGTATGTGTATATATATGTATAAGTGTATGTATGTATCTGCATGTGTATGTGTATGTGTATGTGTATGTGTATGTGTATGTGTATGTGTATGTGTATGTGTATGTGTATGTGTATGTGTATGTGTATGTGTATGTGTATGTGTATGTGTATGTGTATGTGTATATGTGTATAAGTGCATGTATGTATCTGCATGTATAACCTTGGAAGTACGATGGTTGTTGGGGTAAGTATTATAAAACATCATTTTGATTCACATACCCCTGTAGATTTTGAATGAAATGTTTTTGATTGGTTGGCTTTGATTGTTTTTTGTATTGCTTTAGCGAATACGTTTAGAATCAAAATTTGAAAGAGAATTTGAAAGAATCAATATAAAATTTAATAAGAATATAATCTATATATTACCGTTTAGATTATATAATATTCTTATTTATTCTTATATTTAAATCATTTTTTGATACAGCATATATTATAAATTTATAATAAAGAAAGCGAAAGGGAAAGGGCGAAAGGAAGGAAAAGAAAGTAAAAGAAAAGGAGGTGGTTGGTTAGCTGAAATGTATATTGAATACTTTGATTAATTGATTGCAGGTTATTTCGACTTTGATATATATACTAGGTTGAGCTAGGCTGGAGGAGGAGGAGAAGGAGGAGAAGGAGGAGGAGAAGGAGGAGGAGAAGGAGGAGGAGGAGAAGGAGAAGGAGGAAGTGGTAATAGCGGGCTAGATTGGAGGTAGCAGAGATGGTATACTGGATTGAGCCAGAAATAGTAGAGGTAGTAAGCTGAATTAGACCAAAAGTTGTAAAAGTAATAATAGAAATGATAGTAAAAAATGATAAAATCAATAGAAAGGAATTAGAAAATCAAAATTTATAAAAAGCGTTATTTAATAATAATTATTGTATATATTCGAAATCTTGAAATTTCAAAATATTATTTATAATACTTTTATTACTTAGATTTTACTATATAAATTTTCAATTAATGTAATAATTATAATTAGTTTTAATACCCCTCCATGTGGGGAAAAGCTGGGCCGCTTTTTGGTGTG
Organism: Monilinia fructigena; assembly: GCA_003260565.1. Lineage (NCBI taxonomy): Eukaryota > Fungi > Ascomycota > Leotiomycetes > Helotiales > Sclerotiniaceae > Monilinia > Monilinia fructigena. The sequence continues at coordinate 591,024 of QKRW01000023.1, forward strand.
TTTTTTATAATACTTATCCCAACAATCATCGTATATGTTTTATGTATGAGTATACATATTCATGGATATGTATGTATATATATATGTATGTGTAATCTTGGAAGTATATGAATGATTATTGGGGTAAGTATTGTAAAACACACTAAAAAAGCGGCCCAGCTTTTCCCATATATAGGGGTATTAACTAATTACAACATTATACTAGTTGAAAATTTATATAGTAGAATCTAGGTAGTGAAAGTATTGTAAATAATGTTTTGAAAATTTCAAGATTTGAAAATATATGCAATAACGATTATTAAATAACGCTTTTTTATAAATTTCAATTTCTTAATTCCTTTCTATTAATTTTATCATCTTTATTATCACTTCTATTATTACTTCTGCGACCTCCGGCCTAGTCCAGTTTATTATCTTTGTCATCTCCGGCCCAGCCCAGTATACCATCTCTGCCACCTCCGACTTAGCCCGCTATTGCCACTTTTCTCCTCCTCCTCCTCCTCCTCCTCCTCCTCCTTCTCCTCCTCCTCTAGCCCGGCTTAGCCTAGTATATATATTAAAGTCGAAATAACCCGCGATCAACTAATTAGGATATTCAACATACGTTCCGCCCAGGCAACTCCCTTCTTTTCCCTCCCCCCCCTTTGCCCCCTCCCCTTCGCTCTCTTTATTATAAATTTATAATATATACTATATTAGGAAATGATTAAAATATAAGAATAAATAAGAATATTATATAATCTAAATGGTAATATATAGATTATATTCTTATTGATTTTTATATTGATTTTTTCAAATTTTTTTTTCAAATTTTGATTCTAAAACGTATTCGTTAAAACAATACAAAAATAATCGAAGTTAATTAATAAAAACATATCATTCAAAATCTACAAAGGTATGTGGGTTAAAATGATGTTTTACAATACTTACCCTTCCAACCATAGTATACATATATATATGAGTATACGTATCCCATGGATATGTATGTATATATATACGAATAGGTATATACATACTCTATATGTACGTACTTAGGTATAGATAGGTATTTGGGCATATAAGCATAGAAAGTGATTGGTTGATTGAATGGTTTAATCACTTAGATATGATATTATAGGCTACTCTTATACAATAAGCTGGAGACCAAAAGGGGTTCGATTAAGTAATGTAATTTATGTTTTCATATACAATGCCATGGTTTTTTCAATATACTTGATAAGTTCGTTATTATACGTATCCATTCTAATAGCAGAGAAAAGGCTAATTGATATACAGAGGCCGGAGTATATGACTTCTATACGTCCTATATCTGGAAACGCACGTATATCCAATCCGTGAATGAGTATACATATGGTATATGTATATGTATGTACTCCGTATATATCTACCTCCATACCTCCATACCTCCATACCTCCATACCTCCATACCTCCATATAGGATTATATTTACTCTCGTAAAACGTAAAATACCCAAGTAAAAGTAAGATGTACACAGAAAGTAGAGAGTGTCTCAATCATATCATCTCATCTCATCTCAACTCATCTCATTTCGTCATCTCAGTCATTAATCTGTCTATCTACCTATCTACATCTCAATTACCCTTTCAAAATAATAAGAAACGCACGCAATCCCCTCCTCCCCCCTTACGCCATCTGATGAATTTGGAGTGAAGAATTGCGTTTTTTTTGGTTTTTTGCATTTTGGGTTTGGGGGTTTGGGGTTTTGCATTTTTGCAATTTTGCATTTTTACGTGGATTGATTGATTGATTCCCAATTGCCGGATAATAAGTTACCTATACAAATCGTGTCATTGGATTCGAGTTACGCTCGTGTTTGTTTGTTTGTGCGTTTTTATATTAGATATAGGGATTAGCATGTAGCTAAGGTAGATATCGTATTGTGTATCATATAGTATCATATAGTATCATATAGTAATCATATAGTATCATAATTGGTGACTATTTCATCATGGGGGATGCTTCGGGTAGTGGGTGTGGTTTGGTGGGCATGGACATGGGGATCGGGGAGGAATATATATTGGGATGAGGGCGAGGGTTTGAGGAGGGAGGAAAGAGAAAGAGAAGAAACGGACAACCATAGAACTTTTGCTTCGTTAAGGTTACGGCTTAATCAGAAATATAGCATCGAGGGCATCTCAACTAACTCGACGGAGAATCGAAGTAAATCCTTCGTTTAGGGAGAGGGAGAGGACATCTCGGGAGAAGGGAGAGAAGTTTGTTGTTGATGGGAGGTTGACGGTCTCGTCTACGGATTTGGAGGTGCGCACGCATTCGGAGAGGGAGTTGGATCGATTTGGGGGACTTCAGGTGGCGTTTGAGAAGTGGAATTGTTGTGCGAGGATGGATTTGGATTTGATGAGGGAGAGTTTGAAGGGGAGGGGAGTAGGTGGTGGAGAGAGGGAGAAGGAGAGGGATGGTAGGATTAGGATTGTTGGCATGATTTGAGGATGTGATGGGATGGGATGGGGATGGGATGGGGATGGGGATGGGGATGGGGATGGGGGATGGGGATGGGGAGGTTGGTGTTGGTGGTGATGTTGATGTTGATGTTGATGATGGTGATGAGGATGAGGATGAGGATGAGGATGAAGATGGTCAGCAAAGTCAGGGAACCTCTTGAGATTTTGGGAGAGGGGTGGTGGTGTTGAGAGTGAAAGTGAAAGTGAGAGTGAGAGTGAGGGTGAAAGTCACGGTATGTTTTAATTCTTATATTTATGATTTTGTTTTATTCTATGAATTAATTTATTAATTTATAAATTTATTTCATCCTTTTATTCATCTATTTATTTATTATTTCTCTTTAATTTGTTAATCGATTTTTTGATTGGTTGATTGATTGGTTGATTATTTATTGTTTTGTTTATTTTCTCATATTTGGCTTGTATTTCGTGATTTTGTATTAAATTTGGAGAAAATTCTTCATGAGGGTTTGAGTGGTTCATGGTTTGTGGTTCATCTATTTCTGATGATTGGGTTGAAGGGTTAAATTTTAATCTTTTTAATCTTTTTAATCTTTAATCTTTTTAATCTTTTAATCAATCAATCAATCAATCAATCAATCAACATCTTCTTCCCTTTCTTCCTTTCTTTCTTTCTTTCTAGAGCTCTTCCAACCCCCTCCCCCCTGTTCACTAGCTTTCCCCTCCCTCCCATCATCCATCCCATCAATCATTCATCATCATAACCATAACGTCGTCATCCCTACCTGCAATCATCATCATCATCATCATCATCATCATCATCTCAAATTAATTCCCTCTTCTTCCTTTTCCTCTCCAACCAAAAAAAAAATTAAAAAAATAAAAAATAAAAATAAAAAATGACCTTCAATCTTTGGTTTTAAGGAATTCAATTTCTCAGTCTTCTACCTCGCAAACAATTAATCAAATCTCATCACCATCAACAACAACAACAACAACTAACAATAATCTTGCAGTCAGTACAGATGATGAAAATTGATCAAATCGATTCATCCTCTCAAGATCCTAGAATTCCACTTTTAAGAAGATGAGATCTCGATCCTTCTCGTCCTCAACTCTTACATCATCTTCAGAATGATTCCTCAATCCTGACTCTTGCCGTCAGTTCAAAAATATATTTATGCCGGTACTCAAAGATGGAAAATTGTAGTTTGGTCCCTCACATCCTTTGAACTCGTTTCTCGCATCCAAGCACATACTCGAAGTGTGCTCTCACTCTTCTTGTCCGCAGATGAAAAAACTTTTTTTCATCTGCTGGTATCGCCATGTCAATGCGTGTGTCCTGCGACTTTAGTTCGCAAATATCATTTACAGTACCTACGATGTCGGCGATGTATTTTCCGTGGCGTATTCTCCACAATTCGAAACGGTTTTTATTTGGGAGCGCAAAATACGAGTATACAATGGGTTAGCTTGAGGGATTCTGCGATGAGGCCTACACCAAATCCAGACCGTCATCCGGATCGGAGAAAATCATCGATTTTTCGATAGTGTACAACATGGAGGGACATCAACACCAAGACCTAGACAAGTGAGCAGAGCGGCGGATGATCAAGGAGATGTGTTGGAAATTGACAAGGCACATATGAAACAATATGCTCACTTTGGTTATGTCTATTGCATGCTCATGGTTCGAGGAGTAAGCAGACAAGTGGACGCGGATGAGGATATGCTTATTTCTGGTGGAGGCGATGGAACCATCAAGTTATGGAAATTGTGCGAAGATCAGGATGAAGGGATCCGGGAAATTGAAAGCCTTGGTGAAGATGATGCCAGAGAGTGTGTTGAGTTTAGCGGTGGATGGAAGCTTCTTTACAGTAGTAATTGGAGGGGTAATTGAGTTATGGGATCTGGATACGAGACAAAAGTTGAGGGTTCTGAGGCAAATAGAGGGGATGTTATGACATTACAGATGGTTGGGGGTATCTTTGGAGTGGAGGAAGTACTGGCCATGCTAGGGTGAGTCTTCTCTAGAAATCGGGGTATGATGCAGGTGAATCATGGGCTAACGTTTTACAGAAATACAGCACAGTACAATATGGTCAATACAAAAACTCAAACTTCAGTCAAAAATATCAATGCGTCAAACGATGGAAAGCACACCAAGGAAGAATTTTAGCTTCAGCTGTTACTACACATCATGGTCAACAACTTTATATAACTGGTGCGAGACGATTGTTTCTGTCTCGATATGGGATGTATCTGCTTGTGATACTGGGTCCTACCCAAAACGGGAAGCCCTTCAAGATGATCAACTCATCAAATCTTTACAAGATTTCGTTGCATTCAAGACAATTTCAGCAAGACCCGATCATGCTGAGGATTGTCGACGTGGTGCGACATTTCTTAGAACTTTGTTTAAAAAGCACGGTGCTGTTACGGAAATGTTAACTACTGAAGCTCATCACAATCCAATTGTGTATGCAAAGTTCAAGGGAAATCCTGAGACAGCTGGAAAGAGGAAGAAGATTTTGTTCTATGGACATTATGATGTTGTGTACCTGCAGATGATAAGCAGAAGAAATGGATTATTGACCCATTCCAAATGAAGGGGTCAATGGCTAATCTTTACGGGAGAGGTGTGAGTGATAACAAGGGACCAATCATGGCTGCTCTTTATGGAGTTGTGATTTGGTTCATGAGAAAGCTTGGATGCTGACATCACATTTTTGATTGAGGAGAAGAGGAAAGTGGTTCCAGAGGCTTCAAAGATGCTGTGCGGAAATATAAGGATTTCATTGGGGATATTGATTATATCATTCTCGCTAATAGTTATTGGCTTGATGATGAATTCCTTGTCTGACTTATGGTCTCAGAGGTGTTCTTCATGCTACCGTCAAAGTCAATAGTAAACATCCAGATGTTCACAGTGGAGTTGATGGAAGTTTTATGATGGATGAACCACTTTTCGATTTGACCGCTATCCTCGCAAAGCTAAAAGGTCTGCACAACAGGATTCAAATTCCTGGGTTTATGAATGACATTCTTCCTTTAACCGCAGCTGAAGAAGCCCGATATGATGATATTGTATCAACTCTTCTTCGTCGCAACCCAGAATTAGGGCCAGCTGACAATCTCAAACAATCGATCATGGCTAGATGGAGAGAGCCAAACTTAACAGTTCATCGATACAAAGTATCTGGACCAGATGGTTCTCTCGTTTCATCACATGCTAGTGCAGCCATCTCTCTTCGTTTGGTCCCTAATCAAGAAGTTGATGATGTGATTAGATCCTTGAAAGAATTCCTTCAAGACGCCTTTGCGAAACTTGATACGCATAATCACCTTACAATAACAATCGACAATCAAGCAGATGCTTGGCTTGGCGATCCAGAGAATGAAATTTTTAGAACTCTAGAAGAAGCTATTATGGAAGTCTGGGGTCCGATACAGATCATACGCGAAGAAGTAGTGTTCAGGGCCCTAAGTATGTTGAGAAGGAAAAGGAAAACAAACCTACAAGTCCGATTAGTGCATCTCCAAGTCTTAAACCTACACCGGCTACAACGACAAGTTTGACAGGTGGAAGTGATCATACGAGTTTAGCTGCCACAGGTGTTGATCTTGCGAATTTGGATTTGAAGGGTGAGGTTAATGTGAAGTGTGAAGAAGAGAGTGGAGGAGCGAATGGCAAAGAAGAATTAGATGATAGGAAGAGATTGGGGAGAAAACCTCTTTATATTAGAGAGGGAGTTCTATCCCTGGGATTAGATTCTTGGAAAAAGAATTTGGAGCACCAGCTGCACATTTACCATGTGGGCAAGCAAGTGATAGTGCGCATTTGGGTAAGTTTTATTACCTTTCTTTGTTGAATGTGTAGTGGGGTGTGATAAGTTGAGGAATTAGCTCTGATTAAAATGTACTAATGAATGATAGACAACGAGAGAATTCGACTTAATAATTTAATATAATTGTCGATTAATCTTTAGAAAGGTATTTAGGGAGTTACCTAGGAAATAGATCGATTGATGGGGAGGATCTGATGGTGTCTGAGGTGGTCAGATTTGAAGTGAAGAGTTGATAGGAGTTGAGGGGGATGGGGTAGGGATAGGAATGCATATAGATGGAGTACGGATTGATGATTAAAATGGGTAAGCCTTTGGTTCGATGATGCATTAGATATGGTATGGATGGATGGGTGGATGATGCAGAGTTGATAGGTCGTCCAGTAAATGTGAAATGATACCAGTCAGGGAGTTTTGAAATGGTTTTTGTGGTTGTGATTCTATAAGATTGGTTGATGGTGCGATACAATGATTGATATATTATATCGAGTACTACAAATGTTTAATGTTCAATGTTCAATCTTCCATGATCATTTGATCTCAACCTCCACCTCAATAACTACGTATCCCATCATAAACCAACTCAAGTCCCCTCTCCTGCCCCCCTCCTCTCAAATCTAAATCCACCAACGAACCAACCAACCAACCAACCAACAGACAAACAGACAAACAAATGGATAAACTAATAAATCGACAAACCGACCATCACTACACTTTCTATTTCTATTTCTATTTCCATTGCACTATCTTAGATTTTACATTTTACATAAAACGTTCCTATTCTTCTGGTGCCCGAGGGATGAAGGGTTAGGGGAGTGAGTGGAGAAGGGGAGTAAGGATGAATGGAGGGTTGGGCTAGGGACTCGGTATTAGAAATGATGATGATGATGGTGGTGGTGAGGGCGAGGGTGAGGGTGAGGGTAAGATTTTGGATGGAATGATCCTTATACCAAATACCTACCTATCTGCCTGCACTTTGTCAAGAATATGAACCCTGAGTGAGTTTTGAACAGTGGATTAACTTCTTTCATATTTCTATGAGGATTGGGGATTGTTGGAGTATACGATCAGTCATTGGACCTACCGACTTGGTTTAAAGCACATGTATACATCGAAGTAGATCAAACACACGACCGAGCAAACGAAACAAAAACCAGACGTGCTTGAAATTATTTTCATTTCCATTTCGTTAGGTTGGGTGACCTTCCTGCCTCAGTTCTGGGATCAGGTATCAAGGTCAAATCTAGATATACATACACCAATCCCAGCTATGCAAATAAATCCAGTATGAAGTGCAGGTTCCTACACCAGATTATAAAAGTAGGAGAATACATGCGACCAAAGCCTTCTCCTGGCTGGACGGATAGAGTAGAGTTTGTGTAATTTCGTTGGAGGGGTCGACCAACATAAGGTATTATATTCATTGCGAGGTCAAGTAAGGCAATTATGCGACAGCTGGAAAACCAGTTTGGCCAGACTCGGATGGTGGAGGAGGTGGGGGAGGTAACTGTTCAAAAATTAACATGGGGGATGAAAACTGGAGGTGACCGCTTACCTCTAATTTGGTATTGCCCGCCATCATTCTTTGGAAACCAATTCCAACACCTTCAATAACACCCAAAAGAACCGCACAACCTATCGCCGAGTTTCTTGCTGCTTTTGCACCACCACGAATTGCCAAAGCACCACCGGTAAAGAATCCTGCAATGACTACTTTTATGTTAGTATCTCCATTCGATAATCTCAAAATTGCTTAACAAATCCGCCGGCTAAATCCCCAGGTGCAGTTTTCGAGAGACAAACGTACTGGCATTATAAGGGTCTTCCTTCTTCCTCAGCCCTTTCACAGCACAATCAAACGTGGAGAACAGTCCACCCCAAACACCAAAATTTCCTCCTAGTACAGGAGCTCGTGCCTTTATCGCTGTGAGTGCGCCGATCCTTCTTTCGCCATAAGGTGAGTTTCGAAAGCCTTTAACACCATGCCATACTGCTCCTCCAATTGCCTATGAAAAAAAATGTTGTCAGCATTCTCCTCTGGTGACCTTTGCGCTTTTACAATCCACCGAACCCCATTCATCCTCCAGTAGAATAAAAGAAATTTCGCGATTGCGTACCCCCATACAAAAAGCTCCTCCAAAGTCGTTCAATGCCACCCAAGGACATGGGTCTCGTGTATGATCCATTTTGTATGATTTTGCAACAGCCTCTTACTTTTCTCTTCCGACTCGATGTCCTGACTTTGAAAACCTCGATCTCCTAGGGTTGTCGCAAATAGATGATAGCTTCAAAGTACCTATACAAATAGATTACAGGATTGTTTGCGACAGGATGGAAGCTTTAGTGGTTGTTAATCAGATTGCTGGATATTCGATAACTTTTTTTAATGGATGGCGATATGATGATGGTTTACTAAAATTCCTAGTGTTGAAAATGAATCGGTGTCGGAAAAACAATATTCCGCTGCACGTGCTTTTCATGTTTTTGACATCAGATTTTTCAAGTACTGCGATGAAGTGGAAATTTATTGCATACAGGACTTTCAGCCTCAGAAATGTTGCTATGCACTCCATATCGGGATATATATGTGTCCAATACATACATAGTATAATATCTAGTGATTGATGAGGAATCCAAACAAATGAAACCGGAGTCTCGGTTGATACCCCTTTTTACAATTGCAAGCCACCAAAACTCGCTTCATAAGGAGTGGGCTAAGTTTCATTTCGAAATGGGAACCTACCAAAAAATAATACTGGCTTATTAACATCTTCTTTCTTTTACAATATCAATTGAAAATATGTTGAACTATTTTAGTTCTAGCTTGCGAGCCATTTGCAGGAACGAAGCCTTTAAGTGGTGGCTATAGCTACTAGAAAGCCCCTGCAATTGCAATTGGTAGGCATCACGACAGCACTGAATTCTACAACTGTAACACCAAACCTCTTAAACAAAGAGGCTGTTTCTGGTGTATTATTATCTATGAGTTTCATGATTGAGACAATCCCGAAAGATATACCGCAAGACAGGGGTGTTATACTCATGTTATCTGCGTTGACGAGTGCCTTTTCAAAGTCCTTCTGAATTTGTCTTTGGTATAAAAAGGCCGGATCAAAGAGATAAAAAACAGTTGTGTCAATAAAGATGTTAAGCTCCTTGTTTGTAGTGGAAGTCAGTATGAATCTCACAGTAAGTCATTTCCAATGAAATGGTGGAAGATGTTAGAATGTTCTTCCTTTGCATAGAATGTACTTTTTGATCAAGACCAGTGTCAGTGGATAGTTTTATTTATCAGCTTTACCAGATAAAAAGAATGGTCACCACCAACTTGGAAAAACTCTAGCATCTTGGATCTTGAAACCCCTCGGTTGGTACGAATTTGCACCTGTTAGACGCAATCTAGAGACGCACAAAATTCACAGTTATGGCGCAAATCTCGGCACCTAAATTAGCCATATTCGGCGGGGAGGGCTGCAACCAACATCACTCAATTCTCGTGATTCCAATTAAGCTTCCATGTGAATTCTGGCTTGGACAGCAAAGTAACGACGTCCCTGCAGGTATTATCGCAGCCTGGATATCGGGCACCTGCGGATTTATTTTCAGCGAAAATGCTCTTCAATTCACTACAATTCCGTTAGACACATTCGAAAACGGGGTATTGTTTCAACATTCTTGCAACTTTGGTAATATTGAGACCACAACAGACTATTAAGAGCTATCAATCGGGAGGTAGGAGTTCCGAATTCAGCATATCTAGGAGTTCCTCGACATTTACCTCTGCAGGCCTTGATCACGTTTGCTGGACATCACCCAAATCTCTAATATTTATGTTGTTCTTTCAGGGCAGATTTAATTAACAAATCAGCTAAGGTGGCGGGCTATATTGAATCACAATTCAAATAACAGGTCATGTTCCGTAAGCATTAAAACGTGAATCAGTATTATTAATAACACTGCTAATATGCCTCGAGATTCTGGCACTCATTTGTGACTAAAAATTGATTTAAATTGGTGATGTCGATGTGTTGCCGTTTTTCCACAATCCTGTCTGGGCTTCATCAACACATTATCTCCTTCCTCAAAGGTTTATGTCATACCATCTACACATGGGCAATAAGTGAATGACAATCTGCAATGGTAGTTAATTGGGCTAGTCGAAAATTCTCCCTCCCTCCTTTCCTCTGCCACAGCTCTTTGTGTTTAAACCCAATTATTGAATGAAGCTCCATCACTTGCTAACAAATCTCAAAGACCTGTGTCGTCAATGAGTGCCCTGTCCCCCAAGTATTTCATGGGTAAATCTCACCACTCGGAATCAAAAAGTGAACTTCACCCACCGCAACTTTCTCATCTCCTAAATTGTCATAACCCAAGCTCCTTCCTTCCTTTCTCTGACCGAGTCAACGTAAGGACAATAAGATAGAATAAGTCAATCAAACAAATATCGTAAATATTGACGATATATGAACAATTTTTCCGACATCGAATGGCTTCGCCTTGCTGAGGAAAATTGTCAAAAACATGAAGGGACCTGGCGAGAATGCGCGGAAATAAGAGGTACAAGAAACACAAACCCCAAAATTAGAAGAAAAAAAACTCGTATCTACAATGAGAAAAATACATTCACAGACTAACACATAGTCATTGGTATGAGATTCCGAGAGCTTCATGAGTAGGCTTGTTATGAAGGTTTTTGGACTTCGGGAATTACTAATCTACACCCAGTTTGGTTTTCTGAGGGCGGATGGATATGAATGGGCCAGGTTTGGAGATGACGTACACTATTAAGGCTGTGGAGTCAAGCCGTGGAATATTTTGTCAATTGGACTCTCTTTGTAGTTTTTTGTCATCATTCTTCTTAAACTTCGTGGCAACATAACACGTGCATCTTGTGCAGTTAATATGCTTTCGGCTAGGGATCTGGTGTATTACTCATGTCATGTATTTCAGTTGTACTATCCAAATCACACGACTAATTATTGAACGTCCCAAATATTGCTCATTCTATGTTTGCCATATTTGATATGAGAAGCATTGTAAATAAATTATATAGACTGAAGCTCGATATGAGGTCAAATGTGGGTATTTTCAAATTTTACACGATTTTTGGTTATTTGGTTGATTAACATTTGCTTTCCTTAGCGATGATTTCATGTAATTTTTGGTATTAGCACAATCGCGGTTTTTGGTGAGATCGTCTGCCTCTTCTCAATGCGTGTTCTTTTGAAAATGAAGATACGAGGTTGATTCATAGGTTTGGCTTGGTAGATTAATACCAGCACTAGGAAAGATTAAATAGTCTATCAGCGGTTCTCAAGGTAAAAGACATATCCTTTTGTATTCTGAGAGATCAAGATTCAAATGTCACAAATGAAATGAATCCCTGGAATGAGTCAAGTTTAATCTTATTGCAATTGTTGGACGGTTTGCAAAGAATTCTAATGTCAATAACTCATTATAGGAGGTCATCCTGATATTGCAAGTCTTCTGGGCATCAATTAAGTACAATTGATTATTCAAGAGGTTGGGCGGTTTAGAGTTTGTCCTTTGATGAAGGTATGTACTTCTATGCCTGATAATGGAGACAGAGGTTGAGTTATAATTAAGTCCGGAAGAATTCGAAATAGACTAATACTAAGAATGCACATTATCTTCAATAAACCCACCAATTATGCTTCGATTGACTCTCCGCAGTCATATTTGTCTCCCTCGAAGCAATTTTGATATTCTTAACAGTCGTTTCTCAACACCTATTTCAACTCATTCAAGAACTCATTGTATGAATATTTCTACTCTCTCCTTGGTTAGTTGAAAAGGCGCATTTGGGAGGTAAGAATTCGAAAGCAGTTAGCGAAATAATCTGTGGATAGCTCGTAGTTTGGGTGGCCATGGAAGTCTACAATATCAAGGCTTTCCATCTTCTCTAAAGCTATTTTCAATATTTGAATCTTACCCGTTTACACCATATCTTCGACCACCCACAATCAGCACCAACCCAAAAAATACTGCTCAGTTCCTCGAAAGAAGTCCATGGTCAAGCGCACCCTCGAATGATGCAAATACAGACTAAGTAGAAAATAAAACAAATCCCATCAGGAAAGAGACATTCAAATCTTTAGCGATAAATTTATAAAATTGTGAAGCGAGTTCTCATACTCCGAGAGATGAAATTATGAGCCCTAATCCTGGTCCTTCAACACAGTTTTTGTCCCTCGCCGAAGCTTTTCAATGAGCTATCTTGACTAGACAAATCAAAAGTGCTATCTGATTGAAATTAAAGCTCTGGATTGGTCAATGTTTTGCATGCTTGTATCGAGGTATTTAACAATCAAGTAGTAAACATAAAGAGAGAAATACTGGATCTAGATTAGTGCTTCTGAAGAAAGAGTTGAGGGCTTGAGAGCAGTGGTTCCGGCGACTACAGCAGTTGAAAAGAGTTTATCCGGATAAAAACAACTATGGGCTACAGAGTCTCGAATGAAAACTTGGTCAATTCTTCGAGGAAAAGATTAACTAGCGTTCGATTTTCCGGGTAGAGAATATAATGAAAGTCATTCAATCCTTGATATTCCATATTTACATATACTGTTGTACGGAAGAATGGTTCCGGACTAGACTCCGGGTATATTGGATGAATAAGGTCTCGTCACTCTCTTATGCGTAATGAGCTGTCACACCTTGCATCTGAACTTGTATATAAACCTGGACATTTCCCTACAAATCCTGAGAGAAGTCAGACTCAAAGGATCTTAGGAACCCTAAAAGATTATTAGCTAAATTGAATATCATTCCAAGCCTACTACCTTGCTACATATACTAAGTGATGAATTTTGGGAGAACAGGGAGAAAAGGAACTACTGGCGGCTTGATAGGAAAACATGTAGTTCTATCAAAATTAGACAATAAACATATGTCCGAAGACAATGCACGACTAGTCTCTAACTTTGACAAGGTCAAAGAACACTTTAAAAACGCAATTCTCCCATCTTTCTTCTGCTCAACCTTTGATGCGAAAATTCTCGTAATGATGGTTTGTGGGTTTCAAGAAGGCAGTGTAACAATATGGAGAAGAGTATTGGTCAAAGGCCAGACCTTGAAAGTCAACCTTACGTTTGGTTCATTGCATCACTAGTTCTGCTGACCAAAAGTGGCTTTTGATTCAGCATGGAGTATTATTAATCCGGGTACCGACATTTAGCCCGCCTTCCCACCTTCTGATGAAAACTCTCTTACATATTGAATTGTCCATCAACAATAATAATTTAGAAGCATACGATATAATATTCTACTGACTCATTCTACAACACGAAGCATCGTCAGTTCACCAATATATCCATTAACCTGTTTGTAAAGCCCTTCAAGAGCCTCCAATAATTTTCGCGGGCTTGCATCGACCCCACCAGTTCATACAAATCATGGATGAGTTTGCGCAATCAAGAGAAGATAATGATCTCTTCGGCGATGAGTTTGAGCCTGCATCTGAGCCTACCGTTATAGAAGAAGCGGCAATTCAATCAGTCTCAAAATTGTCACCTACAGCAGAAACATATGTTAGCAGTAATGGCACAAAATCTCCTCTACCAGCTGGACCATCAAACAACAATCATAACCACAGGAACCAACGCGATCGAGGTGTGGATAGAAGACGAGGTGGGAGAGGAGGTAGAGGTGGTGCGCCGAACAATGGACTGAAATCATCGAGATATGCGACACAAAGAACCGGAGCCTGTCGCAACACCATCTCAATCCGTCGAAACAGTAACTGAACAACCTTCTGTCGTCGCGCCTTCAACCTCTCCCTCTATACAATCTCCTAGCGAACCTCAATCGCAATCTCAATCTCAATCACAATCACAATCACAACCGCAGCAAATGAAACCTATACCTTCAGTCCGTGGCGATCGTTCTCTGACTGGTGGCCCCTCTCACAAGAAACTCACCGAGGAGGAATTGACAGCGAAACTTGAGCGAATGAAGATTATAAATGCTGAAAAGGTTGAATCATTTCGGAAGAGTGAGAAGGACAGAGAAGGCTATGCACAAAAAGAGAAAGAAGAGAAGCGAAAGAGAAAAGAGGAGATTGAGAGGGGTAGGGTTATGGAAGGCGAGAGAAAGAAGAATAGAGAAAGAAAGTTAAAGGCTATGGGTGGCAGGGAGTGGGATGAGGGCAAGGATGAGAAAGATTTCGAGAACAATAAGGGGAGGAGTTCACAATATGTTAGGGGTGGTCATGGTGGGGTTATTAGAGGTCGAGGTGGCCTGGCAAGTAGTAGGTTCAATGATGCGCCAGAAGATGATATGTCTGCGTACATCTATGACGATAATAGGGGACGCGGATCTGGGCGTGGAAGGGGAAGAGGAAGAGGAAGAGGAAGAGGAAGAGGAGGTTCAGCTCAACAGCCACAATCTGTACCCGCACTCGAGGATTTCCCTTCGCTGCCAACAACGTCAGCATCCAAAGATACAATATCAAATGTCAATACTCCATTAGTCGGAGCCGGAGATTGGGCCGATGAGATGGCTACTCCCATTGAGCAAGAGAAAAAATTAGAAGTTTAAGTACGGGCGAATTTCGGATTGATACAGTGATTCTGTTGTTAAGGCGGATAAATTTGGATTAGGAAGGATTTCAGCAAGGCGTTATACATGTGCTCGTCTTTGGAAGACTTGAGCCACAAATTCTGGACGTCTACCTTTTCAGATACCACAAACAGCGAAAAATATGATTTTTACAATTCGGTGTATCCCCTTTTGGATACCACAGTAGCGAACAATTCTATTCTTTAATTTTCTTTTATTTGAGACTTTATTGAAATGACACTCTGGTAATAAACCACACAATCAAGAACACTACGCCCGTTGAACCAGGCTCCTAAAATATTGCTCCCCGCACAATCTAAAATTATCTAATTTGCACTTGATGTCTCAAAACTTGTGAATGGATGCACGTTGTCATTTGAGGTCGATTCAGACGGCTAGAAACTAGAAGTACCTACTTGGACAATAACATCTCTACAACCATCAATATAACACATCATACCCTTTGTACAAATCCCCTCGAAATGGCATTTCGAGATACTGTATATATCACAATGTCTTTTAGCCATATTTGCCAGCTGGCTGAGAATACAATCTTTCTCAAGGTACCTCTCTAATCATGTATATAACAGCTTTGTGCTGTTCGCCTGAAAATGGCTGTTTGACTGTAGGCCATATCCAGATGAACTAACCAATGCAAGTGCCTGATCTGGTATCATTATCTTCACCAAGTCATTGTTCATTTAGACCTTTGACTTCATCAGGTTCAGTAAAATAATCTTCTTCAATGGAGGCCGCAGTCTGGAATTCGAGACATCCGTTCACTCAGTGGTTGTATCTTGTTCCTAACTATACTGGTAAAATTCACAAGAGTTAGGTGGCTTTCACCAGTGAGAATATGGTACTATTTGAGTTGATTCCGTGGATGTTATCTTCTCAACTTAGTGAGCTTTTTCTAGAGAATTCCTTATTCATGAGATTGTCCGTATTATTTTGAATTGATATGTGATTGGTGCCCTCAATTAGTGTCAGCACTTTCCGAGGATCCTCAAGATCATAACTTAAGTCCTCGAGACTATACTCGTCATTATCTTCCTCCACTTACCGAACTTAGTTCTTGTCATCATTTACCTTACTATCGTCGCTTCCGAGGTGATGCCGCTCATCGACTTCATTCTAAAATTTGTGTTATCATTGAAGAATCCTGCCTTACGTGCAATCGTCAAATTATCTAATACCAATTGCTGAAGTAACATCATAGGTGAGTCGCGCTTAAATTCGTCCTCATGGGCCCTATATATGCCCACTACCTTTGTCCAAGCATCTTCATGTATTGCAATGTTTTTAACCTTAATCTACCCCCCACCCCCAAAAGTATCTCAACCGCCTACATTGAGTCTATATTGAGGTTTGATCACCAGCATTCAAAAAACCACCCTTCCAATTGATCTAATGCCAAAGCAACTTAGAGTACCCTCTTTGTGGCAGCTTGGAACCCTGTCGTAATTCACACCATACTTGTGCAATAAGAAATGAATTTCTGAAGTCGAAATTCACACTCGCATCGGTGGGCTTATTCTCTATAGCTCACAATTTGTGATCCTCGAAAAACGACAAGCGCCAGCGTATTGATCAGCAGAGAAATCGAAGAGAGCTTGACAGTGTCAATTTCTAGAGGACTCCTCAGGTCGAGGATACATTTCAATCAAATAAGGAGAGATACAGCACCTTCCAACACGAGACTAAAATTCGGCAGGAAGTCGGGGGGTAAGAGTATTCGAATATTGGAGCCTCCATTCCGACTTCCGCTTTGTTTCTTTAAAGATGGATGGTACGCTGCTGGGCGAGATTTCTCCTTTTGACTCATGGCGCGAGCTTCGCGCTGGTGCTTAGCATTGCCCCACTATTCAGGGGTAAAATAAGACGAAAGTTTAGCGATATTTCAGGGTTTCAGGATATCATCACCTAATCATTGTCCTTACCTCATTTGATCTACCTTCAATGATTTCAATCAGTCTTAATAACCTGCAGGTATGTTCTTTACAGTCGAATAAGTCTGTTGTGCGTCTTTGAGTTCAAATTAGCGTTGGAAATTTTAACATGAATGACAGGGAAGATAGGGAAGCATAGATAATCAACAAAGGTATCAACGGAGAATAACAAAAGTTATTTCAGATTAGAAACTTGGTATACGGATTTGGATGAATTGTTTCACACAGCAATTTTCGCGTTTCATGTGGCATATAATTGGATTAATAAACTGACCTGTAATACTAGTGTTTGATGGCTATATACTCCAGAAAAAGATGCAGTGAGATGATCAAAAAGATCGAGGGTCAGTGATGAATATTATAGAACCGGTGGAGAGAGATAAAGAGTTAAAGTCCTTTCAAGTAGATAAACGAAAATGACTCGGGGTAAATTTGGAGATATCTGTTGTCTATGACGTATTGTAAAAGTCCAAGCTATGAGGGGTGCCATGTGCACTTATTCTATATATGCGTCAGGTTTCCATCTAGAAAGTTCCAAATTCCATCACACAGAACCCACATTGTTTCCCTTAGTCCATCTAATCAACATTCATCTTTAATTGTGTCAAGATTTACTTTCATTGATATGCCCCGCCATTTTTTGCAATCTTCAGTCCTAACCTTTAACCCAAGTTGTCCCTGGCATCTCAATATCAGATCAGCAATTAGTCCTGCGTACACTACCAGGTTATTTATTTCATCTACCGAAACCTAGAATGAATAATCACTCTATCGTTTTCAATGCATTTCTTATTCATGAATATCCATCAACTCTCTCCAGGTTCTGGGAATAATAGTAAGATCCATGTTAATGTACGGAACATGCTTCTCGACCCTCGCTTGCAATCTCTTCTCTTTTCCTGAGAGCAATCTTTCCTGTGAACGTGGAACAGCCAAATCATATATCTCCGCATTATAGTGTTTGATAACCTCTTTATCTTGCAGTATACTCACATTAATAGCTTTACGGCTGCTTGGTTGAGATTCTTTTAACTGCAACGCCATGTGTAAAAATCCAATATCATATTCAACCTTGCGCCTAAGACACGAGAGCTCAAACCAAGGGAACTCTATCAGATATTTGCGGCTGACTGCAATTCGAGTGCGTCTATAGAGACCATCTGTGATCCAGGGGCCTTCGATATAGTCATTTGGATCTGCGGATACCACTAGCTCATTCGTCAGATGATCAGTCGCTGCATCATTATCACCGGGAAGAATCGGTCCCTGGTCCCTTTCGGTTCCATAAAATCGCTGAATATGATGATCAAGTAACCACCCACCAGTTCTCCAACGACATTGCTGGGCCAATATCTGACAGTCTTTCAGTGCCTTCATGCGTACAGACCTTGAAGCGGAGATATCTGACAGCCAGGGAAAGCTTAGCATATACCAACTATAGATTGCCCTGCAAGCCGTTTCAAATTGCAACGCGCTGGTTGGTACCCCCAAATCTTGACACCCATATTCGAGAGGATATAGATCGCCGCTTGCTATAATTTGAGGCAACTCCGCTGCTGGTCTGATTACATAAGATGTTTTCTTCAGATATCTGGGTCTCTTCGTTACTTCTGGAGCACTGACTGGGTTGAGCCTATCAGATGCAAATCGAGCCGTGAGGATGGTATAGCACAATCCACTAATGACATCCCTCAACTTCTGTATTCCAAACTCGGTATGGCTTCCCTCAACAACCACTTTGCCATAGCAGCGACGGATCCTATTTATACTGGATACCGTCGGCAAGAAAAAAGCATTGAATGGTTCTTTATCGGGTGGAGGACGAAGAATATAATATCGAAGATTTTGTTTGTCGTCAATTAGGATATGGAGGTTCAAAGAAAATGGCCGGATCTCGGGAAGTGTTGGATGGTGCCATGGTAACATTTGGCGGATGGTAGATCTCACTGAGATGTTGTGTGCAGATGGTTTGCGTATGTGGACTGTGATATCTTGTGGAGCCGATGACGAATAGATTCCATGGAAAAGTGTCATCTTTGCAGCGGATTGAAGTTGGTAAATTGTTAGGTAGACGGAGGAGCTAAGCTCGAGGTAGACAAATATCAGGTCGTCACTGTCAGAGGCAATATTCGAATACGATTTTCACAATGGAGGAGATTATGCGCCAGTGTGGGTTCCGAGTGATCATCAATGTAAGTAAGGCTGGGAAAAGGCTGTGAAAACTCCACACATCATAGTTGAGTTTTGCTTCGACTAATAGATAAAAGGGATTATGAGAGGAAGTTGTCTTGTATCCACATGGTAGTAACCTAGTATCAGAAGGTTTAGAAAGAATGAAGTTGTCAGCAAATGATTAATTGGAGCTTGAGCTTACACAGGTAACAATAGAAGCCTTGCTGAGGATAACTTAGAATAGACAGTGAATTCAAGAATTTGAACCGGTAGAGATATACGACAAAGATGTTCTCTTTGTATTTCATTTAAATCTTGAACAGGTATTCGAAGTGAGATGTCCTCACGGAGAGAGAATATTGATTTGAGCAATGGCAGTACTACACTTATTTTTATCTGTTCTGTGCATCTAACACTCTTCCTGGGAAATGAAAAAATGTACTCTCCAGTAGATGGTAACATCTTCACACTATGCTTATCAAAACACTTCTACACATTTATCAAGAGATACATGAGGTAATCAAATGTCATATCGGCGGAAATGAATCACGGTCACTTGCAAATGAAAAGCTCCTCATGGCAACATTGATAGATAAAATTACATGGTTCTGCGCCCTCGAAAATAAAAGCACCTATTACCCATAGTTGTAACTATTGACAGTCGACATGGAATCGAAGATGAAGGAAAAAGGCCTCAATCAAGGCTCAATGGAACCCAATCTCCTGCTCTGTATAGACACTGGTCAGAAGTTACATTGCGTTAACTGTGAAGAGCATCTGCATAATGTATTCTCCTTCGCTTTAAGATTTAACAGCGCATGGCTAAATAGGTCTGAGATACATTTTAATATGGAAGCAATAGGTTCTACCTGGTCTAAGCTTAGAGTGTGTAGATTATTGTTATTTCTACCTTGTTGATTATTGATGGTAAGACCGTGACTTAGAATGGTATTAACGAGTGATGGGTACCGTCTCTAAGGGCGGGGAGGTAATTCTGAGAGATTTCTGAAGGATTTAGAATGGTGGTTAAGGAGATGTAGAAGAGCCAGGTCTCGTGTTTACTCATCAAGAGAGAAGGAATTGATGTTGGATTGTAGGGTGGGAAGAAAGGAGTTTAATGGAGGTTGTGATAGATTGGAGGATGGCGGACAGGAAAATTGGGGGAGAGTTAGAATAAAGCTCTGTTATTGTTTTATATATGAAGTAAAGAGAAACGTAGCATTGGTTTTTATAGCGCAATGCCCCTTGCCTGCTCAATCTTTTCCAAATCTAACCTTCCTACTATTGCTCAAAACCAGTACAGGTAATGGTTTAACCTCCCAGAAACCTCTTATAAACTCTTTATGAAGTCACTCAGCACCCTTTCCAAGTAAGTTCTCGTTGATCCCAGTACTTTTTACCTCCTTCAACATACCTCCGACACTTTCCCTCCCTTGTACTTCCTCCCATCTTATTGCTACCGGACATAATTTTGAAGAACCAGATATTACTTCCAACTTTCCATGGTTACCTAAACCAAACGATGTTCCTCTCTTCAATTTCTGTGCGCTCCAGATGGTTTGCTTAACGCTGTTTACTCTTTCTTTCTTTAGTTTTATGGTGGAGGAACCAGAGAGTAGTGATTCATTAGTTTGTAACCATGTTTCTATGACAGAATACCCTTTGGATTTGGAGAGAGGTGAACAACATCGTACAAATCCATCTCGGTCGTGTGAATCAAGAACATTTCGTCTCCACTACTGCCATTGTTAATGACTCCTCAGAGTCCTCTAGAAAGCCTGTCCATGTATGTTTCCGATCGGAAAAAAATGTAACAACCAATTCTTCGAAGAATTTGCACGAGCCTGAGTCCACTGAAATTGAACTATTTGGTGGAGTTGATAAGCCAGTAGACGTGGTTGTACTGTCAATATACTTCCAGCATCACTATCATCCTCTATGATCGAAGCTTGTTGCCAAAGTGAATTATCATCCTCCCCATCAGAGTCCCCTTCGGTATCGAAAGAATCAACTCAAAAAGCACTCAATTCCTGATTATCCTCATCGATACCTGTCTCTTCTAGAGTGTCTAAGCATTTCGAAATTGAATCTCCAATATTCGGCTACCACTTCGTGTGCTCTTTCCAAAACTTTCCCGAAACTTTTCGGACAGCGCCAGAGATAAATCCCATGGCACTTCCCTGTACCTGAATTGCGTGTGAATCGACATATTTCCTAGCACGAGAAGTATCAGGTGGTCGCAGAGCTTGTTAGTTCGAAAGTATGCTTTTTCATGCGCAAGATGCGTTCTGGAGATGGGCTGCAATTTTCATTCACGAAAAAGGTCGTAGTAATTCCGTGCACCAATTATGAGAGCGTCAGAAGATAAGAGGTGCCGCCTTCGTAAGGATGCATGATTTTTCTCCACTTCTTCGTCATTTTAGTTCTTAAATGCTATCCAATGGCAGAATATCTCCAGAAATATAGGATCGGAGGGGTTCTTGTGTGCATCTTCTCGAGCCCCTCATGGTATGATAGCCCCGTTTCCAATATCATATTGCTTGATCTCGGTTACAGAGTTTTTCATAATTTTCCAAGACGGGCCCCAGAGTTCAGTTAGAGCTTCAATTGTTGACGATAAACACAAGGGTGTGTTATATAGGTGAGAATCATGATTGAAGTTATGAAAAACCCATGGTTGCCTCCTGCCTACAAACACGTCTGTGTGAACGAAGTGAATAACTTCAATTCAATTACCACTGTAATATAGCAACTGTAATAAAGCCCTAAGCGAATGCGAAAGAGACTAGCTCTTTTAGTAAGCCTTTATAAGGCTTACTACTTTCAATACGTAGCTAGCTCTTTAGATAGAATACAGTTAGACATACAGGACCTACGATATTCGTGGGGCTAGCTACGTCTTCCGTATCCTTCTCGTACCAACAACGTCCATGCACTGCGATTGTCGACGGCGTACTTCTGCACCTTGGTAGCTGATTCCTGAAATGTGTAAAACATTATCAATTTTATTCAATACATTATCACAATATTTAAGGTGTTGTGGGATCTTAAATGATTGGATATCCTTTCTCATTAATTTTAAGTTAAAAGGCTGGATATGGGCGCCAGCATACGACAGCATTGCGAGTTCAACAATCTGGGCCGTATACCCCCAGACAAAGTTCTCTATCTTAGAAACGGCCAAGTCATCGGACGAACTAGACATTTTATTCAAAACGTCGAGACAAATCCAAGTTAGACCGGATTCCTTGTTGCATTGGATGACTAACTTGTTGATATAGTTTGTGGTTTGCGTTTGGTTGTTTGCTATGGAAGTAAGATTGGCCATAAATGCATTCATACACCTTCTAAATGCTTTTATCAAATCTAATAAGATTTGTATCTCGATCTTAACAATTCTCACAACTCCAGATCTGTGTGAATCATATACTAACATGGATATATGACTTGCAAAATGCCCATGCTCCTGAAGCAATATCATATTTTTTTTCCAGCTCGATGCGCCCTGATGTGACATACAAGTAGTTGCAATAGGGTGTTTGAGCCGGAATATTGATAACATTGAGAAGAAAATCAGCCTGTTATCTGGAGTACTTCGATCCAGGAAGACAAAGTAATGCTTCATCCTGGGTTTGCCCAGTAGAAATAGCAGTTTTGTGGATGAAAACTCCCGAGTCATCATAAATTTGCTGTTCCAGGGATTGCAACTTCTCAAAACAAGCCTTTGGATTCACAATACGTTCTTCAGACGAAAGTGAAAGTTCAGGGTTATCTGGAAGGTCACTTGAATCATAATGTGTGTCATCTGTACCAGGCTCCATGTCGGTTTTGGAAGTCATATCGGTATCAACAGATACATCTGAGGCTTGGACTAATACTTTACTATCAAATGATTTCGAAAGAAGTCCTGGAGTTTCATCAACAATTTGATCTGTAACTGAATCGATATGCACAACTAGATGAGTCCTCATACTTTTGATAAACTTTTGGATTATCAATACGATTCTCGCTTGCTTCGTCAAACCCGATTGAAATTTTTGGCAGCAACTCCCAATTTGGTTTGCTTTAATTAGACTTAGGAAACTTTTCTCAAACTTTTCGTTCAAATTTTCTGGATGTAATTGCTCCTTTTTGGCGAATTGAGGTGTGTTCCGGCGCAGAGTTTCGAAGGCAGAGTCTCCGATAATGAACTTTCTGATGCGCTCTAAATTTGAATAATCGATACCAATCATATCGTAAACCTCAATTGCAGTTGTTCCTGCCCTCTCCACTTCCTCTACAGTGTCGAGGTCTCTTGAATTGACCGCCAGACTTGATGCTAAATCTTTCTCGAGAAGCAGCCTTGTGTCAATTTGCTGATTTAAAGTTGCAAACATCCAAGAAGTGTTGAAAATCCCCGATTCTTATATGCGCAGGTGATATGTGAGAGGCAGAGTACTGTAAACCCGTAGACAACTAGTCAAGGTCGGACTTAGGTCTGGTGGTTCTTAGATATGAGAGACAAGAACGGCAAGGTAATATCAAGGAGTTCCTATCCTTTTTAATTTTGACAGCCATACCTGCCCCTTGCTTTTCTTTATTATATGCAACGCGTATAATAAGTGGGCGCCGGTCCCCAGCATTTGTTTTCACTTCCCTAAATTGAATATATATCCAATATTGTAGAATAAAAAGTTATCTGCTAGAGCCTTTAGAGGCCTAGCCGTCCTATATAGTCTTAGACTGAAAGTGGACGTAAATGAAATCAATCAATCAATCAACCTGCCCCTTGCACTTTCCCAGGTTGCTTCCCCCTCCACCCTCATCAATGTAACCAGGCCTGTCTAATACCGTGGTATTAGGGTAGGTGAACCACTTGCCTTTCAGCCATGATTTTCTATGGAAGCAAAGGAAACATGGTTGGCCGGACAATCATGATATATTTTCGTAAATGTATAGTTTGGAAAGTTCTCTTATTTGAAGTTTTTGTTCGCTAGCTTCTCAGCTAGCTATAGGATAGTGAAAAAAGCAGAGTCTATATAGCCAGTGCTCCGCTGCGCTACCTGCAAATATCATGCTTGTATGCGACCAAGAAATGTATTTCAAGCTAGGTCAGAGGAATTTAACTACCCGGAAGCCCAGCCACCAACCATAGTACATGTATAACGCATCTCGCTTCGATAAACAAAGCCGTAATTTAGACCAAGCATCTTTAAATACAGCCGTGCTCCAATAGACACTCCTTGTCAAAGTTGACATTGATTTTTCAAACACTTATTAATACGAAAGTGAATAAGTGAAATATGGCCTCCGCCAGCAGAGTCGAGTTGCAAACATTGCAATGGAGAGAAAAAAGACGCGTGGGTAAGAACGGTGTGCATTGTCTATTGATGGCGATGGTCGATTCAAAATACACAGAAGTGGAAAGGAGGCAACGCATCATGAACCAAGCCAGATCTTCAAAATTGTTGGCGTATGATGTGAAAGTTATATCTATGATATATCGATTAAGTCTGTCATTGCAAATGGGTATTAGAAAATCCTCCCATAACCGGTTTTACTTCTCTGGGTCCCCTTCATTTAAATGTCCCAGGAGACCTCTTTTGGAAACATTCATAGCACGTTGAATTTCTGCCTCTTCATCCCTTAATCTTCCCTTTCCAAGTTCCAAAGCTCTTTGCTGTCTTTGTTTCTCTTCGGCTACCCTTCTTTCTCTTTCCTCAAGAGCCTTCTGTCTTCTTTCCTTTTCCAGTCTTTTCTTGGTCACTTCCTCATTTTCTTCTGCCGAGGAGGATTCTGGTGGTGGTGGTAAAGTGGTGATATAGGCTTCGATTAAAAGATCCCTCACGGCTGCATCGAGAGAAATGTAGCGAATGTCTCCAAGTATACTTGGGGGCAAATGAGAGATGAGAGTCGAGTTATTCAGGGAGGACAGCGATTGAGATTTGAGGAGCGTGGAAAGATCTAACTTCAAAGTAGACTGGGGAAGTTTAAGTCGATTGATATGTTCTCTGTAAAACTTTTCCCGGTCTTTGTCTAATAAGGATGCATCTCGCATTTCCACTTCTTTTTTGTATTTTCGTTTGAATTCTGGCCAATATAGTTTTGGTGTTGCATGTTCTTGTAAGAAGGCCAAGTAAGGAATCCTGGGATCCTTCTTCTCTTCTTTGGCTCTTGATTCTCGAAGTTTTGCAATCTTTTCCTTGGACCATTCATCCCATACCTCCCGCCGTGACTTCATATTCGTGAGCGCTGTATATCGTGTATCCTCCACAATTTTCCCATCTTCAATCAATTTCTCCCATGGCCAATAGGGATTTATTCCAAAGTCATCGAGCAAATCCTTGAAAAGAGCGGCAGAATCCTCGAACGTCAATTCCAATCCCTCTGCACCTGGTTCCCATTCATCCATATTGCCATCATCGTATTCGCCCGGATCTAGTCCATATTCCTGCCCCATGGCTGCGAGTTGATAAGCGATATCATCTTCGTTGAACTCTACAGGCTCGTCAAGATTGAGTTCTCCAATCCGTACACGCTTCGAAGGATTTTCTTCGTCGTCTTCCCCTTCATCATCCGTAACCTCAACTTCTTCATATTCAGAACTATCCCCATTATGATCCGGAACATCAGCTGCCGGTTTTTCAATCACTGGAATTTCTGCAGGTCCAGAAACTTCGGTGTTTTCTTTAGTATTCCGTTCCTTTAGGAATGCATCTGCTTTTTCCTGGATTCTCAATTGATCAAGCTTCAATATTCCATCTTTAAGCTTATCCGGTATCCGCCAGAAGCTTTGGTCTTTCTCGGTATTGTAGACAAATCTTCTTCCATATTTGGTATGTACAAGGACCCATGGTTCACATCCAGGTATTGGGAAAACGCAACTTTGGCTTGTCGTTTGGTTGTGGTCGATTCTCCCGTGAACGATCATGACCACTTCTACCCCTCGATGACCCTGCGAATTACCTCTACTACTTGTATTCGGTACCTCATTACGAGAAGAAAAACTGTTGAAATCCGGTCCAGCACTTGGTATTGAATTTCCAACAGATTGGTATTGGAGAAAGCTTTGGGTGGAATTTGAAACAGGTGGCTCAAGAGCTACTATTGATGTCGGTCGCGTATATGTAGATCGTTTCGTTTCCGAGTTGTAGTAATAAGCATGGCCTTTATGTGTTAGCTATGATAGATCTTTCAACAAATAATTCTCCTACCTGTTGGAGCTTTATGTTCAGTCCATCCTGGTGGTAGAGGAGGTGGGAGGGTTGGTTTATGAGTTGATTTCAGCATTTCGTTGACATAACATTTGCATATAACTCTATGAATCGCCAAATCTTGCCGTGATTATGTATATATCATGGAATATCATTCAATTTTGTCGTTGTAAGAGATCAGAATTCTGCTAGGCGCATTGGGAAGAAATACCTACCTAAACCTCACCTCGATCCAGAAATGTGCTTATGTAAGCTCACGAGGCTGGAACGCGAGGCTATAAGGCCAGCATATCGAATTGGACGCTAACCTCCGCACTAGCTAGTTCTACTACTACGCGTGGTTCGGGTCGTGCCTGGAGCTCCATTATGAGGTTGAACATTGAAGTTGAGCTTCCAAATATAACATCACTGTCAACAAAAGAAATTATTTGATTTTAATCATTTCACAACAACAATATTGAAGGAGGAAAAATAAAGAGTCTTGATTTCTCTTCTTTTTTTTCTTGATACCCTCTTTCAAATAACTGAATTATTCGATAAATTGCAATCAATCATGTCTAGAAGATACGATTCAAGAGTAAGCTCCAACCTGGGAATAATCAATAACCTACAGAAATCCAACTAACTTTTGAAAAGACCACCATCTTCTCGCCAGAAGGTCGTCTCTACCAAGTTGAATATGCTCTCGAGGCTATATCTCATGCAGGAACAGCATTAGGAATATTGGCAAGAGATGGAATCGTTTTGGCTGCAGAAAGAAAGGTTACTAGCAAGCTATTGGAGCAAGATACTTCAGCTGAGAAGCTTTATATTTTGAACGAGTATGCCAGGCCATTTCCCAGCTCTGAATCCGAAATAGACTAACAAATCCCAGTAATATGATTTGCGCAGTAGCAGGTATGACAGCTGATGCCAACATTCTCATCAATTACGCCCGTCAAGCAGCCCAACGATACCTCCTTACCTACAATGAAGATATTCCTTGCGAACAGCTCGTACGTCGATTATGCGATCTGAAACAAGGTTATACTCAACATGGTGGTCTTCGTCCATTTGGTGTTTCCTTTATCTACGCAGGTTACGATCCACAGAGAGAGTTCCAACTTTACCAAAGCAATCCCAGTGGTAATTATGGAGGGTGGAAGGCTACGAGTGTTGGTGCAAATAATGCTAGTGCACAGAGTTTGTTGAAGCAGGATTACAAGGAGGATTGTGATTTGAAGGAGGCCTGTGGAATGGCGGTCAAGGTGTTGAGCAAGACTATGGATTCTACAAAATTGAGTAGTGAGAAGAGTAGGTGACTTTTGATTGAATTTTGGAGTACCTTTCTAACATTCCGATAGTTGAATTTGCGACTGTAGGAAAGAACAAGGATGGCACAATTTACCATCACCTCTGGGGTGCGGATGAGATTACGACATTATTGAAGGAACATGATTTGGCTAGGGATGAGACCGGAGCAGATGGAGATCGAATAATTAGCTAGATATTTTGTTGATGGTCTAAAGTACAGACTATGTAGCAACAATGAATATTTGATCAGCAGAGGCAACAAAAACTCGGCCCATGAACTCCAACATTACTTCTTATAGCCTTGTATATTGTCAACATTCCCTCCATTCTTTTTGAATAAGTCCCCCAGCTTTCTCCTGTATTCGTGCAACTTATCCAGCTCCTTTTGCATTTTGGTGTCCGCTGAAGCATCATTAGGTGCACCTGCGAAATTCTTTTTCGAATCTCTTGCAATTCTGTCATATTTGACTCTCTTCTTATCAAGTTCTTTTTCCAATTTGTTGATATTGCCTCTAACTTTCGTGTTGTTATCCTTTTTATCCTTGCTAACTTCCCCCTGGTTTCCCTCTTGGTTTCCCCCTTGGGTCCCCCCGTGCTTCCCCCTTGGTTTCCCTTATTGTTCTTGTTGTTATTACTATCATCTCCAGTCGTCAATTTGGGGATGATCTGATATCCATACGGCGTGTAGTGAGGAAGTGGTGGTAATATCTTGCCCGGATATGCAGGTGCGGGTGCAATCTCAGATGGCCGTGTCAATTCGGCTTCACAGGCGACTTTTGCCCCATGTGCAAGACTTATCTCATTGGACATACCTCGAATCATGTCATGATCTTGTGAGGGTATCAAATGCCAGCAACTATTCACTATTTCGATGAGTTGCATCACTCGGATGGTTAGATACTCCATCTCTATACGAGAAAGCATCAGAGCTAACAAATCGAAACTTTTCTTGGGTACGAATGCGCTATTGTCTCGTTCGTGTTGCTCGGGCCATGCGGGGGGTACTTGGCGGAAAATTGTGATTCTCTGGGTGAGGTTGTTGATCGAACCTTGTAGGTCTCGATAAATTGGATATCGCCGATCCAGACGCTCTTCGAGTTCGTCCTTATATGTTATATCAGTAGCTGGTTCTACGTATTGTCGCGAGAGTCCTAATTCTGTCTGTGCTATAATTCCTCGTCCCTCGGCTGCTTTGAAGGCTTCATGCACATGGATTGCTCGTCCATGATCATCGTCATATGGTCCATTCCAGTAGGGTTGGCTACCCGGTACATCGTTGCTGCGAATATATACAAAGAGTTGCCATACTCGATTCAAAAATCGATTAATTTCATTTCGAACAAGTTGCGCTGCGAGCTCCCATTTATGCGCATAAGTTTTGTTCTCGGAATCGATACGAATAGGTGTGGGTTCCCATTCGGGAGACTCCATATTATGATCCATTATAATTATCGAGAGGTTTCGCTCAGAATTGAAGAGACCAAGGTAAATGCTCCATATTTGCTCCTTGAATGACTTGAAGTCTATTGGTGGTGCAACATTGATAGATCCTACCGCCGCAGTGAGATTGCCAGGCACAACTCCAACACCAGGCATGTTCACCTGCCACATGCCCCTCAGTTGCTCGCCCATCTCGTTGATCACCCTCGCTCCTTCTCGGTTCCGCTGTTGCAAAAACATGACATAGTCACTGCTAACATCCTTCTGCTGTATTTCTAGCTGCAAAGCTTTGATCATCTGCACAGAAGCCACAATATATCCTTGGATTGTAAAAAGATCTCTTTCCTTGAGATGGACACCAATTTCTCGAGCGGCGGCTTCAGCAAGTTGCCACAGCTTATACACACATCGTTTCGTACAGCTTCAATTTCTTCTCGGGGAATGGCACTTCTTTCTCTCTCTCCTCGAAAAATCAATTCTCGTCGAACTACAGCCAAGAACTCCTCGAGCGTTACATTTTTGTCAAGCGCTACTTTCTGGCCCGGGGCCTGAGCGAATTCGAGATCAGCAGCACAGCTTTGGATTTGTTTCTGCATGTCCAGTAGTCGGTTAAAAATGCCTATCTCTTTCGCCTCGATATTGAGCTTCTTGGTCAATCCGGGCTTTGGTCCTTGCTTTTGAAGCCTCGAGCTCATTTTCCAAGCGTGCAACGTCTGCATGAGGATCGAAAGTGGTTTCCGCCTTTATTCTATCTACATTTTGCTCAAGCCTGACAATTTGCTCGCTCGCCCAGTTGGACCAACAGGGGCAAACAGGAAGTTCTTCGGGCTTGTATGATCTTGGTGAGTACATGCATTGCTGGCTTTATATTCTCTCTCCAGATTCGCCTGCCCTCGGGGTTTCTGGAGGAAGCATTCTGGCGGCTAAATCGAAGATGGTAAAAGGCGGGTGTTTGGATTTGGAACCTTTCCAGATGTTGCCTCGATAGACAACAAAGATAGATGATGATACATAAAGAGTTAAGAGTGCTCGATAACTTCGTCCGAGATAGAGCAGTAAAGTAAGGGAAAAGACGTCGGAATTTGGTTTAATAAAGAAATGTCAAAATTCCAATCAACGGATGACTAGTCTTAGATCTCGAGCAGTACAAAGGAATTGTTGGAAGAATTTGATACCCAAACCGGCAATTGGTCCTTTCATGACAAAGGACAATACATGAATAGCAGTATGAGTACAAGGATTGCAGTGCTGGTGTGTGAAATTTATCGTATATATTTACCAGTACAAGATACAAGTAAGGCTCTATACCACCACTAATCGAAGCCTCTTTTTGGGGGGTGTACATTTCATTTAGAGATCCCAAGTTGAGGGGAAAACTAAGCAATATAATATAATGTGCATGCACTCGACGTTGTTCCTGATCGTCGCTCAAGTATCTTCTCAACACCGCAACTCCATTCTGGAGGCCGCAACTATGAATTCTACGAACGCTGAATATTCGGTACATCATAAAATGCCATGATGACTCTCTATGTCGTAGAGCAATCAAAAAATCTACAATGCTCTAAACCTCAATTCAAAACTCCTACTCCTACCATGAGATGGAAGATCAGTATCCTGTAAGTACATTCGAGCAACGCAACAAGATCAAAATCTCAACCTCCCGGTCAGGTTCTTAATCGGATCTTCCAGGGCCCATAGCATCGACACTCAGGATTTTCGGAGATATCGCGAAAATTATTATCAGAGAAGAGATTTTGCATCTGCAGAGCTCCAACAAGGGCATGGAGAGAGTCGGGCTGTTATTATTTAATTTATTCCTCGTGTTGGCCAGAGTAGCAGCTTATGATATCGTATCCTTTCGAGGAAGATTGTAATAGTCATCAAAACAATCCTTGAATGGGTAATACTTGACCAGTGTTGCTTTATGCTCAGATGACTTGGGCTTGGTTATGAAGTGCACTAGCTTAAAGCCATTCACTCGAGCTGGGCCAAGATTTTCTAAGCTCGTCCTAATATCCTCCAAATCATTCAAAATCTGGACGTGGGATCCTCGCGTTGGAAATGAAAAGAGCTTTGATGGCCTTTCTGGTAAATTTGACCAGGTTTGCAACCATGCCTCGGGTTTTTGGCCAATTATTTTACTCGGGGGGAATTCCTTTTCTACCTTGCGAAGCAAAGTCCTTTTGAGTTCAATAAATGGCTGGGCGGTTATCGGAATATATGCACTATTCCTCCTTCTCTCATAACCTTCTTTGACGACTTCAGTTTCGGGATGGATATTGTATTCAGGTTTGGCATCAAAAGGATCCATCGCAAAACTTGACAGCTCGCCCGCAAGCTCCTTCAAGACCCAGTCCATCCGAAAAGCATATTTGTTGGGAATTCTGTCTCGAATGGTGGGTTCAAATCGAGGATTGAATATATGTCTCCTCGCGAAGTAACCGACCTTATGATCGGCAAGCACTTTTCGTGTCCATATTTCATCGAAATATGCGGCTATGAGTAAGTAATGCTGACCTACAGGTTTAAACCCGTTCCCAAGGAGCTGGTATGCGTGATTGTTTTGATTGAGATACCAAATACACCTGAAGACTTGGGCCCAAGGGCCTTCGAATTCGTGACATTCTTGAAGATATAAAGATATTTTACTGTGTAACAAGGACGATATGGGGGTTGGTGTTGAAGGTTATGCATATAGAGGAAGAAAATTGATTTGCTTGTATCACGTGACGATAAGAAAATTACCAAAATGTAATAACCGTTTATTTTTTCAGACATGCAACAAGATTATCTCATCCTTAGATCTTGATTACTTAATTATAAAAAATCTATAAACCAACCAATCAAAGCTATATGGGGTATACGTTCCTTTATCGAACCTTAGAAGGGTTTTGATTCCGCTTTTGGTATGTATTGTAACATTTAACCACATACTGTGGTTGGAAGGGTAAGTATTGTAAAACATCATTTTGACCCACATACCCCTGTATATTTTAGATGAAGAGTTTTAATTGGTCAGCTTCAATTGTTTTTGTGCCGCTTTAACAAATATGTTTAGAATCAGCAATACGCAGATTTCGAAATTTTCAACATGCATGAAATTCAACAAAGGATATCCAATAACATCAATATGATGAATATTAATCAAAATGGATATTACAAATCTATCAAAAGATTCCTCTCCATTAAGTACACCACCATTATCTCCGCCACCTCCTCTTTCTCCGGCCAGGCCCATCACTCCCATTAAACTTGAAATGAGCCGCGATCAACGAATAGAAGCTCGTACTCTCAAACAAGTAGGATGGAAGATTCAAGAGATCAGAGGATATTTCTTGAATCAAGGAATAGATCTGAACTATAGACAGATAGCTTATGCATGTTCAACGCGTTCAACACCTTAAAAGCGTTCTGGCCGACCCCCCTTTTTGTCAACTTCCCAACTTGATACTATTATCGAATTTATAAGTTATTCGAAAGAGAATCGACGAATGCCCTATTGGAAAGTGATCTGGACATTAGGATTGGAGGGAATAAGTGAGAATGCCGTACGATTTGGGCTACGACGCGTAAGCTATAAACGCTACGTTGCTCTTCGCAAAACCTCTCATTTCAGAAAGGAATCGACAACTTCGACTTCAATTCGCTTTAGAGCATCTTGAATAAACGAATGAGCAATGGGGTATCATTCTGTGGTTCGACGAAACGTGGGTGACGCTAGGATCTCATCGAAAGACGTATGTTACGCGTCGTCAAGACGAATCTCTCGATCCTACGTGTATATTGGAGAGGAAGCCTAAAAAGAAAGGTGGATGTTTTGGGGATGCTTTTCAGAAAAGGCAGGCAAAGGCCCTGGGTATATTTTGGGAGAAGGATTGGGGTCTATTAATAAGGATTCGTATCAACAGCATACCATTCCCTTTATTGATGGGTGGATGAGATTGAATCCAGGGCATATATTCATACAAGATGGAGCTCCTGGTCATGCAGCAGGAGATATCGTTAGAGAGCTTATATCAAAAAGGATTGAGAAAATGGATTGGCCACCTTTCTCTCCTGATCTCAATCCTATTGAGAATGTGTGGAATTGGATGAAAGAATGGATTTTGAACCATTATCCAATGGATTCTATGAAATACGATCAACTGAGAGAGGTGGTTAAAGAGGCATGGGATGCTATAGAAGATGAATATCTTATTGAGCTACTTAGATCTATGAGAAAGCATTGTGAAATGGTCATCGCCGCGAATGGCATGTATACGAAATATTGAAATTTCGAAAAAAATTATTTACAATACTTTCACCACCTGCTTTTCAACATATTAATTTTCAACCAGCGTGATGTCGTGATTGGTCAATACCCCTGCATG
This sequence comes from Monilinia fructigena, assembly GCA_003260565.1. NCBI lineage: Eukaryota > Fungi > Ascomycota > Leotiomycetes > Helotiales > Sclerotiniaceae > Monilinia > Monilinia fructigena. Next base: position 624,313 of record QKRW01000023.1, read on the forward strand.
TGGGAAAAGCTCGGCCGCTTTTTGGTGTGTTTTACAATACTTACCCCAACAACCATCGTATACAGCCTTAGAGATCTCCCACCAAAGGAATTCAGTCCTTCACTAAAAATGCGACCAAATAATTTCAGACCCTCGTATACGTAAAGATTCACGTCCGCCTCGCTATAATTGGGTCGTTTTATGGTGAATGTATATTTATACGTATTTATTATAAAATAATGCTAAGTCAGTCTCAGAGGACGTAATAATCTATTAATAAAGAGGGTCTGAAGATTAAGATCCCTACGGGAGCAAATTCGAGATAATTCATGAAATATTTCGATTAAATATTACTAAAAAACGCTGCTATATATAGAGAACTATAATTGAATATCACCAAAAGCTAAGCTCATTTAGAACGAATAATTAATAGAATAATAAAATTTGTATACAAAAAGTGAGGTTATTTATAGATATATAGAATATATACTACTTTCCAAACTCTTAGCTTTATTTATTAACCTTTTTATTGTGGTTTAACTCAGTGCAATGGAGGTGACATATAATGGGTATATCTTAATACGTTGTTATTGTTCTCAAAGATCACTAACTAAAGGCTATGGATCGACGACTATATAGAATGCCGAGGCGTTAGCGCGAAGCCTAGCGCGTCACGTGATTATCCCGACAATAACTTACAGTCCATTTCACTGAAAAAAGTCAGTAGAATGTAAAAGATCCCAAGCCATTTTGAAAGCGATCAGGGTTCCTCGGTTCCCAAAATCCATGTCGTTTTGGGTTATAACGCTGAGAAGTCCATAGATGATTCTACCAAATTTCAGGGCCGGGAAGCTCGAGTTTTGTTGATTTTTCTTTGCCCGCAAATTTCATTGAGTAAATCTGGACACCAAGATGCAAGGTTTCGCCAAACAGCTCTTTCTCTACGTCCGAACAGCTGATGTGGGAGGCATTTAGGATACAAATATTTACTATTATTTGATTAGCATAGTGTAATCATGTAGGACATGTAGGTGATGTAGGTCTGCATACAATTCATTCATTTTGCGTAGTAGAAACCCACGCAATGCTACAATCTGGTTCTTCCGGTCGTTTTTGAAATCTGATCGAGAATTATTATCAAGTTATCTCGCGCTATAGCCTATTCCTGAACCCAAAATAAGGGTATACAAAAGCATCTTGCCTCAGACGGACTCACAACAAATTTCGAAGGAACCTTTTTTTCGAAATACAACCCTTTCGCGATCGTTTTGGATTATAATTATTAAACCAAATTGATTACAATTATTCCTAAATAATTCTAACCAGTAATTGTTGTAATATTATCATCGATACTTCAACACAAAAACGTATACAAAAAGTCGTGTAAAATTTTCATTTCGAAATTTAGAACATTAAAGAATAATCAATATAAAGTACTCCAATTATATAGTTATAAGATTCCAAATACTAATCTGGATATTCTTTTAGATATAAATATAAGAGAAGTATATTCAAACAAATCTATAAATACCAAAATACCTACTCAATAATTACCTTTAGCTTTCTTATAACCCTAAGTATTAAAAGATTATATAGGTGGAAAGCATTAATATTATAAAGCTATAAAGACTAAACTAAGATATATAGGCTTGTGCGCCTTAACGTTGTCACATGATAACTAACCCGATATGGTATAGTGAATTCCCTGATATACGGTATGATCGATATTTCCAACACTAAGTGTTACAACGGATCAGTAACAGGCTGTGAAATCAGCTAGGATGCTAGAAAATCACGGAACGAATGTTATGTGACCTAAAAGCCGATTCGACTTTGCCGATCGACTTTCAGAACGAAGGTCTATATAAAGAAATGGGTTTCTTTACATGTAGAGCTTCGTGCTCAAGATCAATCATTAGTTTTATACTATAGTTACGAGAATTGCAATCAGTTAATCACTTTATCGAATTCCTACTTGAAGTCTAGTCTAAACCACCTCGAGAGATCTCTAGACACTTCCACGTGACCCTAAAGGCAGCTCCCGTAACAGAATTTTCGTTATTTATTTATTTATTTATATACAGCAGAATTTTCGTTAGGTGTGCGGATTTGTACTTTGAATGTAGAGTGCAATGTTTGTTGATAATCTTTAATATCAGAATTATATATAATATATAAGCAATTTGAGCTGTTCTAATTGATGTTTTTAGTAACTTTGCTATAAATTGGAGCGGAGGCAATAGCTTTTGATGAAGAGTTTTTGAATCCTTTGGGACGACTGTGCATTTTTGGTATGGGTAATGGATCTGGATTTCCTTTATTGGAATTAGGATTGCGAAGATTTTTTGGAAATTCTTCTTCGCTTTCAGTTTCAAAATCACCAAAAAATGATTTAAGGATAGATAGTTTCATTTTCTAGTTGTGCTTAAATAATATTATTTGGAAAACCATTTCTATTAGATATATTAGAAAAAACATCATTTATAATGTTTTTAAAGTTGTTATTTTCAATCTTAAAATCCTGATAAGGTAAAGGATCGGGCTTGATAAACTGTTGGCTTGCTAATTCTTGTTGAATCATTTCCACAGTTCGAGTTTTAGAGCATTCTCCTTCATCAATGAAGATATTTGAGGTACACACAAGTTGATGTCCCTTTCCTTTTGATGGAACCCATATATATATATAATAAATATGGTTTCCCTCAAATCCAACGAGAATACTTTATTCAACACAGAAAACTAGTTTCTCAGCAGCAATCCGTCTTTTTTTGGAAATCTGAACCCCAGGTTTTGCTGCCTACAACGTATATGTGATTTATATTAGGTTAATTGTCTTTAATATCATCAACGAAATTGAATAATGCTTCGTATAGCGTAATAATAGTGGAGATTGTATAGGATATAATACAGTTTGTTATATGAATTATACTTTGAATGATGTAAAGCTAGAGTTGTTGGGGAATTGTTTGATCAATCATAACTGCTCTAGTGCGATCCAAGATAGTGCAACTACCCCGCTTTGATGGTCTATCCTGCTTCGGTGTATATAGTTGTCAGAAGTAGACAGCAAGTTGCACGTAGTATAATATGAGAATATATATATGGGGTATGGAATGTGTGTAGATTATTGTGTATGTTATCGTATGTGAATGCACTACGTGAAGCCTTTTATAAGTGTAAGGCCCCTTTCAACAATAGTGTTGTAAAGTTCAATGATTGTTCCGAAATCGAAAGCTAGTTCATTTAGAGTACTAACACTATATTCCTTTTCTTTATCAAATCTTTAATATTAAATAATATATTTGAATTGAGTTCATACAAAACGAATGATAAACTTGATTGCCTTTTAAGCGTTTTTTTTCGTGATTTTAGATCTAATCCATCAAAAACGAGATGCGTCATTTGTGATAAGGATCACAATACCTTCTCCGTTCTGTCCCAGTGGAAGCACCTTGAATACATCCAGATATACTCTCGTCCAAAAAGCTGGGTAGAGCGATGTTCTACTATGAATAAGGTGACTTATATATGATATATAAGTCACCTGACTGACTAAGCTAATGCATTGAATCTATATTCTCAGTACTTTCTACTCAATTTCTCTCGTATACCAAATAACTTCACACCTCCCATGGCCACTACAATCATCCCATCCCCGCTAACCTATAGAGCCTGCATGCCAAAATGACGTCCCCCGTGACATTTCACAGCGATATAATTCTACAACAATGGAAGGAGCTGAACGATATCATCCAAAATCGGGATGAAATCCTGTTAATAGGAATCTTCCCTCCAACTTGCCCAAATAGTTGCAACAGGACGGTACGTATAAACTTTCCGATCCTAAAAAAATTGCCACTAACTTACCCTCAAGCTACAAGACAAAGACCAAGGTCGATTCTGCGGCTATGAAAAGTCTAAGCAAAGGTGTACATATCGTTCAAAACAGATTAAAAGATGGAGAGGTGATATATGCTAAGAATCGAATCAAAGGTTCAAGGGAATAGTTTGCTAAATTATGCATAGGAGTCAACACAGGATTCGGCGGAACAGCTGATGTCCGCACGGATAAACCTACGGAGCTCCAGGCAGTTCTCATCCGAGCACTTCACTGTGGCCTACTTCCGGCGGGGCCCCGTGATCATCCCGCTAATCCCTTGAGTGAAACCATCGAGCCGCATCAGTATGATATGGATGTCGATGGAAACACGACTTTGAACCATATGCCAGAGTCCTGGGTTCGGGCCGCAATCTTGATCCGGATAAATTCGCTGATTAAGGGGTGTTCGGCCGTGCGTCCTCTGATTGTGGAGAAAATGCAAGACTTATTGACACATGATATCATTCCCATGATTCCCCTTCGAGGAAGTATCTCGGCATCGGGTGGCCTGAGCCCATTGTCATACATAGGGGGTGCGATACAAGGGAAAGCAAGTATACGTATCATGTCACGGGATCAACCGGAGTACGCAAGCCAAGCTTTTGCAAAGTATGGTTTGGAACCAGTCGTTTTGGAAGCCAAGGAAGCATTGGCTATAGTTAATGGAACCGCTGTATCTGCTGCATCGGGTGCGATTGTGCTTCACGATACGCATGGTTTGGCTCTCTTTAGTCAGATTCTGACAGCTATGAGCGTAGAGGCGCTGAGAGGTACTAGTCTCTCATACATCTTCAAAGGTATCGACATCAATATCGCGGCCTTGACCTCTGAGCTCGGGTTCCTATCTAACCCCGTCAACCACGTGCAGACGGCCGAGATGGGCAACCAGTCGCTCAACTCCCTCGCGCTGATCTCAGCTCGCTATACCCCACGTGGCAAGCGATGTGCTTTGTCACCTGATGGCCGCGCACCTCGTGGCCGCGTGCCAAGCACTCGATTTGCGCGCTCTGAACGAAGGCTTTCTGGATGGTTATGAATCGCAATTTCGCACATTGCTACGCGAATAATACGCGATGAAGGTGGGCTTGGATGGGCCTGCCGTTGAAGATTTGTTCTCGGGTCTTTGGGTGGAGTTGCAGCACGCAATGGATGCGACTGTTAAAATGAATGCAATGGACAGGTTTCCATCCATAGCTAAATTGCTTCGCAACTTCTTCTTGGACCATCCTATTTTTGACAAAACTTCTCACACACACTTGAGAGACTGGAGAGCTTTAAAGATACACTGGTGAGCTCATTACTTGAGACTTGGTGTAATAACCGGGATGTTTATATTGAGCATGGAGATGCAACTCCCTTTTTAGGGTATGCATCGAGATCCATCTATAACTTCATGAGAAAGTCCTTGAACGTGCCATTCCTTTCGATGCCGCGCTTGAAAACGCCAAAGGCGGACGCTGATGGCATGTCCTCCGTCCCAGCCCCAACTTTGGGGTCCTACACAGGCACTGTCTATCGGGCGTTGAAGGATGGGACTCTTGTGAAAGTCGCGATAGATATGTTGAGGTCTGCACCTGATCAAACAGTAACTAGCTAGGCGGGGACGTGCAATCGACGGATAGAAGGTCGTGACTTGCGAGAGGATGGCTCTGGGACTACAAACTATCCGTCAGGGTTTGAACTATGGACTTTTCAATTGGCCATACATATATTTTCAATTTCAATTGAGTTGACTAAAACACGAGTCCATTGAATAACTTTTGCATGCATGAAAACGCCAACAACTGAAAATATATTGTCTGGTAGCGGGTACTAATCTCCAACACAAACCTACGCCATGTGTCAAAGAACCCATATGGAAGTAATCTTTTAAAAATTGCGACACCATGCGAGGAGAAAGAAGTAACTTTCAAAAGCAAGATATAATTCCTCCACCGCTTTTGAAAGATTCCCCTGATACTATATGGATATACTCGAATAATCATCCTATAACAGCAGTGGGACTAAGAAGTTTCTGTAACAGACGGGGCACCCCTTTGCATAGATAAGTGTATACCGTTCACACCATCTCAAATTCCCTTTGTGATTTCAAATGTGCTTGTTTGCCCGTGGAAACTTTATCTGCATATCCAACAGCGAACTCAGTTGTTTTGTGGATACCATCCAATCTCCTTTCCGATGTTATTCCACCATCTACTGGATGATTATCTTTGTGGCGAAGCATGATTGCATGAATGTCATAAGTTGGATTACTGCTCAAGGGGGTGCGAGGTGGCTTTGAGAGTTTGTTTTCATCATCGGTATGACTTCGATCGGTGCTGCTTCTCGACTTGAACAAACGGCGCCATGAGAATCCGCTGTCGGTGTGTTGAGGGGAGGTGAATTTGGATCGTGCAAGAGATACGGGTTTTGAGGGTTGGAATCGAAGCAGCGATTATAACTAGGTACATCTCGAGTCTGTTATTTGTTTAGTATGTGCTGTGAGTATGGTCATGAAGGCTCGATACTTACGCGTACCATATTAGGATGTAAGATGAGTCATCTTTATTTGGGTTAGTATCCATCGCCTATATGAATTTGGCCTGCTATTCTTACAAGTTGAGTCTTTCGTGTGTGAGAGTGTACCAAGCTCCACGGTTTTTACAATCGAAGCTACCATCGCGCTGGCGAAGTGTTAGCATGTGATGCCTGGAAAAGGAGACTTGCTAGACGTACACAATACCCAAACCCATGATAATGCATAGAAAAACCTTCAAGCCCAGTTTAAGTTGTAGGTTCCAGAATATTGATATGGGGAACAAGGCGAGGATAAGATCGATGAATGAACAATATGCTAAAGCCTTCAGTACATTATAAAGGAAGTGATCATCCGAATATATGACTTACAGCCCAGAAAATACCCAAAGTACCGTCGTCCACTAGGATCAAGACATGACCCCAACTCCCGATTCCAGTAGGCGTTTATGGGTTGGCATTGGGCATAGATGAATATGACCATACCAAAAGTCATCAAGACATGAGAGTAGCCAATCCCATACAAAAAGATTCGCTGGCCTTTCTGGTGACGAGGCAAGATAGATACCAAAAGATATGCCACAGACAGGCGACCGATAGCAGCTGCTAGAATGCCAATCGGCTGTGCCAGATAGCTCCACTTGGTCGCTTCGGCTATTTGAAGTGAATTGAGGAACCGTTTATGCCGACCAAGGCCTCTCAAGACTGCCACAGTATTCAACGATGTGCAAAGGACGGCGCATAACTGTATACAGATCAGTTTCTGGCCGAGAACAGTGATGCAGGTAGACAAACCAAGCTGGTAAGCATGAGCCAGTCATCTATTCTAATCTTGTTTAGATAGGTATATCGAACGTAGAACCTAGCTGCTACGGCGATTATAGCAATAGAAGCTGCAATCCACATAAGCTGTAGTACTAGAGGGCCTCTGTTGTCTTGAGGCGACAGAGAGGAATTTGCATAAAGTGTAGGCATCTCAATCGAAGTGTGAAGAATGAAACTTGATGCGATGACTTTTCGCGTTCATCCTTCATAATAATCAAACAATCCGCCATCCATCGGCAGTATAAAGTAATATCATATAGAGATGAAGCTGTATTGTAGCATCTATTTTTGGCTTCCCCACGCGTTCTGCTTAGACTAGCTAGGCTTACTCACGCTGTGCAACGATAATCTCCAACCAAAATCTCACCATGTGGGTAGTTCTCCATTCCATTGCTTTTGTATAAAATGCTCGTCAAAACTTTTGAATAACCACGCTTGATATTCTCTTGGACGTCCTGCCTAGATATTGTTGAAACCAAAATCTTCCATTTCGAAATTGTTTCTCGTCAGCCCAGGACATTTTAATTTCAGAGCTAGGTAGATCACTAGAAATTACTGGGCAAGTCCTTATCATCAACCATACACTATAACGCTGACACAGTGGTGTATGAGTTCGTCTGTATCACAATCACAATCTGATAAATGATAGGATTGTAATACTCCGTCCCTAGATTGTCCGGAGTCCCGAATTTGAGCTTGGAACGCAGGTACGAAGGTACATTTTTTTCAGCTGTGAATATGTTTGACATAATTTGGGGAGGAAGGGCTGCTTGTTGTACCGTCTTGATAGGTGGCTGTTACCCCTCTTTGCTCAGCAGAAAATGAAGGGGGAATCTGCTGGATCTTGTTTCTTGGAAGAGAAATGACGAAGTGGATAAAGTAAAATCCCAAGGCTCCTCAAGGTGGATGGGTAGACCCGTTATTATCTGTAATTCGGAGAAGCAAACTGTAGCAATACCAAGGTGGCGCAGAGTTGAAGTTTGACGGATCATGATGATGATAAGTAGATTTTCACAAAGTTTAGAAATAACGCATGTAAATAATCATAGACTTCGTAATTTTCCATAGTAGTATGAGAAAATGATGGGTAATTTGTCCTATACCCAATTTAACTTCAATTGATAGCTTACAAATAGATGTCAAAGTTATTTTCCACGCCCACGCTCCTCGAAATAAAAACAGATTCTTGGCCGATTAGGCACGTAAATTTTCACGCCACCTTATCAAGTAAAGACATCACTAGCGTACCTATCATTCTTGATACTCTGGAACCATTCCTCGACCTCTTCATCGGTCTTAGTCTTTCCAAGTAAATCAGCAGCCTCTGCATAAATTTTCTTGGTCATGACCGAAACACCCTCCCCAACCAAACTCGATCCACAAACATACAACTTTGCACCACTCTCAAAGACCTTTTTTAATTCTTCTCTCTCTTCCCAAATCCTGTCCTGCACATGACGACATCCTTTGCTTAATTCCGGAGCTCGAGAGAAGGCATAATAAAGTTTTACTGCTCCATCTGCTTCCCATTTCTTTAGCTCCTCAGAAAATAGAGTATCTTTTTCAGGGTGTCCACATCCAATAAACAAGTATGCAGGTGCTAACTTTCGTCCCGCTGCGATTTGTAAAGCTCGCTCTTGTACGAAACCACGAAAGGGAGCTAACCCAGTTCCGGCACAAATATAGATTACCGGAGTATTCTCCAAATCTGAGGGTGGGTGGAAATTTCCACGACTAGGCTTGACAGCAACATGTACACGATCTCCTTCCTCAACAGAAGAAAGATAATTCGATGCCACTCCCAAATAGCGCTTTGATTCACCAGCCTTTGAGACGGTGTCGAGAACAGACCATGTTAATGTGGCGACTGTGGGATCGTCGAGTGGTGACGAGGAGATGGAATACTGACGAATTCTCATGGGTGGAAGCATGGCGAGGAAGTCTCCGAGGGAAAGCGCGGCCGATGGATAGTCTTCGAGTATATCGAGTGGTGAACGACGTTTGTATAAAATCTCTTTATCAAAGCCTGCCTTTCCCAAATACTCAATCTTTTCCCTCACTTCTGGTTCGGGTGTGCTTGCAGCTATTTTTGCAATGTTCTACCATGGTTAGCTATTTATCAAGTGGGAGGGGAAATATATAAGTACCTTGCGAGTTGCAACTTGACTAAGTTCGACATAAGCACCAAGTACATCCCACACGGATATGGGATGTCCAGTTGGTAAAATTGTGTTGGCCCCAGCTTTTATATTTAACATGGCATCCCAGGGAAGTCCAAAATGCTTCAACACACGTCTGATGTTCTTTGTATTGTTTATTGGAAGTACTGCCATGTAGTCACCTGCACGATACGACATACCGGTTGGGATTTTGAGAGACATGTGACGTTTCTCTGGCTCTCCTGGTGCTGTCAAAACCTTGTTGCTAAGAACAATGGATTCACGGACGTCCTGACGCAGTGTGGACGATCGGGAAGTAGAATCTACGTCAATCTCTAGGCCAACATCTTCTCCATGCTCCGCACTACTGGTGATTTTGGTCCAAAGACAGCTATCTTGCCACTCGTCAAAAGCCTCGAAAATATCTCCAGCAGCAACGTCGCCCAATCCGGTTTCTCCGATTCTTGTAGCACCGTTATTCTCAAATTCAGTATCGAGTAATTTAGGGATTCTGTGGAAAGTCGATACCCAATCGTCTGTAAAGATTGTCAATCATTATATTTTGCTTGACAATTTGACAGGTAAGGAATGACTTACGATTTCCGCAACCATAAATAGCGTATTTGACATCCTTAAGGCTATTACTGCCCTTGAGATTCTCCAACCATTCAACAAAATGGCTAGCATTATCAGGCGGCTGCCCTTCGTAACTCGAGGATATCAGAATCACTGGCTGATTCTTGGGGATCTTGTCTACAGCAGCATCAAGAGGGTCAACTTCGGCATCATAGCCACGCCCACTAGCTTCTCTAGCAAGACTTCGAGCAAGAGCTTCACAAGTTCCCGAATTCGAACCATAAAAGACTGACATTGGTTTTTTTGGTTTGCCAGAATGGCTCAAGACCTTAGTAAGTGTTTGATCGTTTGCCGAGAGTCGGTCCTTGGAAATGTCTACATGCAGCATCCTCTCGAGGTGGATAGGATCAATCCCATCGCGAAGACTAGCATGCATGTAAAACCCATTAGGCTTGATAGTCAAAGTTTGTTTGATCAGAATGTTATAGCTTGGATCGTCCATTCTGAAATTGAGATTTTGTAGGAGCATCGCGACGATAAGAATAGACTCTTGCCATGCGAAGGGTCTTCCAATGCATCCTCTCATACCATTGCCGAAAGGTTTCCAAGAGTTGGGGGGTAGCTTTTTGAATGGTTCATCCAACATTCGTTCAGGTTTGAAGGAGGTGACATCATCACCGTAAACAGTAGGATCACGGTGAATGGCAGGAATAAGGGCAAGTATAGGCTGTCCTGGCTTAACTTCATACTTACCGCCAATGATTATGGGCGACTCAGTTGTCTCTGGCAAAGGATAAACTGAGAAAGCTGGGGCCGTGGGAGTTAATCTCAATGTCTCTCGTAGACAAGCTTCGATATATGGAAATTTGGACATGTGATCAATTGTGATGGGGCCTTTCCCAACAACTTCGTCAACTTCGCGTTGGACTGCCTGATATGCTGAAGGATTCTTCAAAAGATTATAGAAGAGGAACGACAGCATTCCACTTGTTGTTTCATGACCTGGTAAGATGATTAGAATGATAACTAAGTGCACAGATGAAATGGTAACATACCGGCAATGAGAAAGGTGATCATGTTGTTCAAAATATTCGCGTCCGGGAGACCTTTTCCAGTCTTTGGATCTCTTCCGTTGATCATGCATTCAACAAATCTTTCTTGTCATTCGGATTTGCTCGTCGCTCAGCCAAAAGTTCTTTTGCTACACTCTGAAGCAGCTCAATATCAGAATCATACTTGTTCTGCGTCGAACGCATGAAATAATTAGCGATTGCAGGTCGTGCTGCTCTGGCCCCGGACTCGAGAAGAAATCCGGTCATGGCATCGACGAAGGGATGCATTTCCTCATGATAGAAGCTATTGAAACGAGTACCCATTGCACATCTGAAGTATCAGTCAGTTTGCTATCCATGAAATATAGATATGAATATAAAAACTGACAAGGCAATCGAATCCAGAGTCAATCTTGTAAATCCATCTGTGACATCAATCTTCTCTTTCGCCCCAAATCTCGCCCACTTCATGACCAGTTGTGAAGCAATATCGTGCATTTCGTCAAACATAGATCGGATGGAAAGAGGTCCGAATGCTTTGAAAAGTTAGTTTTCATATTAAATTATTTGTGAATGCTGGTACACGCCTGGCATCAATATTCTATGCGCCAATTCCCAATTCTCTTCCCCATATCTTGCAGTGAACAGTCCGTCGCTAACACCATTTCGAACTTGCTCTAATCCACCAGACACGACTTTTGTGAACCTCTTCTCGTCACAGATCTCATTGAGGAGAGCTTGTGTAGATATGTAAAGTTTTTCGATGCCACCGAGATTAAGCTTAAAGATAGGCCCTGGGAGAAAAGGGAACAAACATATGGTCAGCAAAACATACTTGGAAAGGGAGGGAGATCACTTCATTCTCACCATATATCTCTGCTAGACGCTCAAGACTAGCAATCGAGTTGACGGGATCAAGATCCTGGACGTTTCCTAAGAAAGGAAGGCCTGGAGGTCCAGGTATCTCTTCCAACTCTACCATATTAAATACTGCAACCTAGATTATTATAAATGAGCGGCAGATTAAGCTGAGAACAAACTTCAAACCCAGATGAATGATACTTGGAGAAGATACTACGCAGGTAGTTTGAGGAATATAAATACATATTTATACTTGGGACAATCGCGGCACACGGAGAAAACAATTCGTAACACGACAGGGAGGAATGGATATCAAACACCACCACGCATTCTCATCGTGCCGAATAGCGGATCTTTTTTCCCTTCATCTTGGTATGATCTTGGTACGATGGAAGAAGGGACTGCCATTGGACCATCGTATCAGAATTGTGCAAGTTTTCGTTGGATGTTAAGAGTATCGATCAGTTTGCTCGGTAGGTTATACTATGGATGAATGTCCTGTAGCTCAAAAATTAAAAGTCCGTAGCGCATCACAACATGGATTTCAAGGATAAGGATTGGAATATGATATTGATGATTGGAGGCGCGAGCAAAGTCAATGCACAATGATGGATAATGATGTAGTGTATGGATGTACATGTATATGACTTGAGAGGTTAGCTGAGTGAGTAATTGAGTAGGTGAGCAAGCATGTTAAAGTATTCTTGCGGTTTCTTTTTCATGGGGCAATAGGAGGGAAAGATTCTCATGTCTCCATGTGTGTAGGTATGGGTAACTGTGTGAAGGTTAGATTCAGGTGTTGTTGTTGTTCCGTCGATGCAGATGTATGGAGGGTTGATGCAGTATGAGAGTCCCGGTAGATAGGTCACAGTAGAGGATACCATTATGGATACGGAAAACGAACAAATTCGGGAATATTCTCCACTCTTCATCTTGGCAGAAGGAAAATGCACACAATGCAATCCCAACAAGAGCTGATGGGTCAAAGGTAAAGATAGAGAGGTACATAGATGGCCATGTGTAGTAGCCATCACAATCAAGCTATTCGGTCAAGACTGTGAGAGTGAGAGTGATAGTAAGGACCTTGACCTTGACCTTGACCTTGACCTTGACCTTGACCTTGACCTTGAGATTATCCAAACATCTACACATCCCAACATCCCAACATCCAAACATCTGAACCTCATCTGTTCTCTCCTCCGTACCGCGGTTCGGCGTCTCCATTGATTGTCAAGCGGCCGGTAGTATTTTCATCCATCTCATCCATCATATGGTTCGATTCATCATTCATCCATTGTATACCACTCACACCCTTTCACTCCAGCCATCGTAACCATGTCATTTTTATGCTCTCTATAGAATCTTTTGTGGACTGATGTGGGACATCCAACGGTATTGACGACCAATGTACAAATGTAGATATTCTTCCATTCTGCATCATTCGGTCCCTCCGTGAAACCAGCCAAAATGACAACTGATGAACCTAGGTGGCTAAATAGATATGGAGCAACATCATCTGAACCGAGGTTCATCGGTGCTTAGAGATAGACCGACTCCGACATTTAGATAAGACATACGGGAACGGAGGAGGAACTGGAATTCTCAAAAGGAGAAATACGGAGGGAGATATGTTCACATGTATTTACGGACGTACTACTATACTGAGTACCTAGGTGTTTATTTATATGTAACCTTGGTCACCATATCATGATGAAGCTTCCTTTCTCTCATACTCACATCACATCTCATCTCATCTCATCTCATCTCATCTCATCTCATCCCATCCCATGAAGATAAAGATGAAGATGAAGACGGATCTTCGCCATCACACAGCGAAAGTAGAGATTCAACAACAGACGACTTTCAAGTCCGTGGCTCATCATTCACATATTAATCTGATATCTATTGATTGATTTGTCTGGATGTAAGATACCTCCCATGTTGGTCTCTACAGAAAGGTTCATTGTCTAGTACGATCTATCTGAACCATCTATCTATCTATCTATCCGTTCATATGGATGCGAGGTAAAGTATACACCAGAACCATCAGGGTATACAATATCTACTTGATGACTAGCTACTGTGAAAACTCACTCGTACTCCAAAGTATCGATAGGCGATCCACCTCTGGATCATGATTTATTATACCCCCTCCCTCTCCTGATGTAAGAAGCGACCCATTGATTTCTTGATAATATCGAGATGAGGAGGGCAAAGGTTAACGTTCCTCCATACATGATTAATAGTAACCTTGATGGATTTCGACGCTTTCTCTCATATTTTCGGGAGATCTTGAAGGAGATGATGCATATTATGTTCGGTATCCAAGGTTGCTCTTGTTTCCTTGATAGATCCTTTATATCAGTACTTTGATACCTTGAATACTTGGATAGATAATGGCTGTGAAATATGTTCAAGATGCAATGGAAACGTTTAGAGCGTTATTTCGTGTTTGTGTGCCAAAGAAAATACTCTCTTCAGTACCATGAGATTTATCGTCATCCCATAAAAGGATCTTCTTCCAAGGAGGAGATTTCGTCTTTTTTTGCCATGACCTCTCGTCCTACCCTCTTTATAAAGCCTTTCCTTCACTGTATTGCGAGCTCTTCATTAGTATCCCCTGCAGCTGATTCTGAGAACACAATAGTCTCTGATTCATCAAGAGATCGATCCAAATATCAAGATTCCATATGGTATTCTGCTGCATCAATAAGAGTCATATTGCCATGACTACCATGCGCCGATATGTCTTCAACAACTGTGACTGACTTCAATTCACTGAAGATCCTTCCTATACCTCTTCAATATAAACAGGAACTATCACCTCTCTGCCAACCTCAGTACCCAATTCGGACAACGGATTTGTCTATATTGTAAAGATTGTCAACAGTGAACTTAATTAAAATATGTCTAATTCTTCAATAAATCCATCATATTATTTCTCTACCATTTTAATATCATGCGTTTCAATCTGTTATATTAATAGATTTCGTAATACAGATATGCAAAGAGAAATATATTGTGTTGGTATTAACTTGGTCAGTTAAAGTGTAAGTACTTAAATCTCTTGTTGTAATATCATCGTTGTTATTCTCTATGTAATCTATGGAATGGAGGACAACTTTATAGACATCCTCGAGGTGCTAGTAAACGCCTAATACGGTTAGACGTATTATTCGTACAGCAGCCCCAAAAGTCACATGATCCATTTCCCGACATATTGGCAACCACTTTTGAAACAATCTTTGAAAGGATAAAGTGGTAGGTAAAAGGCGGCGACTTCGACGAAGAGTCCATATTGCTGCAAATGCTTGTTGTTTATCAATATCATCTGTGGTTTCTGAAACACATAGAACCCACAAGACTACAGCATTATCTTCAACGGCAGTGAGAATCGAATGCTTGATTCCAGCATACATGGTTTGGCTTCGGTAGAATGTTAAGAATTTGCTTCGAACAGTTGATCAAACTCATCCCTTGAACATGTTGTTTTAAATTTTGTGTACTTACCCATGCAAAATAACTCAAGATATCAATAGACGGTAATATGAGATTCAACTCGTGAAGCGAATTTCACCAACTGAAGCGTGTAACCGAGGCGGAAATGTGTATTGCATGTAGAGTTACGGCCATCGCTTACCGCACACCACCTGTTTTTCACCACTTTATTAAAAACGTTAATATTAATGCAACCATATATTATTATCTTTTGAAATTGAGAATATATATTAATGATAGTAGCCAATCCACGTAATCAATCACATCTTCTAATTTACCATGTCAATCTTTCAATTTCTGGCCTGAAATCCAAGGGATCTACCCTCTCCCACAACCCTTAGTTCACGTTTCAATTCCTCAATAGAGGTAGGCACAAATGGTAGTTTTTTTAGTTCCTTTTCATCCAAACGCCATACCTTTTCAATAGGATTGAAATTGGGGGATGAAGGGGCCAATTACCCTCGTACGAAGTGCTCTAATCGAGCTTTTCGAGCATACTCTAGTGCATCTTACGATCCATCTTCTATGAAGATATTTCAGGCCCTAGTCATCAAAAAGGGAAAACAATGGGAACAAGCATCTGGTCCCGGCACGCTTCTAACGTAATGCTTCTGTTGCCTTTCTTTTTTTTTCTAAATACTAATGGAGATTCCAGTTCAGCCGATGGCACCCCAGATCAATAACTGACACCCTTCCAGAGCGATACACCGATTTGATGCAGCTGGAACATCGTTTTTCTTCAACCCTACGAGTCACCCCCTTTCGAATGTAGTGCCAACGTATATCGATTGCTTTGCTTTGCTGTGGAATTTATTCCTCCTGCATCCAATCCCCACTGGCATTATCACAGTAGAGTGTTGGAATGAACGACTCGTCCTTTGAGCATTCTCCAAGATCTGTAGCTAGCTTTTCATCCATGCTATATCTTTGGCTCCTTCGTTTTGCGGCTATGATTTCAGCTTCCATTGTACACAACGATGTTGACTTTTGCTTCGTTGATGACCAAACTACAGCTCCATTGTAAACAAGGTAGTAGGCTTGGAATGATATTCAATTTAGCTAATAATCTTTTAGGGTTCCTAAGATCCTTTGAGTCTGACTTCTCTCAGGATTTGTAGGGAAATGTCCAGGTTTTATATACAAGTTCAGATGCAAGGTGTGACAGCTCATTACGCATAAGAGAGTGACGAGACCTTATTCATCCAATATACCCGGAGTCTAGTCCGGAACCATTCTTCCGTACAACAATCCATCATATCGAATAAGGCCACTCCTTGTACTGATTTTCCTATCTGCTGAAGAGCCCCAAGTTGAATCCGTATATATATTTATATTCGTATGGAAGTAAATTCAATCGATTGGAATATGTTGTGCCAAGAGAGTATGTTCCTGCAAGATATTGGAGCAAGTGCTTTGCAAGTACCAGATGATTTTCCCCCGGTGCTTGCATAACACGAGCCAATTGGCCTACAGGATATGCTATATCGGGTCGGGAGCAGTTTGAAAAGGTAAATGGTACTGCCAACGATTTTGAAGGTATAAGGTTTTATCGTCTTCGCAAAGGAGATCGTCTTTATTTCGCATCTCGTACAACTGTGCCGGGAGGTAAAGGTAAATCTTTTGTATCTAGCAGATTGATGTGAAATCGTTCGAGAATTTTCTTCGTGTAATTGGATTGGTGTATTTTAAGGGATCGATTTCGTCGATTTCGTTCTACGATGTACTCAATTGAGATGCGAAAACTTTAAATTTTAAACCTTAATGGAACTCGTAGCTGTTTGCCCCTCCTAGAGCGCAATATCACCCCCTCCCCCTCCCCTTAGATTTATCTACATTTACAGCATCAGAACGCTCTACAGCTTTATTGGATTATAGAGCTTTAGCAGGAGATTGTATTTGGATCTTTTTGACAGGTTTAATAGGGGATTTCAGAGCTATGCGAGCCTTTTTAGCCTCTTCTTTAGAATCACGTGCAATTTGACGATCCACGTTCTTTTTGTGCCACCCTCTCCTTCAACTCTACGTCTCTTCGAAGCTTTTTAGCTTTTCGCTCAGCTTTCTTCTGAAGCTTAGCTTCCTTTTCCCGCTCTTCTTCAAGTGCCTTTTCAGTTTCGTAGCTCTTAGCTTGTGCGATGATAGCGGAGGACCATAAAAAATGCTCCACCTCCCTCCTCTCCTAAGAGGTTTAGCCGTTTCGAACGTTTTCTCTTTCTCTTTTCAAGCTTCAGAGCATCTTCTAAACCTTTCGATCTATGCCCCTGAATGCTAGCTTCAGCACTTAGCTTCGTAGCGGCTTTGAAAAGCTTAAGTGTGATTTCGTGGATGGGAGCTTTTCGATATGCTATTTTTAGATTTCGAAAAGCTTCCGAGCTATACGGAGTAGCTAGCATATCCCTGCGTATGGAGAGCGACGTTGTTGGTATCACTTAGTATGTGATACGCTTTATTATAGTATGGATTTCCTTAATGCATAGTATAATATTATGGTAGTACGATCTGTAAATGTCTAGATCGAGCGAAGGATAATATGCCGATGCGGGTCACGTGCTCCACTAGCCTTCAGCTAGTGGATTACGTACGCGCATATGCATATATCGCAACAGACGTAAATGGCGTTGGAGGAGCTTCAGGAGCAATGATAGGAATGGTAGAGGCCTTATTTATAGGATAAATGCCTGGCTTTTCGAAAGATCCTACTATATTATGCCTTGTAGCTATACGATCCCATGCAGCTTTAAATAACCTCTAAAAACATACGTTTCGAAATGGAAACAAGCCCTTTGCCCGTATGCATCAAATTATTAATTTCCGTAGTATAATTTTGAGAAAGGGGGCCGAAAACCCCCACATCTAAGGATTGTAGTCGATGTGTAGAGTGAGAGGGAAGAATCAACACTATGATCTTCAATTTATCGCATTTAGAAAGAAATTGCATATTAACGTAGCTAAAATGACCATCTACGATGAGTAGACGATATCTCCCACCTGCTTTAGTGCATGTAGAGCGTTGGAATACACCAGTAAGCCAATGGAGGCCGAAAGCATTGGATGACCACCTATTGCTTGAAGCACCAAAATATGCTTTATCCTTCTCTCCTACATCATCCACCCATGTATCCTGTAGATCTCCTGATTCCCCTTTATAAATTAAGGTAGGTGGAAGAGCCGTTCCATCAGCGCAAATGGATGCCAGTAGAGTTATAAAACTCTCTCGATCCATCCTGCCTAGCTTTCGTTACCCTACCCCTATTATATGCGCTAGACGTCATAATCCTTTTCGTAGTTCTCCCCATTCCAATCATAAACCCTTTCTCGTTCTAATTGTATATGTTCCCGAACCAATATACCGTATTTTGTGGTCACTTTTGTCAACTAAATGAAAAAAGGAGGGGTCAGCTTCAAATTCTCTTAGCTAATAATATCAACAACAACACGAAATAGCTCGAACCAATTCATAAAAGTATTCAAACATAGCTACATTATCGGCTTTCACACGCAAATTATCAATGCAACGGAGATACCGACTTTGAAGCCTGTTTTTCTGCCTTTTAACGAAGTTGGCCGTCCAATTCTTCCCGACTTCGTGGCCTTAACCTCCTCTGCGAGGTTTCTGACTATGCGGCTAGTAGGGGGCATAGATCTCTGGGTCAACTTGTTGATTTGGTCAATTAAACCTCCTCCTGTTTGTTTGTAAGGCATTGCTTCGTTTCGGAGAGTGCATCTCTTTTCGAGGTGGTTTTGCCTCTATGGCGCCGGGAGAGCGTAGAGCGGTTGACATTATATATTTTCGCTACATCGGTGTATTTAAGGAAAATCTATCCTTTCGATTGAACATAGCGCTAGCTCCATCCGATGGTCGTAGCTGTAGTTATCCATTGTTGAAGTTGAGGTTGTAGAATATAAAATTTCGTGCATGGAGTGGGGTCGTGCACGGAGTAGGGAAATCGGTTATGTAATGACGGCATATCTTAGTCTATTCTTTCCGGATATTGCGGTCTGTGCGTAAACGGTCCTAACAAATGCCCTCCCTTTGAGGTGATTCGTCCCGAAGCGCCCTGGTATCTGTGAATGCAACCTGATGGAGACCGGCAGCCTGCATAACACCGTTGTCACCTGGCTTATTGTGTAATTATGATGGCGCGTAAACATCAAAATAAACAAGAAAGTAAACACGAAACCAATCAAAAACTCTTTGAACAAAGAAGCAAGTAGGGCCAGGTTAATGGCATAAGAGCACCCTTTCTTCCCCGTCCGTATTCCTCACTTTCTCACCACACATACAACTTCCTTTGTTATTTTCGTCGAATATCGAAGTCAATAATGCAGGCCCACGAAGTGCAACTAGCTAGTAGATCTGCCGGTGGAGAGACAGCGTTGTACCAGCCTTGTTGTCTCCGCTGTTCCAAGTGTATTTTCAGCTATTCCCATGAGTATACGAGAAAGGACAACTTGGTCGATCAGCAATGTGCCTTCCCGAAAGGCAAATATACCAACTGCAATGAGTGTACAGCGAAATCTAAGAAGTGCGAAGAGGTTCCGCCGTCTTATCGTGCGAAGTTAATACTCTTATGCGTTTGCGAGAGGAATTGGACGCTTGTGAAGATGATGACCGTAGGGGGGTAATACAGGAACGTCTTACTCGAAAGAATCTACAATATACGAAGGAGGTGCAGAGTTTTTTGTTGCGGGAGAAAAGACTGGGGAAAAGTCATGAGCCACATGACACAAGGAGGCCATAATGGCCCTTCATTCTATAATAGCGTCTCAGACTCTAATAATGGGTCAGATGTTAGATGCATATCGTTTTTGTCGTAGGTCATCCTTCGGTACGCTGACTGGTCACGTTATCTTGGCTAACAAATATTCTTTTATAGAACCATCTTCCGCCTTTAGATGAGGTGGTAAGAGATTCGGAAGATAGTGCGACTGACGAAGACGTGGCGGACACTACTCAAGCAAAGGGCAAAAACTTGGGAAAAGGAAAAGGCGTTGCTCGGGGTCCTCTGCGACCAGCTCCTGTTCTGAAGAAGAAGAAGAAGAAGGCCCAAAGTGAAAGCGGGACCGCGAAGCGTCTGGCTCAAAACCCGTAGTTCCGCAAAAACGCCAGAGAGAAGCTACGGATTCAGATGATAGTGAGATTATTCTTCCAGGCCCCCTCGTAGGTCTACCAGGTCTCGTGCTGCCGAAAAGCCCAAATCCAGTGTTCGTACTAAGGAGCCTACTAGAATGAGTCCAATAGATTTTGGGGATCCCTTTTCGGATACCGAGGAATTTTTTCGTTCAAAGAGATCAGTTCTTCCAAAGACTTCCATAACTCTAGAAGGCGTAAAGCCGGCGGAAGGCATACAAAACGTTGGCTATATTCCAACGAAGCCAACCAAGAAGGAGATTGAATTTCATAAGTGGCGTCGTGACTACTTGCGTCGTATGTTCGATTTTCTTCAGTCTGATGGTCGGTTACACGACGAAAGTCACATAAATCCGCAGACTGGATTCTTATGGCATCATTACGCCGCGAGCTTTCTCAATATCCTGACGACTATGGGAAGAATCCAAATTTTCCTGATGAGCCGCCACCTGATGATGAGCTGTTTGAGGCTTTTATGAGAGGGGAAAAGATACCTGTCCTTGAGCAGCCACCTGTCGGCGCTCAGAAAGCGTTCGAGTCTGAAAGATCTTCGAAGGGTTCTAAAGGGAAAGCGGTTGAAACTATAGAGCTGGATGATGAGAAGGATGATATTGATGTTTGAAGTTTTTTTTCCTGGCGCGGGTCCGTGGTTCAAGAGGCGCTTGATTTTCCTTCTGATAGTTTTCCATATTTCTTTTTGAACGCTGAAGGTTTTTTTGTGGACTCCCAGGTGTCTTCTGCAGGTTGATACCTTTCCATCTTACCAGATATTGCATGCTTTTTCCTCTTTCTCTATGTGCTAGAATGCTTTTCCACTTCATATTCTGTTTGTCCTTCAATTTCTTCTGGCGGCGGAGGATTATCAGTCCCCTGGCGTTCTTCCCATGGTTCGTGAAAAATGTTATGTATAAGTTAAGGGTAGTTTCAACTCGTAGGCTTGCCCGCTCTGCTTAATCCCTATCACTTCGAATGGGCCTATAACCCTATTTTGTAAGAGGCAGAATTTTGTCCGCTCATCAGCTTGTTTGTGTTATCATTGCGTTGGATAGCTACATTTCAGAATTCTTCCAGCTTTGTTCGCTTATTGGAATATAGTAATTGGAGATGTACCGAAGCTTTCGTTTTATATATAAAAGGCTTCTGTTTTCCTTGGATAGCTCTTTCGAATGCTTTCTCTATTCTATTTATTTGATTTTGGAGTATTTGGAGCTGGGAATGAACAGAAGGGTTAATTAAGGGTTCTTATCCGGAAGGTCGTTTATAAGGACTGCCATCATTGCGGGTAAAGTCCATACTGTTTTGTGTTGAATATTGAAGGGCATTAACAATACTGTTGAAGCGCTATCTTAGGAGCGGCGTTTGCTTTGGTGCCTATTATGCTAAGTTCTAGTTGACGGTTTGTGCCTAAAAGGGAACGAAAAGAATTGTTGGGATATATGTGAGCAAAGAATCAACTAGTTAAATTGTATATAAAGACGTACTTCGTTAATTTCGTAGTTGACTCTACGGCGATACGATGGAGAAATGTGCTTTAACCTCCGGCGTTGTGCTTTCAGATCGCGAAACATTATAGTATCCGATCACCTACACTATCCCTTAATAGATCGTCAATAAAAATTAACAAATCCTAAAAAGGATCGTACTTCTTTAATACTAGTAGACTGTTTCCATTCAAAAACTGCTTTAACTTTATTCGTGCTCATTTTGAGCCCTTAATTTGATACAGTAAACCCTAGGAATTCCGTTTCCTTGATATGAAATTTACACTTGCTAGGATTGCATAGCAATTCTGCTTTGGCTAAACATTCGAAGATATTACCAACATCTTTCATATACTGTTCTTTTACTAATGGAATATATTAGAATATCGTTCAGATAGCATATACAGTATGTATCAAGGTAGGGTGTGAGCACGTTATCCATAAGTCGTATAAACGTAACTAATACTGTTAGAAGTAGACCAGCAAGTTGCGCATAAAGTAGGCTCTGTATTGTGTATATCTATATATGTTGTATATATTATTGTGTGTGTTGAAAGGACACGTGTCATTATGGCACGGGCCTTACACTTATACAAGGCTTCACGTAGTGCATTCACACACGACAACATACACAATAATCTACACACATTCCACACCTCATATATTCTCATATTATACTACGTGCAACTTGCTGTCTACTTCTGACAGTGTGATATAGTCATGGCAGGATTACTTAAGCAACATCAGTTATATAATACATATTAGTCAGATGATTTCAAACAATGTTAATAAGGTTCGTCACGTGCGTATAAGCGGGGCTTATATGTACGATGAAACCAACAATTGCCTTGTTAATTTTTATACCCAAACTATTATTAGAATAGTAAATACACGAACAAGCTTACCTTTTAATTGTCGAATATAAATTCTGGTCAATTGGGCATCAAAACAATCATTATCAACCTACACCATACAAATAAATCAACTACCGTCTCTACGCCTCGCTGCCGCTGGCGAGAATGGCGCCTCAAACGCCTCAACGGCCTACAAATCGCGGACGCGGACGCACACACGCGCGAGCAACCGCCTACATCCCCTCTGCCCTTCCGGTACACCGGAATTCCACAGGGCACAGTACCTATCCCATCAGTGGCCAATCTCACTGGCACACCAACGTTCTAAGGTGTGTTGAACAAGCTTGAACGGATGGAACGCGAGGCGGCGCTACGATGCGTTGTACTCGGAAACTTTGCGAAGGCTGTTGAAGCCTTCGTTCGTAACTCTCCAGATGAGCAAAAGAAGCTTGCTCAGGAGATTCAGAATGGTTCGTTGGCATATCTTAACCAACACTTATTCGGGACCGCTGCTGCAAAGCAGCCGATCAAGATTTCTTACGCGGGGGCCCTCAAAACCCCGAACACAACAACAGCAGCAGAGCGGACGCGCCTTTAGAAGCGTCGCCCCACAAAAACACGCAAGGGAACCTAAAACCCCTGGCACGCAGGCGGCCCGACCGCCAACAGCCGGCAACCCGCCATCGGTAAGCAAGAAGGGAAAAAACGGACCTTCGTATTTACGTCCGGGCCGAACCAGGGACTCTGCTTGTCCGTGATCAGCCTTTTCTCATTCGGGAGGCTATTACGAAGGCCGTGTCCCAAATCGCAGCTAAGGACATCCCTTGGCTATAAGCCACCTCTATAGACTGGGCAGTTAAGCCCAGTACTAAAGCAGTGCATAATCCCATTTTAAAGGGATCGAACGCTGCTTTGATCTGTAAAACTACTTGTTGTACTACTCTGGAACGAGTGGAAAAAATGGTTCATATATCGCCTGGCTCACACCCTTAACGTTCTAACAGGTCTTTTAGATAATCGGCTCGTTACTGTCGAGATTGTCTCTAAAAAGGTCGAGATACAGACCGGGGTGAAGCCGGTCAATTGCCATAGCGCTAGAACCTTAGGCTCAACAGCGGTATAGTTTGTTAGCTTTAAGGAGGAAGTCCGCTCCTTTACCCTTTTTGAGTCTTTAGGACATTCCAAGCTTTCAAAGAAGAAGAAGAGCATAGAACTACACAACCCGGGGTGCCAGGAATATTGCAACCCTTTGATCTGTTGTGCAGTTCGCAAATGCAACAACTGTGGCGTAGCGATAACGAAGTACCAGGGAGCAACAGGAGTTGCTTGCACAGCTTTGTTTAAATGCATTGATTACTATAGCCCCTTTCCCGCAGAATACAAGCACTGCGCGGCCGCCCCAAAAAGAGTCGATGGGAAGATAGTCCGGCTTATTGTAAGCCAGCTCGGAGAGACCCGCCGCTAGCAAACGGCCATACGCAAAGCGTGCGAGTTAGCGGCTAAACGCCAATAGAAGCAGGGCCTCAAGGACGGGGTCCAGGTGATCATCCCGACTCCAGGGGCGCGCGTCGCTGCGTATTAAAGCGGCGAACCAACCAACCACGGCGTGTCAAACGCAAGACGGCCTCTACCGGTTCTCTCAACTTCGTAGAGCTGTCGAAGCGAAGCGTATACGCTGTATCCGACAACGAAGCGGGCTCCACCCCTAGCGATAGTATGGAGCTCGATACGACCCCCTCCTCTACTTTATCCTTATGCTGAGGAACGGAGCAGGGACGATGCGGTGAAGACCGCGCGACCGCTCAAGCCAACGGACTGAAAGTGGCCTGGGCGAACGTAGGAAGATCAAGGCCTGCGCATATAGCCCTGCTACAGTTGGCATTTGAGGAAGGGGGCCGATGTAGTCTGTGTGCAAGAACCCAGCGTGTACCCTGGAACGAAGACGCAAAACCACTCAGCATATGAATGCTATGCGCCGGTGGACGCCTAGGAGCAAGTGCTAACAGCGGAGCGTGAAGCGGAAAGGCCAATGACGATGTTCTACACGCGAAAGGCGGCGGATCTGGTCACCCAACAGCGCCGGAATGGCAAACGATCGCGACATCGTTTGGCTAGAGGTAAACGGCTATCATATCGTTAATATATAGAGAGAGCCTAGTACTAGGAGAATGATCGAGTATATAACAAGCATACAGGTCCCACCGAATTTTTCATCGGAGGAGACTTTAATGCCAAGCACGATATGTTTGAGCCAGGAATTGAGTCCTCTAATCAGGGCGCGTCCTTAGCTGCCTGGTCCTTTAACAGTGGAGCGGACTTTATTAAAGAGCCGGGAGAGCCCACTCATCGCGCCGGTCATACCATCGATCTAACCTTTTCAAATATCCCGTTCGCGGAGACGATGGTTAGACACGACCTGGACTGCGGCTCGGATCACTTCACTCTAGTAACGCTGTTACCGGGAAGAGGCCAGGGAGCCGACGGCAACGCATACTATCGGGTCACAGAGGCCAGCCTACCGAGGTTTGCGCGCATCATTAATTCCGGAATTTCGTACCTGCCGCAGCCGACCGACGTGCTGGAAACGAGCGACCTGGACGATATCGCCGAACTTCTGACTACTCTCTTCCAAAACGCAATCAAAGCGGTAGGGAAGCATGCGCAGAGCACAGCCAAATCGGCGCCTTGGTGGACGCCGGCGTGCGCTGAGCTACACGCCAGCTACGCGAGGGCACGTAGGCGGTCCGAGCCAGATCAAGAACGTAAACGGCGCGAGATGCTCTCGATGATTCAAAACGCTAAACGCGACTACTGGCGCCGGGTCATCGATAGTGCGCGGGATGACGTCGACCTATACAAGGTAGTGGTGATGGCATAAGCTGGCCCCATCGCTAAAGGCCCCGCCACTGACCGTAGATGACGTAAGCATCGAGAGTACTAAAGAGAAAGCGGAGGCTCTGCTAAACAGTGAGCAGAATTCTCTCTACAGAAAAGATATCAGCTTTGATGGGATTCCGAACAATCAGAGACAAAAGGAGTCGAGGAAGAAAGACACCATACCAAAGTCCTCTTGAACATATCTTCAAGCGCCTACGCCATCGCCGAGGCCCAACGATCGATTACCAGGAGACCATCCCACCATATCTTGTCCCACCATGGTGGCGTGGGCCCAACACCAGAATTGCAATAAATAAAGATAATAGCGAAAACACAGCACAAAGAATTCCTGAAAAACTCATCAAACAGCATATTTATATATACCGACGGCAGCGGTATTGAGAACCATATAGGTGCGGCAGCGGTATCTCCATTAACCAGAAACACAAGAAGAATCTATATGGGAGATAGCGAGACATCGACAGTATACACAGCTGAAGTCCAGGGCATTGTCTCGGCTCTCGAGATGGTGATCGAGGATGCAGAAAAAGGAAACAGAAGAAAGAGAGCAGTCGTCTTTACAGATAATCAAGCTGCTATTAGGACATTCCAGATGCCAACCGGCAGATCCGGCGCATATATTATCGCAAGAGCCATATATCTTATAGACAAAATACAACAAGATCTTAAGCTAGAAATAGAATTAAGATGGATACCAGCTCATATAGGCCTATGCGGAAACGAAGCGGCCGACAGAGCAGCCAAGGAAGCAGCCAAACAGACCCTTCACACTCACAATTCGGAAGTCACACAAGCAAGAACGTACCACCTGCAAACAACCCTAAAAACCTGGCTTCACAGATGGATCAGGGCGGAATGGGCATATAACTGGGAAATAGAGTCTAAAGGACGAACTACCTACAAATACACCCCAGAACCAAACAGAAGGATTCTACAACTACATTACAAGTTGAAGAAATGGCAGAGTGCTATACTTATCCAGATGCGTACGGGAAAAATTGGATTGAGGGACTATCTTTGGAAAAGGAAAGTACCCGACTTCAATCATCCAGGATGCGAATGCGGCGAGGGACGACAAACCGTGGAGCATATCTTGTTAAGGTGTAGAGATTTTAACGATTTACGAAAAGGTTTATTCAACAGCAAACGACAAACCGATTCTAGGGCAATCTTGAGCAATCCAAAACTAGCTACAAAAGCAATCAAATTCATGGAACAAACGCAACTCCTTGGGCAATTTAGGATGTGCGAAGCAGCATAAGTAGAAGAAGCAGATCATTGGGGGGAGACTGAAGGTATAATGATACGTGATGGTTTGTTAAAGCAACAACCAAGGAACCAAACACACACTAAAGTTTAGAGCAAAGCACTCTTGTAAACAAGTATGTATATAGTTGTAGATAAGAGCCAGACCGCCTAGCGGAGGAGGTTGATGGTCACAAATGTGTGATGAAGTGAAGTGTGACTTACCATATAAAACTGGTAAGGAGCATTTCGGCAACTGCGCCAAAGCTAGGCCTTTTCCGGCATAGCCACTGCTGACTCAGAGGCTGGAACCGAGTATGAATTAATCAATCAATCAATTAGGTAGATAGACGGCCATTTCTCTGATCCTTAGTTGTAGATTCTAAGGATACTTTTGACCCTGTTTATTCAGCTCTTTTACGGCATAAGCGTCACATTATCTACAACTCACTTAAATTCGACTCGGCCAAATGATGGCCGTCCAAATAATACCTATTCCTCATAATACCTCCTTAGGAACGAACTACAAAATATAAAGTCGTTGCTCACAGGGAGAAGATCGATTCCGAACACAGTTCGACGGAGATATCCCTTCCCTCTATTTACACGGAAGTACTCTGAGTATTTTTCGCACACGATGCAACGAACACCCGTTCCCTCCCGCTCCTACAAAGATGCACTGTCTTCCAACAGTGGCACTCCTGCCGGCACCTCTGCTGCGGCAGCACAATCTACAAAAGGGATGGAAAATGTCACGGTACATCGACCGCGAAACATGAAAGGAAAAGAGATGCGTTCTAACGCAGGTCCCGAACCTAACCGATCCGAATCTCCAACGACTTCTTCTGCACACGAGCAGGAGCTAGCATATCAACGCACTCAAATCGACAAAGATATGCTACGCTCTTCTCTACAACAATTGCAAGAAGAAAACGAAAGAATTCGATAACAAGCTTCGTTGAATACCTTTCCGGATATTCCTCCTTCCAGATCTCACGGGATGCCTGCGCAGGCATCCGGGTCTACAGGTGACCCTGAGATATACCCCTCTGTTGAAACGGACACTTGCTCTAACCAAGGGCACCGCAAGAGATCCAAGCAGAGAAGAAAGTCCGAGCGCGACCCACATTCCAACACTGCTCCCCCGCCACCAAGCACTGAACCTTCCGAAGCGGGTGGATCTAATAGCAGTAGCCGAAGTGGTCGCTCCGCTCGTAAACGAAACGGCCCCCGTTTCATCCCCGTCTCGCGCGATCCTACCCCAAACCCTGGATCCACCTACTTAATCAAGCCTACCAATTTAACTAATAAGCTTAGCAATGGTATCGAACCCAAAGCTAGCCTATGGAGAGCTATGGTTACGGACCGCTTGGAACTCTATGCCAATACATTCACTAACGAAGCACAACGCCAAGCTTATGTGGTGGATCAAACGGAGTCCAAGGCCTTCGAACACCTTCAGGCCCTATACATGCAAGTCCCTCGCCTGACTGGTCAGCAACTAGTAAACCAACTGGCTGATATATACCGCAACCCTGCGGAAGTGGATTATGCGAGATCCCAATACGACCATTGGGTGATGCCCAACTCAAGCACTCGTAGTAACTTCCTAGAATGGTATCGCGAGTTCCGCCTTCTCGCCACTCAAGCCGAAATCACTGATGAACAAACACTTATGCGAGATCTCGACCGCAAGATATCCGATTTCCTCGCTAGGGCCATCGCGCTCCGCCGAGCGGATTGCCGCACCATCAATGATCTAGCTGCCAAATTGGTACGAGTGGATGAGGTTGAGGTTACATTACGAGAGAGAAATCGTTATCGTGCCAGCCGCGATACTACCCCTCATATCAAGAGACCTACATAAAATTTCACAACAACGATATCTTCCTATTTTTGCCCTGATAATTACGCTCTACAAGTTCACACTGACTCTACTACAATAGCCCATTATCCTTAGGATAATGGCTTCGTATGCCGAGCTCACCACTCCTCTGCGACCTCCCTCTGCCCCCAATATCGCCTTCACAAGCCTACAAGAGCCGGAGTCACCGCAGAATCTCCACCAGCCAGCCGCAAAGAGACCCCGAGGCATCAGAATGGACATTCAATTGCCTCCTCGTCTTGATCTAGGTTCCGGCCAGCTCAATAATAATTCTGCAGTAAGCGCCATAGGTGGCCGCATCGCTGCAATCGAACGCGAAGCCAAGCAGAAACGCAATATAGTATTAGCTTTCGCTCACAACGTCGATTCGTTCGTAGCCTCATACACTACTGTCAAGGATCGCAAGCTTGCTTCCGAGCTATCTCAGAAGATTGTCACCTTCCTTTCCGCCTCGATCTATGTGGAGACCGACTCGGCAGCCTCTGCGCCAGCCCGCCCACGCGGCAACCCATCCGCTGATACCTCAGCCTCGAACACAGAGACTGTAACTTACGCAGATCACGCAAGATCCAATGCAGGCCCCAGCAGCTCCACGGACCTCAAGAAATCACGGAATAATACAGTGGGCAAGTCGAGCGCCGCTGGCCAACTACCCAGCTCGAGCACACGCACGCCTTCCACAAGATCCACGAAGTCTGCCAATACTGCCTCAAGCAGCAACGCGGATAGAAGAATCCTGGCCAAATGTGACCCATAAACGCTTTCTCAACCGCTCTGAGCCCTTCATCCTGCGCTAAAGCCTGGCCAAGCAGATCAACGGCCTTACCCTTGCATCAATCCCGTCCATCACTCCGATTGCTACTGGATGGGCAATCAACCCCTCCGATATTGCCATTTGCGATATCCTCCTCACTTAGAAGAATGCGGAGGTTACGAAGCGCACCCTTAGTGCCCACTTTTTAGAGGTTCCGATGACCTGGTTCAATTACACAGTTACGAACGTACCCACAGGATTTTACAACCTCATTAGAGGCATAATACTTATCGATGTCAGCCTTGTTTTTGAAGAAGCATTGGCCCAAACCCATCAACATTCGGTGAGCTGTTGGCCGTCCAGGCACGGAGCTAACCCTGACACTGGCAAAATCACCTGGATTATCTTATTCTTTAAGCCGGTAAGACCCTTTAAGCTCTTTAACAACAGCGATATGGCCAAAGTCATCGAGAAAAAGACCGCCATCGTCCGATACGACCCGGATGCCAGGGCTTCTGCAACCCGTCGCGCTGCGCTCATTGCAGCATCCGACTGGATCAGCACTCTGGCCCTCCGGGTCCAACTGCACAAACTCCCCATAATGCGCAAACTGCCATGAACCCTTCGATGCAAACTATACTTGCTGTCCCGCGGTCCCTAAGCGCATAAACGGCAAATATATCAAGCTTACCTGTAAGGAGCTAGACACTATCCGAAAGTATGGCGAGCTGGCCTTCAAGACAATCAACGTATCTCCGCCCGCCACTCCGACCCCAGCCTCTAGCACAGAGGCACCAGTTATCGCATTGCCCAAGCGCAAGCACGGAATCGCTATGATAGCGCATGAAAATGCAGGAAAACAGACGCCAAAGCCTGATTGTGCTTCTCGTATTAAGAACTCCACTATTCTCCCCCTACGCACTCCCAACCCTAAAAACGGAAGCCAGATGCTGAGCTCCCCGATGCCCGATTCCGATTCCCTCAGCGATTCTGATGAATCTATAGCGGAGGACGATAATAAGCTCGTCATTTTCGCATCTTTGGTATATTAGAACATCACAACTAGCACTGCGGCAGCAACCGCAACAGCAGAACCCAACCATGAGAGACGCAGATCGGTTAGGCAATGTAGATAGGAGCGCTTCTGTGTATACAATACTTCTTACAATATCGTATATATAAAAACTAGACATTATTTATACCTAAGAATCCTAAACAAATACAAACTTACAAATACAGAACCATTCAGGATATAACTGCTATTCACTGGTAGACTTCTGGATTTACGATATGCCTAAGGACAGGGAATCCGTCCGCCCTCGAGTAATAAACATATATACGTAAAGGAGCGGGCCTCCGAGTACAACAAAAGCATCCTATCCATAGCAGAGACCTGCTCTGGACTAATGTTAATGGTATAGCTATCCTAAACGTATACAAACAGCCCATTACATCCGAAGTATTAGATTATATCATTCATCTTATCATTCTTTAACTGTTTCATTGGCGGTGATTTTAACATTTGGTATTATATGTTTGAACTGGGCGTTTAGTTTATTTATAAAGGGGCTAATCTAGCCAGATAGTTATTAGAAAGTAATATGAACTTCATCGGAACCCCGATAAGCTTATTTACAATGCAGGATATGTTCTGGACCTGACCTTCTCGAATATCCCCTTCGCTAGCACCATTATCTATAAGGATATACATACAACAATGTTCGACGAAAGCATACGATAAAGTGTTTGACGAAAGCATACAATAAATGCTTGACGATCTGAGAACGCAGCGCCGAAGGTTAGACTACATTCCTCTAGCGTATAACCGTAGAGTCATATAGGAAATCAATGAAGGACGGATCTTAGTATAAAATCATAGCCAGAACTCTTACTTTTAGAAAAGCAATGAAAAGTCTTTACCTGTTATTTACACTAGTTGATTCTTTGTCACCTGTCCTAACAATTCTTTTCATTCTCCCTTAGGAACAAACCGTCAACTAGAATTCAGCATGTAGGCACCAGAGCAACGCCGTTTCCAAGACAGCGTGTCAACAGCATTGTCAATGCTCCTCAAAGTCCTCCACAGGACTTTACCCGCGATGATAGTAGTTCTCATAGAGAATCTTTCGAACAAGAACCTTCAGTTGACCTTCCTGTTCACCCCCAGCTCCAAGCACTTCAAGATCAAATAAATAGAATGGAAAAAGCATTCGAAAGAGCTATTCAAGAAAGACAGGAGCCTTTTATACAAGAAAACGAAAGCCTCAAATACATTACTAGCTACTATACCCCAGCAAATAGGGGCTGCAAGAACTATTATAAGCCCACAAAAATCGCCCAAACTTCCGAAGTTATCAAGATATGTAGGAGGAAGCATTAATGAAGCCAATGGATTCTTTTACCAAGCTGATATAAATGTTTCGAAGTGACCAGGGGTACTACTTTGGTCAAGATAATCAAAAGATTGATCATATTATTCAATATTTTGAAAAACAACCACTGGCAGTATGGCGGCGATACGAAAACGATAATAAACAACCCCCCTTTTTCCTGGAAGGATTTCAAGGAATATATGCTTAATGCTATTATGGATAAAGGAAATCGACAACGACTCGCTACTCAGCGGATTATCTAAGCAAAGCAGTGCCCTCATCAGAGCGTTTTTGGACTTCGTACTTTTACCTAGATACACTTGAAGAAAACATAGGGGAAGAATCCGATAGCCTTCGTAGAGAACGTCTTCTAGCTGGCTTAACTCCATCTATTTTGAAACGTATCTCCGAATCAATACAATAACCTACTAGTAGGAACGATCTAATTGCCCAAGCTATCCGATTGGAAAACGTGGATAAGATGTATAAACTTTCTGAAGATAATGAATTCTCAAGAGGAAGAAAAAAGAATCAAGGAAAGAACCCTCAAACTCAGGGAACAACTGTAAAAGCAGAACGATCTTGATCGCCGGCGAAAACAAACAATAACCACGGTAAAACACAGGCCTACCGATACCGAGATTCAGATAAAGAGATCTGCTACAAATGCCAACAATTGGGACATAAGATCCTGATTGCAACAACAACGTAGTATGCCGATGGTGTAGTGGCATACACTATTTATTTATTTAATTATTTAATTATTTAATTAATTATTTATTTATATACAGTTTAACGTCTCCGTATAGAATTGACTAGTTCTGACCTCCCGAAGGGTATTAGCGACGGGCCCGCGACGGAGGCAGAGCCTCCCCACACGCCTCCTGTGACGCTTATGCCGTATAAGAGCTGAATAAACAGGGTCAAAAGTATCCTTAGAATCTACAACTAAAGGACCAGAGAAATGGCCGTCTATCTACCTATATTTATAGCTACGTACATGTGACCTGGCACGTGCGGGTACCGTGCGTGACTAAACCATTCCTGTCAGGGCACGTGCGCAGGCCGCACGTGTCCGCATCCTTTTCAGCCGGCATCCGTTTGTAGTCCATTCGTGACACCTCCCGTGCATAGCCTATTGCTATACTTAATGGTACTTCTAGCGCCCTGTCCTTTAATCCCTACACCTAAACAGTGCCGTTTCCCGCTACTCTTGCAGCCCTCCTCCCTCCATTTAGAGGAGCGTCCCTGCTCGCTCTCTTCTAAATCCTATATATTTATAGGTTAACGCTTATCATTTACTAACTTACTTTTAATTGTAGCAGATCTTTAAGTATAGCTGCTGCCCTTAAAAAGCATTTTAATTTGCCGGTTTTTATATTAAAACAATGTCTTGTGTATAATACATGTACTGATTTATTTATTTATTTATTTATATACAGTTTAACGTCTCCGTATAGAATGGCTAGTTCTGACCTCCCGAAGGGTATTGGCGACGGGCCCGCGACGGAGGCAGGGCCTCCCGCGCGCCTCCCGTGCATAGCCTGTTGCTATACTTGATGGTACTCCTAGCGCCCCGTCCTTCCAGTCCCTACACCTAGACAGTGCCGTTTCCCGCTACTCCTGCAGTCCTCCTCCCTCCATTTGGAGGAGCGTCCCTGCTCGCTCTCTTCTAAATCCTACATATTTATAGGTTAGCGCTTTTTATTTGCTAGCTTACCTTTTAAGTGTAGCAGATCTTTAAGTATAGCTGCTGTCCTTAGAAGGCGTATGTGCATATAGGGAGCACTTTAGTTTGCCGGTTCTTACATTAGGGCGGTGCCTTTGTATGATGCGTGCGCTGATTATATAGGGCGCGGCCTATCGCTATACAGCAGTTAAAGAATGGCGGTTTTGTCTCGGTAAGCCGTAGCTCTGTTGGGGACCACCCGGACTTGTCAGATCGCGCGTTTGTTGTGCGCGGGCGTTGATGGCGAAATATTGCGTCACTGTGAGAAAATCCTCGAACAGCTTGGGGTGCGCTAGTATTGCGCTCATGTACCTCCGTCCTTCTTTAGGGCGACTAGGAGGGCGTTCCGGCTTGGCCGGCCAGGCATGGAACTTGCGCTGGGAGATCTCATAGAACACGAGATGCTCAGGAGTTTTCGCGTATCCGCAAAGGCAGTTGAGCTCAGCGTCGGTGTGGCCGAATCTTCTATGGTATTGCGCGAAGTCGCCATGAGCCGTTCGGGCGGCTAGAAGCCGGTGGAGCAGTGTACGAGGGAGGCAGGAGTTCTGGAGGCTCCGCTATAGAGTACCCGAGTCCCATTTGCGGTAGGATGCCGAGAGTCCTGTAAGGCACCAAGCACAATGTATTGAAGAGAGGGTTTGTTGGGCCTCTTGCCTTGTTTTGGTTAAAAAGTTGGGATTTGATAGGGCTTTGGGTAATAAAGGGGTCGCTAAGAAGACTGAAATCGTCGATTCTTATTGTAGAATTGAAGTTTACAGAGGGACTGGAAATAATGTTTGGTTGTTTTTGGGGGGATCGGCTCCCTGGCCTTTTTCCCGGTATTAGCGTAACTAGCGTGACATGGTCTAAGCCACAATCCAGGTTATTCCTAACCTTCGTCTCTGCAAAAGGGATATTTGAAAAGGTTAAATCGATGATATAATCGGCGCGATAAATAGGCTCTCCTGGCTCTCTAATAAAGTCCGCTCCGCTGTTAAGAGACCAAATAGCTAAAGAAGCACCCTGATTGGAAGATTCAATTCCTAACTTAAACGTGTTATGCTTTGCATTAAAATCCCCTTCGATCAGAAAGTTTGGTGGAATCTATAAGCTCGTTATATACTTAATTGTTCGCCTAATATTAGGCTTTTTGTATATATTAACGATGTGAAAGCCGTTTATCTCCAACCAAACGATATCGCAATCGTTGCCGTTCCGACGCTGTTGAGTAGCCAAACCCGCCGCCTTTCACATGTAGAACATTGTTTTTGGTCTCTTTGCTTCTTGTTCCACTGCCTGCATCTGCTCCTGTCACGGGTTCAATACGTAGTTATGTGGATGCCTTAGGCATCCACCCTCCATATAGTCGGCGTCTCTCCGCCTCCTTCTTCACTCCTTGTAGAATATCATACATCTTACCTAGTACCTATCTCTTGCACCGTGATAGCTCCCAAGCGTCGATAATTGTATAGCATTCGTAGGTTAGGTGATTTTGTGTTTTCGTTTTAGGGTATATATTGGGCTCCTGTACACAAACTACATCGGCCCTTTCTTCGAATGCCAATTATAGTAGGGCTATATACGCTAGCTCTGATTTCCCTACGTTCGCTTAAGCCATTTTTAGTCCGTTGGTCTAAGCGGTCGCGCGATCTTCACCGCATCGCCCTGCTCCGTTTCTCAGTATAAAAACGGAGTAGGGGTAGAGGTTATATCGAGCTCTGTGCTACTATCAGTGTGTGAACGAAGTGAATAACTTCAATTCAATTACCACTGTAATATAGCAACTGTAATAAAGCCCTAAGCGAATGCGAAAGAGACTAGCTCTTTAGATAGAATACAATTAGACATACAGGACCTACGATATTCGTGGGTGCTACGTCTTCCGTATCCTTCTCGTACCAACAATCAGGGATGGAGCTCGCTTCGTCGTCGGACACGGCGTGGACGCTTCGCCTCAACAGCTCTACAAGGTTTAGGGATCCGGTAAGGGCTGTTTTGCGTTTGATACATCGCGCTTGTTGATTCATTGTTTTGTACTCAGCTATACATACTCTTAAAATTGGAATAACAATCTGAACTCGGTTTTTGAGGGCTTCGCTCCTATTGGCGTTTAGCCGTTAGCTCACACGCTTTCTGTGTAACTATTTTGCTGGCAGCGGATTTCTCCAAATTGACTTACAGTAAATAGGGCTATTTTTTCCATTTACCTTTTTTGGTATAGCCATACAATGTTTATATTCTACTGGATAAGGGTTATAATAATCAGCATACTTAAATGGGGCCATACAAGCGATACCCTGCGCTCCTCAACGTTTTGCTGTTGCTACGCTGCAATTGTTGAATTTAAAGGATGCACGATAATGAAAAAGTGTCACGGCGCCAACTACATGATCTGTAGTTGCCTTCGTGCCTCAGGCATAGACCATTAGCGTGCTCTGCTTCTTATAAGTAGGGCCTCACTCTTCCATAAACCTTCCACCCTTATGGTACAATATAAGTCTTTACCCATACCATGACAAAAAAGGTTATAGAATTTCTAATACCCTGAATTGTAAAATTCCATACTCTTTTTCTTTTTGGAAAGTTTAAAGTATCCTAAAAACCCAAAAAGGATAAAAAGCAAACTTCTTCCTTAAAACTAACAAACTAAACTATTATAGAGCCCAAAGTTCAAACACTGTAACAGTTCACCAGCTTTGCCCCTGTTTGAATTTCGGCCTCTTTGAAAACGATCTCGGCAGTAACAAACTGATTGTCTAATAAGCCCATTAGAATGTTAAGAATATAAGTCAATTGATATATAAACCATTTTTCTACTTGTTCCAAAGTAGTATAACAGATAGCTTTGCAAATCAGAGCAGCATTCGATTTCTTCAAAATGAGATCATATACTGCTTTAATGCTAAGCTTGACTACCCAATCCGTAGAAATAGCCTAAAGCTAAGGGATATCCTTAGCTGCGATCTGAAGTACAGCTTTTCCAATGGTCTCCTGGATAAGGAATGGTTTGTCACGAATGGACTTTAAACGGATGCCGATGCTAATGGAACGGGCACGTGCGGCCTCCGCTCGTGCCCCGGCTCAAAGGATACGGTCACGTGTACGTAGCTATATATATAGGTAGATAGACGGCCATTTCTCTGGTCTTCAGTTGTAGATTCTAAGGATACTTTTGACCCTGTTTATTCAGCTCTTATACGGCATAAGCGTCACATGGTTGATCACGGATAAGCAAAGCCCCTGGTTCGGTTTGGGCGTAGATACATAAATCTGTTTTTCCTTTCAAGATTATAAACAGCGTGTTCCTGGCTAAAGTAGATCTAGCCGCCGGAGTAAACAAATGTTTTAGGTTTTTTGGTGTATTTTTGAAGGGTAGCGCATTTTGAAAACGCATTTGCATTTACTACTATTGTTTTTGGGGCTTTAAGGACCTCAGTATAGGATTAATATATCGGCTGCTTTGCGATAATAGTTCCAAATAGATGTTAATTAAGAAACGCCAGTGAGCCGTTCTGAATCTTCTAAGCAAGCTCCTTTTGCTCATCTAGTAAATTGCGTACGAAGGCTTCAATGGTTTTCGCAAAGTTCCAAAATACTACGTATTGTAGCGCCGCCTCGCGTTCTATTCGTTCAAGCTTGTTTAGTGCGCCATTCTCGCCGGCGGTAGCGAGGTGTAGCAACGGTAGTTGGTCTGCTGTGTAGTGCAGATTGATAATGATTGTTTAATCGTATAATAAATTCGTGAATCAAAGTTGTTCAATACAGTTATAATAATTGTAAAGTCGGGATAATCACGGGACGCGCTAGGCTACGCGCTAACGCCTAGGCATTCTTATCTCAATTTTCAGGCCCTCTTTAATAGATTATCACGTCCTTTTAGAATGATTTAACATTATTTTATAATAAATACAAATAAATACACATTGACCATAAAACCATCTAATTATAGCGAAGCGGATGTTAATCTTTACAAGGGTTTGAAATTATTTGGTTGCATTTTTGATAAAAAACTGAATTCCTTTAGTGGAATGTTACAACGGATTAGTAACAGGCTTTATAATCATTAGTCATAAGGGGTAGCCAGGCCCAATGAATTAGAACACAGGGTTACGAGATTAGTGTCACGTGATTGACGGCTGAGGAACGCCAGCGCTCCAGGAACGGCCAGCTTTCCAAGCTGTCCAATTAGTAACGAAGGTCTATATAAGGATATAGGGATTTCATTATATAGAGCTTCGTGTTTCAAAACAATCATTAGTTCTATACTATAGTTACGAGAATTGCAACCAGTTACCTTATTGCCAACCACCTGCTTGAAGTTTAGTTATAAACCACCTGTTACGGGAGCTGCCCATAGGTCACGTGGAAGTGGCTAGAATCTCTCGAGGTGGTTTAGACTAGACTTCAAGTAGGAATTCGATAAAGCGGTAACTGATTGCAAATCTCGTAACTATAGTATAAAACTAATGATTGATCTTGAGCACGAAGCTCTACATGTAAGGAAACCCATTTCTTTATATAGACCTTCGTTCTGAAAGTCGATCGGCAAAGTCAGCAAAGTCGAATCGGCTTTTAGGTCACATAACATTCGTTCCGTGATTTCTAGCATCCTAGCTGATTTCACAGCCTGTTACTGATCCGTTGTAACACGCTGCCGAATTAGACTGTAGTGCTATCTTCAATTCTCTCAGCTTCATTCTATCTCTGATAACATGTTCTATATCTCATAATTGTGTGGTCTGTTTTAAATCGATTCTGAGCTGGGTATTCATTAGCATTTATAACAACAAGCAGAACTTTGAAATGGCTATAAATATAATATACTAGTTTCTTATTAATGAGAAAATGAAACGAAAAAGGGTAATTTCGAAATTCTTACTATACAGGATTTTGAAGGAATATATTTGATATTCAATATAAATAAATAAAGGAGTATTGGAATGTAAGAATTATCGTTATGCTTAGTAATAGATTTGGACCAATGATGTGAGATAACCATTTAAGGGAAATGGTGAACCAATTAGAATGGATGACTAAGCGGAAATGATTTTATAGTATGAAAACAAGCGTAGAAGCTTCTACCACTATATGCATAAAAAACGTACTAAAATGTGATTTATCGGGATTCTACAATAATATGGCATATTGCCATATTTCTGGTACCCTAGGGGTACTGCACACACACATATTATATCTTCAACAGTTATATATAAGCGAAAATCATTTTGATCTTATGCTTTTCTGCCTCGTCATGGTACAAGGCCGGAAATCTGCAAATGTGTCTCATGATCAATTACAGAAAAGCGGTGCTTGGTAGCTTCAAACGTGGGGCACTAGCCAGTAATCCCATGAGGAATGTCTCTTTACCAATTCATCATCGCTACCCCTTTCATGATCCAGACTCTAGAACAACCTTATCAGGTGAGTAAATTTTTGAAGACTCTGGGCTACCGTTCCCAAAGCGCGAATGTGGCCTGAAAGCCATGTTTGATAGTCCCGTACCATTTTCGCAATCGTGAATGACTATATAGATGAAATCGATAGTATCTTCACTTGTGTTCCCGCCTTTTCTAATCATACTACAACACCAAAGCCATTCGCATGTATTCTATCGCTAGGTCTCCGGATCCTCGCGTGCCACAATCAGATGTCAAACAAGCCCTAGGCCGGTGAAAATATTTAATAGTAGCCAATGGAAGTCTTGCCTTTAACGCGCAAGAAATCTTAGAGAATTTAGAATTGAATACTGAAGTTAACTAAAAACTGCCAAGAGATCTTGGGGCGGGGCCTTGGGAACTGAATAATATAGACAGGCGGAAGGAGATAAATGATGGTAAAATTGCCAGCAATTTCAATTTGGCAGACTTTGATTGTGAATCTGGATGTGAACAGAAAATGGGGATGAATGGGGAAAGAGATGCTATTGGGAATTTGTAAAGTGAAAAAGAGAGGAAATTAATTGCAAGAACGAGACACACTTACATCTGGTGCGAGGAGATGGGTGAAAAGGCAAGATTTGACCATGGATCAAGCCTCGTAACACAGTAAGCTGTCGTAGCTTGAATACCCTTCCCAGTCATCTTGAAAATATTCTGAACATAAGCTAAAACCACTGAAAAGGGTTACTTGCATAGGAACGTGTGTATCGACGCACGTGTGTACTTGATTCACATGTACTGTAATGCAATCTGGCCTTGAGGCCCCGTCGTCAAGAGATAAATGAATTCTTCAGATCTTCAACCTCAAGTTAGCGTCATGATATGACTGTGGTTGAACCACTAGGTTTTCATAATCACCACAATCTGCGATGAATCCTCCATGTTGTTGGTAGAGCAATACCCAATTGGCATGAGATATAAGGTAATAACAAAGAAAGTGCGAAAGATTATACATGATATTGATGTTGGCGTTGATAGCGGATGTATAATTTCACGACGTCCAATTTATTAGTGACAGCGGAAATGCTGAAAAACCCATGTCAATTAGACTTCTCGATATTCTTTGATGCCACTTTGCTCGGTAACAAATTTCTCCGCTCATAAAAATTTCCTCCTGTCGAATAAAACCGCCGAGGCATCTTGAAAGGATGCAAGGAGCAAGTAACTGGGGATTAAACTTACTCCACAACGGGAGCACGTCCATCAACAACAACAAGGTCGAATTCCCAGGGGTCTGGTCCTCCGATTGGCAAAAACAAAACAAAAACAACAACAAAAGCGTGTGCAGTATTCTGCTTTACTTCAGAATTATGATCAAGACCCCAGACGTAATTATACCATGGATTTGCTGGTCCGTATTGCAGATAACTTCAGATGAATTAGTCAATAAGATTTCTAATTCGAATCCTTGCAATTGGAGAATGGAGAATACTTAAAGAACATTCATGCCAGAATTGGTCGTCGCGCATGATCCCACACTCTTTTTCCAATACCGTCCAAGCCAACCTTTCTGAGCCACCAATAAATCAACGTCGTCATGCGTGCCTCATATACCCCCTTCCTCACGGTGGTTATGGCCACCCTAACCCAAGCATCCGTGACTTGTGTTAAGGTTGGCGCTACAGCAAAAGCTACCTGGACCAATTCGGCTTCCCAGACTTGTACATGGACGGGAACGGTAGGAAGCAACTTTGGAACGAACACCGTTAATGGCGGAGAGTGGATTTTGTCCATAGCCTAACCTACGTATGTACAGTATACTGATGGATGCAAATAGTTACAGCTGCAACGGTCGATGTGGCGCTGGTTGCACTGGAACTGCCCTTGGAAACTACTAGTAGGTTTAAATCATGAACCTCATGGTAAATGTAGGGAAAAGGCGTCGATGCTAATGGGGAAAATCTGGTATGTAGTACACAAGATTGCTGGAACCACGATATTTGTTCTTACTTCAATGATGCCTCAGGAGGCGCAAGGTAAAATTCACCCGATGTATCATTGTATATTCACAGCTACTTTACTGAATATCATATAGTGACCCAATTGTGGGTCTGCATATACCGCTGCAGAAGATGACTATCTTCTTGGTGGAATTGATGGCTGTGGTCAGACCAACCCCAGCAACTCAGCTGTTTGCTCCTACTACGAAGCCTGTAATGCACTTGATTCAGATAATGCATGTACATGTGGCGAAACGGGGGCATTGAAAAAGCATCGATGTTCTGAAATGAGTTATAACGAAATCAAATGATATCATATTAATCAATGGACGAATATCTGACAAATGCCCAAATTCCCAAATCCCCAGCCAAATTAAAAATCCCTTGCTTCAATTACAGCATCGTGACACCGTATACGAGTGTGAAGTGCTCAAATATCAGGTCTCCTTCTGTCCTTCTATGGGAGCTTCCTTTTGTCCATCACCGAATATACCTCCAACACATCCACCTGCACTTTGTGCACCACTTGCCAGCCCTGAGCCAACACTTTGTGCGCCACCTACAATTCCCTCTCCAGCACCTTTTGCATTCTTAATAATAGGATCAGTGAAGGGTGATGTTGGACCACCATATGAACCATCTTCATCTTTTCCATTTCGCTCCATTCTGTTTATCCCTTCTTTCCCAGCCAGATTTCCGATTGGAGCTAATAGACCATTCTCTCCAAGCTGGTTCCCGACAAGGTTATGAACGTCGTCTTGAATTTGATCGATTTGTGAGACACCGGTGACTTTGGTTTTGTTTAAGGGCATCTGCAGTCACGATTTAGTCGGGGCTACAGGGATTAGAGTCTAGTTTGACCAACCTTTTGTTACATATGATGCTTTGTTGTCTCCTTTTCCAAACCATTTCAAATATTGATCTTCAATCCATGGCATCCACTTCTCGTACTGATCGTTGTATGCCTCCTTTGCCACTCTGTGTATGTTTGTTTGTTCTTTTGCTCATCGGAAAGATTGTCGTAAAACTGTTTCTTCTGTTCGTCAGTATGCTCGGGGGCGGAAAAGCCTGTCGCTTTCTTCAAGGTATCCATGGTGTCGACTTGAATGATAAGTAGGAAGCTATCGTGTATACTTTAGACTCAGGTGGTGCGGAATTGAAGGTGCTGTTGGATTGGGTTGAGAACAATATCCAGTAAACTGTTTATAAATGGCCAGAAATCTTCAAGCATTCGCATTTACCAGCAAAAATAAATCATGAATTCATACTAGGTAAAGAGTTTTATGACGTAGGATGTCATGTCCTGTTTGCCTTGTGATCCAATTGTTCAAATCCTGTTTTGGCATTCAGGGATTGTGATTAATCGATCCATCGAAACCCCAGCATTTCGTGGCGGTTTGTGATGAATCAGACCCTATAAAAGACCCCCCAGACCCCCATGATGACCCAAGAAACGGGAAACTCTAGGCTTCATGTCAGATCTAGATATGAAGTCCATGATGTAGCATGGAGTGTTGTCTAAGACGTCCCAAAACACTTTGCGCTTGCAAAGTCTGTCACATTTCTATCCTCAAGGCAAAACTTTTTTTTGGCGCAATCCTCACATAAACTCTTGGAGATGACATCTACTCGATGAGAAGAGAGCCTTTAGTTGCGCGCATCAATGTGGGCCGACATGATATAGCCAATAATTAGCATCTGGACGAATCGACTCGTAAGGTAGGATAAATTCGGA
Source organism: Monilinia fructigena (assembly GCA_003260565.1). Classification (NCBI taxonomy): domain Eukaryota; kingdom Fungi; phylum Ascomycota; class Leotiomycetes; order Helotiales; family Sclerotiniaceae; genus Monilinia; species Monilinia fructigena. Next base: position 667,095 of record QKRW01000023.1, read on the forward strand.
AAGTAACCCATTGATTATGGTTGTAGATTGTATATTCGCCGACCAAAAACGCCATGAGGATAAGCCCGCGAACGCCTTGATATTTCTCCCATTACCATCCACCTCTGAATCCTCGTCCCCTACCCCTAAAACCACCCCTTCCTCCGCCACGTCCTCCATAACCACCCCCTCTACCGCCATATCCACCATCTCCATAACCTCCATCGTATCCTCTTGGCGCCGAGTTATGGTCATTTTCATCAGACAAAGGCCTTGATCTCCTCAACTCCTTGGGGAATGCATCGTATGTCTTCCTCATCTGTGCGTAACCCAGGTGCATTTTCCCATAAAAGTGATCCGCCAATCTTCGATCGTTGTCCAAGCGACTCAAATAAGCTCCACATACATCACAAACTTGTAATTTCTGATGTCCAGAAGGTCCGCTTGTATCCGAAAGTGCCTTCAACTCCTTCTCCTTCTCCACTTTCGTCTGCATAGCTTGCCGTATGCGGAAGAATTCCTCATAGGCGCGTGATACCTCCGCCTGCTCTCCTAGAATTTGGATCTCCAATAAGCCCGTCTCAATGGATTTTGATAAATCGGATATCTGCTTAAGAAGGGCGTTCGTCTGGCGAATTTCATCTGGTGTCTTCTCTAAGCGTCGCTGTGCGACATCTATCCTCCTATTACATTCATCGATATACTTCTGCAAATCGCGCATGTAATCGTATTCAAAGCCCCATTTCTGCTTTTGAGCAGGGACCGCAGTCTCAAATTCCGTCTTTAAAGGTTCTGAATGGATTTTGGACACGGTCCTAAGTCTTGTTTTGTATTGGTGAAAAGGTCGTGGGGACAAGTACCGACGAGGAAAGATCGACAAATCTTTGGATCTGTAATTGAGAGTTGCGCTGCGCGAGAGGATGCTCCAGCTCCCATAAGCTGCTCTATTTGAGAAGTTGTGTTAGTAAAGACTGGATTCTTTGATGCCCATCAAATCATTGTAACTGTGTTTAATAATGCGCAATATTTACAAGAGCTCTGTTTGGATTAAAATGACTTACCAAGGAGCTTTCTCTGTTCTGCAGCCATGATTTTGGAGTATACAATGGAGAGTTAATGTCAATTTGTCTTGAGAGTGATAGAAAAGGTTGAGAAGACGAGGCAATACAAGACAAGGCGCGAGCGCGGTAAAAAAAATATCAAGAGCCGCGACAAGGCTGTAACCTCAAACCTTACAATAGAAAGAACTAAAAGTTAAGTTAGGTTTGAGTCAGTTGCTTTCAATACCCCAGATTTCAGATTTCAAGGTACCTCAGTAACATTGAAATCAAATCAATCAATCAATCAATCTTCATAACTCAATGACGAGTTTCTGGACAATATGGCACTGAATGCCATGCTCCAAATTTATAACATTTTGTACATGTTCTTTGGTTTATTATTTACCGGGGTGATCGCATCTTCTGATTACCACGAGCAACTCCTCTTGAGACCCCTTCATCCTTCATCTTTACTTGCTTCCTTCAATTTTCAAGGCAATACGAGTCTTGAATCGTTCGAACAGCAACACTTCCGTTACTTCCCACGATCATTAGGGCAAATTCTTCAGTATGCGAACACAAGGGAATTGCATTTGAGATTCAGCCTTGGTAGATGGGATGCTGATAGTTGGGGAGCAAGGCCATGGGGAGGCACAAGGGAGGGTGGAACGGGTGTGGAACTTTGGGCTTGGGTTGAAGCTGGCACCGATGAAGAGTATGATTCACTTCTTCAAGAAGGCAATTGAACTGACATACTCTCAGAGCCGATGGCCGCTGGTTGACCTTAACCAACGCATTGTCTGGCCTCTTTTGTGCATCCCTTAACTTTATCGATTCTACACGAACAACGAGACCAGTATTATCATTTCAACCTATCGGAGACCACTCAAATTCTACATCGTCAAACCTACATTTACTTCACGGAACATTGCCACGAGAAGTTGTGTGTACGGAGAATTTGACACCATTCTTAAAACTCTTACCTTGTAAAGGAAAAGCTGGCATTTCCAGCTTACTGGATGGTCACAAATTATTTGACGCATCATGGCAGAGCATGTCAATCGATGTGCAGCCCATATGCCCAAGCGATTCAAATGACTGCCAGCTTCAGATCACACAAACCATTGATATGGTTTTGGATATACAAAGATCCAAGCGCCCTAGGGGTTGGTGCATGGGCGCCTAATGTCATTCTGATGCTAACCATGATGCAGATAATCCGATTCCACGACCTGTGCCATTTGAAGATTTGAAATGCGACACTTCCAAACCATATCATGCCGAAGACACTTGTTTCCCTCTTGACAATGCTGCGGAACAGGAGGATTGGAGTTTGTCACAAATATTCGGCCATTCGTTAAAAGGATCTTGTCCACTGGCTGATGATGTTGAAGACTCTGTCTGCATAAACGTCCCTCACGCTCGCGATGTCTATGTTTCTGAGGGAGCGGTAGAGCACAAAGATTCTTCTAGGTACAATCGTTGTTTTAGATTACAGCAAGACGCCGATTTTGAGATGGTATTACCCCGACAAGATATTCACGAAAAAGCACCATTGGAGCAACCCCTACTCTATGCAGAACGCTCTTTCATTGGATATGGGCAAGAAAGAGGAGGTGTGCAGGCCATTCTCACTAATCCTTCACCAACAGAGGCTGTCGATTTTGTATATATGGAATCTCTTCCTTGGTTCATGAAAGTTTATCTTCACACTCTGAAGGCCAAGACTAATGGTTTAAATGAAGATGTTATACAAGAAATGTTTTACCGTCCAGCCCTGGATCGCAAGAGAGGGACACAATTGGAAGTGCGCATGCGTATTCCCGCGGATTCGACGGTTATTTTAACATACGATTTCGAAAAGGCTATTCTTCGCTATACGGAGTATCCGCCTGACGCAAACCGTGGGTTTGATGTTGCTCCGGCCGTTATTACGATAGGAAACGTTAGTATCCGGACCACGAGCCTCTTGCTTCCACTCCCAACACCGGATTTCAGTATGCCATACAACGTGATTATTCTTACCAGTACAGTAATGGCCTTGGCATTTGGGAGTATTTTCAATCTTCTGGTGAGGAGATTCGTTGCTGCGGACGAGGCTGAAAAGCTGGATCTCAGGGCTGTTAGATTACGAATTGTAGTAGCTATCCAGAGGTTACTGGCTCGAATAGCGGGGGAGGCAAAGTTTGACAAGAAAGAATAGCATATGATACCCATCGCAGAATAAACACTTTACTACTTGTTCTTATGAGCAGAAACGTCTCGAACAAGAACAACTTGCAGTGCCAATCAGGAAAAAGTAAAACATGAAGCTATTACACATCACTCTAGAATCTACACAATCATCAGTATCTTGATCTTAAGACTGCACATGATGTCTATGAGCTCCAAATCCTACTGCACAATCGAATTCTGCCTTTCCAATTTCTCGCATTGTTTTTCATCTAAGCAAAGCAAGTAGCTAGTCCCTTGGAATCCATCTAGAACGACACTTAAGAGGACTCCGTCTTCTTCCTCGATACCGTCGGGATCAGGGATGAAGATTGCCTCGCCAGGTGTATGACCGACTGGATTCTCCCTGTATGATGTTGTGTTCAAAGTGTCTACCTTCGAACTGCCATCCATGAATGTTGAGTACCGTCGGCTGACGATTGAGTACAGAAATCTGTTTTCCCTCATCCGGAAATGAGGGTTCATCGTTGGCAATCACCCTGTCCTTGACATTTGTCGTATAAGCTCTGTCTGTGGTATCTTGTTACCTGTTACGCGTCCTAAGGTCGTTTTTCCAATGTTCGACAGACCATATCTCGTCAACCCTGGATAAGAATCGGTACCTTTTTGATTAAGAGCATCCTTAGATGTGGATTTGATTTTAGAATAATAGAATTCATACAGAATGTTGAGGTTTTTTGTAGTCAAGGTATTCACAGATTATGTTTATCTGACCTTCCTCATTCACTGTTTGCCATGCATTAACGGTATGGAAGCAAAATACCGCTGGGCTTTCGAACTTTGCTACAATACCTCGGCCATTCTTTCGGTTTATCACAAATCGCTTGACTGGTTTGGAGGAGTCAAATAGTTTCACTGCATCCAGTACATTTTGTCCGAGGAAGACATTCAACCCATAATAGTCAAGACGAGCTCCCCATATGCAGAGAATAACAAAGTCTCTTGTCATGAAGAATGAATGTAGATATGCAGGCTCAACACCAGTCCCCGCTATCTTGGCTATTATTTCCGTCTCCCCGACGGAGCCGAAACATGGAATACACGATAGATGGCAAATTGACCAAAAGCCAGATTATAATTATACACATCACCAGTTTTCGGGTCTGACATGGCATAAACACAGGATAATGGACCTGAGAATAGTGGATGAAGAGTCGTGTGATATGTTACACTAATTGGTCCCAGTATTTGAGGATTCAACTCTTCGAAGATGAAACAATCGGTCGTCAACCACAAGCTGTCAACCCCACTCGAATGCTTGGGGACATCACCTGCAACGTCTTTTTTTCTTGATTCTATACTTATACCCAGAGAATTTGGAACGATGGCGACATTTACATTGTGGCTGGAGGGCTTAGATGAAGCTCATTCAAACAAATTCATGACCTTACCAAAAATGCCAATGCATGGATCTCTTTCTTGGGCAAATGTGATTGAACGATGAATTCCAGAATCCTGTGCGGTCTTCTTGAGCTCGTCATTTTGATGTCGAGAACTGTAGAATACCATGTTAGTTCCATTATTTTCTGGGATGATCTAGAACCGATGCGTCTGTCCAAAACCATCAAACCAGTGTGATACTTCAAAGTCTTTCTGCGGACTACGATTGATCTTGTAATTGGCTGGTCCAGTTCGGTACAGTGAGCCTGCTGTATAATCTGGTATTTTCCCTATTACTCTCAACTCCACCGGCGTTCTTTCTTCATGAAGTGATTGAAACTGATCTTTTAGCTTTTATTCGGAAAGACAGTCATTTGCATTGAACAACTTACCCCTGCTTCATTTGGCCATTCTTGAGCTTGCGAGATGGAATTCGATGCCTTTAGCTTTTCACCTGTGGGGTCAAAGTCAACTGATTGTAAGAGACTCACCATATTTCACCCGATAGACATGCTGAAAGTATGATGGAGGGGGAATTCGGATAGCATTACCTTGATGATATACTCAATAGTATCTATAGCTACTGCAGCCAGCAATCAATCTACAAGGCTCTATATTCATCAACTTTATCAGGCCATTCATTGTATCCAAGCCTTGAACTTTGAACCATTCAGTGCAAATTGTCGAGGGTTGCGCAGACATACGACTGGGCTACAGCTCCAATCGGGGAATATTGTGCCTGGATGTAATATCGCTCATATACTTATTAGCTCTCCCCAGTCATAAGCATTGTCCCACAATGTCGGGCCGGACTATCCTCTCAGCCTTCGAGAACAAACTCTTTCACGGTAAGCGCTATGCGAGTTGCTCAAATGGTTTGCAGGAGACCAGGAATGCCTCCAATATATATAGTCCCCCCCTAAATAAATGTCAAAATATGGGTCGGTCCATATAAATCTAACAAGTAGAATTTATCATTCGACTTCGATTTTGCCACAAGCAAGGATGAAAACTGGCTAAATGCGACCCTGAACTGGCTAAAAGACCAAAATCTGGCCAGTGCAAGCGGTTTCAGCCATTCAGGTGAAGCCAACAACTAAAGAGGACCTAGGGGGGGGACTGTATGTTGAATTTCTACCGATGCTTACTCGAAAAACATAGGCATACGGACAATTCCGTTCTAAATATCAAACCTTTCCAAAATTGATCCACATTATCGGTACAAAATACATCCGTAGCTTTGATAAGTGATTTCCATGCACTCGAGGTCTCTTTTGCCATTCTTGTATCATTCTTCCTGTTGATGTGTTGCAATACACATGCACGACCTCGCCTGGCAGACCAACAGTTGACCTCCCTACCTTGTGATCAATTCTTTACTTGCTCTCAACTACCACTCTATTATCTTATGAGCATGATATGAATGCGAAAATGATTTTTTTATGATCTGGATTGATAGATAGCAAATAGATGAGATGTGTTAGTACACGAGTAATAACAAACTAGGCTTCTACTTTCAATTGATGATGCTACAGTAGATAGCCTTCCAAGAAGAGGCTCAATTTGTTGCCAAGTGGATTGATTGGACTGAATAATGCTCAATAACAGATGCCATGTGTTGAATTGGACATTAGTTCAGACTATGAGAAATCTCGCTCGCTCGCTCGCTTTCTTGATGGTATCATTATCTCTATAGGTTTCTTTTGTCGTCGTCGAGCTGACAAGAACTTTAAAGATAGAGAGATATTGAATCTTAGCTAGTACCCAAGATGATGGGAGAATGAGATTTTTGAGTGGTTAAGTTCGGAGACCGGCTACCGTTTACCCCATGGGAGTTCGACTTGGCAATAGGCTGATAAGTTGGACAAGTTGATAAATACCCTTACCTAGCTAAGGTTATAGCTCAGTACCGTGCAGTCAGTCATTTAGTACACCTGCAGCACCAAGCCCATGACATGGGTAAGCGGGCATCAACGAACACGTCAAGGGTCTCGGTGGTCTCAAGGGTCTAATAATACAAGAACCCAAGGTCAACAACCAAGCCCTTCGTTGAATTTTCGGGACTCTTTTAAGTTGAAAGTTAAAATTCAAAAAGGTATAAAGCTTGAGGAATACTGCAAATAGTTCAGAGTGTATCAGAACAATAAAATTACATCATTTCATTTAGATTAAAAAACATGATACTAATTATCAATTTACTTTTTGGAATAGTGGAATATTCTTGGGTTGTGCATAGCGTACTGTAGCAGTTGAAATATCGTGCTTTTGGAACCATAGACGTTGAAAAGTCAAAATAATTCATGTGAAACTATTTATAGCGTCTAGATGCAACGGGGATTGATCCATGATATTCTCCTTGGATCTCATTTTGGTCTACGGACGGAGTAGTATTCAAGCAGAAATCGAGCATTTTCCCTGTCAGAGTTTCCATGTACACGTACGTACGTATCTGATATCAATCAAACTCCGCTTTTCATGTTCAGGAGACCTTCTTGCAAGCTTGCCATAATTTCGGTATGTCACCTTGACGTGGTATCAACTTCATGAGATGATAACATGAAGTCGTTGGATAAATGAATACAATTTCATATACTCTACTGTACGAACGACACATCTGGGTACATGGGTAGCTACAGATCATTTCCGTATTCGTGTTGATATGTCTCAAGTCGGGTATGCCAAGCAACCGTGAAAACCTTATTTGAATATCAAATGAACCTTGTTTAGAGATCAAATGAACACTTTCGTTCTCGAATCTTCATAATCTTGCTACTTGGGTGTTACGAGTCGGGACTACAGCTCTGAATCTGGCCCGTTTTCGCGCTTTGCTTTGCTGTGAACTCTCGTCATCTGAAGTTTTTAGTTGCTAGTTGTTACTAAAACACCGATTTGGTTCTTAGTGACGGACGTTAAGTAATTGGCATCGCTACCCAACCCAGGAAGTATGTGGTTCCTTACGACCCTCACAGATGTCCTAAAGGTTTCAGTTTTTATTTCGATTCGTTATGTCTGCTTGATTTGGATCGATTCGCTGGTACAAATGTTCACCAAAGGTGTATGTGAGCCTCGTTTTGTCCGAGTCATTCGGTGGTTAGTGCTAAGATGATTCTCATTCATCGTTTATCCTGCCATCGCATCAAAACTAAGTTGTGACGCAATTTTACTTTAGGTGATATGCCTTGAAGGATCCTTGGCTCACTAGGCTATTGGTAGCGTTATATCATATTTGATTTCTTGAGCATCTCATGAGCATCACTATAAAGAGAGTCTGCTCCCATCGTGAACTTAGAAATTACATTTTTATCTTCCAACTCAGGAAATATACTGCATCTCATGACGCAGTAATTAAACTGTCAAGAACACACGCTAGCAGCACTTCTTTTCTAAACTTCGTAGTCATTCTCTTGTTTTTTTATTAATCATGATTTCTCCCTTGAAGCAGTACTTGTTACTGCCTTTGGCATGTTTATCTGCCCTCACATCATCGGCAGCAGTTCCATCCAGAAATGAGCTTTCGGTGCTGACTGAGCCATACACCGGAGGACATCGTGGAAATTCTGCTAGATATTCCAAAGGATACACCGGGGGTATCAAAATGCAGCGTACTATGTCAACTGGTATGTGTTCCCATTTGTTCATTTGTTTTTCAACTTCTCAAACAGGCCTTCTAATATTTCCACTATAGGGCAATCTATGGACGAAACTATCACCCTCAACAACTGCCAGCCAGTGAGTTGAGTCACGTCCTTTACGCATTTGCCAATCTCTATCAAAACGGTACAGTGTATGTGCAGTTCCATATCAGTTATCAATGTCCAGATTTTCACTAACCCATTTCCAGCTACCTTTCTGATCCAAATGCCGATATCGAGAAACATTACTCCACTGACTCCTGGAACGAAACCGGGAATAATGCCTATGGTTGCCTCAAGCAACTTTACTTGCTCAAGAAACACAACCGTCACTTGAAGACTCTTCTCAGTATCGGAGGTTGGACCTACTCAACCAACTTCGCTGGCGCCGCCAGTACAGACTCAACTCGTGCCCAATTTGCCTCCACATCGGTGAAACTTCTCGCAGACCTCGGATTTGATGGTCTGGACATCGATTGGGAGTACCCAGCCAACGCCGTCGAAGCCGCCAATTTTGTGTTACTCCTCAAAGCCATTCGCGAGGAACTCGATGCCTATGCTGCCAAATATGTCCCGGGATACCATTTCCTCCTCACCGTTGCAACTGCCGCCGGCCCCAAGAACTACAACGTCCTTGACATGGCAGGAATGGACCCTTATATCGACACCTGGCACTTGATGTCCTTCGATTACGCCGGATCGTGGGATAACGTCACCGGCAACATGGCAAACTTGTACCCCAGCCCCTCCGTCCCCGCCAGCACCCAATACTCCACCAACCAAGCCGTCACCGACTACATCTCCAAGGGCGTCAGCCCTTCAAAGCTCGTCATGGGCCTTCCTCTTTACGGCCGCTCTTTCGAAAACACCACCGGCTTGGGCTTACCATATTCCGGTATCGGAAGCGGATCCTGGGAAAACGGCGTCTGGGATTACAAGGTGCTTCCCCGTGACGGCGCAACGGAATACTATCTCGCCGACGCTGTCGCAACGTACAGTTTCGATAACTCGACCAAGGAACTCATCAGCTATGAAAGCGTGAATAGTGTTCAGACCAAGACGACCTATATCAAGGATCATGGGATGCGGGGTGCGTTCTTCTGGGAGAGCAGCGCCGATCGAAATGGAACTGAGAGTCTTATTTCGACGACCAGGAACGCTTTCCGTACGTTGGATAGCAGCAAGAATTTGTTGGACTACCCCGCTAGTGTGTATGCTAATTTCGTGGCTGGTATGCCGGGTGAGTAGAGTCGAGTAGCGGATTGAGTTGGGTAGGCAATCGATGGGTGGGTGGGGATACCTAGGAGCTTTTTGATCATGGGGCGTTGTGTGGGAGATTTTATTCTTCTGTTGTATTTTTTATTTTATTTTATTTCATTTTACGAGGTTGAGTGTGGCATCTTTAGCCCTACCTTGCAAATGATCCTACCTGACGCGCTGATTAGTCTAGCAATAAGGAACTTATTCAAATCGTCACCTTCCTTCCCCCCTTCCGATCCCAATCCAGCTTTCAATGCCAGTAGAGCTTAGAATCATAGTCAGGGATCCATAGTGCTTTTCTGTAGACCAATCAGATTTAATTTTAGATGCACGATTGACACGAATTAACCTTTTTACAGTGTATTTCACGACGGCGCTCTTATGGACTAATTGTTAGATACGTTCAAGAGTAAAGGGTCATACTGGAATGTAGATCGATTTGCGATTGATCCTCCTACGATAGAAGATTATTGAAAAATACATCAACAAGGATTATTGTAGAGCAAATTCTTGGGTGTTAAGGCTGCTGGATTCAAAAGGTTTAATCGCTGTTTTATACAGCTTCAACACTACAACTAACTAATGCTAATCATAATACAATTACAAATTGTATTAAAGTTTTGATACACCTAGTATTATAAAAAGATTACTAGCGATTCATTATACATCGCTAACCTCTAGCCCAATTGCAACACTCATTCCGGTACGTCTCTCATCAAGACTTCCATTTGTGTTAAGATCTAGTACTAAAAGTCTTCTATTGACAACTGCACTTCCCATACGATCAATCATAACAGTTGTATCTGGGAAACCTTGAATATTTTCGCCAGTATAATAAGCCTTTACCAAAGTACTAAGCTCTTTGTCTGCAAAGCCGATCATTAAATTTTGACTGCGAGCTATAGCATTGATATTCCTAATAGAAAAAGGTGATGAATTAGTACATGTAAGTAATAATGAGAGCTAAGAGCATAAAAGGAAACAAGCATGCAGAATTGAATTCCTCTTCTTTAAACCATCAAATGCTTGCTCAAATCGTCTGATCCAGCCCATGTATCTGTTCATACATCTGTTGCATCTGTCGCTGTATTTGCTGTATTTCTTGTAGAATAGTGGCGCCTTGGTTGAACACGGGAATGTCATCCAGCCTAGTACATTCGTCTGCAACTCTGATAAAGGCCTGGGATAATTGACTTCCAACCGAAGGTTGAGCTGCCATGATATACTATACAAAGGGTCTAAATCAATAACATATATATATGATAGGGCTTGTTTAGGGAAAAGATGAAAAGCAAGGTATATACACTTACAACTTTGTATACCTACAAACTGCCAGGCAAAAGGATAATGAGGAAATGGTGGTGATGATATATCAGTAATATGGACTGAATGTATTTGAAGTGAGATTAAAGAAATAGAGAGGTGTGGATACACGATCAGTAGAGGAAAGAGTACTCACGCAACGGCGCTAACCGGGCAGCACCGTGAGATTATAAACAGTAAATAATCTTTTAAATTCAACAATTGAAAATGATACAATTTTTTCAACCTCGATTCATCAATACATTCAAAAATTGACAATTGAAAATAAGCAACTTCGAGCTCAAAGTATTGTTCACCAATACAATACAAATAATTTACAAACTATTATAAAAAAACATACAATACATAAAAAAAGAAAGAGACTAGTTTTGAAGGATCATTTTCATATTTCTACACAAGAATTATATAATACAATAATAGAAACCGAAAAAGCTACTAAAATACAAACAATGAAAAAAGGAAAAGGGAAAGAGAAAGTAATTGAATATAAAACTGAAACTAAAGAAGATATTAGAGAAAAAGTTGAAGATAAATCTGAAAGTGATATTGGAGATTGTATTATAATTGATTATTGAGTAATTGAGATTTTAATAAAATAGTTCCCCGCAATTAGACACATTACGCCATTAGACGCATTACGCCATGACTTACGTTATTGTGGTCGGTTGCAAGGTTATTTCGCACTATCATTCTGCGATTTATCATATTAGAACTCCATTTTACCCCTAAGAAATGAAATATACATACTAAGTCCTTGGTACAAGATGTGCATTTACATCCGCTGCTGTTGAAAAGCTCTATAAACTTCTGGACCGCCTCTTCCGAATCCCAGTTGCCATCCTGCTGAAGTACCCATTCTGTCCATGCAGTGGACATCATTGTGATCATAAATGCTTGCATGCAGCGGGAACGTAGCTGATGAATAGAAGAAGGCATTTTAAAGTTTGATTGAGATTAAGATTGAACAAGTAAGTGTTAAAGTCGATTGAAGTTAAGGAACGAAAATCAAATGCGATGGCAAATAGCTAGTATTTATACATAATGAATGAACTCTTCCACGATAGCATCTGAAGTATTGGATACACAATGAGATGACTGGAATCTGCATGATGCTGAAGTATCAACGTATCAATTGAAGCTAATAAAACCTATACTATACATCCTTAAGCGTCTGTCGCTCACAACTTATTTTTGGCATTAATGCCCTGTTCAGCGACCAATTAAACCAGCAAACCTTTCTCGAATATCCTTCCAGAGATACTTGAACAAGGAAAAGTAACGTTGTCGACATATAGCGATATACATGGATGAGAGCCCTCAACCATCTACACCTCATACCCCGATCGTATTAAGTCTGGCACTCGAGTTATCAGGGGACGTGAAACAGGTAGCGTGTTGATCACGTCTTTGAATATTGCAGTGGTATTTATGATCCTAGTAGGCAGATATCGACAGTGTAACAATCTTAGAATAAGTAATCTAGACTGTGATTTAGGATGATGTAGGGACAGTAACAAGGTCAAAAAGAAAAACGTATTATAACATGATCCTCATCTCCTATCAACACAACCGAAACAGAAGCGTCGAAGCCACTGAACACTAGTACTCCAACTGGCTCTCCATTCTACCCATGTTTCCACTTCATCGTCTGTATCCCAACCACTCGTTTCGTTCGATACGCTCGAGTTTTCCTTATTGGTTGACTTCTCTCGCGTCGTACTCGGAATGCAATCACCTTGTGCCAGAATTTCCCTCACTTCATCATCTGACTTTCCACTGTTCAATCCCTGCAAAGCGATGTGACTCTCTGCTGCATCTCCCTTACCTTGCACAGCACCAAACGACCAACCACCCCACAGTGCACTTCTTTTTACAGCAGCAAGCTCTTGCGACTTTTCTTTTGCATCATCCCTACCGCCCACCCAGGATCGTATTTGTGGTTCCATATCAAGCCCATCTCTTGGGGTTTCCCAATGCGTACGACTTTCAGTAATCGCAGAGCCATTGATCCACGGGCCCTCGAAAAGTTGCTTGGAAACTTCAAAAGTTGTTATATCGGAGCGAGAAGAGTTGTGGTTATCGATGAAAAGATTATCAGTAGCAAACTGGTTATTTTTCGAGATATCAGCAAAAAAAGAGCGGATAACGTTACGAAGATCTGTATGTGGTTCCATCAAGGAAGTTTGCAAGAATCGGGGTTCCGGTTCATCAACAAGTTGTGTAATTCTCTCCTTCCACCCAGAAGTTCCTCCGAACGAGTAATCCGTATTGGAAATCCAAAGGAACTCGCACCGAATCCGATGCTCTTTGATCATTTTATAGAAGACTTCGCAATTTTCAAAACTTGTATCTGAGCCACAATGAAACATGAGAACAACATTTGATGGGAAGCGGTTGTTTTCAGCAATGATTTTGCTTAATTCTCCTGAGGTCGAGCATTCTTGGAGTACAAGCTCGAGCTCCAGCGGCCTACCCATCTCCGGTATGACGGGATATTTCATAGGGGTGGAGTGGTTGTCTTCTAAGAGATGAAGCTAGACCAAATCATACAGTCAGATTCAGCCTATCGAGAATTAGGGGAGAAACCGAGTATGTACAAACTTACAATGGGAAGATCGCCGATCATTCGGCTAACCATCAGAGTCTTTCCGACGTCTTGATCTCCAAGAACGAGCAAGTACATGATTTCTCTAACATTATTAAACATACTGAATAGAGTGCAGAAGGTTTTGGAAGCGTGTTTGTGTCACTCCTCCTTATGGTTGTGTAAGGTGATTACACTGGTTGCCTCGTTCCACAAGCTTCTTCTTATACATCTATTGATCTGCTTCATTGTTGAAGCCTTCGCAGTCCCTTCGCTCGAGAAGATAAGAACTCATGTAAAAAAACAATATTGCTTGCTGCAGACAATCCTGGGAAACAACTGTCTCATAACGGGTTGAGGTCTTCAGAATCTTTCTTCACTTCCTAGCATGAAAAGGAAGCTATGCTGTATTTGGGTATCATGACTTCCCATGGGAACGCGAGATAAATGAATGCGAAACACCCCTGTGAAAATGAGGTACCCACCATGTACGGGCATACACCCAAATACAGTAAAGCATACGAAACTTAGTCTCTCGCATCAACTTCTCGTACTTCTGCTTTCTCAACTTTCACTTCTCAACCATCACCAAAATGTGTTTATGTTCAGATATTCAATATGGATTTACACAATCTTCTGACAACCAAGAGGTATGAGAAGACGAATTCAATGAAGAGATATTGTTACTGATAAATCGTAAAGTTCGTTGGACGTCTGGAAGCGTTTTTGACGCAGTTGTATACCTACATATCTAGCAACGAACAATTGATGCCGCATCTCCCATTCATACTACAAAAGAGGACAGCTTCAGTATCAAGTACAGCATCTGAACCTTTACAGGTTGAGAAAGAGAAACGTATAGCAAAGATTTACAAGTATGATCCTGCTGATTATCATGTACAAACGCTCCTCCATCGGAACTTCGACATCTGGGACAAGCAACCACAGTCGTTCTTTGTGTATCAGCAAGCACAGCTGACCTACGAGACAATCGACCCCCAATCCGCAATCATCCTTAACTGTCTTCAGCTTCAACAAATCGATACCCATTCCCGGATTTTACGTAGATTTTATTGCGTTGCGCTTTATCGATGTCGAAAAGCTGAGCGCCGAAATGATGATGCGAAAAGTATGGCACGCACAATTTTCCCGATTTATCATTCCGGCAAATCTCTAGAAGAGGCTGGCGACGACATGCAATCTCTCGTTAAAACGATTGAAACCTTGTTACAAGCAGGCCCGAGATATGAAAACATTGCAGAGAAATTGGGCTTTGGAAGCTTGTTTCTCCTTGGAGATATGATTCCAATTGGCGTGTATGTATATCAGCTCAGGACAAAATACAGCTCTAATCATAATATAGTTGGGAAAAATGGTTGCCAAGAAAAGGTCCATTATTGGACCAGGCAATGAAATATTTGATGGATAAAGGTATCATTGACTTGGGGAAAAAATACGAGAAGCTTGCTGAAAAAATAATCAACGTTTTAAACGATTGTAAGTGACGAAAAACGGATTAAAAACATTCACTAATATTTTAGCTCTGCCAAAATTTCCATGCTTATGGATCAGCGAAGATATTGTGGTCCAGCAGCCGTCAAAACGGAAGCCAAGTCATCAGTTAGGCGGGAGAAAGAAGAGGAACAGGAACGATACTACAAAGGATATCTTGGACAGTAGTGGATGTGGTACTGAGGCCGAGCCGACTGCCCTAGATCACACTATAGAGTTCGCAGATCAACTTGGAGCCAACAGTCCTGGTAACAGAGCCTGTAATTTTGCATCTGACCGATTCCGACAGGATCCGGGTACATCTACTACTATTTGCGCGCGTGCTCCAGATGCCGATCCAGCTACTTCCATCAGCAATCCTATTTCCATACATGCACTTTTGAATGCAGATATTACGACGTCCATACACGGTCAACAGCTGTCATCACAGGCGAAAGGTGCTCGTCAGCTCATTGGCGCCGTAGAGGAACATACCGCCGACGACCGCATTCAAGCTACAAACGATCAAAGGGGTAAGTATGACTGCGTGTACATCTTCGAGTTGAGGCTGATAACAATGGATCTAGAAATCGAGTTTGTATATAGTAATCGACAAAAAGAGAATTTGGAAATCAATCTTGAGGAACCATTTCGCAGTCCTATAATGGCTAGATTACAACCAGGTCTAGAGAATCATCGACAAGACATTATAGCAATGTTCCCTCAGGATTGGGAACAAGATGCCACATTTTCCATGACTGTTGATCGCGAGACTGGATCCAAACTGCTTCACATATTTGATTTGCAACGCCAACCACAAGTTCAATTTGCGCAAGGTCAAATTCATCAATATTCGGAGATGCCAATGGAAAATTTATATCTTGTTTAGGGCCTTCCTTACATCAAGCTACAGTGGGCAGTGAGAAATACAAATCGGCGTTAAGATCTGGTTGTGCTCGTTGTACTTGTGTTTCTGCATTTATTTCTGGTGGTACAGACGATAACGATATCACATTCTCTATCATGGTTGATCAGAAATCAGGTTTGAGATTGAGGGATTCGTTTGGACTACATGAGATTGAAAAAGGCTTTTAATTGTTTTCTCAGGTTGTTTTATCAGATAGCTCAGCAATAGATCCGTCACCGCCATGAAGTATGCATTCATAGCCCGCCTCAATCGTGTATTCCTTTTCAGTGTTGGGACTGCCCTCCTTTACTGGTGTATCCTTTGTTGTCGGATTATAGATCGTGATTGATTTGCCTTTAAACTTAATCGTTCTATCATGGTCGCTTGCATCGATACCCCAGGTCTGCAAATTCTCTTTCTTCTCAGATGTAGACATGATGTAGAAAAATAGTTGGCTGGAAACCTTACAAACGTTAAACAGAATTCTATATACAGGATAGTAGAGGAAATTCTTACCCAAAGTACGATATCTAGTTGTATGCGATTGTATAGGGCTATTGATCGGATGATGTTACCGATAGGAATAATTTGCAGATAGGAAGAGGCCGTAGGTGTTAAGGTTGAATTCTGGCGCGTTTCTTGAAGCTTGAAGGCTCGAAGTGGAGTTGTTCGATTTGACTGTTACGAAATTAGCGGTACTGGTAGATATAAAAGAAGAAATGCATGCCACTTTACAGATTCTTCTGACTGAGATGAAGTTGATGCGAAGCGGGCTCGAGGGAGGGATGAATATTCGATGTAGAGTGGAAAAAATGCGATGTCGAGATGTGAACAAAGGTAAAGATTTGGTGGGGTTCGTCGTTGTGCTCACACGATTTGCTCAGCAGCCCGATAGTGATCGAGAAGACCGCTGATGCAATTAGATTGCAATGTCTTAGGGCACTATCATTATTTTGATCTAGATTCAACCCAATCTCATATTGGGCACGCATTCTGCAAATTCTTTCTTTTATAATAGAGTTCTGTTACAGCCTGCGGGCAAAAAAGAGTTGGAGCCTGTCTGTCTTGTACATACCGCATATTAAAATTTCAGCCACTTCTGCTGTCAAGCCACATAAAGCACGGCATCAGACGCCGCGATCGACGACTGTCAACTTACATGTGCTTACCAATCTAGAAGGTGCTCATTTGTGTTACCACGTCTTATTAGGTGATATCGTGGATTCTGTGAGCGATGGAATGCAAGCGATTGCTAGATGTCCCTCTTAACCTTGCTGGAGGTGCGGGTAAATTATGACTTGCTTGCAAACTGGACCATATCTTGATGTGAAGGGTAGTGAGCTCTCAGAGTTCTAGGTGCCCCAGAATCACAAGATGGCTGTCCCAGACAGAGTTCCATGCTGGGAGTCCAATCCAAAGAGGTCACAAGACAGCAACAATGCCATTGGTATAATTCACATTTTAACTAACTATAATTATTCATTAAGTCTAAAGCTTCAAGATTTAAAACAACATATTTTTACACAGCTTAGCATTCATTTCTCTGTTGCCGCCGTTGCTACCACCGCCGCCACCGCCAACTCCAATAAAAAAAAATCATATGATCAATTCCATCGTCGATTTATCTGCCGGTCAATTCTCTTTGTGCAATTGATATTTCATTTGCAAATCGTAATCTCACTTGAGATTTCAACATGGTAGAACCATCATCGCTCTTTTTGCTTAGTTCTGCTTGCTTCTCTGGCAGTAACCATTGTTTCTTCCTCCTCTCCCGGTTTGGACTTGGTATAGCACCCTTTCTTAGATCCAGCATAACTTCCGACCGCTCAAAATCAATCAACATAACCCGGTTCACCTCTGCATTCCAGAATATGTTAGGGACCCGCAGATCCCTATGCAATATTCCAGCATGATGGATTTGCTTAATTGATCGCATCACCATAGTATCCACATTCTTCTGATCTATCTCTTTCACAACCTTGCACTTGTCCAATCTTTCTCCGGCCCATGAGAGAATCATCATATGTACGATTTGAACTCCAATATCGTAATAATATATGGATGAGCAAGATCTATGTTTCCAAAACAGATTGGTATACAAACACCTTGAATCTTTTTCAAACGTTCATATATCTCGCATTCGTGTTGGAGATCTTTTGCAAAGGCTCTCACGGTTCCTTTTGCTGCTACGGTATAGCCATGTGACGTTAACGTGATTTTGAACAGAGCGCCGCGAGCTCCCTGTATCCCCAATGGATAGCAATCATCATCTCGATTTCGTTCAAGCTGTTGATGTAGAAGAGTAAGAAATGTTTGACGATTGAGTTGATGTTGTTTGCTTTTGTGATTTGGCTTGCAATGATCCAATATATTAGGGCAAGACATATCTAAATTCCCCATTTCCGCAAGTCCGTGTAAGCAACGTTGCGTACAGAAAGATCGTCTTTGAGTTCCATATCGAGAAGCATTTGCGTTTTTAGAACCATCCTTTCGAACCTGATTGTGACGTTTACGATTGGTGGGTCGAGTAGGCGTATCAGGAGGAGACTCGTGGTCGGATGCATCAGGAGACTCCGGATTATCGTTGTCAAGAGGGGACGTATCAGGGCGGCATGTGCTGTTGGCAGATCTATTTCGAAGGTTCATGGCGAACAGCCTAGCCGGGATATATGTTTTTGGACGATATTCCGAACTTGGTGGAGCTGTTCGTACGCTATCAGGCATGTTATGAAGAATAGCCTCATAATCCACTTCCCAGATATCGAGCATGTTCATTGTATCCTCGATCCACTTTTGGTTTCCTGCCTCCGACTCCAATGCTAGCAAAGTAAATGCCAAAATCTGGCTGATTGCTGTACGATGCACAAATTCTTGACCTGCTTCTGTTTGCGCTAATACATCGTTTCCTGGTTCGACCAAATGATAGTAAATGGTTCCCGGATCGTCGAGAGGTACGTGAAGAAAAACAAAAGCTTCGCCCGTAGTAATATATGCATATTGAGTTCCTCCTTGAATCATGTATGAAAATGTTTGTGTTATTGCGGATGCCACTAATCGATCAGCATGGTATTGAAAATGTTCTGGATTATCAATGCCCTGAACTTTAGCTGGAGGCACCAAAGAACAATCGATGACCGATTTAATGTCCATCTCTCGTAGGCCAGAACGAAGACTAGCAAGATTGAGTTTGTGAGGGGCTTTGTATTCTACTACAAAAGCAAGCTTTCGAAGTGTATCTTTATTCTCAGCAGTTGTATAAACACATATTTGATCAGCTCGTAGACCACTGAATAAAGGTGTCGAACGAGTTGGAGTAAACGGTTGTAAATTTTTGAGTCGTTGAGAAACCTCCTCTGCTGTATCAC
Organism: Monilinia fructigena; assembly: GCA_003260565.1. Taxonomy (NCBI): domain Eukaryota; kingdom Fungi; phylum Ascomycota; class Leotiomycetes; order Helotiales; family Sclerotiniaceae; genus Monilinia; species Monilinia fructigena. The sequence goes on from QKRW01000023.1 coordinate 686,288, forward strand.
TCAATGTATTAGGATGATTGTCGAAGAAAAATCCCATCACCGATGTTAAATTCGTCCTGCACAGAATCGAGGGACTGTAGATGGCCGATAATCGAAGCAACAGGTGTCTCGATGGTTGCTCTTTGAAGATTGGCAAGGTCTCCCTCACTGGCTATCTTTCGTGATGCCACTCTTTCTCCAAGCCCTTTGATAAAGGAGAAGTTTTCAAAGATTCTCTTCTCACTATGATCTGTATATGCCGATTGAAGTCGCTCTTGTGTATGTTTTTGGGTCGAAAGAAAATCGATCCATGGACAAAGTCGATTTGGGCGTAATTTGCCTTTTGGACTTGTAACATCTCCTTGGGTTGTGAGAGATTTATTGGTTTGAACAGATATTGATCGGAAAAGATGGGTATGGCAAAGATCAAGATATTCAGCAAGAGTTGTTTTCCGCTCGTGCTGCGCTGCATCTTCAGCTCGTTTTCGCTCGTCTTCAGCCCGTTGTCGCTCGTCTTTGGCACGCTGATCAGCATCTTCGGCTCGTTTTCGCTCGTCTTCAGCCCGTTGTCGCTCGGATCTTCAGGCCCGTTTGTCGCTCGGATTTGGCACGCTGATCAGCATCTTCAGCTCGTTTTCGCTCGTTTTCAGCCCGTTGTCGTTCTCGCTCCGCGCTTTCAATAGCTCTGCGCAGTTGTTCTTGGAGATCGTGGGTTGACATTTTGATTATAGAGAAAACTGTAGAAGATAAAGACAAAAAGAACAAGGCTATAGTAGATAAACAGTGCAGAATAGAAAAGAGTTGTAAGCAAAGATATTTTAAATCAATTGTTGGAATGTAAGTAAACAAAAAAGGTAAACAATAAGTTGTGGCAGCGACTACTAATATGACTAGCATCGGGATGTGCTTACCCCATTACTGTGCTAACCAATTTAGGTTAAAGCATACAATATATAGTACCAATCACCGGCATCACATCGCGAAGGTACACGATAATAGCCAATAAGAGCTTTAGTTTTGAATACCGTGGTATTCTGAAATCCATTTTTTATTGGCTTATAAACTGTAACCTTTAACCGCCCGAGTTTCAATGCTTCTAGTGAGATCTATATTGCTGTCGTAAGAGTTCGCTTTCTAGTTCTAATGCAGATATAATACTCGATTCAGAAGTCGGTGGAAGTGGGTTTTCAAACGTTTCTGTGATAGTGGACTTGATTGAATTCATCTTGACGAAGCTAAGAACATAAAACTACAAACGTAAGTTCGATATACTAGTACTGTTAACAGTAATCGGTTATCTAGAATGCGGAGTAACAAGAAAATTTCTTCTAGTAGAATTCTCATAATAAAATAGTATTATTAGAAAACCCATTTCGACAAATTACTTTGTATTTTCTACTAGAAGAAATCTTGTAGTAGTACTAGCAATTTAATCTTGAAATCTTTAATAATTTCTGTTAGTAGATTTCTAGTAGTAATATAGTTTACTTTCTAAATTCTCGGAATTCTTGATAATATCTTTTAACAAAATTCTACCAGTAGAAATCTACTAACAGAAATTTATTTGTAGGGATCTTGTAGATCACGTGGATGTGTTAAGAATCTGATAAGTATTAGATATCAAATAGAAGGCCAACTAAAAGAGAAGTCATTATAAGTGCAATTTGTAATGCAATTCAGTAACATAGTTACTGAGGACAGTGACTGTAAGGAAATCCTTCCGAAGTCTGTCAATGCACGTGATGTTGATGGATATGATTTTCAGCTATGTGTACCGTCGATTTGAATGGCACAGTTAGAAAAAGGTACCTTTCTATCAAAGGTACTTAGTTATATTGGGGTACGCTTTGTAGGATAGGTACTATGATAGGTAAGCACCTAGGTTAAACTAGGTGCTTACCAAAAAGTAGGTGATGTTTTTAGAGAATGTACTGCTTTTGAACAAGGTACCAAGTCGAAGATTTTGCCTACTGTTTATCACCCCATTTTTCTCGACCCCAGCCGCTTATCAATCGAGTATGTGAACTCCTCAAACCCTGTATCTTTTCGCCATTGACCCTCCCTACTTACAACTGCACTCTCTTTTATATCACAAGAGAGCAATCCTTCGTGGTCATCATGGTATTGTTTGAAGTGGCTCTGAAATAAGGTAAGTTAAACTTCACGACTTGCATCTCCACAACGTTGACACTCCACCCAGCTTCCGACCTCAGACTGTAAGTAGTCTTTGTATGGTTTTATTATACTGTTATTCTCTACCACCTTTCTTCATCCTGATTATCGTTTTATTCTCTTTCGGTTTTTATGGAATGCGTTTTCTCTTAGCCTGCAACATTGCTGGCTGTATCTTGAAATGTATAACGACGCTGCAAGTGTTTGAAGTCTTCGTGTTCAGCATAGAAGATACAATAGTTTTGCGAAGGTTTGAAGTTTTTGCAGATATCATTTTATTAGACTAGTATTCAATGCTTCGGGGAGGACAGAAAGATGAAGATCTTTTGGAACATGTTGCAATTGAAACCTGAGTTTGTATGTTGAGAAATGGATGTTGAAATCCGTAGGAAGATATAATTTTCGATATATACATACATTACTACCACTAGCACGGAATATTCTCATTTGTAGGTTAAAAGCTATTTTAAACCCGGGTTTACCAAGCAACCTTCGCCTCCCAGCTTCCTATAGCCAATAGCAATGATATAAGAAGGAATCCGAAAATATTACGGATTTTATGCACACAGCAGTATATTATTTATGAAGCGGTAAGCGGTATTAGCTAAAGAACCCAATTCTATTACCCTCTTGCTTACTTGTATAATACCGGCCAGCCTCGAGAAATGATCAGATCATTACACCACACCCCCCCTTCCGAAAAAATCTTGTCCTTGAATATTGGGACATTTCCTTGCTTCTGTTTAGCTCATCGTAATTGTCTACTCCATCCTCCCATTTCTTGATCCACTTCAAAAGGTTCTCTGGTGGCCCAGGCAAATACGGGTGAGTTAAATGGAAATCCCGAATTTTATGAGGTGAATATTTAAAATCTGAGGCCGGATAATACTTCGAGTCCTCGTCGACACCTAGCCAATCTGCTCTATATTCCAGCTTATTGTATCTCTTCCGTACTGCCAGAATAGTATTCACTTCCCATTCATCTTCTCCGGTGATATTGACTGTATTGGAAGTGTCAATTATTACATTGTCGGTGTCAAAACCCAAGCTTTTGGAAAGGATAGAAGCATGAAAGTGCTCTGGAACATGATCCAACTGTAAAGAGATTTTGTACGTTGTCTCGTTTTCGATCATAGCACATTTTATAAGACCTTGAAGAGGCCATTCGTGATATTCGGCTATTGATACCGATTCGATCATGTCGCCGGAATTTCGAAAGGTTTGGGAAGCGTAAGAATAGTCGTTATTTCTGAATGATAGTAAATGATTGCAATTGTTTCGAGACTGCCCATTATTCATTTCGTGTTGTGTAGTTAGAGGCAGTGAACGGCTGTGACGCTGTCTAAGACGACATTTGCGGTTATACTTAGGAGATAGTGCTGAAGCGTCATCGAGAGGCAATAGCTGTGGCTTTCGTCGTTTTGCAGGTTGTGGGTTGTTGTCATCCTTGCTGTTTGTATCAGGAATACTATCCTCGAAGGAATGGATTTCGTTGGTCTTATCCTGATACGTTCGCTTCCGCTTTCCTCCATCCATCATATGATGGTTTTTATCATCCTCCCATACCGCTTCTTCTGGTGCTTCTTCATGTTGTTGCTGCTCCGGCTGATCTACATCGTGATCTTGTTGAGGCACAGAGCCATCCCCGAGCTCTTCAGATCCACTATAACTGATTACACTCTGCTCATGCCCTTGATCATTGTGAAGATGTGATAGCTCAGCGAAGTGAGGATAAGAATATGGGAAGCCAAGAATAGTAGCAGACGACTTTTCTTTCTTCTCAAAAGCTAAGAGCAAGTCTGTTCCATCTTCAGAAATCTCCTTGTTGCCCATTCCTTCACTATTCTCATCCAATATTGTAAGCAAAGGGTATAGCGATGCCGTCTCAGATGCGCTTTGTTTGGATTTGTCATTCTCAAGCAGGTTGATATGATTCTGTGATGTTCCAGTGGGGTTCTGGTAAGAATAAGGCTGGTCTTGGCCAAACATAGAGGCTAAGGTTTCCTGCTCAATAGGAGGGTCCTCATTTTCGAAACCGCCTTCTTCGACATCCCACAATTTCTCATGATCAGGGAGATAGGCTGAGGTGGAAACGGAAGTGGCTTGAAGATTGGGAATATCTGATTCATTATCTGCCAGAACCAGTAGTCTACCTGTGTATAGTCAGAAAACTGCTTCTTATAATGGTATATGGCCGACGTGTATACCTTGAGTGCCCCAGCTATTCTGATGTCTTTCAGTCAAGATCCCCTCACTCGAAGGTGGATCTGTAATCTCCTTCATCCATAGGCAATCGTTGTTTGTGTTGTTCAAAGCTATGTTCTCATCTCCTCGGGTTGTATCATCTGGGCTCGAGTCTTTCGGCACAACATCCTTCGACCGTAGAGAAGTATATTGTAGTTCTTCAGTTGTGGGAAGCTCGCGATTGTCGTTATCTTCTTCATTGTTCTCCATGTTGTCGCTGTAGACAGTGGTAGTTCCTACTCGGTTACCTACAAGTCAGTCACCGTCGCTAAAAGCTGAACACTTTAATATTGGAATATACCTCGAATTTCTGACCCGTAGCCTGGATCATCGTCGGCTGATACCACCACCGCTACTTGTCGGGTGCTATCAAATGGTGCACTATTTGGCTCGATACATTCGGTCTTGTTGGGAATGCTGGATTGTTTCTGGGCAGGTGCGTGTTGGGCGGTTGCGCTTTTGAAGCGTGGAGCAGTGGGCACATAATCATAAAAGATAGGATCAAAAGTAGTCATCTTGAACAAGTAGAAATGATTGATAATATTCCGGAAATTTTCTGGTATGTTGATACACAACTGGACTGTAAGAAGATGATAGAAACGAGGAAATCGAAGGGCTTATGTAGACTTCTTGTACTATTTCCGTAGAATGAAGCTACGCTTTGCGACCCGCCGTATACTCTCATTATACTATTGCTTCTCCTTTTCCAACATCCTCGTCGTCAAAAATGCCTTAGCGTTGATGTATCATCTCTGCCACAAAAAAGATACCCTGCAACTGCAGACTGAGTTTATCAATCCTACGCTCTCATTCCGAAATACACCTATCTGCAACCATCGCAAACACTTCATCCGTATCATAATGTACCGATCACAGCAGTATTTCTCGATCGTCGGCAGCACTGCGAATGACCATTCCAAATTTCCTCATCAGCTTTCATGCAAGTCGAATTGCACCGGAGAACCTTCCCCTTGTAGAAATAAGATTGTGTGATGGCCGTGGATCCACTCTGATGGCTACGCACTTTTCTGCAAGAATTAGGATATTGGGCCGATAATCCTTCCAAACTGAATGTGAAGTCTATACTTCTGACATGGCTACAATTCCGAATAGGACTTGTTCGGAGGTCATACGACCTGCCTCCTTATAGATACCCATGGCCATCTGCGGGCGACCCAATCCTCGAACCGCCAATGTTTCGTCGTCGATACTCAGGAGATTGCAGTTTGTGGTAAAGATCGGCTACTCTTATCACAAATCAGCCCAAGTCCAAGGCAGACTGCGCATATCATAATTTCGCTGTGCAGAAACTTACTATGATCCTTCCTTCAGCACACCAGCTATCTCTAGCGGTGAGACAGCAGAAGCACCCTATGTTATAATGAGGCATTTTTTTGATTGGTTGAATCATGGCGAAAGAGGTCAAGGCCAAAGTGAAAGGTTCTGCAGCTGAAGTCACTGAAGTGGTTGTGGAGGTTGCGATGATGCGTTGACGAAGATAGGAAGCCGGATTGCCGTCATCCTCGTACCTTAGCCAGTAGATTTCAGGTAAATTGATTGACCATGATCGTAATGATGAGAAGCATCGAGTTCAAGGTAGCAGATCGAAGATTGTAATTGGTGATGGTTCCATCGAGATTTTCAGCTGCGGCGAGGCCGATGTAAGAGAAAATGTGAAGTGGATCGATACGGAGAAGGCTTACGACGCATGGCGAGTTTGAATGACCAGACGAGGAAGTGTTGGATGGGAATTGAAGAGAAAAGAGGGTTGAGAGGGGGGAGCGCGATTCTTATAGATGTTGAAAGCGGCGGCTGGCACGTGCACGCACGTTGCCTAATGCGACGACCGCTAAACTCGGGGGGGAAGCACCACGACTGAGATTATGAATTATTCTCAACCTCTTTTCAACTGTCATTTCCACATTCGCGATGTACTCAATATAATTTATACTAGATTGTATCTCATCATGCTTTTTATCGATGTCTGCTTGAAGTTCCAATATTCTTTTTTCAAGTTGATCAACCTCTCGTCGACCCATCTGCCTACCCCCTCTTTGTGTATTTTCAGCGATACGAACGATAGCATCATATGCTCTTTCTTGAAGGGTTGATTTGGATTTCCTACCAGGTGTTACAACTGATGATGGGCTCTCTTGAGATTGAGGATTAACGGAATCTTCCTGCTCCTCCTCCAATTGCAACCCTCCTCTTCTTGTGTTTCAATTCTACGTCTTTTAGAAAGCGGGCTCGTCAGGCTTGAGGCCGTACTGGGAGTGAAGGTACGTGCAGCGGAGGGTTGTCCCCCTTGCGATAAGCCCGGAACAGAGGACTACCATCAACACGGTTTGTGAAAACCATCCAACAATCGAAAAATATATATGACGAATTCGAAGCGGTGCCGGCCTTTACGAGTCTGTTGTAGGAAGCAGAGCCTGCGGATGTCTTGCGGATAGCAAGTGCTAAAGCGGAACCAGCCCTTACGAGTCTGTATGGAAAACAAAGCCTGTGAAGGAAGCATATATAGTAGGAGATAGACAGGACACCTCTGTCACGGCGCCAACTACATGATCTGTAGTTGCCTCCGTGCCTCAGGCACAGCATACTAGCGCGCTCTACTTCCTATAGTAGGGCCTCACTCTTCCATAGTTCTTCTACCCTTATGGTACAATATAAGTCTTTACCCGTACCTTGACAATTAATAATCTTTACAGAAAGTGCAAAGAATGTAAATCTTTGTACCCTAGTTTTATATACGAAATGATGTACATCCCATCTTTCATTATAGCTTTAATATAATAATTTTATTATTCTTATCGTTTTCTGGTATGAAATATATCTTTAAAACTAAATGTATTCTTAAACCCTGTTTTGCAAATTCTTTTACCTAAAAGCAAATTAACCCCCAATCTAAATTATATATAGTGTGACGCTTATGCCGTATAAGAGCTGAATAAACAGGGTCAAAAGTATCCTTAGAATCTACAACTAAAGGACCAGAGAAATGGCCGTCTATCTACCTATATTCATAGCTACGTACATGTGACCCTGGCACGTGCGGGTACCGCGCGTGACTAAACCATTCCTGTCAGGGCACGTGCGCAGGCCGCACGTGTCCGCATCCTTTTCAGCCGGCATCCGTTTGTAGTCCATTCGTGACATATAGTACTCTAGTTAACGATGTTCTTGTTCCATTTTTGTATACTATATCTACTGTTCTTCATTTATTCGAATATATAGCTCCCCCATCAATTATTATTCTTCGTTGTGGAATATAAATCAGATTTCTAAAAAAAGAACGTTAATTAGATATATATAAAATAGCGCCGGTATCAGTGTATCATGGTAATAGAGATACTTTACTAATACTTTCTTTGATAAGATAACAATACTCAGAATCAGATTTATTATCGGTAACACTTTTAATTGCATCAAAACTTGATTCAACAATATAGACCTTATATTTTTTGCACTTTCTATCTTTTTATAATAAAGAGTGTTAAAAGTAGTAAAGTCAGATGACTACGACTAGCCTAATCGGGCTAGCGCAGAAGACTCTGCACCACCATATAGTCGTTGCTTCCGTATAATCTCAATAATACAACCTTTTCCACCACTAGCTTCCACCCATATACCATGCGAGAGTCATCCTTTCAATAGGTTATGAGCCCGGGTTAGCACAGTGATGGATATAAGCGTTCCGACCGAATCAGCGGTCGTTAATATCGTTGGCCGTTCAGTAGATTCGGAATGTAGAAGCAGAG